>BSBM01000451.1:8582500-9307500 GCA_027924585.1 Larix kaempferi | reverse complement strand
TTATAAACCTAGTAATTATAATTGATGAATAGATAAGTAAGGATTACGTACAAAGTAATTATGCTCTGTGCATACAAAATTAAATAAACAATCATAGGAGACAATAATAAAATATAACCAGATAAATTACAGTATTGATATCATTATCAATAAACATTGCAGAAGAATTGTTTTCACAGCTAGGTTATTGTATAAGGGTACAAACCCTATAAATAAATTAGGAAATTATTACAAAATAAATAAATCAAGTTACCTAACCCTAACAGTATTTTATGTTAAAGAGAATTTATTAATCGAATAATAACTCAGTTATTATTTTCAAAAACAAAAGAAATAACAGAACAAACATTAGCTCATTTATCGAGCTTAAACATCATAGTAATATCATTCTTTTAACTCTCAAATAACAACAGAGTCATAATTTTAATAACAGGTTAAGCAACTAAACTAAAACTCGACTGTAAAATTTGGAATGAACCCTAAACAGTCCAGTCTGCACAAGTAAAATTTATGCTAAGAGTTCAGACAATGTTTTCACCTACGGCCGTGTCATAAGTTCACAGTACAAGTGGTTATAAATTCAATTTTACTTATTCCTGTACAAAACTTAGAATTTATAAACGCATGCGATAACAAGCTCAGAGATACAGGAAAACTTATAACAAAACATATTACCAAACCCTGGGTGAAAACCCTGTACATTTTAAGAGTACAGTAATAAAACAAAATAACGAGGCCGTAACCTCATCTACATGCAGGCTTACAATTATTACCATCTATCTATATATATACACAGTATTCCATCTATAGAAATCCATCAATACGAAAGTAAGACTATTAATTACAATATCGACCGAAGCCATATCATCCTACTACAACACAGGGTTAAACCTGTATTAACTCATTTACATGCAGTTAAAAGACTGAACAGAGCTGAGGAAATCACTGAGTCACTTCGCTCAAGCCAAAACCCTAACCACCCTAACAACTAGCAAGGAGGAAACGCCATGGTGAAAACCAGGCTTACCAGGTAAATCCAACCGCCGAGGTTTGTGTCTTTTACACCTTCAAGAGTAGCCAGGGCCTGCAACGAAAGAATCAACTTGGTTAAAACTTTATATATATTATTGTTTAAACTAATTTTTTTTAAAAACAAACTCGAGAATCGAAAGAACAACCTGTAGCTTACCGGTGAACTGAAAGAAGCTCAGACACAGTAAATAGCTTGATAACCACGAGCAAAGTAAGTGTAAACCCCTCCCTTGTCACCGAATACCACGAGATGGCAGAAGCAAAGGGTATCTTCCAGTATGGAACCTTTAACAGAACCAATTCGAGAGATGCAGTCACGCAGTGACAGGGTCAGTAAAGATAGCAAAGGAAAAACCCTAGGTTTTCAACAACTTTATGGCCGCCAACAACAAAGTATAATGACTCCCACACAATGCAGTAGACAAGCACGACGAACTGAAGCAGTATGGAAGCTGCTACCAACAGTGTATCAGCAAAGCTTGGACCAGGAGGATTCACAGAGCGACCGAGCCCGAAGGCGAGGGAGAAATGGCCAAGTAGGGTTAGTCAACAGTTTTATATCACAAACGCGTGGCTCTGGAATGACCACGTAGCGTCCAAATTATTTCATGCAAGTGGGTCGAGGTTCTAAAGTCCTACGACGAGATTTTCCATCATTTGTTTTCCAACAAAATCATAGCATGAATATCCAATATGGTCGTGATACCATAATTTCACCTGCCACACTTTTTCACATTAGAACAATGCTTTCGAACCTTGCTTAGTAAACATTAAGACCTTGCCCTATATTCAATTAAACCATGCATTATAATGGTGTTCAAGGATTAAGTCTTGAAGTATAGAGGTTTGTTTCTAATTAAAAAGAATTGTAAGGTCAGGGGTATAATTTTAAATTATAAGTTGTTCATAAAACTTATTACCATATTGCCATAACCCTAGTCTCATGTGACAAGACATAGATCATTTCTTTAAGTCTATAAGATAATGTAATGAGATTGGGTTTAGCTGATTACAATTCTGCTACTATATTGCTAATTGCTATAGCTTTGCACAGATGGTATAGGACCTGTCATTCTTTCTTTATGTGACTTAAACTGGTAGAATTCAAGCTTTATAACTCACAAATTTGGATTCAGGTTACCCTAGTTCTTGTTACTTGTTGTTACAATGTAATAAAAATCTCATAATAGTCTCAGATTCCTTATGATAATAAGTAGACTTTTGTCATCCATACTGCTCAACAAGTTTAATCATGAAGAATTAGAAGTTGTTTATAGATTCTTATTTCATAGTCAATCATGGAAATAGGAGTAGTTTCCCAATCAATGCAAACCCTTAAAAAAATTTAAGAGGAGACATGTATCAGATACTTAAACCTTGTAATTGCTGGAGATAAGCAAAGTATGTATTTTTTTTTATATTATTAACTCCCGTTCCTTTGCAATTGAAGTTGTAAATCAAAACATATTCTAAATTTGAACTTGGCATGATGCAGGAAGAGATCTACCTTTAAAAGCTTGATAAACCTAGCTAGCATGCTTATACTTTTAATGAACGATTTGGTACTGCATTTTGTTATATAATGCTTTAAAGAATTTTAGCAGCGACCCGAACATTACCTGTATATCTGTAAGAGAAAGAAAATCTGTTGCATTAGCTCGGAAGCTAAGTAAGCCCAGTCTGTTATGGCAATTTCCCCCTTGTGGTTGCAAACAGAAAACAATCAGTAACTGACAAGAAACTCATCTCTAAATCTAAGTATAATAAAAGATCATTCAGTTACAATTCTGATAACATAAACTATTCAAACAATTAATGACTGCATTCAATAAGATTATATGCTATTTTTAAATTTTTAAATTTTTCGAAATTTTTGTGGGTTTTGACAATCTTAGTTGCATCTGCATATGTTTCAAATTTCAACATATTTCATGTTTTTTTTCCTCTGGTTCCTTATTAGGTTCATACCCTAATCCTATTTAGCTGGTATATGTTTTCTGATTGTTTAGAATTTCATCCAGAATCTTGGTGCTACTATTACATCTCGATTGGAAATTTAACTAAGAAATATTTTTTTGTACCTCCCCTTTTAGGGAAATGATATTTGTTTCCAAATCTCGTTTTATCCTTTCAATTTCCTTTTGATAATCCTCACCTTTATTGCTAACCAGTGACTTTGGTATTTGATAGTTTGATTTCATTTCTTGCAATTCCTTTCTTAACATAGCACTTTCAATCTCCATATCTTCACTCATTGTCTTCTTGTTTTCCAATTGATTTGTCAATGCTTCTTCTAGTCTTTTTGCTTCTTCAAGTTGGGTTTTTAGTTCTGTGATGATATTCTCATGTTCCTTTGTTTTTCTGATTTCTTCTTTGAGCTTGACTATTTTTTCTTTCAGTTACCTGTTCCTTTTTCCTAGCAACTTTCAAGTCATCTAGTGCCCTGATAAGTTTACCCTCAAGATCTACTTCTGCTTCTTCATCATCATTTTAATCTTCATGTTTTTCTTCATGATTTCTATCAGTTATTTCTTCATTTGGAGTCACTATTTCCATAAACAACATTTTGCTTGAATCATTGTCACTGTCATCAGATGAGCTACTATCTTCTTTTGAATAAAAAATATTCTTCTATCTGTCAGACTGTTTGGTTCTAGGATCTCCTTTCTAGTATTTCATTTTCTTCCCTTTATGATAAGAATTATCTTCATCATCACTCTTGTCGATTTTTCCGTATGGACATTTTGAAGCATAGTAACCGATTTTACCACAATTAAAACACTTGAAAGGTAACTTACCTCTTAATTTTCCTAATCCATTTTTGAGTTTTCGAACAAAGTTTGTTTCTTCAATGTCTGACTCAATGTCGTACCCGCTACTTGACTTACCTCCTCTAGTCCTTGTCTTATTGGTGGCCTTAAATGTTGCTTCATATCGTGAAGTTCCTTTTCTTTTGTCTATCCTCATTTAATATGCTGTAAGAATTCCTTGTAATACTTCCATCGTTAGTGCATCTAGGTCTTGAGATTATTCAATGGATGATACCTTTGAGACAAATTTCATTGGAAGAGATCTAAGTACCTTTTGCACTACAATCTTTTCTTTAATTTCTTCTCCTAGTCCTTTGATGGAGCTTACCACTTCATCAATGTGAAGAAAGTATGCCACAATGTTTTCACCTTCATTCATCTGAATGCTTTTAAATGTACCCTATGTACCTGTAGTTTTTATTTCTTGACTCCATCATCACCTTGATATATGTTCTTAAGAGGTGATATGCAGGACCTTCACTAGCTCTATTTCTAATAAACAACTTAAGATAGCATTTATGGATTTTGCATTATTATGATACAGCCTTTTCCCATCAACATCGATAGGAGGATTTTATGGAACTTTGTATACATTTACAATGGTGAGCCAAACTTTGATTCCTAGAGACATTAGGTATGCCCACATCCTTAAGCTCTAGAATTCATAATTTCTTCCATCAAAGAGTGGAATTCTACTTGATGAAATCCCTTCATGTCTTTCCATGGATCTTCCTTCCAATGATTAAATTGTAATTTGAAGCAACCTGCTATGATACCAATTGTTGGAATATTCACAAATATTAAGAGGGGGGGTGAATCAGTATTTGACACTTTTTATCATTTCAAAATTTAATATCAAATGTAAAGATTAACCATTAACAATAACATTCATCATCACATAAACCATACATAGTACACGAGATATTTTACGTGGAAACCCAAATGGGAAAAAACCACAAATTGATTTTCTTATATAATTCAAATATTTCATTCAATTTTCTAGCTCCAACTAGAATGAGGCTCCAACCCCAGTGAGCACCTACTCACTCTCCTTTTTGTTTTCCAACTCCGACTTGATGGAGACTCCAACCTCCAATGAGCACTGACTCACTCTCCTCTGTGTTTTCCAACTCCAATTGGATGGAGGCTCCAAAATCCAGTGAGCACTGACTCACTCTCCTTGCCCCGTCCTGCCACCCTGACTGAGTTTTATTTTATCGCACCAATTACTTCCTTTTCACAACTTCTCCTCCTGAAAATTTGTTCTTATGTCACACAATCTGTTCTCAAGTCAACTACGACTTGGCTTGCACTTCACCAAACTCTACTTCCATTTTCACTTCTCTTGAACTACAACATATCAACTACAACTTACGAATTGGATGTGAATTGACTTTGCTTATTAATTCTCTCTCCTTTTGATAAACTATTCATTGATCCATTCTAACACCAAAAAACCTCATATCTCCATAGTCCCACCCACACTCTCACACAAAGTACATTAGTACTTGTTTATTTATATCACTCCTAATTTCCACATAAGGGATGACATGTTTATTTTATTTTCTTAATTTAATCAATTGACCACAATGATTATCTGAAGAATAGGGATTTGTACCACAATAAGGGGCTCCTTTAAGTTGGTGAAACCCTGTCTTTCTTCAACACTTCATCGGCTTGTCGATTGTACTGCGCACTTCGACATACAAAATTTGACATGCACATTTTGACTTATCCACTTTCTTGTCATCTATATTTATTTCGACTTATCCACTATCTACGCACTTTGACATTTGTTGGATATCTGCATTATGTGTCTTTCTGGCTGTGTCACTTGCTTTTTGATATTGCGCGCTTATTGCAATTCTTATTTTTACTGCAATATTTATTTGTAGCCTTGTTCTATATACTTATTCAAGTTAGCTTCAAGGTTAGCACCAATCCCAAAAATCTCATATGCCAACATCATATCTGACATAACCAACAAGGTCAACATCCTTTTTGACATTAATGGAAACATTAAGTCCAACAGGCCGGGAAGGTACATTCGAAATTCAAGACTAGAAAATGGGCATGGGTATGTCAGACACACATCCACGACCCAAATCTAGGAAGAAAAGGTGCCACCCCGAGGATCTACCTGTTCTTCAAAGTCCCAAACTTGAAATAGCCCCGCTAGGTGAACGAAAGAAGGGATTCTCAATTACTCATTTCGTTTGACCTCGTGTTTGACTCTTGTTTGAGAGGATCTTCCCGACCACCTCAATTGCTACTATTGGATTTTGCACTCTTTAATGTTCTATAGTCTCCTTAATTAGTAGCCTTGGACAATTTACTCACTTGTCCTAGTCCAAAGGTCCTATCCTTACACTACTGTGGGTGTGCTATAAAATGAAAAATGTCTAATCAATTTTATTAAGCTCATTGGTTGATTTTAATGGTCGTTTTTACTCAGTAGGGTAAGCGGGAATGAAATTAGTGATGTTGTGACTTGACTGCAAACCATGCAAAGAAATGAGATGCACATTTTTTATTTAGATGAACTCTATCTAAAGAAAGGAAAGGAGTTGTTTTTCGTTTCAAATGCAATGGATGCCCAAATACAATACAATTTTTTTTCTTATCCTTTAATGAAGAGAAAAATTCCAAACTATGTAAAAAATACCTTTCGAAATTCCCAAACTAGATGCAAGAGCACTCTTTAACAAACACACCAAAAGAATGCAAATGTTTTTTTTTCTTTCGAAGACTTTTAAATTGTATAAAAGACTTGAAAAATAATCTTATTTGTTTCAATTGAAATAAAATGACTCAAGGAAACTTTAAAAGATTCCAATAGCAAATAAGACCAAGAAAACAAGCAAGAGCCAAAAAGATTCAACAACAAAGATGTTTTGAGCACTTGCAATTTGCGAACAAGAAATCGCCCAAGTTATCAACAATTAAAAAAGTTAACCAATGAAGATCAAAGCAATAATTTTGAAACCTTTCAAATTAAATCCAGTAAAGATCAAATGAGAATAGGAAAATTGCTATATGACCAATAATCTCCTTAAGATGTAAGGGATCAAATTCAACCCAATACGAAAATGGGCTAAAATTTAATCAAGAAGAGGTCTAAGACAATCAATCAATTTCAAATTCCAAACCAACAAAAATGGATTCCAAAATAACCAAATGAACTTTGAAAGCTTTAGAATCAAAATAACAGAGGTCTAAGTGTCTATTGATGACAGGGATCAGACAAGGAGTGTTGTGGACTCCCCAAAAGGATCAAGTTAACCTAACAGAGTCTTTCATATACAAAGATTAATGAGGAAAGAGGAGCTCAGAAAGGAATAAAAAATGTAACAGTCACTTAATCCAAAAGCATACAACTCTTGAAACAAGTTGGCAAAGGCTTGCACACAAAGTTCTGAGGAAAAAAACCATGAAAAACCAAGCAAGAGGAGGTCAAAATGCACCTAAAATAGGGTAATCACCCTTGTCACCTTACCTACATAGAGATGAAATACATGTCATTAACCTCTAACACAATAGCAGGGAGATATGACTTAGGATCATTTCTCTGTAGCCTTCTATTGGGGGGGGAGATGTCCTCTGGGAAAGTTAAAAAAAAGACATATTTGCTCATATTCGAAAGGGGGTTGGGTCTTTGGATTAGTACACTTCTTAATGATGATAAGAAGAATATAGGATTGAAAAGGACACACAAAAACTAGAAGCAATCAAGTAACAAACAAAAAGGTAAAAGGTTGGAAAATACTAGGGATCATTTCCCCAGCAGAATCGCCAATTTTTGTGGTAGAAAATTCCCCCCCCCACGGATAGGTGAAACTTCTCTTGGACCAATAATTATCTGACCCAAGACATAGACTAACAAATGGTTTCTACTTTTATCCTATATATATCCGATATGCACACAACAAGGAAACAATGGAAGAACATAGAAATGATAGATGACCTACCTTCTTTCCGGATGGTTGTCCTAGTTTCTCTAGCCTTTGAACTTGATGCCCAAGGTTCCAATGCTAGAGAGATCTGTAGAAACAAAAAAAAAGAATTTTGTTTCCTTCTACAATATAGTTTTAGGTGTAAGAATAGACCTATATATATTGAAAGCAAACATAAACATACATGCCATAAAGAACACAAAAATGGGAGAAATAGGCCAAGTTTGATATTAATTGGAAAGAAAGAAAGAAGCACTTACATCCATCATCTTGATCATGTTGCAGCTCCTCTAAGCTCTCCATCCATCCCCTTAAGAGTTATAGAACCATAATTTTGATACCTCTAATATTTCTTCATTTTCCTCTTCACAAAGAATGGCTTTCATTTATAGCATTTGGACACTCAACAACTATGGAGAAGATATTGGATCAAGGGAGGATATGGTGGATCGTGGAGGATTAACTTGCTTTGAATGAAAAGGGGAGAGAGAATTCTAAGGGTAGATCCATCCAACCAAGATCTCACTCAAATATAGATCCTACATGTTAGTTTGACCCATTGAACCAATGTCATCGCTCCCCTGGAACTAGCTACAAAGATATGTCATGGGAAGTCATATCTCCCCAAAAACTAGACATTGGAGGTCATATCTCCCTAGACAAGTTAGGGGGGAATGATACTAAAAAAGAGGCATAATTCAAGGTTTAGGAATTATATTTAGACCTCCAACTCATGGATTTGACTCCAAAACATGGCTAAGGAGTGGACCACACTTTATATTATCCTTCTTGGCATCTCTAGGGAGCAAGACAACCATACTTTTTATGGTGGCCAAATAATAACACATAAGGATGGTATTAAGTGTGATAATTTGGTGTATAACAATGATAGTAGCTTCACACAAAGAATTGGAAGTCAAAGGTTGGTTTTCCCACCTTGGTCAAGAATGTATTCGGTGGATGCCTTAGCATATGAAGCATTTAACATTCCAGACACGAGCACGATCCATACTTCCATGATGCTCACATGTCGGGAAGGTGTGATATGCCACCATTTGGAAAGGTCACCTCCATGGAATAATTTAGGGTTAGAACATCATTTCTATTGGAGACTTTATGTTCGAATATATTTGGTGTGTAGTGGAAACCAAGTTCAATGAAGAGGCTAAGTATTGCTAACAAGTACCCATTTACGAATATTTCCAAATTGTTGGAGATTGCACAAGGTTGGAAACGAGTTTACTTTAAGCCACATTCTTTAAATTGGGGGTGGCCCCAAAGAAGACTTAGGGTTCTGAAAGGCTTAACCATGGTCAAGTCAGCTGGGAATGGAGACATTTTAGGAGTGTTAATGAGGAATATTTACAACATTAGCAGTAGGGATGACAATGATTATCATCATCATGTTGATGACAATGACGATCATGAGGATGGCGATGAAGATCATGACCATGATGATAATTACAATGTTGACATTGTGGAAGATGATGATGTTCATGATGATGAATATGATTATCATCATCATGTCGACAACGATGATGATCATGAGGATGGTGATGCTGATGACGACTTTGATGCTGATGAGAATGATGATGATGATGATGATGATGATGATGATGATGACGATGATGATGATGATGATGATGATGATGATGATGATGATGTTGCTGACAATGGAGAACATCATGATGACGAAGGGGATGGCGATGATGATGATGACAATGACGAACATCATGATGACGAAGGGGATGGCGATGATGATGACAATGACAAACATCATGATGACGAAGGGGATGGCGATGATGATGATGTTGATGACGACGACAATGACGTTGTTGTTGATGATGATGACAATGACATTTGTCATGATGATGACGATAATGATGAAGAGGATGGCGATGATGATGATGAAAATGATGATGAAAATGATAATGATCATCATGTTGATGAACATGATGATCATGAGGATGGAGATGATGGAGATGATGATGATGATGATGATGTCGTTGATGATTAAATTTATATTTTTTATTATTAAATTTTTAATTTGATATTATATATATAAATAAATAACAATATATATATATATATATATATATATATATATATATATATATATAAGCCACATTCTTTAACTTGGGGGTGGTCCCAAAGAAGACTTAAGGGTCTGCAAGGCTTAACCGTACTCATTTCAATTGGGAATGGAGACATTTTAGGAGTGTTAATGAGGAATATTTACAACATTAGGATTAGGGATGACAATGATGATCATCATCATGTCAACGACAATGAAGATCATGAGGATGGCGATGAAGATGATGACCATGTTGATGATGACGATGATGATGTTCATGATGATGAATATGATTATCATCATCATGTCGACGACGATGACACAAAATTACACACACACACATAATATTAACAAAATAAAAATAAGAAACAATACATAACATAAAAAAACAATAAAAATCACATAGCTTACTTCCCGCAAGTAGAACTTCCTTACTTGTTACCTCCCGTGAGTATACCTACTACGAATTGACATCCTTTACATGTTATCTCCCACAAGTAGACATCCATTTCCTATTACCTCTCGTGAGAAGACCTCCTACAAGCAAACTTCACCTAGATAGAGAAAGCAGACCTCAATGACCTTGGCGACCTCAACAAGCTAATATGCCTCCAAAATCAGTGAGTTCCTTCACCTAATTTTGTTTTCCCTCTCCATTGGAGGTTTTTTGTTTCTCAACTATGATTGAATATCAATTGTGATTGAATCCCATGGAAACCCTATTCTTAATATGCATATTTTTAGTTTTTTTTCCTTCAATTATGGATAAACCTATGAATGGATAATATGATTGAGTGATGGTTCTAACCTATCCATGCATGAGTTCACCAATTTCTTAGCATCTACATATTCTTTGGGAAAAATATTTCTTTGACAGTTTTATCCTTGTAGAGTTATTATGAGAACTCAATAGCCATATGAAAACATTATATATTATGGAAACCTAATGGTTATTGCTAGAAACTAGCCATAGTTTTGAATGGGTAAGATGGAATTATGTTTATATATAATTTTTTCCAACCCACACATGTATAATTCCACCAATTTTGGAGTAGTAAGCATTATAAATATGCATGGTGCTTGAGGATTATCATATCCAAACAAACAAGAAAAGGTAGTGGCATTTAAATTTTGGTACCTTGGGACCTAGAGGACTAACAACACTTATCAACAAATCCATATGCCCAACATGAAACTACCTAATTCATTCAACAAACCACAACATCTGAGCAGAGCAATCATACCAAATTCCAGAAGTAGAATCCTCTATGGCCATTACTTGTTCATATGGAAGTAGTAAGCATTCATGAGATGTTTATGATTCAGTGGAACCCATTAGAAGATGGCCAACTATAAGCCCATAAGAAGAGGTGAATCCAAGAGCTTCATCAACACAGTGGACAATCTTTATATACTTGAACCACATACAAAATCATCAAGAATAAGTAACAAGAACATATAGATGCAATGAACAAATCTTTGTAATTCCCTTGTAGAAAAGAAGAATGTAAATGCATTCAAAAGACTTTTGTCGATATTGATTAAAATCTTACTTATTGTCTTTCTCGTTGTTAGAGGTGAAATCCAAATTCCACTGGATAACATGATGCATTATTGAATAACCTCTTGTTGTAGCATCTTGGCAATAAACATGAACCATACTTTGGGGATTTGGATACCGATATTTGGCAGATTGAAAGTATCACCATTAATATTTTCTCCTTTGTAACTTGGTAGTTCACATGATGCACAATTTCAAAATCATCTAATCTAGGTTTACCAAACTACCCAGCCATTCAAACCACCATAAACAGAAGAAAATAATTGTTACCACTGAAAGTTCAATGTTGCATTACAACAAATTCTTCCTTTCCTAACAATGAAAACTCTACCTTGGGAGAAAATTTGTAGGGTTAAATTGAGTTTCCTAGGTGATTAAGGGGTCAACTCATAATTAGAGTTGAATAATGAAGTTATTGGTATCTTTGATATTCTAATTTTAAATGCAGTCACATAAAATCTACCATAGACTCTAGCTCTTCGGGATTTGTGTATTGGGGTAGTTGAAGGGCATTTTTAGATTTCCAACTCTCAAGTGTCCTTCCATTCAAATCCCCTGGAGAGGATGAATTTGATGGAACTCTAATTTCAATATCTTGAACACCCTCAACTTTGAGTACCATATTCTTATTCTTAATACTCTTTTCTCTTGCCATAATTTTTTGATTTAATGGATTTTAAAAGTCGGAGTCTTCAGTTGTCCTTCCCAAGGGAATTTTTAGGGGCAATGGAGAGCTTGTGATAATGGTTAGTTGACAATAAATGTCATTATGAATGCAAAGTTTGAGCCTCAAATTACTCAAAACATGGTGATAACTTAAGGAAATGGCCGTGATTATACTCTCACGGGAAGGGATTGAAACAAACATTGATTTGGGTAATTGATAATATCAACGAACTTAAAGAAGGAAGATTGAAGAGCATCCAAAAGCAGGGCATCTTTGAGTTTGATTTATACTACTTGAAATTATAATATAACACATCAAATGTAATTCCTTGAAACTAAACGACAACATCAGTTGTTGGGACTGTGGATCTCCTACACCCTCAGCATAAAAAATGAGAATGGATGGGGACAAGCTATTGACTACCACATATTTGACTTAAAAAATCCAAGGAATTACACAGACCAATAACATAGTAGGATTCAATGATTTACTCAATCATGGTCCCATTTTAAATATTCCATTATTATTTGAGAAGAGGGTGTCTTCAGCATGATTCATTCACTTTCAATATCGAGCATATCCTCAATTTGACAAGAAGAAGAATGTAAAATGCATTTTAGAGTGGTAGATACCTTAGTACAATGAAACAAATTAATAACTAGGTATATTTTGGGTGAAAGACCTTATAAGGTTATGGGATTGATAGTTGGGATTTATGTTTGAGATAAATATTGGAATTAAACATGCACCCATTAACCACAACAGCTGAAGGTTCATGTCTAATCCATAATCTTATAGAAAATGGCATATTTCAGAGTTGTCCACACAACATGGAACAATTTTTTTTGGGTTCATTGATTAGGGTTTTCTATCTTATGACTAGAATTATCCAAAGGATCATACTCACAATTGTAATGATCATTTAAGCTTTGAATAAGATAATGTCTCTAGTAGGTCGTTGGATCATACATCTCAAGGACCAAATATGTTTCATATATATATGACCATACTAAGGCATAGCCATTGATATTATTCTTATGTGTATATTTGTGATGCTTTATTTCAAATCCCCTCTTTGGGTATGAGTGATGTTGTATCCAATATGCCAATTCTACATACTTAGATAATGCGGCAAATGGGAAAGCATTGCTCTTGTTCTATAATTTCAAAGCAAAGTCGAGACCCACAAGTTTATTATTGTATAGAAAGAGGATAATGTTTATCAAAGACTCACTACTTGCACTAAAATCATGGCATCTCCTATTCGATGCCAAGGAGGATTTTATAGGGAATACCCATGTATAGGTGAAGATTGTTATCCTTTCAATGGAAATTTGGTTTGAATAAGAACTGATAAATATTGGGAATATTTTAGGTAAGAGTCGGTTAGTGGATGATAAACTTCATAATTGTTCAACTCGGTGTATTTATTGAGTAATTTTGGAGATCGATGGGTGAAATGGACCATATGAGTCAATGGATATTGTATTTGGGGGGATGGAGGTATACCCACACTTTGGATTTTACAAATATCCCTTTTAAATGTGTTAGATTCCATGAATATGGTAATATTGTTAAGGATTATATTAAGTCTTTGGCAGGAAAGCGTTGAGGAATAAAGAGAGGTAAGATTTTAGAAATGAGTGGGAGGTAGAATCTAAGGTGAAGATAGTGATGGCCACTAGTTCTAAGGATGTTGATATTATGTATCATGACGAACAAGAGTGTTTGGATAGGAATTTTAAGGAAGATGGGGGGATTATGATAGGATATATCTTAATCCCTCTAATTATGGTTTCAAGGTCGATAGATGGAGGGGATATGGATCCTAAGAGGAATCTTTAGTGTTCTCAATTCACCCCTCCTCTTGCATAAAGGGTTGATTATCTCCCATGCTCTAGTTTGGATGAAACATTGCACTCAGGTATGCAACAAATTCCTTCTCTAATTGACTTTGTGCGTGATTGTCTTGATTGTTGGGAAGATGAGTATGCTCCCTTAGTGAAGTGTTTTCAGTCAAGGAAGATCCCTAAGGGAAAGGCTTTGAATTCTAAATAATTGTCAAGCAATTCCAAGCCTTTATACATTCAAAGTATCCCAATTGATCGATATAATGACTTAATAACTCTTCCCATCTGTCGATCCTAGGTCTAGTGATGAATTAGGACTAGTTTCCTCGGCATCCCTTATAAGAGAAGGAGGTTGTTATCAACTACATCCTATGAAAGGGATTAGTTCTAATGAATATGCTTTCTCAAGGGGTTTGGGTATATATTGACATAAAGCTTTGGGAAATTTAACGATGGGTAGAAATTCATCCCTCAATCCATCTCAAGAAAAATAAGTGAAATAGATTAACCAAGGTAGAAAGAGGTTGATAATTGGGGCCCTTAGAGTAGGCCATGCCCCATATCCTAGTCTCTCATGAAGATAATTCACTAAATATTCGAGGGATTTGGGCCCAAGCCAACAAATTGGCCCTCAAAAGGTTGATTGACATTGATAGACCTGATATAGTCATGATTCATGAATCTATGGGGTAGGGGGACTAGTTGGTTAGGGATTAAAAAAAAGATCTAGTGGTTGGGACTTTCTTGCAATTGATTTATAAGGGTTATCTGGTTAGTTGATTATTATTTGGAACATAATTGTGTCTCAACTAATTGTGAAAAAATTGAACTTTATATATAAACCCAATCCATATAATAATATAGAGACAAGATAAATATATTAATACCTCAATAGTTAATATTTAATGATAGGTGTAGCTTCTTCAATGTTATATGATGCATGAAGGTGGTGATAACAATAAAATATACATATTTAGGTGGTTGATCAAGTATGATCAAGACCCCTATGAATTCATGTGCAATAAGATAGGAAAAATAAAGTGAAAAGTGTAAATCACAATTATAATACATAATCTAACTAAGTTCACTAGGAACTTGGGAAATAATGTATCCTCGTAGAATGTAGGTGTATTGGTTTCTTTTTTCAATTTTGACAAAACCTTCAAGGGTTACAATAAAATATACATATTTAGGTGGGTGATCAAGTATGACCAAGAATCCAAGACCCCTATACAACAAGATAAAAAAAATAAAAAATAAAAGTGGAAAGTGTACATTACAATTATAATGCATAGTCTAATTGTGCGCTTGTTGTAACTCCATTGTACATGTTGTAGTTTTTCAATTAACAAGAATAAATTTTCTACACACTATTGAGTGAGTTATTTCGGTGGTTCATCAGTACTTGTTGTTTCATATCGTTTAATTTCAACTAGAGTGGTTTGTGTTAACTTAAGAAGATCTAATAACTTAATAAGATTTAATAACTAGTGCAGGTACAACATTCGAATAAGTACATGTCAAACCTATCATCCTCACGCAAGGGAATTTCAGGAGGGATAGGGTAAAGTGTGACTTCCAATACATCTAACCATTCAAAATCAACTAGAGGTGAAAAGGTTAGAAGAAAATTCCATAGGAAAATGAAATTATTTCTTGTTGAAGGAGGATCATGCTCTTATGGCAATGAGAGCATAGGTGACATCGAGGTTCCCTTGAGGAGCAAACATCCGATGAAATGATGGGTACCCAAGGAACTTCCTCATTTGGACAATGAATTATGTGTCAATGACATGATGTATCACATTGCTTTGTCCTCCATACATGGTCTTGGTCTATTATCCATGGATGGAAAAGGCGTAATATGGTGGATTAGTTGAATTCATGGAGTATGTCGGACCATACTACAACTATGGATATCGGTTGAGGATAGACCAATATATGCCAAGTATGCAGAGATACAGCGTCGTTGCAAATTAAATACAACTAAAAGATAACAATCAGAATAAAGGAGCAATTGCATATTGATAGAAGGCCAAAGGCATTGGGTAACATTGTAGGGCCTATGAATAGTACAAGACCTAGGACAACAAGAAAGCAACCCAATTGCATATTTAAGAAGCGTGAATGAAATTGGATATTTGTATGTGCGGTGAAAACAATAGTGTTAGGGGAAGAGTTGTTAGTGGGTTACAATTTGAATCGAATCGATACATGTGTTGCTATTAACCGAGTACAGAAACCAATATACCCAACCTATAATTAATATTTTCTTTGTATCTTCAACATACTTTTTAATATCTCATTCTTCTTATGTTATTTTCTAACATTATAACATGCCATGCTTCTTATATTGCGGCAGGGTGATCGTGGGAAGGCATCGATCATGAGATCGTAGCGCCAAGTAAACCACTGAATGTTTCTTATATGAATGTTTGAATTATTTGCATGTTGGAGTTGATATTTGACTATGACACAATTTTCCATATGTTTCTATAATGATTTGGAGTCTTACATAGGAAACCCTCGATATTATTTTGTTTAAACATCAAAATAAATTATTTTGAGAAAACCATTCAAGTTTGATTTGATTTGAGTTTGGCATCATTTTAGAAGTGTTAATATAATGATGTCTTCAATTAATAGTGCCAATTTATCCACATCTATAAATGTCAATTTGGTGAGTATTATGAACCAATTATCTCTCCCTTCAACATTGATTTAATAATCTTATTGAATTTTGTTTAAATGATGTTTAAGGCCCAGTATGGCCATTCAATGCCTAGTAAAATTTGACGCTGGGAAAATATTAATGATGCAAAAAAAACATCAATAAAATGACACCTAAGGGATAAACATGATGCCCCTAACATTGATATATCAATGTTAATGATCATGTTTTTCTAAGCAACACCCTCTCCACATTTCTACAATTTTACCCTTTGAAAATCATTGCCAGTGATGTAGAGTAGTGATGCCAACATTTTTTATTTCAAGCCTAGAAGTGGTGATGATTCATGGCCATAGTTTCCTAACATCATCAATGAATTGTTTATGTTTTCAATCAACTAATATACCCATGAATGATCACCATTTTTGAGCTTGAACTCATGATCACAAGCAACATTATTCTAGAGCATCGATATGGGAATACAAAGCTCAAAAAGTAGAAATATGAGATGAAGGTTAAATAGAAAGAGCATAGGGAAAGAGATATAAAATTATAACTTGAGTACTTGTGAAAGAATGCCTGTTCATCACATTTTCCCTCTTTTTTGATTCCTTCAAAAAACATGTGTTAAGTGCACTTCAATCACTTATATAGCCATTTTTAGTATGCAATAATCACCATGCCTTCAATGCTATTAATATTATCGAGTATAATGTGACTTTAAATTGTAAGTGAATCTAAAATTTTGATTTGATATTCGATATTTTCTCTAATACATGAATTTTTTATTGGATAGCCATATCCCTTAACTCTAGGTTAAAACCTTTTCAAACACAGCCTCATTCACTTTGGTTCTACTTATAAGTAATGTAGCTCTGATTGAGCACACATTTTCATTAGTAGTTATCATTGTTGAATGAATTAATTGTGATATGGAATAACATGATCCATGAGGCCTAAGTTCCAACATCATAAAAGCTTGTAATTTATTTGGTCTAATTTCCAGTGTTTCACATCATTTTGGGGCTAGACACCAACACAAGTTTCTAGAACAACTACAAAGTGGCCAAATTTTAAGGGTTGGCCTATTGTAATCTTTTATGGATTATGATATTTTCATTTCATTATGGTAGTGATTGAAAGGGGCCAAGTAATGAAAATATTGATTCTTGGTTGTAGGATTGAATGGCCTCAAGAAGGAAAAAAGACCAATAATGAAAACTCCAAAATGAGGCTCTAATAGTAATTTCTATAGCTTAGGTGTGCAAGATGGTGGACATGAGAAAATCCACAATAATAAAAGCAAGACTTGCAATGAGCTAGTTTTTCCATCACTAAAGTCATATGCATAGGGAGAGTTAATGTCTTTTACAAATGATGTCTCATGGTTGAATGCCATCTTAAGAAATTTAAATGGAACCTTGTGACACCTCACAAGATTCAAATGATCTTTCCATTTCAATTTCATATCTTGGTATAAATCGCTTTTAAACTAAATGCTAAGAAGTTACATATCTCATACTAAATCTCAAAATGAGTAATAACTTATCTTCCATAGTTATTTAAGGTGTCCCTTTGTTTCCAATGGATGCCTTCTTTAAGTATAGCATGTTATCTTTAAAACGTGACTATTTTTATCACCTCAAAGTGTTAAACCACTTGTTGCATAATCATGAGTAATGTATCTATTTGTTTTAAGCAGGAAAGCAACAACAGTGCAACTGACGGTAGTGGACATCAGCCCTTGCATGATTCTAGTACTGGTGACTGGCCCCATGATTATAACACTGGTGATTGAACCCCTATAGTGCATCATCCTGTATGCCGTACTACTAAAAGTGCAGTGCGTGAGATGATGGATAGTCACGCATCACCAGAACAGGGCCCAACAATTGAAGGGGATCAAGATGGTTCTGGTGATGATTTACTCATTTATTTAACAAGGTTGATAATACTTGAACTTTTCAATACAATATGTGATAAACTTTATGCAACAAATTTTGCAATACAACATGAATTATAATGCAAGTTACAAAGCAATCTCTGCAATAGTTTGCAAGAAAACATTCTCTACAACAGTCTACCCAATTTAGCAAAACAATAATCAATTTTTGTAATACATATTTTTATTCAATCTGCAAGGTATAATACAGTTTGCATTACAATGTAGTCATTGTGATACAAACAATAGCAAATAGAAATATCTATTCATTGTTCTTTAGAGATATAAATGAAACCTTCAGATGCCCATTCAAAAAATTTAATAATGCAATTATTCTATAAGAAAAGACTCTAAATCTCCCATAAAAGGACTTAAAAAAATTTAATAATGCAATTCTTCTCTAAGAAAAGACTCTAAATCTCCCATAAGAGGACTTACAAATGAGCAGAAGAGTAGTGGACATATTTGTGCCTATTCCCAAAGGTATAAACTAGTTTACATCCAACTACAATGGAAGCCTACTCAATTCGTTTTCTCGCTTTCAACCAGCCAAGTTCTTCAACGCACATAAATACATGCATACGAGATGGAAAAAGATTTTCTTCACACTGAAAGTTGGATCTTCTCCATGGTGCACAGCAAAAGGATTCTTTTCTCCTCAAGTGCAGATCAGACTCTGCATTACTTAGAAGTCCAAACACAAAATAAGTTATTGTTGATAAAGCTTAAAGAAGAGCAAGCTGGAGCTCAATCTTTGATGAGAGATTACTTGTAAGAGATAAGCAAGCAATAGTTGATCGACAGAGGTCACAGATAACCTTGGAATTAGAGGAAAAAACTCGGTGTCTTCAGGAGTCACTTGTTAAGCTGGAGAAGGATCATCACGTGAGACTTCATTGGAGTTCGAGGTACTCTCTTTGAGAAGAGAAATGCAAGAAAGCTTCTCTCATGCATTATGGCGAGTGAGGCACTGAGATCATAACTGAATATGGAAGGGAATATCAAAATAGAAGCTAAATATGGAAGGGAATATGTCACCTCGTTTCTAGTAACTAGGGATAATGGAGTACAAAACCTAAGGAGTAGAAAATGTTTTTTCATATATTGTTGGAGCGAAATATGCAGCTCTATCCCCGCCACTTCGAGCCTCACTTACACAACAAGCTCATCTCTATTAGAGATCGAAGGAAATTGTAGTGGCCATTATGGATTCGTAGTTGCAATAATTAAAGTCGAGGCACATGGGCTCAGAGAGATTAACCACGCAGGTGGATGCGCTTAAATGCAGATATAACATATAGCACGAGGAGTTGAGTAGGCACCCAAGACAGTGAGGAGACTGAGTGAGGATGCAATGAGTGAGAAGACTGCACCAGGTCGTGAGAAGAGACTCTGAGACTGAGGAGAAATATAGGGTTTAAGAGGACTGCGTGAGGTCTCCCAATGAGGGAGGCAGTGCCAAGGAGAAAATTGGAGGCAGTGCTAGTGCTAGTGCTAGACTGAGGAGGCAGTGTCAAGGATAAGCCAGTAATTCAAGCGAAGATGTCTCAATGGAATTGAACTCGAGTGGATGGAATGAAATCCATCTAACCCCACCAACGGCCACCGTATACAAAAGGAACCATATCTCTATATATTAAATATTTATATTATTTACAAAAGGAACCATATCTCTATATATTAAATATTTACATTATTTACAAAAGGAGCCATATCCCTATATATTAGGCTTCTAACACTTGGTCATCTGAATTATGGTTTATTGCAATATCTATGTAATAAAAAAATGGTTATTGGTCTTCCTGTCATCTTTTTCCCACTTGGTGTTTGGGACAATTTTGACAAAGGCAAACCTCAACCCCCTTACTCATAGTGATTTGTGTGGTTTGCTTCTTTTTACTTCTTTCTTTGGGTTGAAGTACTTAACTTTTATTGATGACTTCTATAGACACACTTGGATTTACTTCTTAAAACTTAAGAGTGAAGTTTTTGACATGTTTTTGGTCTACAAGACCCTTGTAGAAAAACAATTTGGACATCAAATATCGAAATCAAAAACAAATAATGGAGGCGATATGTAAACTACAAATTTACAAATTACTACATTGCATAACACATTTAGATGCAACATACTATTCCATACACACCACAACAGAAGGTTGTTTCTTAGAGAAACGATTACACATTAAAGGAAATGAAAATTTGTATGATTCAATCTAAGGGATTAAGTCCTCATTTTGGGGTGGAATCCATTAATTGTGCCAATTACATAGTTAATCACACTCCCATAAAGGATTTAAAACATATAACACCAAAAGAAGCGTGGAATAAATTAAAATATATGTAAACCACTTTTGTGTGTTTGGTAGTGAAACATGGGCTCTTATTCCTGATCAAAAAATGAAAAAGCATTACAATCAAAGAGTGAGAAGTGCAATTTTGTTGGATAATTTGAAGATGTAAAATGTATAAACTTATTCAATCTCATTCCAATGAAATTATTATTAGGAGAGATGTTAAATTTGATGAAAATATATCAGTTTGTGAGCCCAATTTGATGTGTGTACCATCTTCCATCTACAAGCCCAATTTGATGTGTGTACCATCTTCCATCTACAAGCCCAATTCAATGTTTGTGCCATCTTCAATTCCCAACTTTTCTAGTAGTGGTCCTATTCTATTTTCTTCTTTAGATGATGATAGTGAGGATGAAAATCCACCTCCACCTTCTCACCTTCCTCCAGTTAGGTCAATTGAACATGAACCTACACCAATGCCACCACTTCCTAAATGGGTCCATACAACACAAGAAGCAAATGGTGATCTCGTTGGTGATCCTAAATATCAACGTCGACCATGTTCAAAGTTTCAACAAGCATCTTCTCTTTGGATTAAGTTCTAGAGACTCATGATCCAAAACATTTGAAAAGCTTCTAACCATCCATATCGGGACACAACAATGAATGAAGAATATTGTTCCTTAATGGAAAACGGTACTTAGGATCTTGTACCTCTTCCGAAAGAAAGAAAACTTGTCAGACATAAATGGGTGTATAGAAATAAGTATGCATCAGATGGAAGTGTTGAATGATATAAGGCATGGTTAGTTGCAAAAGGATTTTTTCAAATTGAAGAAATTCAATATAATGAAACCTTTTCCCTCCTATCCAAAGTGAATTCCATCTGCCTTGTTCTAGCCATTGTTGCTTCACATAAATGGGAGGTCAATCAATGGATGTCAAACCACCTTCCTGCGTGGGGATTTTCAAGAATAAATTTACATGGAACAACCTCATTAGCATATTTATAATGACTCTAGCCTTGTTTTTTGCCTAAAGAAATCTCTCTTTAGCCTCAAGCAAGCTCCTCGGGCTTGGTATGCCAAAATAGATAACTTTATTCTTAACACCAGCTTTGCTAGATGTCATTCCAACCCTAATGTCTATACCAAGAAAGTAGGAAACCATATCATAATCCTTGTTCTTTATGTTGATGACCTGATTTTCATTGGTAGTGACCCTCAAATTTTAACCCATGTGAAATCAATCCTTAAGAAGAAATTTTAAAATGATTGACTTAGGACATTTGCATATTTTCTTGGCCTCCAAACCTGGCAAACCTAAGAAGGATTTTTTTTATTTCTTAGTCCAAGTATGATTGTGGCCTTCTTTGCTACTTTCAAATGGAAGATTGTAAACCTAACCTTCTCCCTTCCAATATGGAGTCAAAATTACTAACACCTAGATGCCATCTTGTATCGTCAATTAGTTGGTATCCTTTTGTACTTGACTCATACCCCTCCTAATATTTCCATTGATGTTGATCTTGTTTCTCGATATATCTAAACACCTTATGAAAGTCATTGGAAAGCAACAAAAATGATACTTTGGTATATATGACGTACATTTCAGTTTGAGATTCATTACAGTTCAGAAGGGACCCATTTATTGGTTGGTTTCAAAGGGACCCATTTATTGGTTGGTTTCACTGATTCCATTTGGACTAGTGACCTTGATGATCAGAAGTCTACTACATGTTATGTTTTTAGTATTGGTTCTATCCCTATCACTTGGACTTATAAGAAACAACAAGATATTTCTCTTTCTTTAGAAGAAGTAGAGTATCGAGTCACAATTAATGCAAGTCAAGAAGCCTTCTTGCTTCGACAGATCCTTTTAGAGTTTGGATTCCAACAACATCATCTGACTACCCTTTGGTGCAGCAATTAGAGTTCCACGAATCTCACCAAAATCTAATTCAACATCAGCACATCAAGTACATTGAGCTACACATGCACTTCACCAGAAATCCTATTCATTATCATGTCCTTGAAGTGCTCTTTTTCCCTGCAAATGATCAAGTTGCAAACATTTTTACTAAGTCTCTTACATAAGTGAAGTTTCCCAAACTTTGATACAATATATATTAGGATTTCAAGATGTTGTAATTAAGGGGGGATAAGCTCTAATGCCTCCTTCTTTCTCCTATTGTGTCACCTTTGTAAATCCTTCAATCCTATCCCAAGTTATTCTTAAGGGGGGATGTTAGGATATTAAGACACTTTGGCATTAGTTAATTTCAACTTAGTTTAATGTGTCTTTAGGTAAAGTATGTTTCTTTAGTATGCATTTATACTTAGGTAATCTAACGGTCATGATATGTTCTATACATTTCTTTAGTATGCATTTATACTTATGTAATCTAACGGTCATGATATGTTCTATACATAAAGAGATATAACGGTTCATTTTCACTTCAATGTTAATGGCTACATTGATTCATGGATTAACACGGTCCATGAACTCTATTTAAAGAGTGTGGAGGGTCATTAGCTTGTGATCAATTGTGAGAAACTCATACGCAAATTGTTTTACCTTTTGCATTAATATATTGCCTCAAGTGTTCATTTGGCTGGGGTCATGGATTGTTTCCTCTCTGAGGGTTTTAACCATGTAATACATAGGTGTGTCGATCTATGAACTGTTTTTGTAAGTGATTTCTTAATGTGTTTGACTTGTGTGGAAATACCTTTTTTTGGTCGAACAAATTGTCACATGGCACGGTATCAATCTTTCTATCATATCTCACAAATTATTTATATTGTTATATCATATATGGATTTCAACCTATTGTCCTTCTTATGCTAGATATTTAGTTACTGGACATTTGGTTCATTACATCTTCACTATGGATCCTACAAAACCTCTGTGCGTAAGTAGAATGGCTCCAAAGCTACTCATCAAATCACATATTTGATTAGAGACATAGATACAAAATCATATATCTAGCTGCATACAATTCATTATCGGTGTATGACATGAATTAGCTCATTGAGTTCGACCATATCTGTTGCACGAAATTGCAAGTAGTCAGCGCTCCCCGGTGTATCGTGACAAGGGACTAATCGCCTCTTGTGGATCCTTGAAATCTGGTGGTGGTGAGTTTACCAATAACCTACGGGTTTTGGTGTAATGGCAGTCGTACTACCACCAATTGGTATCAGAGCTAGAGGTCACGAGTTCGATACACACTAGGCTCGCGCTGAGGGGGAGATTGTTGCACGAAATTGCAAGTAGTCAGTGCTCCCCGGTGTATCGTGACAAGGGACTAATCGCCTCTCGTGGATCCTTGAAATCTAGTGGTGGTGAGTTTACCAATAACCTACGGGTTTTGGTGTAACGGCAGTCGTACTACCAACAATATCGACATTAGGTTATGGAGGAGGTATGTCATCACTGACCATACCAATATATACAAAATAGATGACAATATTTAGACAATTAAAACAAAATTTCATAATTAATAGTGTGTTCATTAAATACAATAAAGTTTTTTGGAACTAGACTAATACAAAAGGCATGAGAATATTACCCCTCTCATATGATGGCTTGACTATAGTAAATTAGACATTTTCCAACCACTGCTAATTCATCCTTGCATATGTATATGACAAAGGATCCAGGACATGCTTGTCCTCATTGCCTAACATATAAATCACTTTAGTGGACACATGCCTACATGACTATCACAAATGACCCATGTTAGGAAACATATATCCCCACATACATGTATGCACATAAATTGTCAATTTAGGAGGGAGGCAGATAAATCATAATTGAGTCATCAAAAACTTCTTAAAAAATAGACAAAACAACTTTGATGCAAAGGGGAAGAAATATCTCCTCTCTTTCATACTTCTATAGTGATCCAAATAAATATTGTTGCAATGTAATAATGAACCATCAATACAATGTCCATTATTCAATAATGGTATCTACCTAATGCAACAATGTGTAGTCGATGTATTACCCATCAATTGTATGGTATGCTCGTGAAAATATTATAATTCACCCACAACCCATATCCTTAAGTATGCATACATAGTTTTCCCCTAATAGCCTAGAACTCATTGGAGTTAGTAATGTCCTTTATGACATACCCTTGAAACCACTTATACTATGAAACGAGAACTCGACACAGTTCTCGTTTTTCTCTCTCCTAATTTTAGTAGCTATTTTTGCCTCCGTTTCAAAAAGCGTTGATGCCAGTATCACACATTTTCATTTTGAGGCATTTGTTTGGGCCTTTGAATTATCTTTGTCATAAAATATATTTAATTTCTATTTTCAAGTGTGTTTTTAGAAATTTAACAAAATAACCTACATTTATAAGTAATTTATAATAAAAAACATATACATTTTGCAATTGTTTCTAGAAAATAAGACATTTTTATGGACAAAATAAGACATTTTTATTGACAAAATTATAAAAAATTTCAAAAAATAAAGACATTTAAAACCATTTTCAATGAATTTTTAGAGATTTTTTCTATAAAAACGATACTATTTCATATTATTTTCCGAAAAGTGACGATTCACAAAAATTCAAGAAAAAAATATACCATATATTTGTAAAAAACATATTAAAAATATTATATATAGAAATTTTATTTCTAAAATAAATTCTGAAAGTCAAAACATTACTAATATATCTTATCAAAAAATTGCCAAATTTAAAATTTTCTTCAAGACATGAAACTAATCAACACTTTAAGTTATTAGGCACTTTTAGTCTCTTGTAATATTTATTGGAATGAGCATAGCTGACACATACATCTATCTTCACAGATTTTTGTATTACTTTGTGGTTTACAGTCTTTTACTATTTCATCCATTAATAGAATTTGGATTTTTTTTTATATTACTGTGTTCTTTGCAATATCTTCTTTTGTATATTTCCATTTTATCTTTCTTCCTTCATTCTATGAAAAAACTAGATCAAACATCTCTTCCCTATTCCATTGATTTTTATGAACATGATACATTATAAACATGGAAAATATATTTAATCAATTGGAACACAGATGTCTAAGTGTTAAGACTCCATAGGAGCCCAAATATTTGTATTTTATGAATATTAAAAAGAAAATATATGATTATAGCAAGTGACTATAATCGCAATCACATTAGAGAAAACAAATAATTGATAGAAACACACAAAGCCTAGTTTGTGGCTTAAAAATTTAGACATGGAATATATCTATATATCTATGTAGAAAGGTTGAACACCACAAACTTCACAAGGAGGGTTATCTTAATTGGCAATATAAAATATGCCTTTGCACCATTCTTAAAAATATATCTAGAAAGATAGAACACTTCAAACTTCACAATGAGGGTTATCTTAATTGCCACTATATGCCTACCCACCACTCTTATCAATTGTTTCTTTGAATATAATTTTATTGATTTTATTATAAGATATATAACAAAATTCTTAAACTATTGAAAACCTATCTACAAGAATGTGGAAATGAGGTATATATGTTTGTGAAAATATCATAACATTGAGATAAAGAGATACCTATGTACAATAAATATTATTTTTACTAATATTTATATATAAATTAAAACCTTTTACACCTTTTATAAAAAATCAAAATCATTATTAAACATTAATAACCTGAATCTTTCTATCTTTGGAATGATGGAAATAATCTAAATCTTTAAAATGAAGATAGTTGTTGTCAATGAAATAGTTGTTCTCAATATATACATATATTTGATAATTTTATTAAATGTAGTTATAAGTTCAAGTTCCTCTATTATAATTTATTTTTCTAAATCTTTACAAGTTCTATTTTGGGTATTAAAATGCATTTAGATCATTACAGTATTAAATATGAAACCTTATTAATAAATATGAAATATTCAATTGTCAACAATCAAGAATCTTCAATCTTCAACAGATCACCCCTACGCCACACACAATTAAGAAATAATATTTTTCAATAGATCACCCCTACGCCACTTCGCCACACACCATGCACGTTTCTCAAAGGATGATAGTTTCCATTCAAACCTCTCTTTTAGAGTAGACTTGACTTCAATTGCATCGAGTCGCCGTGAAAGTCACCAACCGTACGTCGTTTTCCAGAAATTAAAAACTAGTTTTCATCGAAACCTACACCAAAGCATACCTCGTAAGATTTGAGTTAGTTATGTGTTTGTTACTTCGTCTCTATTGAAATCATCTTCTCCCCATTCAAAGTCTGCATTTCAGAAGAAGAAATTTGATTTCAATGGAATCCGGTAGTTTTGAAAGTTATTGAGATAAATGCATACCACTAGGGGCCCAAATATTTGTTAAAGGCTGGACCGATGGCAGAACTTGATCATTTTCCACTTCTGGCTATTATGGTGGCGGTCGTGATTGCAGTCGGTCTTGCAGTCGACAATCAAACCGTGGGCAGAGGGTGCAGCCCCCACAAGTATGTGAATGCAGCATCGTTTATTAACAATCTGGATGTCGTTTTGCAATCCATTCTTTCAAATCTATCCTCAAATGGCTTCGCTACTTCAATGCAAAACAAATCTGGCAAAACGGATCCTGGAAGTGCTCTATGGAATAGTTTGCGGTATTAAAATGCATTTAGATCATTACAATATTAAAATGCTTTTTAAATTCGTAATCGCGTCAAACTTCTTAGCCGTGAGTGAGGAGCTCCCGCTCACTTGGGCACCCAAGGGCCGCCCTCACGGCCTGCTCGATGCCGGGCATCGAGCAGGCCGTGAGGGCGGCCCTTGGGAGCCCAAGTGAGCGGGAGCTGCTCACTCACGGCTAAGAAGTTTGATGCGATTACAAATTTAAAAAGCATTTTTGTTTGGAATTAAAACTCATATTAACATTCACTCGCATGGAGTTTGTATCCAAAAACTATGTTCTGCCACAAGGGCTTCAAAAGTTACATACATACTTCCTAGAGCAACTTTCCCTTTACATCAAAGATTTACATAAATTAGTGCATTATCGAAAAGTGTTCCTCTAGCTGGTCGTTTTTCCATCCTTCTACCTCAATGATGCCAGGAGGTACAACAAGTGCCATTTTAGAAAGCGAATATGCTTCCATGTTTAATTCTCTATAAACATGAGCAAAAGAAACTTGTTCAAAGGAGGTGATGAACTCTTTAATTGACAGAAGCAGATGTTGGAGGTGGGGAGCGTTGATCCGAATTTTACCATTTGCCCAAACTATTACTATCTTTGAGTCCCCAAATAGCTGAATAGGATGCATAATACGAAAGATATATATGAGAATTTTGTTAACTAATATTTTTTAAAAAGTCAATTTAGGATGCATAAAATATTTTAACAATGAATAAATCAGTGTTGTTTTAAGTTAAATATTTTTTTAAATATAAGGTTTACATGTTGCAATAAAAGTAATTTTATGACCTAATTATATATATATATATATATTTGTTTAAATCAAATCTATTCTACATCTATAAGTGGAAATGATTTGCTCCATGATAGTCATATATAAGGCGGTGAACTCTTATGTAATAATTGCATCAGTGATTCATAATGCCATATTGTGTTATTGTGTATATATTTCTCATGTGTCTATTTATCTTTTTTGATATGGTATTAGAGAGAGTGTGATTGTAGGACTAGTCGTGTAGGCAATAGATTTTTTTATTTTTTTTCTTGAAAAGATAAGCATG
Source organism: Larix kaempferi (assembly GCA_027924585.1). Classification (NCBI taxonomy): domain Eukaryota; kingdom Viridiplantae; phylum Streptophyta; class Pinopsida; order Pinales; family Pinaceae; genus Larix; species Larix kaempferi. The sequence goes on along the minus strand of BSBM01000451.1, from coordinate 9,278,933 downwards.
CTCTTCTCTTGCATTGAACAATGGTCTAGATAATCAAAAGGGCTTGATAGAAAGAGTAGATTATCACAAAATGTTGTCAAGGAGTTACCATGCGGTATTGAAGGGAAGGAGTTGTGTAGTCAAGATAGTGGCCATTGAATGTTAACGAATGTTTTGAAATGATCACAAGGGGCAGAAAAATTATTACAACTAAGATATTGTTATGGTAGTCTCTATTCCTATAGTTGAATATTTTTCAATGATTTTCTACTAGTTAAATTTATGTTCAACAATTTTTTTTGTAGTTTTTATTAGTATTTTTCAATAGGAAGATATAGGGTTTCATCATTTAGTAATCAAGCTTATTTTGTATTACGATGTTGACAAGTTGCAAGAAGATGGACCACAACCCATGCTCTCGGGTTTATCAAAGGAGATGTAGCCATTGCTAAAAATCCATCTGATATTGACATCGATAATGACCTTACTAAAGAAGAGTACTTTTTTTCATTTTAAGAAGCCATGCCTAGAAGACATGAACGCTTATAATGTAGATAAAGCTCAAGCATGGATGACTACTCAAATAGTTTGGAAGTTTGTGAATCTTGGGAATTATACTTTTACAAGGGTCATGAGATCACTTGATGGAGCACCCCGGCATCGAGCAGGCTGTGAGGGCGGCCCTTGGGCACCCAAGTGAGTGGCTCCCGCTCACTTGGGCACCTAAGGGCCTCCCTCACGGCCTGATCGATGCCGAGCATCAAGCAGGCTGTGAGGGCGACCCTTGGGTGCCCAAGTGAGCGGGAGCTGCTCACTCACGGCTAAGAAGTTTGATGCGATTACAAATTTAAAAAGCATTTTAATACTGTAATGATCTAAATGCATTTTAATACCGCAAATTGTTCCAGAGAGAGCTTTCATCTCTTAACTAGAGGTTTTCACTCTTTGACTTTTAATTCCAAAACAAAAATTTCATCTCTTAACTAGAGGTTTCCCATATCTTAACCATGTGAATTTTCAGCCTTAGGGATGTTATGAAATAGAAAAAAAATAATAGAAAAAATAAACAATATTTCAATCCTTGACAACCCCAATCCACTGGGCAATTTAAGAGATAAGATATCAATGTGTTCCAATAAGTTTCAACCTTTAAATAGGGCAATCTTGTCACACATATCACATATCCAAGAACACTTATAACACTTGGGCGCCCAAATCAAAATCAAAATATTTACATTCATATATAATATGTAAAACATAAGTTGGGCACAAAACAAATGTTGGAATTAATATATGTTTCATTTTTAAACTTGTAATGTCGGAAACAATACTTTTGATTAACTATAAAATTTAGTATTTTAATTTTTTTTAATTGATAATTTTCTTGTCATTTCAAATCTTATATTTAAAATTTGTAAAAATATAAAATGAGTTTTAACCTCTAAAGAAGTTTTAAACTCTAAATAAGTTTTTGAATATTTATATGAATTATTTGTTCTTGTATGGTCTAATATATTATTTCATTATGAATCGCATCATAATTTTTTTGGTTTTTATTTGTTAGAGTGGTGAAATTATTTATGATTTTTTTGTTTGTTTGTTTAATATGCAAGTTTCAAAAAAGTTGTAATTTATCTCTTGAAGAAAAAAAAAATTCCAATTTAGGGGTTGATTTTAAAGTTTTTGTAAACAAGAGTATGGGATGTTTAGGCCATGGCTCTATTTTTTAACAACAACAAAAAAATTCGTGTATACTGGTATCAACACTTTTCTATTTGGGGGGTGTTTTTGGTTTTTTTTTGGGGCAAAAATCAACGTTTTTATGTCTAGAGTTCTCGTTCATAGTATAAAGTTCTCGTTTCATAGTATAAGTGGTTTTGAATGTATGTCAGCTAGTTATAGACTACAATACCTAGTGATAATTCGAGGAAATGGATAGCATCAAAATCCCTCCAATATAGGTTGATGACAAAGTAAATGTCCTTCTATGTGGGATGCTACTATTGATTGGACAAGTTAGATAACATATGTGCATTGAACTTAACTTTATGCATTCTAAACAATGTGATGTTTATAAAAAAATTAAATACATTGATGTAGGCTAACTCAACACGAGGCCATGTTTATTGAAAAAATCATATGAAATGCATTTCTTCTACATCAAGCACCACCAAACAAAACAAAACTACACTGCAATGATAGTTCTTTTCCCAAACAAAACAAAACTACACTGAAATAGTTATTTTCTCATGACTATACATATCCGTGCATGGAATAAACTTAAATACATTGAGTAAAATATTAATATGTAGGGGATTAATTACACAAATCAATGTGTTAGATGATGTCGAGGATCATCATGGGTGATGCGACGTAGTTTACAATGCACCATTATGTCAATTTATAGATGTCTTTCCTTTCGCAATGTGTTTATAGTGACTATATGCACTAACATACTATGTGTAGATATTAACCAGATGCATTATCTATGGTGATTTGTGTACATGCATCAACCATTGGTACATAAAAATGATTTAAAAAATTCGACATACGATGCATTGATATTGGCTAGGCACACCATTGGCAGTGTTCTTTATACCTACACCAACTGTTGGGGCACAAAATTAGTTTTAAATGTATCAATAACAATTTTGCTTAAAAAACTTGAAAAAAATGACAAAGTATTCATAAAATTGAAAAAGGTTGTGAGAGTAAAGAAACTAGTAACAGGGAAATTAGTTACTCTTCAACGACATATTTTAAATCAATTGGAACAAACTCTCCAAATTTGTTTTCTGAATTCCATAGTGACCATGCTTCCATGATGAAGATAGTTAAGAAAATATAGTAATTTAGATGTAGAGGACAATAGGTTAAGGGTACAAGTGAAAAATGCAATGGTGCTTGAAGGGCACAAAAGGATTGGTGGATGTTAAAAATGAGAAATCAGCTTGGTAAATTTATTTTTAACTTCGATGCAATGCTTTTTAGGTATTGATGCATCGATGCATCAATATTATTATAACACTGATGTGTTAAAATTATTAAAGGGAATTGATAATGACAAATTAAAAAATCGCAGGTTTTATAAATTGTACATAATTGACATGTCTAATCAATATAAATGGATTTCCAATCAATGCATATAGTGACTATTAGAGACCACAAAAATAAGACATGTGCACCATTGCATTGTTGTGAATTGACTTGTACTAGGGGCACCACATATAGTGCACCTATTTGTGCAATAAAATGCAATGCATCGAAATATTTGTAGTGGTGTGTTTTATTTTATTGCATGCCATGTTACATGTGCCTCTAGTCAATATAAATGCATTAAGTCATTATCAATATACTGCAAGAACATGAATGTGCATCCTAACAATTTGGTGCATTTATGTAAACACATGCACCGTCAACAATGCTCCTAGGAAACATATAGGCCATCAATTCATGCAATACATTGAAATTTTTTTCTTGGTGTGTTTTTATTTCTTTCCCACATTGATGTATTACTCATGTGAAATGCATCACCGTTACAATGCAATTTTTATTTTCTTTGGTGATATGTTGAAGCAATTGAAACACACTAGTAGCATTACATCCAATACTACATGAAGCACCATTGTAGTCAACAAGTTAGCTTACATTGGTGTGTTCCTACTATAGATCACCCCATCTAACGTGTGAATAGTTAAATGCAACAAACTGACGCCCTCTGACTTGGCTATTATGGTGGTGCATTCATATTGATTGGATACATCGATTACCAATGTGTTCCATCTATGTCAATGCACCCTCAAGGAATGGGAAAACTATGTTGCAATGGTGGTGCATTTCATAATACTATACACACGGTTGCATGAAATAAATTGAAATGCACTAAGAAAAATAGGCATTGTTGCCTAACTTTGGCAATGAATTGACTTATATAAAAGACCTTGGTAATAGATCCATTTAGTAAATAGAAATGCATTGTGATGTCTATACTATTGTATCACCAGTGAGATAATATGATTAAAGCCCACTGATAACAACATATTTAAAAATGGCAAGTTTTATAATAATCATTGGAAAAAATAGTAGAGGACCACATTTTTAAAATGCAAATAACATGTTTATAAATAGTCACGCATTGGTATGTTTGTACACATAGCGCACTAGTGCATCTAACTATCATAGGCACACCGAAGTTAAAACCTCTACTCATCACCCTTGCTAAAATCCTTCGCTAAAAGAAAAATTGGTACAAGTGCTTCTTCCAAAACCTCCACAAAAGTTTGTTTTCCTTCTAGTTCACACAACTTTCTCGCCATGTTTTTCCAAGTTTGAACCTTCTCCTTCTATTTCTGAACCCATTCTTTTTGCATGTGGTCCCACCAAAAGGAAATATGTCCTTTCAAATTTGTGGTAGTGAGTTTCACTCTTTTGGGAGTCCTCAACTTTATCATACCTATAATGCTTCATTTTTTCCAACCTATCCACCATGGTCCTTCCTTTCAGAATTCCATCATAACTTGGCACCTTCATTCTTGCATACCCTTTCTCTTTCAAAAATATGAGCAATTGAATACTAGGGTATATTTCTTGGTAATATTGCTTTGTCTCTTCTTCTAGTTATAGTTCTAATTCATCTTTTACATCTCGAGTTTTTCATCTTTCTGATTTATTGTTTTCATATTGTTAGTTATTCTAATATTTTGTCCACAACTCCTCTTCGTCATTTGTGTTCCATACCACCCATGACACCTCTTCAAAACCATATATTTTTTAATTCCTGTATTTCAATAATCAAGTACACACCCAAACAAATAGGTTTACACAATGTCACCTTCCTTGGAACTACTTCTCCAACGGTTCTCAAACTTCAAGGCAATTTTTTGGTACAGCAGGCCATACACAAGTCATATTGTTGAACAATGAAAGTTTGGCACACATTCTAAGGTGGTAGCTCATGGATGAGATGAGTACATGATTTTTAATGCTAGTTGTACAAGTTGTAATCTCATAATTTTTCCGAGTTTGCTCATAATAAAAATACTCTCTTGATATTGGTTCTCTCTTTAGGGTTTTTCGAGGGGCTTGGCCAAAAAATCAAAGTGTTGAATGTTTGTATTGTTCATTGGTCATTTGTATTTCAGCTGCAAATGTACTTAGCATGTGTATTTTTGCTCACGATTTACCTGCATTAATGTTGAAGACAGTAGGAAGTTGAAATCAAAGTATTGCTAAATGTTTGAGAAAATTTATGAATGAGCATTTAAGTGTTATTAGAATTTTTTAACATGGTATTAGAGTAGGGGCTCTGAGGGTTAATTAACAATTGATTTTGGCACAGGTTCTACAAGAGATTTGCAGGTGAATTTTCCTGGGAAGAAGGGAAAAGTGCAGTTGTTCAAACTGATTGATGAAAGTACTACAAGAGAGTTGTTAGTGTTCATTCAAACTGTTTGACGAAAGTCTTGCAAGAGAGTTGCAAGTAGTTCACCAGTGAGAGGGTTGGGTATTGTTTTCAGTTTAGAAGGTCATGGCTATTGGGTTGAGGTATGAATATAGGTTGAAGGGGGAGGGAAACTTTATCCCATAGAAGGAGATGATAGTGTTGTTATTGGAAGAACAGGATTTGTGGGACATTGTCAGGAACCAATCACCATTCCTACTGATGCAACAACCAAAGATGAGTACAACAAGAAGAACATAAGGGCCAAGAGAATAATCTTGGATTTCATTAAAGACCATATCATATTTCATGTAATCGAGAATAAGAATTCCTATGAGATGTGGAATATATGACCAATCTATACTAGAGTTCAAACCAGAATAGGAAGGTGGTATTGGGAGAGAAACCGAGAAACACAAAGATGACCAAAACTGAGACTGTTACCTCACACCTTACCAAAGTATCACAGGTGCAGGATGAGTTGGGTGTTGTTGGTGAGAAGGTGGAGGAAGAAAATTTAGTGAGAATAGCACTTAATGGATTCTCTAAGAGATGGATTCCATTTGTGAAGGGTGTTGTAGCATGAGAGCATCTTCTTGACTGGGAGAGGCTATGGGATGATTTTGTTTAGGAAGAGACTCGAGATGACTCTCTTCAGGACAAATAGGCCAAGGTTGGTGACGAGGATGAGAATGTTTCTTTTGTGGGAAAGGGCAAGGGAAAGAAGAAGGGATCTAGCAATGGAGCTATCTCAAGGAGTGAGAAGGACACGAGAAAAGTGAGATTCTTTGCATGTCAAAAGATGGTCCACTATGTGTTCAAGTGTCCATATAAGAAGAAGAAGAAGAAGAAAGAAGCGTAGATGGAAGCAGCAACAAACGAGTTTAATGAGTTTGCTAAGAACTTTGAGAAGGAGTTCTCTCTGGTCTCGGTTCTTTCAAGTAGCAGTTTTGCAGAGTGCGAGGGCAGTGGTGCATGGCTCATGGGCAGTGGTGCATCTCGACATATGACAGGGACAAGAGCAATGTTCCTAAGTATTCTAGATATAGACTCAAAATGGCATGTGGAAAGTGGGGTTGACACCACGCATGCAGTGAAGGGATTTTGATGGGCCAAATTCCAGCTGGATTCAAGGGGTTATCTAGAGGTGGACAAGGTATTATTTGTTCCATAGCTGATGGAAAAATTGCTCTCAGTATCATATCTTGAGGATTATGGGTATGTGGTCTTGTTTTTTAATGGACTAGTGACTATCTATCTGACGGGAGCGGGCCTAGATGAAGCAGTGGTTCTTGGAATTCAAGAAGGAAAGTTGTAAGGGGTACAGGGACAACTTGTAGATGGTGAGCCCAGGTGGATCTCATATTCAATGGTAGTGCTAGAGACTGTTGGGTGTGAGACTTCATCCAATTCAGTTAGGAATCCTATGTGGTATGAGATTACGCTACATGATTCTTAGGAGGGTGAGAAGACTCCTTAGAGCATAGGTGACTAGCACATGTTTTCAATTCAGAGTCCAGTACAAGTAGCGAGAGAGGCTTCTAAGTCAGAGGGATCAACTACAACGTACATTTTGTTGGGCTTGGAGATAGATCCAGGTTGTAGTGGAGGTGCCAGAAGTACCTCCCTCGCTAAGAGAGGGTGTTAGATTTTATAGATTGAGAGTACTTATACATTTCCCATGCCTAGCATGCAGAAGATATTGAGCAAGTTCTTTCTTTAATAACTTGACTTTATTAAAGTGATTTTTATAAATTTAAGTGGGTCTTTTATTATTTAATGAATGTAAGTGACTTTTATAAAGTTGAGTCACTTAAGTGATTTAAGTGATCTCAATGAGAGATTAAGTCACCTTTATATCTTATGGGGCAAGATTGAATCTTAGTAGTAGATCTTAGGGTTAGGTATTTATTCATTAATGAGGATATAAAAGACAAATTTGAGAGAGAAGAGGCACATGAGAGAATAGAGAGGAGAGAGCAAGAAGAAAACGAGAGAGGATACAGCTTGAGAAGGGTGCAAATCGAAATATTTTGAGGGGTTACACAAACTAAGAAGGTGACAGCTAGTATTCAGTATGTACATCATAGGTATAATAGGGTCATACAATGAGATGTTGACAGGCCGTATAGAAAATGTTCATGCATAGGAATTGAGGCATATTTTTGCACATTTCCCAATGTATACTTCGTTTTTAGTGTGACTGTACAACTGTACTGTACATTGTATTTATTTTTGGGAACAATTACCTAGGTCTAGCACAAATTACGAGGCATTTTTCTGGTGCATTGGGTTGTACATAGGCCATACTGCTAAACAATGAAATTTTGGCACACATTCCAAGGTGGTGCTAATGGATGAGATAAGTACATGAGTTTTAATGTTGGTTGTACAAGCTGTAATCTCATAAATTTTATGAGTTTGCTCATAATAAAATACGCTTTTGATACGGGTTTTCCCTTCGGGGTTTTTCCAGGGGATTGGCCCAAAAATCAAAGTGTTGAATGCATGTGTTGTTCATTCGTCATTTGTATTTCCACTGCAAACGTACTTAGCATGTGTATTTATACTCCTTGTTTACATGCATTAATGTTGAGGACAGTAGGAATTTGAAATCAAAGTATTGCTAAGTGTTTGAGAAATTTTCTGAATGAGCGTTTAAGTGTTATTATAAATTTTTAACACATCTTGCAACATAAGAGCATCCAACTCTAATAACAACTAATGTAAGCATGAAATCTCTCTTCTCAGAATTACACAATGAAATTCACACTCTTACACAACACATGAAGGATTGGAAATAGAGCCAATACTTAATAAAAATCAAGAAGCGTCCTTTTATCTTATTAAAATGCCAAGCTCTTTTCATGAATACAAATATCAAACTCAATCCTAAAGCTCTCAATCTCTCTCAATCTCAATCTTTCATTCAACTAGGATTTCCTACTAGAACCAATTCAAATAGTTTATCCCTTTCCTAAATCAAATTAACTAAACCATTCCCTCGTGAAAAAACCCTATTTCCTTCTCATTTCATGATTATAATCTCGTTATTGGAATATGAACTATCCAACTGTTACATCTCCCAAGTTTCTCAACCATCTACAGTCATTGTGGCATCACTTGCTACATAGAATCACTATTGTCATCTTGGATATGTTCATGGTACATAGTTTGTTACTACTACACTCTTGTCAATCTCTTTGCCACTACAATTATCTATAACATTTGTCAACATTTCATTGATGTGAGGTTAAATTATATGGACTCTTGAAAATGCCCCTTGTGACCTCATAGGAATAAGGATTGTTTGATTAAAAAAGATACAATTGCATTAGTGATCAATGAGTTCTTGATGATAGTGGGATTCACACCTCTTATTGAAACCCTTCTTCCTTCTCCCCACTCACACTTCACTAAGTTCTTCACTAATGATGCAAAGGGTGGGATGTAAGAGTATATCTCTCTCCTTCTCATACTCATAAAAAACAAAAAAAAATTAAGAGAACTAAGTCATAACATAAGAAATAAATTTATTAATACAATATTTGCACGATATCGAAGGATGATCTTACACCAAGCTATTGTATCATATGTTCCAGTACGTGTTAAAATTTAATATTCAAAATTTATTTGTCAATTTCACTAAGTGCTTTAGTCTATTTGCTAGATATAATAGTTTTGACATTAAAGTAAAGGTGTGTTAAAGCACAATTAAGGTAGTTTGAAGCATACAAAGAAATTCACATAATATAAAAAATAATTAATTAAAAAATACTAGAATTATAGTTGCAATTATTTCAGTTATTTCGATGAAAACGGTTTTCTTTATTATTTTATATTTTTTTTAATTATATTTTTATTTTTTCACTCTCCTAAGTATATTTTTCAATTTTGTGTTCAAACGTATTCACTATTTGATATTTATAGTGACAAGTTAACATGAAGAGAATTTTATATGTGAAGAAAATATGTTTTAAATGATTTGATTAATTCAAACAAAAAATTATCATAACTTAAAGGTAAATGAAATATTAATGAAATAATATAAGAAAAAATGATATTTTTTAATAAAATATTTTTAAATGGCATTCAATAAATTAATATAAGTTTATTGGTAAATGTTTAACATGTTATATATTTTTAAAAATATTTCAAGTTTTAATGTAATGATCTATAAATGCATTATTATTGACACATTTTTCATGCTATGTGAATTGAACCATACAAACATATTAAATGCCATCCAACCAAGTTAAATGCCATCCCATCAAATTATCATATGATTTGTCTCTTTAACCACTATGAACAATAATCCCACTTCAATTAATCTAAATTATATTACTCTATAAAGAGTGTTAGTGTTGCCTACCTTGATTTATGTTTCTATCAGTAGGTCATTTCCTATTTTCCATGAATGGAATGAATATTCAATGCATTACTTGTACACTAATGAATATGTTAGAGTGGTCCAATCATTTTGACAACTCTTAAAATTAAACTTAGTTACATGCTACTAACCTCAATTGTTATAATGACAATATAAATGATACATTTGTTAAAGCTTTGTGTTGCTTCATGCTTCATGGTGTTTCTTTGAAAGCGTTTCCACCATGCTTCCTGGTGCTTCATGTGTTATGTGAAGTGCATGACGTGTTCACTACCCTTGGTTCTACTATAATAGACATACACATTGGAGATAGCTTACTCATGGATTTCTATACCTTGACTTGATGCTTATGTGGCATACTTTATTAAGAGGATGGAGATTTGTGTGGCACAATGGCATTCTTCATGAGGATTGTATGAATGGTTTGGTTTCTTGCTTGGGAGAATGGCCTGTTTGGAGGAGGAGCATTGGGAACTTAGGAGAAGCCCATTGAGCCCTAGGTAGCATGTGAACACTTCATTGCTTGCATGGAGACTTATGCTTGGGTTGAGGAATGCTTATGGAGGTATGGTGGACCTAGAGGAGCACATGGCTCAACAGGAAGTGTTGGAGAAATTTCAAGTATTAGAGACCCTTAGATGAGGAGTGTTGGACCTTTGTTGTGGATCCCTCACCTTGGACACTTTCTTAATGGACGTGAACACCTTGGACCTTAACATGTGTCACTTAAAGTTGGATCGCTTCACATTCGGACCTCTCAAGTAATTAGTCAGGTTTCTTTCTTGTGGACCTTGTCCATTTTATTATTTTTGGACTCCCTCGCCTTTCATGTATATAAGGGAAGAAGAGTCTTTTAATTGATGTTGATTATATACTTATAATAGAGATGTAAGCTAGAGTGAACTTTATCTCTTTCATGTATATTCTTCTTCTTTGTACTTTGCTCTCTTGTCTTGAGTATTATTGTTCTTATGTTTATGCAAGCTAGGTTTTAGGGTTAGGGTTTTCCATAAGAAAATAAGGGAATCTAGGGTTTATGAGAAACGCTATAAGAGCTAAGGGAGCACTTGTTCTTGTGGTTCTTGTTAGAGAAGAAGACTAGGGTTTTGTGGCATTTGATAACCCTAGTACTGCTTGGAGTGCTTGATGTTGAGAAGATAGTGAGAGACTATCTTGTTTTCTCTTGTACACTTGTGTGATTTAAGTGTATGTGCAAAAGAGGAATTTCCAATGCATATATTTTCTTTTTGTGGATGTTTGGTGGAGTGACCAACTTTGGTTGGGAGTGATTCATATATAGGAGGAGTTGTTGGCTAGGGTTTAATATTTATGGTGGATGCTCCGTTTAGGGTTTGGATAATATGACTGTACCAACTTGTATGAAGTTGTTGGTATGTACTTGTAACTTCATCTTATGTATATATGAAGCATGCTTTGTTGCCCAAACTTTGTGTACTTATAGATTTGTTTTTCAGCATATGTTCTCATGATGATTGAGTAGTTTTTAGTGTTATTTATGCACATTGATTTGGCATAATAATGAACAATTTTTTTAAGTGATTTGACAAACATATAGAACCTAAGTGGGAATATTTATGGTTGTAAGAAATATTCTACAGTAAGTAATTTTTAGATCTATTTTAGTATTGGGAAGTGCTCCCAAGGGATACAACATGTTTCCCTTGAAGTACAATTGTTTGCTCTTTATTTTCTCAGGTTCAATTGTGTATTTGGCTAGATACAAGTGAAATATATATTGTTGCAATTTATATTTCAGATTCAATATAAAAGTTCATAAGAAATAGCTATGCGAAATCTCAATCTTGAGGTGGAATATCTAAATTTGCATTAAAAACCATTTCTAGGAAACTCCAACATTTATTAAGTTGGTGGGGAACATTGACAACTTTATTGATATGATTTTACCATACCCATAGAACCATAAACACCAATCATATGTGGGTCCATCTATAAATTCTGAAGCTATCTTAGTTTGTTCCATTTCATTCTTCAATAGATATATGAGAATAGATTTCCCCATTTTGTTGACCCAATTTGTTCTTCATTAGTGGTATAGGCCATTAAATTTTGTTGTTTCAAATGTCATGGATGTTGTTCCCTTTCTTGAGGGATTTTTTTGGTCATGAAACCACTAAAATAATAACCTTGTTCAAAATCAATTTAAAATTATATCCCTTAACTTTAAATTTGCTCAATTTTCAAAGGTTGTAAAATAAACCCCCCGCCTTATCCTCCTAATTTAGAACTTCATACTAATATTTAATTTCTATAATTGGAAGTTTTATATAGAGAGAGAATGTGTGCAAGCCTGATTCAACGTGTTTTTTTTCTTCCAATTTAATTAGTCACTTGGGTTGGCTCACCTTGATTTAGAGGTTAATTAATTTATTTGGTTATCACTGCTAACTCATAACCCTTATGCCTTGATGCTCTGTAAGGTGGCTCTCAACAAATGATGACCTCGATACTCTATTTTGTACAATGACAACAAGGCCCCAATTTAGTTAGAGAATGACATGATATTTTCCACCTAAGCTATAGTGGCACTATAGATAGACAAGGGACTATGGATAGGTCGTGATCTTGCTTCAGTTTACCTCACAAGGATTCATGGGTCACAAGTCTAGTTGTATCCCATGTGAATGTTGTAGATGTGATCGTGCAATGATGGAGAGGTGAACTTTTATTGCACTATGGCCTTACAAGATTTGATGCAATTAAAAAAAAACTAATCTCCTTATTGATGTGATACCAGTTGTAGTGTGTGACAACTCTTTAGAATGTTAAGTCAACACTTCATAATGACCAAGTTTAGGTCGTGGCCAAGGATTGAGATCAGAGATGCTCTAAGAGGCATGTGGTCAAAGGCCATAATTAGATCACTTTATGCAAGGAAATGGTCCTCTCCAAATAAACAAAATGCCCTAGAAAGGGCTCTTATACCAATATAATGAACCAAACTTATTCATATAAAAAATATCCAAAATAAATAGGGCACCGATGTTAAATCTATATAGGATAAATATAATGTATTGATCATACAATATAAGAGATTATTACACTTGTATCTGACATTGTGTATAAGTATACATTGAATGGTCACCTATGTGAATAAACATGACTTTTAGACATGTGACCTTTGGTTATTTAATATTGTCTTATTGCGATTATTATTATTATAGGTGTATTTATGTATGTTACATAATCCAACTCATATGTAGGAACACCTCCCATCCCTACATAAGAACTAGCAATCACTTCCACTAGCAATTGACCCAAGAACACACTTCTAAACCCTACATAAGAATTAGTGATCTCTTCCACTAGCAATTGACTCAAAAACACACTTCTAAACCCTACATAAGCATTAGTGTATTTAAGTATATTACATAATCCAACCCATATGTAGGTACACCTCCCACCCCTACATAAGCACGAGTAATCACTTCCACCAGCAGTTGACCCAAGAACACACTTCTAAACCCTACATAAGTATTAGTGATCTCTTCCACTAGTCATTGATGCAAGCATATGCCTACCACGCTTGCAATTTCCATATTGATCTCTTCCACATCATTTGATAAGCACAAAATTAATATCCCATGATAATGTGTCTGGCAATGTTAAAATTCTCAAGTGCTCCAGGCTTACCAAAGATGGATGGATAACCAATATCTCCAATCACTTTGATTATTAAAAAAAAACCATTGTCATATTTGTCTTCCATCAAAACATCATCTTCAAATTGGCATGACCTAGTGTTGCAATGATTATAAGTCTTGGGCATCAAATTTGCATGACCTAGTGTTGCAATGTTTATAAGTCTTGTACCCATCATTGTCAATCATTTATATGTATCATGGATCATTTTTCCAACATGTCCTTTAGTAACCTTGTTGACATCATAAGTGGCATGTACAAACATCATGCCTTTAGTATGCACCTTAGAAATCAGCATAAATAAGATTTATAATAATAACCACCCCAAAGACACCTCTTACCTTGATGTCTTTTATATCATTTTTCTTGAAATTACCACATTCCCACTTTCTTAAGGATCAATCCACGATTCTTCATCATTGACTAGTAAACAATCAATTTTACATAATCTTAAATAGATTCTAATATTCATCTATCTAGTTTGGTCTTTAACTTTTAATGTTCAACTCCATTGACTATTTACAAAAAAAAAAAAAAAAAAAAAAAAACTTCTTCACTTTACTTGTTTGCATCAAATATATTTTATCCAATGTTAGAATGGTCAATGTTATCATAGGCAAACCATCTAATCTTGTAGAAAAACTTCCATGAGATGTAGAAATCCAACATAATAAGAAGAGTTTCGATCAATCTAGAAGTCTAATCAATTTTACAAGGTTCTAGGTCAATTCAAATTTGGAAAAAGCACTTGGGAGCATCATTCCATGCACAAAAATTTGACCATGTGGAACTCTGACCATGGCAAAGTCACTAGTTTCATCTTTGAATTTTTGCTAAAATTAGGGTAAATTTGCTACATGATTAACCTACTCTATATAACAACCTAATACCATGATCATTCTACTAATTCACTACTTAATTGGTAGGTCTTTTTAATTGAAATTTATCCCACACATTTTAATGATATTAATTTTAATATGACAGTTTGCATACTCAATAATAATCAATAATTAATTCAGGGTTGGCAGGTGCCGGGGGGTCCTCATAGACCCCGATGGAAACAAAATGAATGACTTTGCTTGGGGAATTGGTCAGCGAACGAACAACGAAGCCGAGTGGCTCACCCTAATCAAAGGCATGGAAATAGCAAGATAGAATGATGTTCAAAATTTGACAGTATTTGGCGACTCCACGATTGTGATTCAGGCAGCCAAGGCAATGGAAAACCACCGTCGGAAGCCCTCTACAACTCTGCATCAACACTTCAACCTTCTCGTCAAAGACTTCCATTCTATCTCTTTTCTTCATATCCTACGGCACAACAACTCTAGTGCGGATGCCATGGCCAACATAGGAACTGGACTAAATTGTGGCCTTGCGATTATTCATGACCAAGCTTATGAAAATATATGGGTTCCATAACCCCTGCCTTCTACTTGGGAATCCCATTACTCCTACTCTCCATCACCCCCCTATTCCTCTCCTAATGGACTTTCCCAACCTTAATCTAAACATCCCTAAGCCTAGGCCTCATTGCATTAACTACCAAATCTTCCCCTGCCCCCTAAGCAATATCCTCACGTCTCCTCACCTGAACTGGCGGCCACTTATGGCCTTCTACACCTAGCTCGCATGCGTGCATTTAAGGGGGACGAGGCCCAAGGTGCCCAAGCATTATTTCAGGCCAGAAGGTGGTGACCTCTCCGCACTACCAATCCTCTCGTCTCACCCCTCGTTCCTTGATTTCCCTGGTCTGCCCTTTTTACTCTGCCTGTCTGTGCATTATGGGCACTCTGCAAGCATGGAAGACGGAAAGCTCTACCCTCCCACCCTGAATTGTCGCAAGTGTCGAGGGCAAGAGCACTCCGGGGGGGGCAATTCAAAAAGATGTCTCTCGGATTTGTTTAATGGCAATGGTAACGATGCTATGGAGCTCAGCCAAATCATCCCTTCAAAGAAAACTCGTCGCAAGCAACCTGTTGCAGACGAAGCTAATAAATGCAGAAGATGGGTTCCTTTGGAACCCAGTCTGGGCCAAAGATTTAGAGGCTCTGGGTTCATTGGTATCGACCCAAGTCTTTTTAATTCAAGGTCCCATGCCTCCCAAATTGATGTTGGACATGGGCCTCTCATGCAGCTTCAAGGAAGCCCTGTGGAGCAGCCATGCAACAAAACTTGGAAAAAATTGACAGGTGACAACAGTGGCTAGTTGATGGATTCTCCTCGCGCCCAAAGCAGCCCCTCCCCTGACCTTCGTCTGCAAGTTTCGAACCTGGAAGCCCAATTCCGCTGGCTCAGAGGCGACCTCATTGATATGAAAAAAACGATATCTCACCTGGCCACCTTCGTTCAAATCTCCATCTCTGAAGTCCGCAACAGCTCCGGTAAGACAAAGGACCACTTTGAAAAATTAATTAGTAAATTTGAGTCTTTTTACAGTTGCCTTAGGATTGTGGAAGCTAAGGTCAACTGCGTTCGAACAAACAGAGGAAACAATCCCTCTATCATCCTAAATCTTGACAAAGAGAACGCGGGAACCACCACTGGAAGCAAAGGAAAGAACTCCCGCTCCCACCATGGAAACTGAGACACCCTGCTCCACTTTTTTGTATCATGAAAGCCTCTTATGGCTCCTTTCCTCTAGCGTTTAGCTATGTTTTTTCTAGTACTTAGCTATGTTTTTCTTCTGCTGGGCTGTATTAGGACAGTTTTCTAAAATTTATAGTTGTAATAGCTTAATGCCTTCTTTGAAAAGCAAAGACTGGACAGACAGAAGCAAGAACTTCCAGCTTCTATTTTGAGGGAACAGTCCCCCCATCTCTATGTAATTCGTCATCTTTTTTCAATATAAAGCTCTTCAACCGTTTGTGTAAAAAAAAACAAAAAAAAATCAATAATTAATAGAATCGTTCATGTAACCTTATTACATACTTGCATTTAAGAAGACACTTGGGCCTAAGGGTTAAGAACATGCACTTCCTCTTAGGAGGTAACAAGTTCAAATCTAGAGTGGGGTAGGGTATATACACCTCCGTAGACTTTAGCAGTCAAATCATTACACATAGAGGTCCTTTGTCCCACAAACAAGGGGTCTCATACACTAATTTGGTGTTTGGCTAACCTATAACCTTCAAGATAAATTATTATTATTATGCCTTCAATTACACAAATTTAATAACACATGCCTCCATCGAGCTACAATGGAACGCTCTAGTATTATGTTAGAAATTTAAAACATTACATTGAACATAGAAAGACAAAACTAACTGAGAAACGAGAGACAATGTAAATTATAATACTTTTTTCCTTTGAGGAACACTACACAATCTCCCTTAGGCAACGTGATGTCCCAATGAACCAATGAATTTACTATATAGTGCTTCAACTACCTAATAACTCTCAAGTTTGATCTTGGTCACCTGCTCATAGCGTCAATTGTTGCAATGACCAATATACAAATGATACTTTTTTGGTAACAAGACTTACCAAAGGTAGAGGAAACAAATACATTATGAATTAAAAAATCCACAAAAAATCTTGTTTATTATCATCTTAATTCTAGGATTAACTTTGTTTTTTGTAAGTACCCATGGGGATTTGAACTTGTGACCTTCCATTTGCAACTTCTCATCTCAATTACTCATTACCAATTGCTCTACCCCCCATGGGGTAATTCTAGGATTAACTTAACCATTAGTCCCTTTGCTTTTTAATGCAAAGTGTTCAATGCCCATGAACACTTTGAATACATTGTAAACAACTATGTATGCTTAAACAATTTTAGCTAATAAAATTTGAATCGAGATGTGTATTAATGTCAAGGATGGTAATTGATCGATTTATGTTTGTCATAACTCATTAAATCCACAAACATTGAGGAATGCATAACTCATTAAATCGAGTTGGTCAAATACATAAATTTAAGCTTGTTTCTCTTGCTGAAGGGTGTTAGCTGAGGTTGTCATGTGATGTTTTAAATCACTTGGCAACATTCAACATCATGTAGGTTTTAATTGGTTGGCACAATTAAGTAGCCTATAGGTCTTAATTAGTTGCCACCATTGAGCTATGCATTCCTTTTTTAAGTTTCAATTTTAAAATCCCATAATTCACAACATAAGGGGTATAGGATAAATGTACACAAGGTCATGTTTTGAATATATGTTGAAATGTTAAAAAAAATGTTTCAAGTATGTTGAGAGCTGAAAAAAAACAAATTGTTTTATTTTCATGTGAAGTCTGATGGTTTGATTCAATCACCAAACACCTTGAAATGAGGACCTCACTTTAAATTTTAAAACAAATTGTTTTATTTTCTTCATGTGAAGTCTATCTTTACATCAATGGTGTCGCAAAATTCGTGACAAAATACATCTTTTCAAAGACATTTCATTTGAACACGTCTACCGACAATTCAACCAAAATGCTGATTCTCTCTCAAAAGAAGCACATGGAGGCAATGAGGGTATTGTATACTGGACAGAATACATAGAAGAACAAGTCTGTGATATGGGCAGGGTAAATCTGTTTGAACAATACTAATATGAGATGATGATATAGTAAATATGGGCTTTAATTATTTTGTGATAATCATGGGAGAGCCAAAATAGTTTTTTTGAACTTAAGTCTGGTTAAGACTTAGGCTATGTCTTCACCAAACACCTTGAAATGAGGATCTCATTTTAAATTTTAATGTTAAAAGTTAAATTAGTAAAAACAAAATGAGGATCTCACTTTAAATTTTAATGTTAAAAGTTAAATTAATAAAAACAAAATATAAGTAAAATAAATATGAAAATGATTTATTAGTATTACACAACGAAGTTCTTGGCTTTCTTTTTCAAGGTTTGGAGTGTTTTTCTCATTTCAAGGACTTCATGGTAACCACTAGCTTAGTCCTTGAACTATAGCAAGTTGAATTAGTTTTATCCTAATACAATCCCAAATTGGTTTAATACATTGGTTTGGCTGGTTGTTCAAGATTGGTTGGTTTCCAAATTGGTTTAATACATTGGTTTGGCTGGTTGTTCAAGATTGGTTGGTTCTAATAACATTGGGGAAATATAGGTTGTGATGTTGGCTTAATAAATCAACTAGTGAGGAAGAATTAAAGAACATGAATTTTAAAATATCATGTCTAATATAAACAAGTAAAAATGCATTGAAATGTGGTAAGAGGTTAATTGAGAGGATGATTGGATGTAAATTTTCTTCACGTGGACATCTAAGAGATACAAGAATTTCAAAGATTAAAAATCATTTTAGTTGTAATATCAATGCAAGGTGGCATAAGAATCATTTTGGTTGTAATATCAATGCAAGTGTAAATTTAATTGTTATTAATGGGTCTTTTGAACGTAGCTCCTTCCTGGGGATTTAGAGCCTCAATGTTTGTGGATTTTCTTTCCTAACTTTAATTTTATGTTTCAATATATATATCTTTATAATATATATATCTTTATATTTGACTTTTCATTTAATACATATATCTTTATAAAGTTTTGTTATTTACCCGTTTATTTACATTATAAAATAACCAAATCTAAATTCAAATACAAATATATATTTTTTAAATTTGAAAACTGAATATTTTGTGCCAACCAATTATAACCTACAAGCTGTTCAATGATGCCAAGTTATTTAAAACATCACATGACAACCTCCGCTGACAGCAGAAACAAAATTAAATTTCTATATTTGACCAATTCGATTTAATGAGCTAGACTTCACATGAGCATTGTACTCTGTGTTTTTTAGCATTGTGCTCTGTGTTGTTTAGACCTTAGTTTTCAGACTTTATAGGCAATTTACAACCTCAATGTTTGTGGTTAAACTCAAATAATTTGATTTTATATTAATGTATTAAAATATAAATTTTTAATGAAAGGATATATTTTTCGTTCAAAAGTGATTCTTTTTACTTTATATTAATCCTTAATTTTAATTTTAGATGCTATTTATTATAAAGTTTGCAAAAAAATAGTTATTAAATTGAATTTCTGAGAAATTGAAAATATATTTTCTATTTTTTGAAAAAAGAAAATAAAGTTTTTTATTAATAAATTACACTCTGAATTTGACATAAATTTCTGGACAAAGTTTTTATTTTTAAATATAAAAATTATTTTAAAAAAATTCAAAAATTTGAAATGTCATCGCCACACAGTACAGAACGGGGAATTACCCAGAGGATTCTAAGTTATTGGAGGGTATTTTGCTTCACTTTCGACAGTTACGACACTATCCAAAACCCTTTTGATGGTTCAGTATGCTTTAGAGTTGGTTGAGGTTATACGTGTTTAAAATTATTGACTCAACCTATAGTTACAGCCATGGTCACCCTTACAGTGATCTTTCAAGCCATTCTTGTGACTTAACAATGGATAATCCCTGAGTCATAAATTTTTATTATATCTAGCTTACTTGTTGTTGGATATACTTTTGAGAAATTGCTGTTTCCATGATTAAAAAAAATAAATAACCCCAAATCACGTCAGCATGGAGCATTATTCCACGTCAGGCTTACTTGTTGTTGGATATACTTTTGAGAAATTGCTGTTTCCATGATTAAAAAAAATAAATAACCCCAAATCACGTCAGCATGGAGCATTATTCCACGTCAGGGGCTGTTCACACAAGTAATCTATTATACGATGCACAGGGAGTGCATAGGACAGAAACATTAAATCATAGATTGCTGTTGCTGTCATAGGTTTATACGTCGGATTATACGTGTCCTCAACAGTTAGCATTAGCGTGGGCGGATTACATGTGTCCTTAACGGTTAGCGCTGGCGGTGCTAACTATTAACCGTTAAAACAGCAGGTGGTGCAGGGATTCATGCTCTGGAGATTGAAGGCGGTAGCGCAGAGCTTACGATTTGCATTAGTGTGCTTGCACAGAAAGCTGAGGGATGCCATTGTCTTGTTTCTGTCTTTGTTTCTCGCGAGCTTTACGGAACCTGGAACCCTTGAGGTCCAACACTATTTTATTTGATGTGCTTATGGATCTTTATATATACATGTTTCTTTCTCTCTAAAAGTGTCATGATCATGAGATTCCTGATGTTTGTCCAATATGAAATGTTTCCTCGTCTTCTTTCTATTTTTTAGTGCATTATTTCTTAAAGTAAGTTGTGATATTTACGAAAGAAGAAGCAGCGACCTTGTGGAATATGGGAATGAGTAGCAAACACGGATTATGAAATTCAACTGCCTTCGATGCCCGACGGAAGACTGTCAAGCACTCCGATGCAATAGAATACAATGAAGTACAACAATACCTGCAAACCCTATATACATATGAGGAGTACGAAGATTGATTGAATAGTGAACGTGATGAGGTTGAACTCCAGCCAGAAACAGCACCACGCGGGCCAACTGTATAAGTACTTTTTAATTGAATGAATAATGGTCATGATGAGGTTGAACTCCAACTAGAAACAACACCACACTGACCAACTGTATAAGCACTTGTTACCAGAAGTGTCAGGTTTTGAACAACACCATGCCGACCAACTGTATAAGCACTTGTTAACAGAAGCGGCCTTCATGACAGTCTGCAGGTTTTGTTACTGAGGCTGCTTTCACGTGTAACAAACATCTTTTCAAACTACCGTTTAGATTTTTTTTCCTTCAAGAAGATCAATCTACAAAGACGGAATGTATAGGTACAAAAGATTTATGTGTACAATTTTATAGTTTACCGTGATGGCCAGGGGTTTGGGGTATGGACCCTCATGGATTTACAAAACCCCAAAAAGATTGACCGATAAATCCAAGCCTTATTGCATAAGGCCTAAGGCATTTTGTGGCTGTTTCTTTTATAAAAAATTTTATGGACCCTTTGAAAAATCTTTCATGCCACCATTTGGCAGGGACTTAGCTGCATCGCAGCAGTTTTCGCCCTGCCGGCATTTGACTTAGCTGCATCGCAGCTTTCGCCCTTGTTTAAATTTAAAAACTGAATATTTCATGTATTTTTATTTGATCTGTTCCAGTTCACTAAAGGGGTGTCCCACCCCTCCACCCCTTCAAGTAGAGAAACCTCCCCTGCCCTTCTATCCAACGTACGGAGAGGCAGAGCAGAGCTTTGGATTTCATAATTTCAATTCCATTCTAACTACTTTAATTTGTACAATATGAGCAGATTTATTTCACATGGTCCAACTCTTACCATGAAGGTGTTACGTAACAACCAGGCATGAATTAAACTTATATCCGTCTGTTCTGTTTTCATTACAATCAATAGATAATATGTCAAACTTTTGTGGTTTCAATCTTTCATTCGACTATTAGTAATGAGTCGAATGGTTGACAAGCTTTCCTATTATATTAAATCAATTTTATGTGTGGAGATGCAAAGAAGTGGAAATACATGCAAATGCAAATGAAGTTTAGAGATACAAAGAAGTGTCAATATATGACACGGAATGGAGTGCAAGTGTGAGAGAAAGAGGACGCTATTGCATCACTCCAAATGAATTTATAATTTACAGAAAACTGAGTACATTCGATAAGATCGATCTACATAAACTCTGTTGAAATCACAACATCTACAAAGACCAGAAGCTGGTGCAACAACTTAAAAATTTTAGTGTCATGCTTTTCACTTGAAAGAGTTCTGAAAGGCATGACACAGTTCTCTTTTTTTAGCAACAATAACAAGCTTCTTCAGTGCACGCAGCTGAACACAACTGATGAATGAACAAGCTGATCGATCATCACCAGTGAAAATCATCAATATCTCTCTGGGTTGACAAAATAATTTTGTCAGGGTGTCTTCTGAAAACTGCAATCAATAAGCTCCAATCTTGGTATTTGCAAACTACTTATGCCCTTTAGGAGAAGACTATACAGCTTGCACGAACAGCTTCTAATTGTGTAACACTGCAGCAAAGGTAAAGAGCGGCTGTGCCATTACAGCATAAGTATATAGCTAGCTGTAAAATAGGACAATGACGTACTATCTAAAAAAATCTAGTAATAAATAGAGACTTCCTTATCAATGGATATTGAAGTGAATGGCACCTCATTTCTTACATAGGTTGTAAAAAGAATGACATATAACCCTTAGACCCTGTTTGCTTATTAAAAATATTAAACCACTGGCTAGATCGAATATATTGCTGCTAGGAGTAGGAATATAGATAAGACTCTTACTGGTATGTTCAAATTGTGTAATGCAACCAGGCTTTTCGCTTGCAAACCTTGCTCTTTAGTAGAATTTTCATCACAGCTTTCCACTGGTTCTTCCTTTCAACGAAATTTTATACTTTTATTATCGCCATCATTCTAAATCTCAGCATCTGGTCAGAGTTCATTCTGCTACTGTCATTGGGTCAAAAGCCTTTTCTCCATTTCCATTCCTGTGGTCTGAAAGATCTGATATCCACCAGCTTGAAGGATACCTGTGACGTAAAAAGTGCTTCAAAGTCTTGGAGTCAACCATCTCATCCCTAATGTCAGCTAAAGGCACTTCCCATTCCTTGTTATCCCGTAGATCTTTAGGCATGAGTTTATCCAAAAGCTTGCAAACCTCTTGACCTGAACGCTTATCTGCAGACATCACTGACAAGCATTCTGCTGCTTTTTGACTAACAACATCAGAGGGATCCCCAGTTCCTTCTATACCATCATCATTCATTCTAATTATCTTAATTAGCTTTGGAACTATATTAAACCGAAGAGCAAGCTCAACAGCTTTAGAACTTAAGCGTAAAAGGCGTAATAGAAGCCATAAACTACATAACTGGGGATCTGTTCCAGCAAAACCAACGTCAGACTGGGGTACTTTCAAGTCCAACAGTGATGATATAGTACAAATAAATTCCTCAGAACACATACAATCAGCTACATCTGAATGTGTTGCTGTACAATGAAGTAACAATATAGCAGCTTGTGCAAGTCCCCTTTGTTCAGGGCTTTGGACAGAACCTATAAAGTCGTATACTGGCAGAAAAATATCAAAATTTGAGTGACGTGCTAGTAAATATGGCCGTAGCTTAAATAGCAATAGTAGGGCGAGTATGAATCGTCTTTTATCATCAAAATCAAAAGTTTCAGTACTGATTTCATCTGTTGATGATGCTCCTATGATTATTGCCTTTCTTACTTCATGCAGAAACCGTTCCTCCATTGCAGTGCCAAAGTCAAATTCTGGATTTCTGAGAAACTGATCTATGTAAAAACCTCCTATGCACATTTCTCGTGCATAACCCTGTTCTTTACTGTCTTTGTACAGGGATTTCCTCTCATCATTGAAAATTGCAATAAGAACCCATCGTAAAAACACAGGCCGCTGTTCCTTCAAGAACCATGATGGTATGCTAGTTAGTCCTTCATTTGTTGCCAACATCTGCACATTTTCTGCCTCCTTTCTGATGGTACCCTTCACCCTAAGACGTGTGCCTTCATCCCAAACCAACCTTGGAGATTGAAAATGGCCATTGTACATGTCACATGCCTCAGATGGATCACGAGCTATTGCTGATAGTAATTCGATTGGCAGAAGCAGCAGTAGTGTCTTGATCACCAAGGGTTTTTCTTTTGTTTTCCCTGGTGTATGCTCTACAAGATCAAAGAGTTCATACATATCTGTTGCTCCTTCCATACTGTCATCTGAAGTCGAAATCCTCCTAACAGAACCATTAGCAAATGACTTCAACTTAGCAAGGTCTTTCAAAAGCTTGGTTCGCCTGATAATCCCACTGCCAGCCAACAATAGCTGCCCAATAACTTGGGCAGCTAAGAGCTGAGAAGAAAGAGGAATTGGCACTAACTTGATCACCTCTTTTTCTTTCAAACTGCATAACAGTGGAAAATCAATCTGGCAAAATAAAGCTAGTAATGGTAAAAGCAAGCCACTGGTGGCAAAATAATTAGTTGCCGATAAGGTTGCTGGCATGTTTTCACTTAACAAGACAATTGCTTCCAACGTGCCCATTAGAACTTGCTCACTCCCTTGCTTTCCAGCTGCATGCCAGAGCTGTACAGCTAAAGCATTCATTATTACAGATTGAAGCACCATTCCCCTTCCTGACCGATGCTCTGACAATATCTTGACTATTGTAGCTATTTCCACTTGGATATCCTGAAAAGAAAGTCCTGCAGATACTAGTCTAGAAAGTACCTGTGGTTTGAAGTGTTCAATAAGGTCTTCTCTACCTTTCATAACAGCATAGTTCAAGCATCTTCTCAAAGCAGTAAGAACAGACAAGTATGTTGCTCTTGCTTCTTGATCAATAGCATCTTGATTGTCACAATTTCCAGCATCCAGTATAGAATGAAGGTGTAGTTCAAGATAATCTTGAATTGCATCAAGGTATGAGTGACCTTCTGGTAGATTGAAATTCTCTATATAGCCACTGCAGAGTCCTCTTACAAACAGACCACCAATAATTAGTTCATCTTTCAGAGATTCATATTGGAAGATTTGCAACCATTCAAGTTCATCTTCCAAAGGCATACTGTTTCCAGTCATATAACTTGAATTATGCTGTTCAAGTCGCTTGCAGATTTTTAACCATAGTTCTGCTCGAACATTGCTTGTCCATATTGATGTCGGTTGAACAATATCAGAAACAGCCAATGAACTGAACTTTTCTGGGCCATCTGTCTCTTCCAACCGTCTGAGGAGTACAGGGGGAATGATTCTTAAGATTACAGTACTGCCACCTTGCTGCCTTGCCGAAGAAAACTGTTCAACTCTATTAAGCACGCGAACCAATGACCCCAGAACATCTGCAGCTGAATAAAGCAGAGCTGATTTGAAATCATGTGCCTTTAATGTTGCATCCGTTGGTGGAACTGCTAGCAATAGCAATGGCAGATAAAGGCCCTGGGAAAAATGCAGAAAATACAATATAAGGAAAGAGAAAATTGAAATATGACATGAAAAGGAAGACAAATTTCTGATGAATTAAAAAATCTACTGGTTGCGAATTCCAAATGATGTATTTGGTTAAAGGACCCAAAAGTAATAAATAGGCTGGGGAAAATTTACTGAGTTGCAAAGAAAAACAAATGCTAGTTTGAAATGCATAGGTAAAGTAGTCAATAGGTGGGTTAGAGCAAGATTGTTAAACTTAAGATATTAAAAGAAAATTAAGATTTCTATTTGGCATATACAAGGATTATATAGAATTATCATGTGTATGTACTATGGTTACATGTTACATGATTGCCGAAAAGTGAAGATATTGGTACACAGTAGTGTTGACTTACACTACAATCAGTTTTGGTTTAGCTGTGAGGTTGATTGGCTGCATTTTGATTCTAAATTATGATTAGCAATAAGTGGGTATAAAGAACAATAGTAAACATGTCTCAAAATTACACAACATGAAGCTAAGAATGTGCTTCTAATATGGATATGTTGTTTGGGCCCTGTTAACCCCTAGTTGCACTTGTGCTACTGGAGGGTTAAGATCCAGTGAAATTCCACCAGGCTGGTTCCATTGCAGGTGCATCCAGAAATTGGCATTGATCAAAGCTCATTCCAGAGTCAGTTTCACCAGAGTTTGAGAAAACTGCTATTTTTAGAAGTTTTTTTTCTTCCAGGAGCTCAAGATCTGGGACCAGAATGATGAGATCTTTATATATCCTGGTTCTTTGCACCGAGAGGCACTCTACAGCCTAGTATGAGGGAGATCTTGTAACATTTGTCCATGTTTGTCCATATTGTTGGCCATAAACAAAAAAGAATAATACAAAGTAAAAAGTAATAAATATTATGTCGGCCACTAATGTAGAAACATAAGAAGTTAAAAAAATATTATAGTGGATATTACAAAGTAAAAAGTAATAAATATTATGTCGGCCATTAACGCAAAAACATAAGAAGTTAAAAAAATATTATAGTGGATGAGAAGTTAAAAAAATATCATAGTAAATATGAAAAGTAGAAACATAATATTATTCCCAACATAAAATAAAGAAGTAAAAAAAAATATAGCCGACATAAAAACTAGAAATATAAGAAGTAAAAATGATATACCTAGCCAAGGTTTGCACCTAAGGAGATTTGATCCCTCTTGGGGCTTGATAGAGCCTAGGATTTGGATCTAGGCTGGTTGTAAAAAAGCAAGTCCAGTGGGACTTCTTTTGCTTGCATGCGAGATGATCAGTCTTGCCTTCCTTTTGCTTTTTGCTTTTTCAGAAGATAGACTGATACTACCTCCCTTCATGATTAGTTTTTCCTGCTTTTTGCTTTTTACATTTTTGGAAGAAGACTGTTTTTTGGGCATGTCTATAATTTGCAGTTTCTATGTATGGCAGGTACATTGATGTTATGGTTCCAAGAATGTAGTGGTGGGGTGATTTCTTCATTTCCATGGATGAAAGAGTGATGAGTCAAGATCAGTGTTGCGTAGATGGATCATCACTTAGAGTGACATGTGGCAGCTTGTTGGAGGATGTCCATTTTGCATGAGAAGTCTAAGTTTGACTCATGTCAAAACCCTAATTCGAGTGATGTTTAGGTTCATTCTTGCCAAGTTTGACTTTCCAAACCTTGATTCCATATGCTAAATTTGACATCTCCTCAACCTAGTTTGACCTCTTGGGTATATTTGGTATGTGCTAATTCTATCTAACCTAAATTTAAGCCTTAACTAAAGTGTTTTTTAACCTTAATTCGCCCTCTCATCCTTGATTTGGAAAACATGCTTAGTTTGCCATGCTGATTCTGCCAAGTGTTACCCCTCACATTGCATGAGGATCGCAGGTGCGATTTCCATCACACAATTTAGAGATTTGCATGTTAAAATATTAACCAGGAAAATGTTCGAGGAGAAATGCATGCATGCATGCAAAAGTGAGTTTTGCATGTACCTACTTTTAGGTTTTTGGTAAACCTAATTTGACAGTGAGATGATATAAGGAAGACAGAAGGTGTCTGTCTTGATCAGAGAGACAATTGATCTGAGATAGATCATTTGAGAGGAGGACGACTTTCCTTGAGAAAGAGGGCGCATTCCTTAAGGAGGAGGAAGCTTGTACCGCATCCGGTTGAGCGATTGAGTGTCTGTAACTTCTCTAGTATCTTCGTCTCAGAGATTGAGGAAGATCAGTGACGATCAGAGCTCAAATCTGCTGAGATCTGATTTAGTACTAGTCATTCTTCTTTGGAGGGAGGGCGCACTTGTGCATGCAGAGGGGGACGTTTTCAATCAGAGGGCAATCTTCAGAGCGAGCATATCAGAGCAGAGGATAGAGAGAGACAGATCAGACAAAGGCAGATGCAAGGATACTCAGATCCAGTTTTTCAGATAGGGCTCATTCTTCCAGTGCATGCATCAGCTGGATGCATGCAAATCTAGAGTTTGCCTGAAGAAATTTCTAAGGTAACCCTGTATTGTACTTGTCTCATTTCCTATATGCTTTGGGCTCGAGAGAGAAGATAGCCCCACAGTTTGTTGGTTTTTCCCAAAAGGGTTCCAGGGTATATCTGTTGTTTATGTGTGATTGCATTTATGTTTCAGTTGGTAAATGTAGATCTAGTTGTTTGAGTTCATATTCATATTAGAATGTATTGATATCGAGACTCTTGCCGCTTGAGATCTCAGGGCTATTCAGATGGAGTAGTGATCTCTGAATCAAATATTTACATTGCAGGATATAACTTCATGATGATGGTGCTTACATTGGTGTGCTTGAGCACTTTGGAGTAAAGGAGATACATTTCTCGTTGGTGATAGATTATCATGCCTAGGTACTCTCTTCATGGTTGCATATTTGTGGTTGATGGATCATGCTAGCATAGTTGAAAGTTGAAGGTGATGCTTATGTTGTGCTCGATATCATGCCTAGACAATATTATTCCTTGTACATTGCTGATGGTGTCATTGTGCATCCTAGTAACTATGAGTGATGGCAACATACTTGAGCTTTGATAGAGTTGACATCTTTCTTATATCTCCTTCTCCTATGGCATTAGTGAGATGACGTGCTATACCTTGCCATGGTGGGATTTTCCTAGGTGATATGACTTAACATTGTAACATTTCTAGACATCACATGGGGGGATGTGTATTTGATGGTGTGAGTGCCATTGTTGATTTTTAATTCATAAGTTCTAGTTAGAGAAAGGGGTGTACTACATTGTTTATTTGCTGATATAACCTTTTTCTAAGGCTACATGATGTGTTTTGATGCAACAATATTTTTGATGGTGGTGCACCCTAGGTTGAACCTTATATTTTGTTGTTATGCGGTATCAAGGTGGGTCTTTTACTAGGAAGAACAACTTTTTTATATGGTACAACACCCTAATAGAGAACACCCTTCTTTTGGCACACATGTTGAGGTAGATCACCAATATTTTATATCATCTTGTTTCTTGGAGGTGACATCCCATTGATCTTTGACTTGGTTGGATTGCACATGGATCTATGGCATGGTCGAGAATATTTGATCATTTGTTGGAACACCTTTCTAGGGTGCACCTTTGGATCCACATTTGCCATCTTTCGTGAGTTAGTTGGAGCCACATGTGCCACTTGGAAAGTTCTTTGAACATATATGAGGAGCTATGATGATGAGGTTAACCACCATCGCACTCTTCTCTAGGGCGCACTTGTGAAAAAGGATTATTTTATTGCTTATTGACTTTTCAAAGCGGTCACCATGCACATGCATCAAGGGTTCACCTCTCAAGGGATGATGTTTTATTATGCTTATTGACCAAGGTTGTTGAATGGCATACATTCCTAGGGCACATGGATAGTTTCTTATTATTTTTCCTAGTCAAAGTGGTTAAGATGGTTATTGTCATTAGAGATTTTGAAGTAAAAAATGGGCCTCAAAACAAAGAAAATGTACTATAAAAATCAACCAATCACATTCTAGTAGATGACATCATCCCCCATGGTTGAGGTGGCATTGCATGAGTTAAGAATGCTTATTTGTCAAATTTTCTATGGTGGATGAAAACCCATAGTTAACCAAGGTAGTGGTATAAGTATTTTTAAGTCATAAAGTAAAGTACTCATAATGAAAGTCCTTTAACATTTTTTCATAAAATAATATTATTGTCATTTTCAAGTAAAGTACTCATAATGAATGTCTTTTCACACTTTTTTTCCTTTCACACCTTCTCATAAAATAATATTATTGTCATTTTCAAGTAAAATACTCATGATTCATAAAGAAGGTCATTTCACATTTTTTTTCTTTAACAGTTTTTTTCTAAAATAATATAGTCATTTGCATGTTTTTAATTTTAAATTATATATTCACTCCATTCTATTTAATATCATAATGTCAAACTAATTTATTTTATATATATGTGTGTGTGTTTTTAATTTTAAATTATATATTCACTCCATTCTATTTAATATCATAACGTCAAACTAGTTTATTATATATATATATATATATATTCCTTTCACATTTTTTCATAAAATAATATTTTTATCATTTTCATATTTTTAATTTTTAATTATATTTCACTCCATTTTATTTAATATTATAATGCCAAACTAATTTATAAGCATATATATCCTTCAGAGCACATGCTTCGCTGCTACCCAATGCACCTCCCTTGGCTCCACCATGAATAGGATCAAGGTGTTCACAGCAAAATATATATATATATATATATGGCGTAGTGTTGACCAAATACATCAAGGATCCTATCAGCTATTTATATAACCTAGAATCCACCAACTTTGAATTTGAAGTGACAACCTTCTTCAGGTTGGTAACCATAGGTGTGTAGCCATCGGTTTACAATCCTCCATCTTGAATCTCTTCGGGATCTCCATTGTGTACTTCTCTTGACCAAGGAAGATCTCACCCAATCTATGCCATACCTCTAACCCCAAGAAATAATGCATCAAGCCAATGTCCTTCATCTCAAACTCAGTGGCCAAATCTTCCTTACACCCTACTATAAGTTCCTCTGTAGCTGTGAGAAATAAATAGTCTACGTACAGCACCAAGATAAGTGGCTCAGATCCAACAAGTATGAAGTACAAGTTGGGATACGCCTCACTCTTGGTGAAGCCCGTGATCTACAAGTATCCATCAATCCTAGAATACCATGCCCTGGGTACCTACTTGAGTCTGTCAAAGCCTTTCTTAATCCTGCACACTTGAGACTCTCTCCCATGTACCTCGAAGCCCTAAGGTTGCTCTATGTATACTTCCTCCTCAATGATCCCATTGAGGAAGGTTGTCTTCACGTCCATCTGGTGAATCCTCCACCTAATGACTGAGGCAATAGATATCATAACCTGAATGGAAGCATATCCGGTGACTAAAGCTATGATGCAGGAGCATCGACCTAAGTTCTATGTTTTCTAATTAAAACAATCAATGTTATTTTCCTTGGAATAGTTCTAGAATGTCTAGGGTTAGTTGTTGATTAGTTGTCATTTGGTTTTGATTGTAATAATGGCGAATTCCCACAAATGTCCTCGAATCTTGCAAGGGATAGCTCGAGGATAGGGTTTGTTGTGTAATTGTTGTCTATAGGAGTCCAGATCCTGCTTAATCGGATATGACATGTTCATGAAGTCCTTATTTAATCATTGTATGTAATAGAGCTAAGGGTTGTTGATGAAATGAAAAACAGAGCTTTCAGTCTCTGCGTTTGATTGAGTATTTATTGTCTTCTTTCAATAACCAGAACCTATGTAAATTCTCTGCGTATGTGTGAATTGAGTGTATTACCAAAGATCTCCAGAAGCGAAGCCTGAGACATCTTCATCCGAACATATAGAGAGCGAAATTGATCATTTCACTGATCAATTTACGAAGACACAGTCTGATCGATCCATGGAGTGAGCATTGGACAGTCAAGATCAGATCCAAGGAGGAGGATCAACAGTCCAAGACAGTCTCCGCAAAGCCAAAAAGTATAAGTTTGTTAAGGTCGGGGCAAGCCGAGATCATACGGTGGAGATCGAGCCCAAGTTCGCACGGGAAAGATCAACGACGGGGAAAGACCATTGCGGGACAAAGTTGTGTAGAAGTTAGACCTCTGCAATCCCTAAGTGGATGTTCGACGTTGATCACAGATCAACGGATAGGAGAGAAGCCGCAAGAGATCAACAGCTCGGACGGTTCCAGCGATCCAAAGCCAATTGAGGAAGCCACTTTGCGGAAGGAATTCTGAAAAGACACCCGCAATTGCGGAAGACGACATACCCGCAACTGCAGGAAGGAGGCGATTGCGGGAGGATATTTGCGGAGAGTGATTGCGGAAAGCAATTGCGAGAAGATGTGAAGCCGCATCCGCAATTGTGGAAGGAAGGTCGTTGCGAAAAGGGTGACTGCGAAAAGGTGAATTGCAGGACAGAATTGCGGAAAGAATTATGTTCGACGCTCCGCAATCAGGTGAGATCCGCAACCCGCAATTGCAGAAGTCCGTCTTTCAAAGGCCGATTGCGGAAGAAAGATTTAAGCTTTCTTTGTTAAGCTTGGAGGTTCGGATAAATTTGGAACCTACCTAATCCTGGGATAGCGGATTGGATCGGGTTTTCTGATCCTGTCCTGCATCAATTGGTATCAGAGCCAGGTTTATAACAAGGGTAAAGATGCCACCAAGACAAGGCCGAGCGCATGGAGTTCCAGTTGGAGGTGGTCAAGGAAGACAAGTTGCAGATGCAGATGCAGACACGCAAAGAGAATTGAGACAACTCTAAGCCAGAATGGAAGCCATGGAGAGAAGAAATCTCGGGCCTATAGATGTCAATGATAAAGAAGAATCTTCTGAAGAGGAACCGAAGGAGGTTGATGAAGAAGTGAAGGTATTGAGGATGTTGGTAAAGGCTGGTAGCAGGTCTAAAGTGGAAGTTCCCATGTATGAAGGTAACCTGAATGTTGAAAAGCTCATGGATTGGATCATTGCTTTGGAAAAGTACTTTGACTTTGAAGAAGTTGAAGACAAAAAGAAGGTGAAATATGCAGCTACCAGACTGAAAGGATATGCAGCCATTTGGTAGGATGAACTACAAATCCACAGAGAAAGTAAAGGCAAGTTCAAAATAAAAAATTGGAATAAAATGTTGGGTAAAATTAAAAGTCAATTTATGCCCAAGGATTACCAGTTAACTCGCATGAGGCAGCTGCAGAATCTTTAGACAAAAAGGTATGAGTGTTAAAGAATACACAGAAGAGTTCTTTCGGCTGAGTATTAGAGCTGGACAGACACAAGGAGACATAGAAAGAGTGGCCAGGTATCTAAATGGAGTGAGGTATGACATACAAGATGAAATCAACTTATTGAATTTCATGACTGTTGAAGATGCTTATCATGTAGCCTCTAGGGTAGAAGAGAAGCTACTAAGAAAACAAAACCAAAAGAATAGAGGAAGAAGTCTAGTAAGAGGGAAAGGATCTTCAAATAGAGAGAAGTTTCAGACTTCTAGGAATGAAGCAAAAGGTTCCAACAGTCAAGCACCCCAAAGAGGAGGATTCAGGGGAGGCAAATTTGGTGTTAGAGGAAGAGGCAAAGGCATAGAAATAAAATGCTATACATGTGGTGAAATTGGACATATGTCTTGGGAGTGCCCAAGGAACAAACCAACAGCTCAAAGGAATGCAAACATTGTTGAGGCTCAAGAGGAGTCCAATGAAAGGCCAGAGATGGGAAATCCTCCTGAGGAAGGAGAATCTCTTATGATGAAGAGAGTTTTGGTAAAAATAGAGAAAGAAGTGCATGAACCAGCACAGAGGAAGAGTCTATTCAGGACTAAGTGCAAGTCACAAGGGAAGTGTTGCAAGGTGATCATTGATAGTGGTAGTACAAACAATTTGGTCTCCACTGAGATGGTAGAGAAGTTGGGATTAAAGAGGATGAAACATCCCACTCCTTATAGAGTGTCTTGGTTGTAGAAAGGACATCAGCTCTTGGTGAATGAGCAGTGCAAGGTGGAGTTACAAATTGGTACTTACAAGGATGTGGTATTATGTGATGTGATGCCAATGGATGTGTGCCATATACTCTTAGGAAGGCCATGGAAATATGACAGAAAGGCTATTCATGATGGAAGGAAAAACACTTATTCTCTGGAAAAAGATGGAAAGGAGCATGTACTGCTACCTTTGCAAGATGAAGCAGTTCAAGAAGTTATAGGACCTAGTATTTTGTTGATGACTGGGAAAGAGTTGTTACAAGAAGTCAAGACTGATGAGGAGCTACATTTTTCCCTCATTGGCAAACCAAAGGTAATTTTGACTGCCACAAACTTAGATGATTTGCCTACTGAAGTTAGAATTTTGCATGATGATTTTGCTGATATTATTGTGGATGAGTTACCAAATGCTTTACCTCCTGTGAGAAGTATTAGTCATCATATTGACTTAATACCTGGTGCAAGCTTACCGAATAAGGAAACTTACAGATTGACACCTCAAGAGAATGAAGAGATTAAACAGAAGGTACAGGAGTTACTGGATAAAGGTTTGGTGAAAGAAAGTTTGAGTCCCTATGCAGTGCCTATAGTGCTTAGCCCAAAGAAAGATGGTGCATGGCGTATGTGTACTGATTCCCAAGCAATCAATAAGATCACTATCAGGTACAGATTTCCCTTACCTCGTATTGATGATTTGATGGATTCTTTGAGTGGATCCAAGTATTTTTCAAAGATAGACTTGAAGAGTGGTTATCATCAGATAAGAATTAGAGAAGGGGATGAATGGAAGACTGCATTCAAGACCAATAATGGGTTGTATGAATGGTTAGTAATGCCCTTTGGGCTTACTAATGCACCTAGTACTTTTATGAGATTAATGAATGAAGATTTGAAGGAATACACTGGAAAGTTTGTGATAGTGTACCTAGATGATATTTTGATCTTCAGTCAGAGTAAGGAAGAACATCTGAGACATCTCAAATTGGTGTTGGAAACCCTACAGAAGGAGAAACTGCTGATAAATTTGAAAAAGTGTAATTTCATGAAGAATGAGTTGATTTATTTGGGTTTTGTAGTCTCAAAAGAAGGGTTAAAGATGGATCCAGAAAAGATACAAGCAATTCTCAGTTGGCCAATCCCGAGGAGTACTTTCGAGGCCAGAAGTTTTCATGGTCTTGCAAGTTTTTATAGAAAATTCATCAAGAATTTTAGTCAAATTTGTGCACCCATAATAGACACCTTCATTGAAAGTAGACAACCTTTCAAATGGACTGAAGCAGTTGATAGGGGTTTCAATATGTTGAAGAAGATCACTGAGAAGCCTGTGATAAAGTTTTTCAAGTAGAGACAGATGTTAGTGGGACAACAATAGGAGTTGTTCTGAGCCAAGAACAAAGACCAGTAGCATATTTCAGTGAGAAGTTAAATGAAGCAAAACAAAAATATTCCTCATATGACAAAGAATTGTATGTTGTTGTGCAGGATCTTAAGAAGTGGAGGCATTACTTGATGCCCAAAGAGTTTATTTTGTATTTAGATACTCATGCTTTGCAATTCATAAATAGTCAACCTAAATTGAATCAGAAACATGCTAAGTGGGTGGAATTTTTGCAGAACTTTAAATTTGTGATCAAACATGCAAGTGGAAAATCTAATAAGGTAGTCGATGCCTTAAGCAGAGTGAATTTAGTCTTACAGGAAATTAAGGTCAATACTTTGGGGTTTGAAAACTTGATTAATATGTATAAAGAAGATGTGGATTTCAAGGATATATATGCAGCCTGTGAGAATCCAGTTTCCCATAACAGAAGTCAATGTTTGGACTACATGCTACAAGAAGGACTGTTGTTCAAGAATAGTATATTGTGCATTCCTAAATGTTCTATGAGAGAAAAATTGATAAAGGAGAAGCATAGTGGAGGTGTTGAAATTTTGTCAAGTTAGGGTTTTGTACAGAAAAATAACAATTCAACATATTCTAATGCAGAAAATACATTTAATAAACATTTACAAATATCGAATATTAAATAGTGCAGTAGTAAAAACTATCATAACATAAATTTCATGTCTTTAGCACTCTCAGGTCACTGTGTTAAAGTATTTTTAACACTACCTGTTAGGTCACTGTGCTAAGTTAATCTTCAGCAGCAATTAACGTAGAATAACTAATTTTAACCACATAATAATAAACGAGAAGATACTTACTTGTGTGTGGGACCCTTCCTATAAAATACTCAGAAGAATTACTTACTTTCAGTAAACACTGTGCCTCAGAGAGGCCAGTCAAATCTGGAAACTATCAGACCCTACAAGAGGGTAGTACAAACCAGAGAGAGAGATGACAGGTTGAGATACAGTCAAATAGTCAAAGACAGTCAAGAACACAGTGACAATCTTAATCAAGTCTCAGCATAATAGATCTGAATCAAAGACAAGTCTTAGCACATAGATCAGTCCACAAACAAGACTCAGCACAAGGGTTTGACCATAAGTAAAATCTTAGCACTTAGATCTGGTCAGACGCAAGGTTCAGCATAAAGATCAAGTCTCAGTAATATGGATATGTTAAAAACAAATCTCAGCAATAGATCTGGTAGAAGAGCAAGGCACAGCATATAAACATGGTCTGATTACTAGAGATCTGTCCACCAACACTCATGGCTTCCACAGACATGCACACAGTAGAGTAGGACAAAACCCAGGGCCTTACGGCCTCCACAAAAAATGCAATCAGCAGATAGATCGCACCCTAGACAAATCACAAACTAGTAGATCAGACCAAAAAATGCCTCACGGCCTCCACCAATGATCTCTCAGCATGTAGATCGGATCCCAAGCAGACTTCAAACAGCAGATCGGATCCCAGTCAAGTCACAAACAGCAGATCAAACCTTAAACAGCAGATCGGACCTCTCTCAGAGTTACAAACAGCAGATCAAACCTTAAACCGCAGATCGGACCTCTCTCAGAGTTATGGCAGACTTTGGTTACCTCAAAAAATCGTGGTATGCAAAATCAGATCAGTCAACCTCATGTCAAGTACATAGGGAGGTCATAAATCAGATCACAGCCCAGTCATAATAAAATCAGCAACCTTGCAGAAGACCCTAGCAGTTAGACAAATCAGATCTGGAATGAAGGTAATCTCCAGCAGCAGATGGACGGCCTACAGAGGTGAGTAAGCAGCAGCAAGAAAGAACCTTAAAACCCTTGACGTCAAGGAGCAGAGAAGCTAGAGCTGAGATATAGATATATATCTTCAATTGATAAACAATAGCCCTTTATTTGTAGGATAATAGGATTATTAAAATAATCCTTTAAATTAGGATTCCTTAGAATTAGGAAAGATTAAAAATTAAAAGTTAAAATAATAAAAAATTAGGATCTCATTAAATTAGGGAAAGGCCACTTTAAAATAAAATAAAAGATAAATAAATAAAAGATAAAAATAAATAAAAATAATAAAAGATAAAAATAATAAAAGATAAATAAATAAAAGATAAAAATAAATAAAAATAATAAAAGATAAAAATAATAAAAGATAAAAATAAATAAGAAGATAAAAGATAAAAATAAAAATATAAAAATAAAAATAAATAAAAGAACCTCAGAAAGTGGTCAAACATCTAAAGTACCCATAAGATCAAAAACAACAAGGGTGGTATAAATAAAAGGTGGGTCAATGACCCTATTTACCACAAATCAAAGACAGGGTACCAAAACACTAAAAGACCAAAAGTAAATCACCCAAGGTGGAAAGGTACAACCAGTCATCTCTCTCTCAAATGTACAAATGTTCCATATAACCTGAAAGTTCATCATCATTGTATAAGGAAGGGTCCACACAGATGATGTGATCATGTGATCCTCTCAACTGCTCCTTAGGTCAAATGTTAGTGGCTTCCACAAGGGGTGGCCAATCCCTTGAGAAGACCAACCAACTCATCCATCTCGAAGACCTAGGAGAAGAGGACATCACACATCATAATCTTGGTAACTGACCAAGTGCCTCCATTCTCAAGGAATGGCTTCTCAGCCCAAGGCTGAGCCTCAGTCGTAGACTGGGACATGTTGATCAACCATCTGGTCCATGACCAGGTTCTCCATTCTCCCAGAGAATGATCCTCAGCCTCAAGCTGAGCATTCAGTCCTAGACTGAATGTTGATCAACCATCTGCAGGACCTAGGAAGTCTCTGTCTCAACCTGCAGGATCTGCTTGGTCATCATAACCAAGAAACCGTCTGGTTCTAGACCAGAATACCCTAGAGACAAATAGGGGCCCTAGCCACATGCTAGGGACTTTGCCATGGCATCAACCTGCTTGGTCCTCGACCAAGAACCCCAGGAGACAACTGGGGGCCCTAGGGTACCTTCTAGGGTCTGACTCATTACTCTGCCTGGTTAACTTGACCAGGAACCCTAGTTAACTGACTAGGGTACCATTCTCTCTGAGAATGGGTCTCGCAGCTGCACTAAAAATTAACAGGAGGTTTGTCAGGTCACTTTGGACAGGACAAAACATTTGCTCAGGTGAGTACTTTTTATTTTTAGCGAGGAATGCAGCAGGATGTAAAGAAGTTTGTTGAGACATGCAGGATATGTCAACATGCTAAAGGAAGGAGCCAAAACACTGGACTGTATCAACCCCTACCTATTCCAACTAGACCTTGGGATTCCATCAGTATGGATTTTGTTCTAGGATTGCCTAGAACTCAGAGAGGAAATTATTCTATTTATGTAGTAGTGGATAGGTTTTCAAAAATGGCTCATTTCATTGCTTGTAAAAAGACCAATGGTGCAACAAATGTTTCTAATTTGTTCTTTTCAGAAGTTGTTAAGTTACATGGTCTTCCTTTGAGCATTGTATCAGATAGAGATACTAAATTTGTTGGTCATTTTTGGAGAACTTTATGGAAGAAATTGGGAACCAATCTTAGTTTTAGCTTTGCTTATCACCCTCACACTGATGGTCAGACTGAAGTGGTAAATAGAAGCTTGGGGGATATATTGAGAAGTCATGTTTATGAAAATTCAAAGCAGAGGGATTTAGCTCTTGCTCAAGCTGAATTTGCTTATAATGATTCACCTAACAGAAGTACAGGTATGAGCCCATTTCATATTGTGTATGGGATACATCCAAGAGGGATGTATGAACTCAGGAATTTGGGAGAGTTGGGAATGAGGAGTGCAGATGGTGAAGACTTTGCATATAATATGCAGGAGCGACAGGAAAATGTTAATAAGAAATTGCAGGAGAGTGCTAACAAGTACAAACAGAGAGCAGATTTGAAGAGAAGGGAAGTTGACCTTCAGGTTGGAGATTTGGTGATGGCATATCTTAGGAAGGAGAGGTTTCCTAAGGGAACCTACAATAAACTGAAACTCAAGAAAATTGGGCCTTGTAAAATTTTGAGGAAGTTTTCTGCAAATGCTTATGAAATTGAACTTCCTTCTGATCTTGGAATTTCTCCAATTTTTAATGTTTCAAATTTGTATCCTTTTAAAGATTCCGGTGTTCAAATAGAATAAATGCTTTCAGGTAAGGATGGTCAATTAGTAGATTGGCAAGAACAGTTACCTCGGAAGGAGCAGCCACAGATTGAAGCTATACTAGACAAGAAGATTTCAAAGAGAACCAAAAACAAGGATTGCTTCCAGTACTTAGTCAAATGGAATCTGAAGATGCAATGTGGATGACAGCAATGGAGATTTCTAAGTTCAATGTGGACCCTAAAGACTTATTGAAGAATTCTTTTTCTCCCCTGGAGTATGATGTAGGAGCATCGACCTAAGTTCTATGTTTTTTTATTAAAGCACTCAATGCTATTTGCCTTGTAATAGTTCTAGAATGTCTAGGGTTAATTGTTGATTAGTTGTCATTTGGTTTTGATTGTAATAATGGTGAATTGCCACATATGTCCTTGAATCTTGCAAGGGATAGCTCGAGGATAGGGTTTGTTGTGTAATTGTTGTCTATAGGAGTCCAAATCCTGCTTAATCGGATCTGACAGGTTCATGAAGTCCTTATTTAATCATTGTATGCAACTGAGCTAAGGGTTGTTGATGAAATGAAGAACAGAGCTTTCAGTCTCTGCGTTTGATTGAGTATTTATTGTCTTCTTTCAATAACCAAAACCTGTGTAAATTCTCTGCGTATGTGTGAATTGAGTGTATTAACAGAGATCTCCAGAAGCAAAGCCTATGACATCTTCATCCGAACAGACAGAAAGCGAAATTGATCGTTTCATTGATCAATTTACGAAGACACAGTCTGATCAATCCGTGGAGTGAGCATTGGACGGTCGAGATCAGATCCAAGGAGGAGGATCAACGATCCAAGACAGTCTCCACAAAGCCAAAGTATAAGTTTGTTAAAGTCGGGGCAAGCCAAGATCATACGGTGGAGATCGAGCCCGAGTTCGCGCGGGAAAGATTAACGGTGGGGAAAGACCATCGCAGGACGAAGTTGTGTAGAAGTTAGACCTCTGCAATCCCTAAGTGGATGTTCGACGTTGATCACGGATCAACGGATAGGAGAGAAGCTGCAAGAGATCGACGGCTCGGACGGTTCCGACGATCCCAAGCCAGTTGCAGAAGCCACTTTGCGGAGGGCAATTGCGGGGAGCAATTGCGGAAGGAATTTTGAAAAGACACCCACAACTGCGGGAAGGAGGCGATTGCGGGTGGATATTTACGGAGAGTGATTGCAAAAAGCAATTGCGAGAAGTTGTGAAGCTGCATCCACAATTGCGGAAGGAAGTACGTTGAGGAAAGGGCGACTGCGGAAAGGTGAATTGTGGGACAGAATTGCAGAAAGAATTATGTTCGACGCTTCGCAATCAAGTGAGATCCGCAACCCGCAATTGCGGAAGTCCGTCTTTCAAAGGCCCATTGCGGAAGAAATATTTAGTCTGTCTTTGCTAAGTTTGGAGGTTCAGATAACTTTGGAACCTGCCTAATCCTGGGATAGCGGATTGGATCGGGTTTTCTGATCCTGTCCTGCATCAATATGTCTCCTCATAATCCACTCCCTCTCTCTAAGAGAACCCTCTCGCCACGAACCTTTCCTTGAGCTTCTCATTGCTGCCATCTGTAGCATGCTTGATCTTGAAGAGCCACTTGGAATCACCGCAAACTTCCCCTCTGGTCTAGGCACAATATCCCAAACATCATTCTTCATGATAGAGGTGTACTCCTCTACCATGGCATCCCTCCAAACCTGTTGGTTGATTGCTTCCTTATAACTGGAAGGCTCAAAATCAATGAAGTTGCTCATTAATGTCGTATAGTTCAAAAACTTCCTCGGAGGCCTGCTCTCCCTGAACAATCTCCTAGGAGCCTCAACATGCTCCCAAGCATCTCTCAATGTCTGCTCAAACCATCTAGGTCTCCTGATAGATGGTTGACTCCCTAAACTGGTAGTTTGTGAGCTCTGTTCTCCCTTCGGAGCCTCCTGCTCCTTGTACTCTGTCACTGCTGGTAACTCATGAGACTTCCTAGATGCCAAGTTCTCCTCGAACTTAACATCTTGACTCACAACTATCTTCCGCTGTGCTGGCATGAAGATCTTGTGGTGTGATTTAAGCCTCTAATTATTAAATAACCCAAGTGCAAACTAATAGGCTGTTTAGATCTGATTATTTGATTTTTTTCTATTGGTCTATTAGTTGGTTCTATTGATTGTCATAACCCTCATTGCAGATCTGAATGCCACAGTCAATTTAGAGTTGAATATCATTAAGGAAGGCAGCCTAACCTTGTGCATTTGATTTGGTTTACTAGATAAATCTTATGCATGTTTACTATGGTTGGCGAATTAGTTAACACTCAACACTAAACCAAACTTAAATTTGTCTTCTAGTTTCTACTACTAGCATACTTGGGTATACTTTCATGTTCACATACTAAGTATGCTGTGACATAACTCTTTTCCATGTTGAATCGGTTAACATAACACTTGATCTCACTGCAATAACTTAATATGATAAGTTAGCTTATAAGCAATTTGTATTTTACAAAAGAGTTGTTTATGTACTGATCCATGAAACAAATGTAATACTGGTTCACAGGCCTCGTGATCTAAGATATCTCTCTTACTCTAAATGATATGATCCTTGGACAACTAACACCTACTACCATAAGCGTTGCTATATACAATTCGTGAATGACAGTCCATAATGCATCACATACTGCAATTTTTGATAACCTATTGTGACAAAATCAGGTCAATAATTCACTCTTTCTTGGATTATAAAATTGGCAATGACATGAATGTGAATGATCAAGTCCACATACTATAAATTCCATACTTGTGATAGTATAAGATACTAAATTTATTCGCACTTTTGGGGTTTACTTATGATGATGAGTTGATTTGATGTTTGAAAATATTGTTCAACAAGTCAATTGCTTCAAGTTTATGTGGATGCCCTAAAGATTCATTGGTGGTAGTCTGCTTTGGTTCATGTTACAAATGCTATGAATGACTTTCATCCAATCCATATGCAGTTGATTTTAGACAACCTCTTCTGATAATTTGCTTTTATCTCACTTTCCATAAGTTATTGTTATCATTTATTCACATCGATATTATTTCATTGATGTTGTGATCCATATTGATGCCATGAATTTATTTTAAATGCACATGATGCATTAGTAAAGATTTTAACTTGGAGCATTGTGTGTTATCTTGATATCAAAGAGGGTATATGGCGAAAAGACTGTTGGGGATTCTTGGGTAGAAGACATGTTCCAGCGTCTATAAATAACACCAAGAGTTTGTCGTTAAGTGGGTAAAACTGCGGTTGAAGGGATCAATACTAGATAGTGACCATTGTTGGGACATGTCTCCTTACATCTTCGTTTGGTGCAAGATGTTGGGCATTCCCCTTGACTCTGATCTAGTATCCTTACTCGAATAGTACCACATTAGACAACATTGAACAAGGAATTGGACGCCATGTACCTTTCTATCGGGGATCCCCTTAGCCATCCTAAAACCATCCTATTGATTGTCATGTTACTGTAGAGCACTGGAAATAGCGTTCGGGGGGATTACTCTTCACATACCTAGGAAGTTGAGTGGTGTGGCCAAGGTTATGATCTATCCTCCCTGGTTAGTGCTCTAAAGGAATGGGACGAGCATCATTGTTGGACCACATAGGTAAATAAAAGGGCTATAGTAGCTTGACACACCTCGTGACTTGAAGCCTTCTTTGGAATTGGGAGTTTATCCAAGAAGATTTAATTGTTAATTATAGATGTAATGCTCATGCTTCATTTTGTTTATTCTATCATGTACCATGTACCATGCTTCATAGTTATTTTATTCACATCATTGAAGTATGAATTAAGAGTGTGTCTTGTATCCAATTAATTATCGACAACTAGGCACATCTTCTTGAAAAATGGAGCTAGGCAAGTATTGTAGGTTAGTTAGATCATCATAGTTGGCCTGGGAAAAATCTCAGCTAGGGTCTATCCCTTGGTTAGACTAGGCCCGTTCATTGTTGAAACTAGGAAACCTAAAAGAGGAACTTCCTCCCATAGTGACACGTTGGGAGGGAGGTCCATAGTTATGGCGGTAAATTCCTTGCAGATCTATTGACCGCTAGGTTGTGCATAAACAGTTACAACCATGTTAGTCTTGGCTCTTGCTAATCATTTTGGTTGGACTATTTTCAAATGAATGTTAAAAGTGCCTTCCTCAATGGTCATTTGGAGGAAGAAGTTTATATGTACCAACCTCAAGGTTTTCAAGTTCCTGGAAAGGAACATATGGTTTGCAGATTGGTTAAGCTCTTTATGGGCTCAAACAGGCACCGAGAGCTTGGTACATCAAAATTGGCAAACATTTGCAAGATCTTGGATTCAAAAGAAGTTTTTTTAATTCCAATCTCTACATCAAAAGCGATGACGGTTATCTAGTATTATTTGTGATAAATGGTGATGACATCATCATCACAAGTAGTGAGGTCAAAGCTATTAGCAAGGTAAAATCTTAATTACGTTCTGGTTTTGACATGATAGATTTAGGCCTTGTACAGTATTGTCTAGGTGTAGAAGTGTTTGGCAGACTAACACATGTATTTTTGCTTCACAAAATAAGTATGCTAAAGGTCTGTTAGACAAATACAGGATGGTTGATTGTAAAAGTTCATCTACACCTATGGTGAAAGGGCTGAAATTTTCAGCCAAAGTTGACTCAAAATCAGCCAATGAATCAATTTTCAAGCAACAAGTGAGAACTAGAAGTCTAATCTATTTATCACCACTAGACCAGACCTCAGCTTAGCAGTCAGCTACATATCTAGAGTCATAACAAATCCTAAAGTAGAACATTGGGTAGTAATGAAAATGATTCTGAGATATGTTAAAGGTACAATAGACTACAAATTTTGATATGGTGAAAGTGATGCATTTTAGTTAACAAGTTATACAAATTATGATTGGGCGGGATCAATGGATAATTGAAAATCAACATCTAGTTATGTATTCAGTCTTGGAACAAGTGTAGTTTCATGGGCCAGCAAGAAACATCATGATGTTTCTCTTTCTTCTACCGAGGCAGAATATAGGGCAGCAGCAAAAGAAGCATGTGAGACAGTTTGGCTTAGAAGAATACTTGGAGATTTAATGGTTGAGCAAATCAAGCCATCAGTTCTCTTTTGTGACAATCAGCCTATCAGGGTGTTCTAAAATTAGCAAAGAATCTAGTTTTTCATGAGTGCACTAA
Source organism: Larix kaempferi (assembly GCA_027924585.1). Classification (NCBI taxonomy): domain Eukaryota; kingdom Viridiplantae; phylum Streptophyta; class Pinopsida; order Pinales; family Pinaceae; genus Larix; species Larix kaempferi. The sequence continues at coordinate 9,234,846 of BSBM01000451.1, read as the reverse complement.
ACAATTTGATGTACAGTGAATTTCATCAAACAACTTGTAGAAGATGATGAAGTTGAACTTCAATATTGTACCACACAAGAACAGACCTATTATCACACCATATTAGCTGGGCTACTATTCTTGCTGAGCAGATATCTGCACTTTTCAGAGCTTTGCTTTTACAGAGATCAGCTATGATGAGCATATTCATTTGAGATCACTTATGGATCAGAGCAGTATATGTATCAGATATTGATTAGACATTGTGCCAAGGTTGAGCCTTGAGAGCTTAGATTTGATGACCGATGTGGCCCTTTGTTCCATACAGTTCCAGTTCAATGCCCAGTTGTATTATTGCAGCAGTGTTTCAGTTATTTGTGGATGATTATTATGATATGATGTGATTATTAGTACTGGATTACTATCTTGTTGTTTTAGTCATCTTCATAGCATTGACTTGGTGCATGATTCATGATGTGGCAATACTATTTAAATAATGAAATAAAATATCTTGGATGATGTTATAAATATAAATTGGATGTATTACTTGCACACTAAGGTTTTCTAACAAATACCCATTGGTTTCATTACCCTCATATGAGCATAAACATGGTCTTTCTTGACATCTTTGTCTGCTAGCTTAGGCACCACATTCACTTGACTCCATCCATCCATGACCTTCCTTATTTGGCTTTCACCCTGACTTGCCTTCTTGACTTTTTTATATGGAGGACTTCCCCATTTCTACTTCTATGTTGGACCGCATCCATGTTTGTTTTGTGTCTCGGATCTGAGTTGGTGATAGAACTTGCCTTTGGTAAGTTGGATTGTATGCCTAAATCATTCTAGTCGGTTGTCCCGATGTTTGGCACTGTGCAAAACTTCCCCTAGTCACTTGAGTTGTTGTTGGCTAAAACTGAAAGCACATGTACTACTTATATTGGAAATGTATTATGAAATCCTGTGAACTTAAAATTCTAGAAAGTGTTTCTTAACACACGTGAATAAAAGCTATAGCAACGAACTGCTAAAATACCCCATGAAGAGTATAAAAAGGTCCAAGAAAACAATGGTTAAATAAATGCTATATCTAAATATTGTTGACCTCGTGATTATAAATATGCCTCGGATGCAAGCTGCGATTAGTTATGCTTCTTAGCACATATGAAATCCCAGAGGGGTCATATAGGCCAAAAAGGCCATGGAAATGAAATGAATGATCCTAATGAACCTGGATCAACTTGATGTAGACATGATGCCTAAGTTGAATAAGCACTCTCTAAACAACTTATCCATTTGTGAGGGCACATCCCTTCCCTTTGTTATTTTGTCCAGCACAGAGTGTAGCTTTCCCTTTCCCCGTCCAAAATGTCACTTAGTTGAGTTTGGTCAAGTCACCCCTTTTGCCTAGCCTTCTTCTTAGCCTTCACCATTTGCTAGCAGTTAGGCCATGTATGTTGAATGAGTATGTCTTTAAAGCTTTTGTGCAAGTAAATTATAAATAACATTGATATATACATATGTATTAACTGCCACTAAATGATGTTTGTACTTTAAGTTAAGTTGTGAATGTGATTAAAGGAACATGTCTTAGTCTATTGCTATAATCTAGTCTTTGGTTGTATTTTGACCTAGTCAAACATAGTTTGACCATGGTCATTCTTGGGATCCGTGATGAGATGGACCACTTGTGCTTATGGATGATGATTTGTGGTCCTGCATACACCTACTAATGATTCCATATGATGGACATATGCTTTTGATAATGATTGATGCAGTTGGTCAGTTTATTATTATTTCCAAATCATCATATTTTACACTGTCCGGGAATGGTGGACCCTACAGTTGACCCCACAGGTCAACCCATGGTGTATGAGTACTCATTTCTAGTAGATTTGGGTATTTTGGATCCATTGAGACACTTATTTTTCAATTCTACGCACTTCTGATGATGATAGTAGCAGTTATCCACCTGTTGACCAGTTTGGGTATGTTGATCCAACCTGTCCAGCAGAGGCCTTGGAGGCCAGTCGTTGCCTAGGGCGCTACAGAGGAAGGGGGTGGTCCAGCCACTTGATTTTGCCATTATACCCCCCTTCCGGATAGCCTGGTACCTTCAGTTTGACAGCACAGGCAACCTGGATGGCAGTTCGGGGCACTTTCAGGGTTTTCAGGAGGATTAAAATATGGAATAAAAGGGTCACTGAGGAATTCGATTTGGGCAATTAAGGCAACGTTTTGGCACTTGGTCTTCTCAGAGGTCATCCATGGTGAACCCCCCTTCTCCCAAATCAATTGGCATCAGTCAATGGGGTCCATAGTGGTTACAGGAGGGCTTTTACTGCTTGTCTCTCTCAATTTTGGAGACAGGATTTTGATCATTTGTGTTATTTGGACATGTCATACTCCTATTATTTTATATTATTGTGCCATGGGGACGAGCTAGTGAAGGATTGATACCTCCTAGCCCCACCATGTGTCTTTTGAGTCTTGTCCATGTCATATATGGTGGGCCCATGTTACTTAGCCCCCTTTGAGGCATGACGTCACCCTCCTTAGAGACTTTTGAGGCATGACGTCACCGTCCTTTTGAGTGATCCATGTGATATATTGTTAGGCTCATCTTAACCATTGATTATTATGTTGTATCTTTTGATCTCAACCACTCATTTCAAAAAGTGGTTTTGTGGTTTAGGGTTTTGGTCTTTATTATCCTATAAAAGGAGACCCCCCTATTGTAAAATCTATCTGGAGATTTTTGGCTATTGGCTATTGGAATAAAAATACTTTCTTGGGCATCTTGGATCTTGGAGTTGGAATGCTTGTGGTGATTGTAAATGCTTCTTCCTCTAGCACTAACAGACATTGGTGGCCATCTTGGATTTTATCTCCACTAACATTTTTTTGCAAGCAAAGAAGACACTTTGGAGGAGTGCGTATTGATGGGGAGGCCTACCCTACATGCTTCAACAAGTCGTTTTGCGTGACAGGGAGTTGTTTTGTCTTTGTACCAACAATTTCATGTTTCTTCATCTCTTTTGCTTGCATCTACTTCCATTCTTGATTAATTGATTGATCTTTGTGTCACCTCTTAAGCCTCTTCAACCACACTTAAACTCTCGGGTCCACTTAATTTAACTCACTCAGTGGTTTCCGTAACTCAACTTACACATTTCCCTAGGAACCTTTGGGTTAGCTAATCTTCATTGATTGGCTAGGGTCTCCCCCTTGGTCTTGAGTTGTCTTGATCTAAAGTGAAGAGTGCCTCGGTTATCGTGACACCCAGCTTGCATTGGGAACCGTTGCATCCTTAGTTGCCGAAGTGTCCCCCCCACGGTTCAGGCTCCAAATTCGCGCTCCGAGCGAAAGCGCTGCCGAAGCGTTTTTGGAAGCTCGCTTCTAAATTTCGGAAGCTCGCTTCGGGCAAGAAAAAAACACTTCCTGCCACTGTGCGAAGCTTTCTCGCTCCCGAGCGCTCCGAGCTCTGCCCTCCACGCTTCGACCTCACTTCTGACCTCGCTCCCACCTCGCTTCCTGAACGCTTCCGCGGACAGTAGGAAGCTTCCTATTTTTTTTTTGTTTTTTTGCTCTTTGGGTGGGACCTAGGGCATTTTTAGGGTTAGAGAGGGGAGATAAGGCATGAATTATGGAATTTAGATGGCATGATAAAGCATGTTTATAATGGAATCATGAATTATGGAATTTAGATGGCATTTCATATATTGGAAGTAGCACAAACATACATGTTTCACAAATTTTGCATCTAGTTTGGTATTCTACATGTTTTTTTGAATATATATATAAACGCTTCCGAGACGCTTTGCTTCCGACCATTTTTTGAAAAATGCGCTCCCTCTCCCGCTCCCACGCTTCGCAACATTGGTTGCATCTCTTGGGTCACCTCTTTAGTTGTCCATCTCCTCTACCATCCTGGATGGGATACCTTTAGGGACAACTACAAGTTGTGTGATAACATTTTTGGCGTCCTTGCTAGGGAGGTAGAGGCTTACCTTAGGTGTCTGCGAGTATCCATGCATAATTTGTATCTTATTGCATCCGGATTAATCTAAATGGTTATCATTTCAATCTTTAACTATACATAGCCATCTATCTGTCACTCACTCTCTCCCTACTTATTAACGACATACATCTTGGTAGAAGAGTTTTAAAGTCTACCTGGCGACTCCAAATCGTGACTCCACTGAGGAACGACCTCATAAGCATCCCTACGATCTTAGAAGTAAATCTAATCTAAATCAATTGGAAGGAACCCCACTCACTTATCATAGAAGAGATCCCAAAGCTCAATCATCTAATTTCTTTTGGAAAATTGTTAACTCCGATTCTCCAAACCGTTTCTTGGGATCTCCTTCTACTAATTTGGTTCCTCCTTCATCTCCTAATCCTAATCCTAACGTAAGTATGCCAAATTCATTGGCTGGAAATCAATCTAATTCTGGAAACAATAATCAAAACAACCCTCCCATTGCTTGTGCTTTTGGAAATAAGGCTAAAGCTTCACCTTTAGATTTTTCTCAAGTCCTTGGTTCCCTCCATGATATGCCCGACAAGTACTTTGAAAAGATCCCAAAGTTTAATGGGAACTGTGTGACCTCCATTGAGGACCACATAGAAAATGTCTGGGCTCATATGGAAGCTTATGCGGCTGAGGAAGAAGATGTGTTTATGAAGGGTCTTTTTGCATCCTTGGAAGGTGATGCCCGCAAGTGGTTTGACCATTTGCTTGCATCATCAATCACAGGATATGATGTCTTCACTGAAAAACTTAAGCATGAGTGTTAGCATTTGATAGCTCGGTGGCACTCCTGCATCAGGTGCCTAGGTGCAGGGGTCCATAACCTTGGAGTCATAAAGTGTACTTTTTAAATATTTAGGGTTATGTGACTTTTCAAAAAGAAAATTTGTTGTATAGTTCACTTAGGAGATTTAAGTGAATGAGAGATTAGATCCTAGCCATAGATCTAATCTTATCCATTGAATTTGAAGAGTCATGAGAGTAACCCTAATAGGGTAAATAAAAAGTTGAATGAGACTTCATTTGGGCAGATATCCAAGAGAGAGTTTTGGTGAGAACACACTCCAAGAGAAGAGGAGAGGAAGAGGCACGTTTTCCAAGAGAGAGAGGAGTCTCTCAAAGGGCACGAGTTTCTATGCAAGAGATAAAGTATTGCTGAGCTGAATGGTGGGCACGCATTCCTAGGCGAAAGAGTTGCTGAGTGGGCACACATTCCCAAAAGTGTTTGCTGCTGTTGATGAAGACAGAACAAAATAGGAGAGGCGTTTTTCTCAGGTTGAGGGTGAGCACACTACCCAAGACAGTGACACAGCATTTAATGTTGTCTGTACATCATTCTCAGGGGGGCCGTACTGCTGGTTTATGCACAGAAATCAGAGAGGTGTACTGCTGAAGATTGGCACTGATATTAAGGTACTGTGATAATGCTGGGTTAGTATTATTGTGCACTGATTTTAGAGGCTGACCTTTTACACAGATTTCAAGGAAGAATCAGAGTGAGGAGGCTGGTCAAATGACTGAACTGTGAATGTACAGACTGTAAATGTGGGTTTGGCACATTTTCCAAGGTGCTTGTTCTGTGCTTTTGTCACTGTATGATATAGCTGTTCTATAACATTTATTTCACTCAGAATAATAATATCTCTTGTATGCTGGTTTTCCCCAGGGGTTGGGGGGGTTTTCCAGGGTCTTATTTGACCAAACATACTGTGTTCATGTATTCTACGGTCTGCTATAAATGTGTTTATTTCCCTGCTAAAGATGCTTCATGAGTAGTATATTCACCTACAGAGTTTTGAAATTTAAGCTTGATAAAAGTGTAATTATTTTTTACTGTTGAGGTCAATATCAAAGTATTTCCTGAAGCATTCGACATTAAATTCAGTTGGCTGCTAAGTGGGCAGAATTCTAAGTTTTCTGGGTATTCTGAGAATTCTAAGTTTTCTGAGTTTTTTTGTCATTTTTCAACATGGTATCAGAGCTGGGGCTCTGAGATTTCAGTGGACTGTTGGGCAGCAGAGAAGTGCTGATAATTTTGCAGGTGATGTGCAAGAGATTTGCATGTAAAGTGTTGATTGTGACAGTTGTCTGTTAATTTTTTTTACACAGTGAGCAGAGAAGTGTTGATTGTGACAGCGGTGTGTTAATTTCTTTACACAGTGAGCAAAGAAGTGCTGGTTCAGTACAACTGATAGAGTATTTTTGGTCAAAGGCAGAGTGTGCCTTGTTGGAAAAAGAGCAGAAGTAAATGATGGCTTGCATTCGGTATGAAGATCGATTGGAAGGGATTTCCAAGTACTTACAGTGGAAAGCCCGGATGATAGCTGTTCTTAAGGAAAACAAGTTATGGACCTTTGTCAGCACCACAGTGGTTCCTCCCGCAGCTGATCCTACAGCCCTTGACATACATGAGGTGAAGGAGGCCAGAACGCAGAGACTGCTTCTGGATGGTGTTCGAGATCACCTCATCCCACATTTGGCAGGGAAATTAACTGCTAAGGGGATGTGGGATACTTTAAAAAGTTTGTATGAGAACAAGAATGAAAATCATAAAATGGCTCTAAAAGATAAGCTTCATGGCACTAAGATGGCGAGAGGTGAGAATGTAGCCTCTTACCTCACTAGACTCAGACAAATAAAAGATGAATTGAGTGCAGTTGGTGAGATGATTCCTGATCCCGAGCTAGTGCGGATAGCCCTGAAGGGCTTCACTAAGGAGTGGGATGTGTTCGTGAAGTGTGTAGTTGGCAGAGAGAACTTTCCCTCTTGGGAAAGACTATGGGATGATTTTACTCATGAGGAGATTCGAGAAGGATCTCAAGGGAAGACTGAGCAAGTTACTGATGATCAGGTGGCCCTTTCAGCTAAGGGTAGAAAGAAAAAGGGTGGCTCGAGCAGTGGAGCCAAAGACCTGAGCAAAGTAAAATACTTTGCTTGCCAGAGTTATGGTCACTATGTTGGGCAGTGTCCCAACAAGAAGAAGAACAAGAAGAAAGAAGAGCCTGAAGCGGCCTCTCCAGCTGAAGTGGAAGATTTTGCGAGGGAATTCGAGAAGGAATTCTCACTCGTCTCAATTCTTTCAGACAGTAGTGTAGCAGAGAGTTTGGATACTGGAGTATGGTGTATAGATAGTGGAGCAGCACGCCATATGACGGGGATACGAGCAGTGTTCCGAGAGTTGATAGATATTGACAGAGTTATACTGACTGAGGATGGGTATGTCGGCACCCATGCAATAGAAGGAGTTGGAAAAGTCCTATTCCAACTCGAGTCTGGTGGTTATCTGGAGGTTGGTGATGTGTTGTTTGTTCCAGAGCTGAAGAGGAACTTGTTCTCAATTTCATCTTTGGAGGATGATGGATATGCGGTTCTTCATGTGAGAGGGCATGTTTATATATATCCGGTGAGTGGGGGCTTGGGTGCAACGAGTCTACTTGGCATCCGTGATGGCAGGGTATACCGAGTATTGGGGCATCCTGTGGATGGTGAGCCTGGTGAGAGATCAGACTCAGTGGCAGCAGCGGTGGCTGTCAGTGTGGAGGATTCATCCAACTCTGTGAGGAAATTGAGTTGGTATGATATGGTTCTTCAGGATGAGCAGGAGAGTGAGCAGAGCTCTCAGTTCAGAGTTGTCAGACGGAGACCTTCAGCAGTTGATCCAGTGCAGGTATCTAAGAGGCATTCAGATTCAGAGGGAGCTTCAGCTATTGGAGGGAGAGGACTAGAGAGACATCCAAGTGGAGCTGATGACAGTAGTACCTCCCTCGCTAAGAGGGAGTGTTAGCATTTGATAGCTCGGTGGCACTCCTGCATCAGGTGCCTAGGTGCAGGGGTCCATAACCTTGGAGTCATAAAGTGTACTTTTTAAATATTTAGGGTTATGTGACTTTTCAAAAAGAAAATTTGTTGTATAGTTCACTTAGGAGATTTAAGTGAATGAGAGATTAGATCCTAGCCGTAGATCTCTTGGCCAAGATCTAATCTTATCCATTGAATTCGAAGAGTCATGAGAGTAACCCTAATAGGGTAAATAAAAAGTTGAATGAGACTTCATTTGGGCAGATATCCAAGAGAGAGTTTTGGTGAGAGCGCACTCCAAGAGAAGAGGAGAGGAAGAGGCACGTTTTCCAAGAGAGAGAGGAGTCTCTCAGAGGGCACGAGTTTCTATGCAAGAGATAAAGTATTGCTGAGCTGAATGGTGGGCACACATTCCTAGGTGAAAGAGCTGCTGAGTGGGCACACATTCCCAGAAGTGTTTGCTGTTGTTGATGAAGACAGAACATAATAGGAGAGGCGTTTTTCTCAGGTTGAGGAAGTGAGCATGCTTCCCAAGACAGTGACAGCATTTAATGCTGTCTGTACATCATTCTCAGGGGGGGCGTACTGCTGGTTTATGCACAGAAATCAGAGAGGTGTACTGCTGAAGATTGGAACTGATATTAAGGTACTATGATAATGCTGGGTTAGTATTATTGTGCACTGATTTTAGAGGCTGACTTTGTACACAGATTTCAAGGAAGAATCAGAGTGAGGAGGCTGCTCAAATGACTGAACTGTGAATGTACAGACTGTAAATGTGGGTTTGGCACATTTTCCAAGGTGTTGGTTCTGTATTTTTGTCACTGTATGATATAGCTGTTCTGTAACATTTATTTCACTCAGAATAATAATATCTCTTGCATGCTGGTTTTCCCCAGGGGTTGGGGGGGTTTTCCAGGGTCTTATTTGACCAAACATACTGTGTTCATGTATTCTACAGTCTGCTGTAAATGTGTTTATTTCGCTGCTAAAGATGCTTCATGAGTAGTATATTCACCTACAGAGTTTTGAAATTTAAGCTTGATAAAAGTGTGTAATTATTTTTTACTGTTGAGGTCAATATCAAAGTATTTCCTGAAGCATTCGACATTAAATTCAGTTGGCTGCTAAGTGGGCAGAATTCTGAGTTTTCTGGGTATTCTGGGAATTATGAGTTTTCTGAGTTTTTTTGTCATTTTTCAACAATGAGTGGTTAGTCAAGTTAGATGGACGTTTCTTTTTGAACCAACTGTTTGAAATCAAGAAGAAAGAAAACGAGTCTATCCATAAATTTAACCTTCGCTTTGATAAGATAGTGGCCAACATTCCAAACAACATCAGGCCCCCTGAGCAAGGTATTTTAATTCATTACCTCAATGCATATGAAGGTTACCTTGGCTATCACTTAAAGGATAAAGACCCCAACAACTTAAAAGTGGCACAAGACAATGCTAGAAAGGTAGAGGCAAATGTTGCTTCCATGGGGAAGCAAAATTTCTTTGACCTAATTAGTGCCACATCTTCTAGATCTGAGCCCAAGTTTAAAAAGGGGAAAGAGCCTAGCAAAGATCCCAATGAGATGATGGAGATCATGCATGAAATGATGAAGAATCTAACTCTCCTGACTAGGGATCTAGCTAAGAACAAAGAGTCGGAAAGGTATAGACAACCTTATGGTCCAAAGCCTTATTGGAACCAACAAAAGAAACCTAATGAAGGTGATAGAAGAAACCATGTGAGCCAAACGTCCCTTGAGCCTCCTGTTATTAACTGGTCAGAAGAGCAAAAGATGGATGATCCTGAGTATCCCACTCATGGTGATGATACTCCTGATTCTCCAAAGAACATCAACTGGGTTGAGAACTTAGATTTTGACAAGGACTTTGGAAGAATTTTGATTGATCATGAGGAAAAGTCCATAGAAGACCCCAATCCTAGCTTTCCCATTTATGCCACTAAACAGTCTAGTAGTAGTGGCCAAGCTCCTCTTAGAACCTATCAACGAAGAAAGGACAGCCAAAAGCCTACCCCTTTCATTGAGAAGAAGAGTAGTGAGCTCCCTATCCCAGTGAGTGAGCCAATTCCTCTTCCTGAGTATGACTTAGATATCAACATTGAAAGGGAATTGGACAAAGTTATGCACAACATTCCACTCACCGAATTAATGAAAATCCCATCAATAAAAGAGCTAGTGGTAGAGTTTTTCGAGAGCATTCCTAAGACTACCACAAGTAATAGTGAAGATCCATCTCTTCTAAACTTAGCACCTAGTGCTATGGTTGAAGACGAGGAGGACCCTCCCATTAACATCCAGAGTGCTTTATACGAGAGGAAGAATGGTGGTCAGCAACCTTTTTATCTTACACTTCGCATTGGTGACACCCTTCGTCATAAATGTATGTTGGATTCTGGTGCCTCCATGAATGTTATGCCTTTGCAAGTCATGGAAGCCATGAGATTAAAAATAACTAGGCCTTATGGGAACGTGTGTGGAATTGACTCTAGACCAGTTCAGGTTTTTGGTTTGATAAAGAACTTGAGAGCTGACTTGTTTTCATGCCCCGATATATCTATGCTAATGGACATAGTGGTCATTGATCTACCCCCAACCTATGGGATGCTTCTCTGTAGGAAGTGGTCTGCTGGACTGGGGGGACATCTTCATATGGATTTATCATATGCTACTATCCACTCAAGTCAACCAAACCCTTGTTGATACATAGTTCACTTAGTGTTAAATCAGTTAGTTAACCGAAGTGGCTAGTCAATCCAGTGAATTTAGTTAGGCAACTACTTTTGTAACTCTCTCTCTCTCTCTCTCTATTCAAAAGACTCTTACCACATGTCATACATATTTACAACAGAATACTCCTTTTACCTTTCTTTCATCCACTACTTGTCTAATCATGTCTTCAATGCATATTCTGGTTGATCTCATTCTGGCTGAGACAACACAACCTAGACAATATAAGACTACAACACACTGTAAGTGGTTTCCATTTTCTTTTGTTTTGTTCTGTTACAGGTGAAAGAAACAAAATAATCTTTCTCCAGAGTTTATGCTGCCACAATTTAATAAGTTTATAGAAGATTTTGAAGTTTTAATGTGCCTAAACTCTGCACACAGATCCATAATGTGTTTTTATTTCTTTTTCTTAAACTTCCAGAAGAGCAAAATAATAGTCCGGAAAAAACAGAAAAACTTAAAGAACCTGTTTGATGATTCTCTCGCAGTACTGATCATCTTCCACAAAACGTTTCAAACAGCTCAGAGCTGTGAAGGAAGTTGTAGTTGGCCCTTTAGGTGGATTGGCAGAAGCATCTCCTACAGCAGAACAAAGAGCCCACCACAAACCTTTTGTCCATCTAATATCATCACGAAGGGCATATCTTCCAGCTCTGAAGTGTGAAAATTTGCATATTCAGAAGTTGGAAGTAAATGGACAAAACACAATGACCTTTGTAACAGATAAATATGTTATGGTATACTCCAGAAAAGGCAAGGCAGATGTTCTAACCTTGTAGAGCACAGGAGCTCCAAAACAAGCAAAGAACCTGCAATAGCAGGCTCAATGGTTGAGTTGCACATTGATTCTGGGAAAGGTGCATCTTCTTTCAAACTTGTTCCAAGTGATAGTACACTAATTGAAAAGTCCAACGCTGCTTGAGGGACTTCCACATTCCTTAACAGATAAGTACACAAATTAGAGGGAAAGAAAAGGTTAGAAGATCCAAAGATAAGACTAAGTCCATCAGGGGACTTGATGCAAAATGAGAAATATGAATATACTATTTAATAACATTATGCTTTAAAATTTTAAAAACTAGCAGTCTACAGAATCACAGATAACATGGTCATTATTAGATATGTGTATGATATTTGTTTCATAAAGAACAAGATAACTGGAATATTTGACATTTTTACCTCAGATTTCCAGCACAGGACTTCCTCAATATCTTAGTTGTCTGCAGGATAATGTCAATTGGTACATGTGGAGAATCATGTTTCTGTGCAAGGCATGTCCTAAGAGCCGGTGTAGCCAAACAAATCACCACAGGTTCCAGATCATCTGGCAAAGAATTAATTGACAACCTCTCCAGTAGATATGCCTACATCATGGTTCATAAAACATTAGTCCAATATGATCAAAATATGACATCTCCTGAAACAAGCATAGGTTGACCAGTAAGTATAGTTAATATTCAATATGTATCTTAACCTGAGCCTGCAATAGTAGATGAATACGATGTATTTCTTTTCTCCATAAAGAGTTAGAGATAGAAGAGGAACCCGCCCTCTGTAAATCTGCTGCGCATCTCCGTAATTCCTATTATTTAAGCATTAAACCATGGGAATCAGCAATTACAACATTGGCTGGTATCAAAATGTTCCTTTGTTCTTACAAGGAAACTTTGAAGAATTGCCTATATTGGGATAACAAAAAATGGACTCAACATCAATGACTGGAGATAATATCCTATGTCCAAATGCATGATTTTGGTCTCACAACTTAAAGTACAATTCAGAAATTTCCAACCACTGACGTACACTGATACAGTTTAGCTTTTCTATCCGATACTTAAATGGCAGACCCATTCAATCACATAATCTGGACATTGATTTTAACTATAGTAGTGTAATATGAATCATACCTGCATGAGACTATTAAGAAAACCAACATCATCGATAATTTGATAGTTTGGAAATCGCTGAGAATCGAGTAGATTTTGTAGATAAAATGGAGCAGTAAATATTGTCTCTGCAAAAATTAAAAACTTATCAGACTTGTACCACAGCCACCTAAATATTGAATAAAGTAATGACAGATAACTCCAGTTGAATGAAATGAAAAAAAAGGATTCCATAATATTAGCAATCAGAGAATAGTACTTAGTACAAATTCAAGCACCTAAAATGACATCCAGAATTAATTGATTTTTTTCAGATATAACAAAATTCAAAATTATTGGAGCAAACATCAAGCACCAACATTAAATGTTATTAAGTGTATTTATTATTATATTATGCTAGTGAAATTTAATGTTAAAGTTTGGTGAGTCATGACAAGGCATGACCAATTTGTAACAAATACAGTTAACGTTAGTGTTAGGTAGTTAAGCCACCATAATGGGTCGAAAGCACTAATAATAGTGTTTCTGTGAGATGATATATTTGTCATTTGAGATGATGGTACGAAAATCTGTATATATGTAGCCTATCTTGGACTAGCCATACGCCGTAAGCCTGTATATTTGCTGCAGTATTAATATGATATTGTCCAATATTCTATCCACACTTGTGTTTATCATGATTGTTAGTGTATTCTTTAAAAATGTGTGTATTCTTTAAAACCAACAAAACTTTACTCATGATGAAGGGTGTGAATCAGCTTGGCAAGGTGATTCATACCTTGTGGCAAAGAAAAACCAAGAAACTGTCATGGATAATGCAATTTTTTCTGAGCCTCTCAGGAACAATATTTGCCAGGTCAAAAGAGATTCCAGCAATTTCCATTTGTGTTCGCCTACCAACTAGAAATTTTCATACAATTGCTTTATCAACTCAGGGTGAAAAATGTGGATTCATTATTGCTTAGGGGGAACAAGAAATCATTTAGCTTGGAGTAACTTGTTTCACCTTTACTTCTTTTTTTCCTTGAGATCTATTAATGGCTAAAAATGCATGTCTCATTCTACATATTCATGGGCTTTCTTCTAGCCCGGTGGGCTAACTCAAGTGGTTGAGTGCTGTAAGTTGTGAGCAGAAGGTCTTGGGGTCAGATCCCCGAGTGGCTATACATTGCTATATAAGGGCCTCACTTGATGTCCCCACCGGGTTAGGCCCCGTAATCAGGGTCGATGGTTTACCTTGGGTACCATCCTCAAAATGAGGGGAAGTACCTGAGGGTTTCCCCATGACATGTTCCAATGAAAAAAAAAAATATTCATGGGCTTTCTTCTCTCACAAGCACAGCATAAGTAATTTGGAGTTCAAAGGCAGTTACAAGTTGCGAGAAGAGACTTGGAGGTCATGCACCTTGTTCCACCTTCCCCGAGCACCATTTATCATACAAAGGAGTGGGGTTGGCGTCATGGAGACTTTCTCATAGACATATCCCACCATGGGGTCTATTTGGGCATACTTGACACATTTGATGCATAATTACATGGCTTACACTACCTTGTGCTGCATAATTGATGGAGATCCTTGTTCCTAGGGCCCAAGTCTACATGGATGGAGGATGTGAACAAGCAATCCCTAGAAAGTGAACACCCTACCTCAAAAGGTGTCCAAGGAATGATTTCTAGCAAGGTAAGGGTCAACACAACATAAATGAGAAATCCCCTCTTCAAGGAAGTGGCTATAGCATGCTGAAGACAAGAAGGGGTGAGAAATAACTCTAATGGAGGAGTTTCAACATATTCGGAGATGTGTTTTGCCTTTGAGAACTTTTTGGCGTAAGGAAACCTTATTTAATCCATTTTCACATATTTGTAGGCATATTTCAACTTTTGAGACAAATGGGGTAAGGATACATCATTCAAAGGCCTTTTCTATATATTTGGAGGCAAGCTCTTTGCATGAGAAGATGCCATGTGGCATTGTTGCAAGATCAAACCCTAAAAGTAAAGGTATGTTGCTTGTTAAGAATACGAGTGGCATTATGCACCCATTATATCCATCCAAAAGACAAAAGGGCCAAACAACTACTTCAGAGAAACCCAAAATATGACATGTGGCAAGGAGAGAGGCTAAAGGAGGAGCAACCTTGCATAGAGGGATTCCATGCGGTGGTTGATGACAAAGATCAAAGGAGACCTCTTGATTAAGAGCATTCCACTCAAGGGTTGAGAAGAATGATAGTTTGTTGCTCAAATCATGGATCTACCAAACAAGTATATATGCAAAGCTTGTAGGACAACCTCATGGACCACACATTATAAAATCCTTTGATCCAACAACTCTCAACATTAGAAGAAACCCACCCACCATGCATTAAGCACTAGACCATTTTGATGGCATTGTTGAAGAATGGAGTATAATCTGCTAGAATCATAACTAAACAAGGGATGCCCAAAACTCCATTCCTAATAATGCATGAAAAGGCCCTAACATATCTATATTCATTTTAGAAAGATCTTCTTGTGGGATGAGACCAATAATCTCCATAATAGTGGGTCAATTAGAAGAAGACAAGGCATTCTCGTAGGCAAAGGTGTGTCAGTCTTGCCAAGAGTGGGAACTACCAGCCCACAAATCCCTCCACAAAAAATTCTCTCCTGCTCAATTGCCGCCCCTAAAAACGGGGGAGATCAACTACACTCTCCAACTCAAAATTGGTCATCTAGTTAAATCCCACCCTACTCAATTGCCTTACATCTACCACCTTTCTCTATGCTGACCAAATAAATTTCAAACTTAAAGATACATTTATCTAAAAACTATGTAGAGCTAAGATGATATCAAAAATCCCAAAGAGCCCTCTAATTCTGCCAACATGTTGTACCAAGAGCAAGTGATGCCTCAAAAGACCCTACCAAGGCCAAAACCCCTCCAAACATTGAACCACCCACTTAGTTGCAAAAATAACCCCTTAAGTTACCACATCGATCAACCCGAGACCACCTTCATCCTTGGACATTGTTGTCGCCTAATACACAACTGGGGGGAAACACAGCAAGAAACCTTCAAGCCGCTTGGTGTGTCCTTGGGGAAAGTCAGAGTCAAGTGTTGCAATAGCCTGTTGAGCTTTTTTTATTTTTTGTTACAATTCATGAATAAGGAGAACTACTGTTGGTCCTTTATCTTTAGGCCCCAAAACAATTTACAATAATTTGCAAAAGTGAATGAATAGTTGAATAGGTTCTTCGGATGGTCACAAGAGCCTCCAAATCCAAATTTTTTAAGCTTTAATTCTTCAAACCTTCTAAGCATGCAAGAAAAACCAGCGAACTTAGTTTATCAAAAAGGGGCCAAAAACAATTTAGGAGTGTTTCGGCAATACTACAAACTTGCTAGGAAAAATTTAAACAAACTAGTTGGGCGAAAAGGCCTTCTGAATGATCACGGAAGCCTCCAAAATGAAGCTTTTATTGCTTTAAAAGTTCAAACCTGCTAAGCATGCAAAACATTCCAGAGAACAAATTAGTTTCAAAAAAATCCCAAAACACACTTTAAGAGTGTATTCAGTTTAAGGACAAAATTTGTAGAAATTTCCTAGCTTAACAGATGTAAAAAATAGAGTAAAAATGACTAAGGAAAGTGAGCTAAAAAAGCTACTTTCCTTAGGATCTTTGCTTGCTTTTTTGGAAAAGTCAAGCCAACCGAAGCACTGATTTGCCAAATATTAAATGAGATCAAAAGTAAACTTTAGACAAACCTAGCGATTTTGATATGCAAAACTAGCAACTTGATCTGAAAAGTCTACAATATCTTGATCTAGAACTTTTAAAATAAACTTGAATGTTTAATCTAGATTCTTAATATGATTCAAATCAAATAGACATATTCATGATTTAAACTTTTAAAATGTAGATCTATGAATGCTTTGCTAAAAAGTAACCGGATCAGAGCTAACCTAAGAAGAAGACACTGTTCAGTTGCGGAAGCTAGGGCTTCTTGGTTTTGGGTTTCTCTCCACAGATTTTGGAAAAGTAATATGATAGATTGACTCTCCTCAGCAAGGTGAATCTATCTGTCCAATCAGAATTCAATTCTGAGCTATTTCAGTTTTGGCCCTAAAAATTAGGGTTTCCACAAAAATAGGAATTTTTGAAATCTGAAGACATAGCTGGAAGCTCCTTGGAAAAATCGAAGTTTAGAGATTTGGATTGAGATTTTTGGCTGGGTAAATCTCCGGGAAACTCAAACCCTAATTCAGGGTTCTCCTCAGTGAATCCGGGAAGACTAAAAAGCATTTCTGAAGGGTGAGACTTTAAAATAATGAGAAGGAGAAAGAGAGGCTCTATCAAGCGAGACTTTTAGACTTGGAGATGAATTCCTGAATTGCCATGGGACTAGATCTGAAAGAAAGTTGTTAGAAACAAGAAAGAGAAACAAACAAGTTCTCTTTTCTGTCAACAAAAAGGGTACCTGCAGCTCACATCAACTTATACACAAAGCGTCAGATCTCGAAGCCAAATATGTAAATAAATTTAAAGTAGATTAGGTCACAGTCAAGGTATAAACAGCAAATCGGACTCAACCCAAAGCGCTAGCAGGCAAACCGAGGCTCTAGATAAGTAAATCGGACCTCTTTCACTCATGCAACATGAAAAACAGACCTTAATAAAACAGATTGAACCTCATCCAGGGCACAAATTAGCCAAGCAATTCAACAACAGGTTGCGACCTGCCCTAGTTGTTAAAATATTAACCAGGAAAATGATCGAAGAGAAATGCATGCATGCAAAAGTGAGTTTTGCATGCAACTATTTTTAAGTTTTTGATAAACCTAACTTCACAGTGAGATGTTATAAGAAAGACAGGAGGTGACTGTCTTCACAAGTGAGACTACTGATCTGAGATAGATCATGAGAGAGGAGGACGACTTCCCTTGAGTAAGAGGGCGCATTCTTCAAGGAGGAAGAAGCTCGTACCACATCCGATAGAGCGTTTGAGTGTCTATAACTTGCAGAGTATCTTCGTCTCAGAGATTGAGGAAGATCAGTGACGATCAGAGCTCAGATCTGCTGAGATCTGATTCAGTATGAGTCATTCATCATTGGAGGGAGGGCGCACTTGTGCATGCAGAGGAGGACGTTTTCAGTTAGAGGGCAATCCTCAGAGCGAGCAAAGCAGAGCAGAGGATAGGAAGAGACAGATCAGACAGAGGCAGATGCAGGGATACTCAGATCTAGTTTTGCAGTTAGGGCTCATTCCTTCGGTGCATGCATCAGCTGGATGCATGCAAATCTAGGTTTTGCCTGAAGAAATTTCCAAAGGTAACCCTATATTGTACTTGTCTCATTTCCTATATGCGCTGGGCTCGAGAAAGAAGATAGCCCCACAGTTTGTTGGTTTTCCCCAAAAGGGTTCCAGGGTACATCTGTTGTTTATGTGTGATTGCATTCATATTCTCAGTTGGTAAATGCAGATCTAGTTGTTTGAGTTGATATTAATGTTGTATTGATATCGAGACTCATACCACTTGAGATCTCATGGCGATTCAGAGGGAGTAGTGATCTCTGAATCAAATATTTACACTATTAGAACTCACAGTTTGTTGGACGACTTAGTCTAGGAGCATAAAACCCTTAACATTTACTTCAGACCAGATCTGGAACATTCAACAGGTGGGCGTCCTTCAAGCAAGCAGCAGTGGAACCTTTGAAGTCAGGCATAGAAAGAGCAGAGCTAAGATTGAAGATGATTAATTGCCAAAAAGAAGATTTCAATATATAGGATTAGGATCCTCTAGAAAGATCATTAAATTAACCTTTTAACTAAGTTAGAAGGGTACCACTTAGTTAGGTTCCATCGATTTAGGAGGGTACCACTTAGGATATAAAAAAATAAAAGTCACAAGACATAAAATATAAATGACTTAGGTGGATACCGACACATTATGGTCAAAACAATAAAGTCACAATTAATATCATAAAAATAACGTTGTGTTTTAGGTGGATATTAGGGTCATACAAATAAATAGGTGAGGGTACTATGACCAATCAATATGGTACAAGTCAAAACCATACAAAGAAGAGTGGTTATATTGACCCATAACACCTAGGACCAAAGGGTGTACCTCAAACGTGATCAAACAACCATAGTACCCATAAGACCAAAACATCAAAGGTGGTACAAATCAAAAAATAACTCAAGGTGGGTAAATGACCCTATTAACCACAAGTCAAAGACAAGGTACCACAAGACCAAAAAAATCAAAAAGATGTAAAGACCAAAAGTAAATCAACCAAGGTGGAGAAGGTACAACTAGTCATCTCTCTCAAAAATGTACAAATGTTCCATATAACCTGAAATTTCATCATCACTGTATAAGGAAGGATCCACACTGGATGATATGATCGTGTGGTCCTCTAGACTGCTCCTGAGGTCAAATGTTAGTGGCTCCATCAAAGGGTGGTCAGTCCCTTGAGAAGACCATCTAACTCAACCATCTCGAAAACCTAAGAGAAGAGGACATCACACATCATCATCTTGATCCATTAACCAAGATCCACCTGGTTAACTGACCCTAAGAGGTGTTACCCACTATCACCACGATAACTACCTCTATGCACTTATGATTGGCTCTTCTCCAACACGAGGGGGCATCCCTAAATAGGATTCATGACAATTCAAGGAGAAAAGATACCAATCATTCAAACAAGTTTTCAGCCCTCTAGGGCAACTTCACATACATAAACCAGATTTGAAAAGTCTTATTATACAACATGTTGACCACCAAGCCAACTAGGTGGACAACCATGTACCATGCACATGTACCATGTGCCTTGAAGATGAGAAAGAAGTACCTAATGAAGTTTTTCAAGTGAGGCATCTCTTCTTCTTATCTTTTCTCCATGAAATTTCCACACCCCTGCAGGGGATTTTGTAATGATATGTCAGCATCAGAGTCAATTTTTTGTATAACTTAGTTGCCTAAGACTTTATCATTAGGGAAGTCCTTTCATTGAGTGTTTTTTCCCTTGGATAATTAAAATTCATTTTTAGTGATTTAATTATCTGAGTTTTTCACTCAAAAATACCTCCAAAGTGGTGAAAAGCATTCTAATGATCGAGTCCATGGGGTGATTGGGGCCTAGGAATGTTCTCTATTACCATGCTAGACATTATCCATAGTCTTGCGGAATTTCATTAAGTTTTAGTTAGGATTTTTTAATTTTTGGTAATTAAAAAATGACCCTCAACATAAAATATTGTAATGTAAAAGAGGGTTAAGTGACACTTAATGCCCATAAATAGGGGTATGGGTACTCAAAATCAATGGCAAGAGACCCCCTACACCCTAGGACCAAGTTTGAAGTCATTCCGTTGAGTTTTGATAAAGCTTTTGATGGATTTTCCTAAGTCAGTCAAGGAAATCAGGAAAATTGGCCATTAATTAAAATGGCAAAATTTTGGAAAGTGACTAAAGTCACTTGGGGAGGGGAAATTAACTTTTCAAATGTTATATTATGTACCTAAAGTGATATTAGAGGCAAAAATGGTGCCCCCCATGTAAAGTTTCAAGAGTTTGAAGTTGTCTCCCTAAGGGAAAACCCTCTTTCACCATGGGAAATGAGCTAAGTTGCCAGGGTACTGGGACGGGTACAGGTATGGGTACGCCACTTTTTGAAATAGGGTACTTGGGTACGTCGGGGTACTGTAGACATATATATATATATATATAATTTTCAAGTTTAAATTATAAATTTATACTAATAATTATAATAAGTTTTCAACAAGTAACACACATTTCACATTTCACATTTGACATTAGTATTGTTGCTTGCACATTAATTCAAATTACATATATGATATTGATATTGATAGGAATCATTAGCATTATAGCATGATATATGACATATGTCTAAAAAATTAAAAATTAAAAACAAAATCTCAGAGATTTCAAATTAATGATTATTATAAATTTATTAAATTACAATTTTAAATTTATAATTAAAAATTAAAATTTAATATTAATAATTATAAGTTCTAAACTTATAACTTTTAAAGTTTAAAGTTTTGAACTTTTGTTCTAATTCTACAAAGTTGCAAACGTTGCACGGTTGCTGTCATGTTGATCAGTGTTAAACTGATAATCCTGTTGGCTGTTTCCTGTGGGCAGAACAATCAATGGCCCTTACAAAAGAAAAACTCATTTTCTGAACTAAACAAAACCACAAAATTCAAATACTGTAATACAGCTAAAAGCCTAAAATTCAACCTAATTAAGACTACTATGGCCCATTTCAAGAGTCATTTCAAATTTTTAATATATTATTAATTTTCTATTTTCAATTTTTGTAGTAGTGATGTTGCTCCAACTTTGTTGTTCTTGGTTCCGATGCTTAATAGCAAAGAGAGGGCAACCGACAATGTGTATGAGCCTATGAGGACATGGCACTGATTAATTAAATAATTACGTAGGTGCATAGACTTGCTTTTTTTAAATTTATTAATTAATAATTATATAACTATTGACTCATATCTGATTCTGAATCATGCATCTTTTGTTTCTTATGTTGCTGTTGCTGATTATTTGTGCCCTATACTTGATATACTTCCTTAACTACTGCATACATTCATCATTTTCTACTGTGTCAATTAACTACATTATGCATCTTGGATGACTGCACAACCTTCCCCTACTCTTGTTTCAGTGTTCCTCGGGATCTGTGAACTATGGAATTTGTACAGTTTAAAAGGCTAAACACTTAAAAGAATCAATAAAGTCACAGAAATTTTATATTCAACACTTAGCTTTTAGCAAAGAATTGAGAAATGCAGATCTTGGTTGTCTCTAGGAGAAAAATACAAATCAGAGTATTTGGGGCAGATTTTGATCTATTCTACCCAGTTTGAATGATTTCAGATTTGCATTTGAAACACTGTCAAATTTATTTCCTGTGGAATATGCCATCCGAGAGCAACAGGACACCATTGCTATCAAATAATGTGCAAAAGAACATGTTGCAAACAATAATATTTGTTTTTCCAATTCTTTCAGCTCATTATATGTTTTTATCATTTATTTTTGGGGTTTGGATGCACTCTCAACATTGTTATTTAAATAGTAATTAACTAACATAGTAACAGCAAATGCCAAATAATATAAATTTAAATTATGATTATTAATAATAAATATGAAATAGAAAACTGAACCGTGAAAATGAAACAGAAAATAATTAAGTACGCGGCCCTTTTGAAGTACAAGCACCCAAATTTATTTGACCAAGTACACGGTACTCGGGTGAAGTACTCGGTACTTTCACGGTACTTCCAGAGGTACCAGTCCCGGTACGGCGGTACGGGTACCCGGTACTGGTACGGGTGCCCAACCCCCCCGGTACAGGTACCCTGGCAACTTAGGAAATGAGAAAAATTGAAATAAGCCAAAATGGGAGGTCCCACCTTCATGATTCCTTCCCCTTGGCCTAGCAATGAAATGTAAAACATGGGTGGAGTTCCCCCCCCCCCCCTCCTTGTTTGTTATTTTTAATCCAAGGAAGTGCACCACCCTTCATGGGCCCCCCTTTCTCTCCAAGTGACAAATGTCAATCATGCAAAGGAACTCTCCCCTCTCTCTTTTCCTATTTAACGAGACTCCTTTTTTTTGTTACAATCACTCATGCTCTTGCATTCTGTCATTCTTTCTTGCTCTCTTGCTCTCATTCTTGTCCAAAGAAGTGAGCCATTGTAATTTCCAGCTTTTGATGTGAATGAAGAGAAATCTTTGGATGAAATTCGGTTCTTGGCTTTATGTGAGATAACATTGTAGCATTGTAGTTTCATTTTTGCATTTGTGGATCTCTAACAAATTGTTTTGCTTGATAATAGTATTGTAATATTGTTGTTACATGTTATGTGGATTCTCTTCTTAGCATTTGAGAATTTCATGGACTTCTAGTGTGAATAGATGATTTCTCATTTATTTGTTTAATCTCTCACCCCTTGTGCATTTGAAGCTAGTTTTGTTACAGATTACTCAAGCTTGGAGAGTAGGATTCCCAGGTGGGATACCCCATTGTCCAAACAACTATTGAAGAACTTGGCTACTTCTAACTAACTATTTCTTTTTGCAAATTTTTACTTACTTATTTCACTCTAGAAAATCATCATTTCCAGCTCTCTACATGCTACATTTCATTTACAAATTGAAGAAATTTATGTGTCAAATTTTTTTAAGTGATTTTATACTTATTTCCATCATATTTGCAAAAGATTAGCTTGTTGTTTTGTGCAGGTGTGTGATGTTACAGGGAGAGGGAATGCCCAAATTTGATCACAAATAAGCTCAAAAATCACCCAAGAGTGGCCACTTCAAGTTCCTCGCCAAAAAAGGGTCAAATTTCTTATTCTTGACCTCCATTTTCTTATATTTCAAAGGCTGAAATCTTTCTTGTTGTAACAAGCCCAAGAGAGTCTCTTGGGCTTGGTTCCTTATTCATTTATTTCTAGTAAAAGCTCTCTTAATTTTTAGCCATCCCTTGCATGCATAAGAAGTTGGGCTTGCCCACTGTTGCATTGCAAGTGTAGAGGGGTCAATGTTAGTTGTATGTGTTATTAACATTTTGTTAGATTGCTTGCCCCTCCTCTTCATTAGGAAGAGAGTTGTGTGGCTAGGATAGCATTTTATTTCCTTAAGTTATTTTTTGTCATCCGTTGCTTACAAGTGAGTTGGCTTTTCCACCTTTGCATAGCAATTGTTGAAGGGGCTAGGAATTAGTTTATTTCTTATTTGCATTTGGTAATATTGTTTGCCCACACCTTGCATGTAAAGTGGCTTTGCCCATCCATGCAAAATCGTGCTGGCTAGTAAATTTGCTTATGTTTCAAGTTATTTTTGCTTTAATTTATTTGCCCGCACCTTGCAAGTGAGTTGGCTTTGCCACCCTTGCAATATCGTTCCGACTTGCATTGTATTTAAATATTTATTTATTCTTTTAAAAGTTAAATAAACCGTGCCCCAATCCTTGCCCCATATTCACTCCCCTTGCCGGTTCGTCCCATCCTGGGTGACAAGAAAGGGCAAAGATTAGCGTTGGCTAGAATAATAGGCACTCATAAATTCATCCTCACAAGACTTTGAGAAAACAAAGTTTGACCCGTGGAGCTAGAGGGGTAGACGCTGTTGGGAGCCTCGTGGCACTAAGTGTCCTCCTGTTGAGCACCCGACAAGATTTGGGGTTGACCCGTGGAGCTAGTTGGGAACCTTGTGTTCTCTTATTGAGCACCCGACAATCTCTCTCAAATCGAAAGAGATAAGTTTTGGGGTAAACACATAAATTAGCTTTAATTTTCTTGCACAAACCTTAATTCCCCTAAGCTAAAGAGAGACCTAAAAATAATTAAAATCTACAGGACCATTGGCAAAACATTGAAATTGTTATTTCATTTTTAGTTCTTTACTTTCAAAGCATTTATATTTGGTTCAATCTCATTATAAGCACCTTTCATTCATTAATGGTTCATTTACTACAAGTATTTCTCATGTGTTAAATGTGATATTTTGATCATTGTGATAAGTGAATAGTTTAAAGCAATTTGATTATCTTTGGTGATCTTACTTCTATTGTATCTGTGACTCCATGACCCAAGTAAAGTAGGCACTGATTTTGTGAATGATTTCTTATTTCTCTCTTGCAATTGCACATGGTTTATTTTCAAAAAAGATTTGCTTGTCATCAAAATTATTGCATCTTTGCATGAATGCTTGTCATTGAACATTAATAATTTGCAACTCCTAAAGAAACTCTTTAGAAAAACTTAGAAAGTAGGGACAACCCCCCTTGACCGTTTTTGGATTTGGGCTCTATTACCTCCTGAGTTTCACTCAGTTGGACTTTCATAGAGCCGCCAGTGTTGCACAAATTACTTGTGCTTATCAGTGATCAGAAGTTCCAAATTTGGCCTTTTCGGGGCCCCTTTTTTAATTTTTGTAATGCATGACCATGCTCCATGGGGTTTGTAATAAAGTGTGCTAACATGGTGGTCTTTGAGTGACTTGGTTCCCTAAGACTTGACAACCAAAGAAAGTATTCCAAGGATTGTTTTCCCTTGTCGATTATGCTTTGCCTTTATCCAAGTATAATCAATGAGTTTTTCTCCTACACCTCCAAAGCTAGAATGCCCAAAGTGGTGGTTAGGCCTTAGGGGGTTATTAGAGTCCATTTTGTAACATTTATAAACATGTTAGACGCTAAAATAATGTCGTTTCGTCATGTACTAGGTCCCCCTGGAGTTTCAGTCAATTCCGAGAAAATTAATTTTTCCGCATTTTTAAGCCATTTTTTAATGGTTTATACTGAAAATTTCAAATGGTGACAGAAGTGTGATCCGGAGTCGAAATTTGGTACAGGGATGCTTGTTTTCACGCTCAGAGCATCTTCTTTAACCTAGAACCTAGTCTTTCTATGTTTCGGGCGACCAAAACGTCCCATGGAGCAGTTTTGCTTATCAGAGCTATAAATTAGCATTTTAATGCTAATGGTGCTACAAATTGCACCAGTATAAAAAATTAAAAAAATGGCAGTTAGCACATGCCAAATGACATGGCATTAGTTCATATTGGATGGACGACTATGCTAAAGGGACAAAGCATATGTTAAAAGTCAATTTTTAAAAGGTTGGGCGAATATCTTATTTCCATGCTATGCAAAAAACCTTCACGTGGGCCGACTTCTCCATGGCCATGTTCGAATTGGATGATAATTCATTTGGTGGGGATGCTTACCTCTTGTGAGGTGGCACAACCCATGTGGATAAGCTTCCAATTGAAGCTCCAACCAACCCCACCATCCAACGATAAAATGGAAACATCAAGAGTTCGCCCTCTTCCTCACGTTGACGGCTCCACAAACTCGGCAACTTCCTTTTGCAATGATTTTTGCCAATGAGGATTGCACCCACCTCTCTTGAGGTGGCGCATATCCTTTGGATATTTGCTAACTTGCTCTACAATCAAGGAGGACGCCCTCCTCAGGGTTTTGCGCCCTAGCTTCATGCTTTGTGCTATATATTGAGGAGCTGAGGTCCATTGTAGAACATCTGAAGGTGGAACCTATTATCCACTAAGTTTCACTTAGGTGGATTTCCAGTAAGCAGTCAAAGACTTGAACAATTTAATTGTTCATCAGATTTGTTCTGAAGTTCACTAGGCCATTTTTGGCCCTTTTGTAATTTTGCATGACCATGCCCCACGGGGTTTGTAATAAAATGTGCTAGCATGGTGGTCTTTGAGTGACTCGGTTCCCTAGGACTTGCCAACCAAAGAAGGAATTCCAAGGAGTTTTTCCCCTTGTTGATTATGCTTTGCCTTTAGTCGAGTATAATCGATGAGTTTTTCTCCTGCACCTCCAAAGTTGGAATGCCCAAAGTGGTGGTTAGGCCTTAGGGGGGTTTTAGAGTCCATTTTGTAACGTTTATAAACATGCTAAACGCTAATTTTTGTCATTTGGTCATGTACTAGATCCCCCAGAAGTTTCATTCAATACCGAGAAAAATATTTTTTTTCGCATTTTTAAGCCATTTTTTTAATGGTTTAAATGAAAAAATTCAAATGGTGATAAAAGTGTGATCCGAAGTCGGAATTTGGCACAGGGTTGCTCGTTTTAAAGCTCAGAGCATCCTCTTTACTCTAGTACCCAATCTTCCTATATTTCAGGCGACCGAAACCAAGGTTGCCGAAGCATGGGAGCAAAGCGGGAAGTGGGAGCGCGAGTACCCAGATGTTCTCCTTGTCCTCTCACAAGCCATAAAAGAATTAAATGAACGTGTGAATAGGTCTAAAAGGAGACAAGAGGAAATAAATGATTGGGATGCCCAATTTCAAGTATGGGGATGAGTATGAGTATGATTATGGGTATGAGCCTGAATATCAAGATTTTTGCGATGCCCGCAATGCTCCTCATCAGTCTAATGGAATTTTTGTCCTATCCACCCCTAATAGAGTGGTAAGTCAACCTAAATCTAGATGTCAATCCCAACCAAGGATTTATAGCCAAAACAATCGGTTGAACTATCCTGTAGTGCAAGCGAAACCTTCTCCATTTGACTTCTCGGAGATATGTGGGGCACCTCATCCTATGCCGAATGAATACACAAAAAGGTTGCCTTGGTTTTTTAGAAACAATTATATATCTATTGAAAAACATTTGCAAATGCTTTGGGATCATATGGAAGTTAAAGGGGCTGATGATGAAGATGTTTACATGTCATGTGTGCCCTTGGTGTTTCTCTAGAAGGGGATGCCCGGTTATGGTTTGAGATTTAGCACCGGGATCCATCACTGGGTATGACATGTTCATGAGGTTGCTAATAGATAAATGGGGTGAGAACATTGATGATTCGTTAGAATGTCAATCTAGCACTGATTGTGTTATGGATGATAAATATATTGATGATCTGCTTTCACGATTGGATCATTCCTCTCCTGAGATGTTCCAAATCATGAGTGTGCCTACAATCCATAGGAATGTTACAGAGTATCTTGAGAATAATGCTTCAAAATCTCGGGTGCAAATTAAAAGAGGCATCAATCGAATCATACGAGATACTTTGTTATCATTACCTAAGGCAGTTGCAAGCCAAATTCTGGATCTAATTCACCTTTCCATTTGTGTTCCAATAAAGCATCACCTAAAGAGCAACTTCACAATCATCACATGGTTGACAGTTGTCCTAATCAATGTTCAAACAATCCAAATTTTGACTCAGATCTTAATCATCTCTCTGAAGAGGAGGAGAAAGGTGAGGGTAGTCAAATTGCATTTGAGAAACAATCAAGTGATCATCTTGTAAGTGAAAATCAACTTTGTGAAGATGAATGGGGTGAAAGCATTGATGAGTCCATGGAAGAACAATCAAATGAGGATTATGTGGTGGAGGATCAATGTCATGAAAACGATTAGGATAGCAATGATGAAATTAGCAATGGTTTTCCTTATCAATTTGATTTCTCCCCGCCCGAACCAATGGTGAATGTGCCTTTGATTCAACTTATGAATGAGCCTTCAGTCTATAAGAATGTTGTTGAGTAATTGAAAAACATATGCAATAAATCTCGTGATGAAGTTATGTATGATAGTGAGCAAGTCTCAACCCCTCTAGATTTTGACCTTGATATTGACTTGGAAGGGGAACTTACTAAAATCATACGAAGCACTTTGTCATCATTACCTGGAGAAGGCACAAATAAAGGAGGGGATCCCATTGATCATCAGAGACAAAATTATGTGGTTCAGCTTACAATCAGTGAATCCACTAAAGGTCCTCTTGAGGGGCAGCCCCATAGTCATTGCTTCGTTGGCGATTGTTCAAGTCAATGCTCAAGTGATCCTGACCTTGTTTCATTTTCCAATCATATCTTTGAAGAAGAAAAAGAAAATATTGAAAATAATCAGACTTCTATTGAGGGAGGATCAAGTGATCATCGTGTGGTTGAAAGTCAAATGTGTGAAGATGATGGGGGTTTTAAAAATGATTATATCAATATACCTCCCTGGCAAGATGATGATGATCCAGTTCTATATCGACTCGACCTTGAGTGTTCTTTGTTGCAACCTGCAAGATGGAATCAATGTCACAAAGAACCTTCAAAAAGTGCCATGCTTAATGTCAACACAATTCCTTGCTCTCTCCTTGGTCACAATGAATTGATTGGAAATATGAATCAAAATGAGTCTTATCTTCGGAAGGTTGGTGTTGACCTTAATGATTTCCGTGACAAGTGTCCCTTATCTCATACAGATTTGGCGATGACAATTTTAGGAAATGCTAAACAAGCCGGTTTCAATCCTCCCCCCCTCCCAACTCATGAAGTCAATGCCTCTTTCAAACCTAATTTTGTTGTGCAAAGGGTTCAATAGGGAGTTTTTAGAATGCCAAGCAGTCGATGATAAAACCTTCTATTTCCTTTTTCAGTCATCCTGGGTTAATAATATTTTCCAATCTGATAGCCTTGTTGCTTGGTTGACTGAGAAGCTCTTCAAAGATAAATTTCACCTTTTTGCAATTTTTGAGCAACAAGTGGGAGTAATTCTGATCTTAGGTTTAGTAAACTCCAATTTGTCCCCACTTCGTCCTTTCATCAATCCAAGGATGAACGACATCGAGAATGCCAACTTGATAGACGAGGAAAATAATGTGTCTCAACAAGAGTTGAGTCAAATGTTATGTCATTTTCTTCCATCAAATTTAAAAGATAACTCACACCATTTTCATGATCCTTTTGGCGTATTGATGGATGTGTCTTGCGAAACCCAGTCTCAACCTTGGCATGACTTCAGTTTACACCAGTCTAACCTTTTCCAATTTTTGAACAAGTCAAGAGGATTGTGATCTTAAAAACATTAATTTCTAATCTAGTCTTGACTTGTTCTACTAAACAACATCAAGGAAGAACTATTGATCTATTGGATGAGTGGTTGCATTGGATCTATGCTTTTACTTAGCATTGGTCTGAACTGGTTAGAGTAGGGTAGGTAAATTGAGCAGTAGTTAGTTGTCCTTTTTGTTTTGGTTTTTGCTTTTCTTAACTTTGGCGCCCTTTTTCTTTTCTGGTTTGCGTTTGTACCCTAATTTTCTTTTCTTGTTTTTCACCTTCTTTTTATACACCTTATGGGTCGGCATAATAAAAAACTTAAAATGCTGTAGAGTACATTTCATATTGGATATTTTTTCATTTCAGCATTGTCATTTTGTTATATTTCTGCTGGATTTTTTATATATATATATTGTATGTCCTGACGAGTGGTCTGCAGAGATTGGTATAGCGTCTGCATTTTACAGGGATAGGTACATGTAGATGATGATGATGCAACTAGCATGTATGTGCATGCGTTTTGATGCTGATGAGAGGGGTGCTACGGACCAAAGATTCTGCGGTTCTAAGCACTCTCTCCCTTAGAGCACTTGTCCCAGTTGGAGCCAGATGTTATCACATCCATGTTAGCTGGAGCTACCATGCTGCAGATTGTGTGGTCGGGGACCATACTACACATTTTTCTTCCAGATCAGAGATCAGATACCTTCAGAGGGGGCATTCATTGTATTCAGATTGCCCCAAGCATAGATATCAGAGGGGACAGATTGTTTTGTATTGGTCCAGAGCTATTACAGAGCAGTGATTACAGGGTCACCCTTCCTTGCCGAGCTTTGCATGATCCCATTGAGAGAGTTACTTAGCCATATTGTGATGAGAGCACTACAGAGTATTGCTGGTTTGCCACTTATTGCTCGGATTCAGCAGAGATCCAGTTCCAGAGTCAGCTTCAGCAGTAGGTATATGGTATGGCAGGTATAGCACTTTATGGTTTATTGCTCATGTTGTTGTTTAGACTTGTTTATTTATGATGGTACACGGACTTGACGTGTGATGTTTGATGTGGTGATCTCGGTTTTTCATTATGATGTGTATGGCCCTTGGTGATGTCAGTCCACCCCATTTTAGTAGACTCATGTATATGCACGTTGGTTCCTACCCCACTATCGGTATAGACTTGGTCATTTCGTCTTCCTTGGCAGCTAACCTTGGATCCACCTATCACTTCCTTCCACCCATCCGACTCATTCATGTTGGTCTTTCCCGACTTGGACCTTGATTTATGGCCTTAAGGATCCCCTTCCCCATTGACCTCTGAGTATGCCATGATTCCTTGTCTCTTGTGCCTCGGCTCTTTAGTGTGTGAGATGCATTCTCAAACCTGGGATTTGCTCCCGTCGGTTGCCCCCGATGTTGCAATGCAGTATAGGATTGTGTAGACTCACCGAGTGTTCCCCATTGGTCATCGAAGCATGTACACTTGCCCCCATTACTTTGCAGTATGAGCACCTTGTTATATATTTTGAGATATGTATGTAGCCCAAAAAGGGCCATGAAATGTAATGTAATGAAATGTAAATGAAGCCAAAAAGGCTATCTGAATGTAAAATCAAGCCAAAATGGCCAAGTGTGAAAGTCAAATGTAAAGTCCAAGAATGTGGTTTTGAACACACACGGACACAGGTCAGCCATATGTATCTGAGCACTGTACTGGTTATTTCCTCACCTAGTCCTACGGGGCAAGGAGGTGAGATGGAGTAAGGGACAGCTATGCGAATTGTCCCCTAGAGTCTCAAGTTACGGTTTGTCAGACACCCAGTCATGGCGGCTCTAGAAAAGATCCTCACGGAGTATTCTGAAGGCACGGATGTGAGTTGCGAGGTGCATGTTAGATGATCAGTGGTGGTTTCCCTGCACTATACCCATTTGTGAGGCATCGCCCTTCCCTGTGTATTATCATGGTATGCTTATGTCAGTGGGTCCTACCTTCCCCGTTTATCCGAAGGGTCACATGGTCTTGGTCCTCATCTTCCCGTATCCTTCACCTTGTTTATCCCCCTCACCCAAAGTTAACTAAGAGGTCAAGTCTATAAGTTGTGCATAGCAGTTTTGAGTCTTTGTTGGAGGTGGTGGGCCCACCTCACCCGAGGCCCTATTTTTATTGTGATATTATTTGTTTTGATCACCATATCGGCATTATATGTTTTGAGTAATGTACTAACATAAATAAGGAAGCCTTGATGCTTCATGTTGCATACAAGTTTTCAGCCATTGCCATTTTGACCAGATTTGACTTGGTCAAACCAGGTTGACTAGGCCAAAAATGGGCCCGAAAAAAAGTTGCGATCAATATTTCGATTTTGGTCATTTATTATTTCTTGGAGTCCCATATGCGCCTCCAAGTGTCATATTCAGAAAAGGTTAAGCGTTGATGAGATTTTTAATTATTATGGGTCACCAGGGACCTGTTTTAATTAAAAATCTTGGATTTTGGGCAAACAGTGCCTAATTGATGGATCGGGGTCATTCAAGTGACCATGTCTACTATATTTGGGTTCTACGATCACATTGCAGCAGACGGTTCGTCAATCCGGGCATTATAAGTGGGTCAAAAGCACAAAATACATCTTCAGAAATAAAACCAGCAATAAATTAAATATGGAAAATCAAATATGGCACAGGTAACTATTGAAATGGTAAGTGCAAAGGTTGGTTAAGGTAAGGGGGTCCCCTAAGGTCATTTTTGCTATGTTTGGACATTTATTTTATGATGTGGGGCCTCATTTAGCCCAGCTTCACTTGTGGGACGAATTGGCCCATATTTGGGCATTTTTCACTATGTAAAACTTCATATTTTGCAAATGTAATGTATTGAAACTTTGGCTGAGTGGTATGGGGGGCTAAAACAGTCCATAGACAACCCCCAACCACCTATTTGCATGTTTATTGGGCCCCACCTTCCACATGGGCATTAGAGGACAATTCGCCCCCCCTCACTAGATTCGATCTCCACCATTTGATTGAGCATGGGGAGAGATGATCCCAGCCATCGAATTTGGAGGGAGTTATGAGAGATTGAGAGCTTTCTCTACTTAAGAGAGGATCTCTCTCATTTGTACCTCTCTTGGGCATTTTTTTTTTGTGAACACTTGGACTGAATAGAGAAGATTCTTGGAGAGTTCTTGAGACATTGTTTATTTGGATGAACATTGTTGTGACTAATATCTATTTGCTGATGTATTGCTGAGTTATCTAGTGCATTTTTCCACCATCTATAGCTGAAACGAATTGCAGGTTGAGAGACCACTTGAGGAAGGGTGCAATTTTTCTTCAAGGATTTAACAAGTGAGTTGAATTTACTGATTGTCTTTCAATTTCTTAATCATTTGTCTTTCATTTTGCTGTACAAACTATCTACTTGCTTCAGATCTTTGGTTTTCCATTTTTGTGGCAGGTAGCAAGGGCGCACTTGGTCTTTGGCTGGCTCAAATGCTTAAGGAAAGTGTTGGTTGCTCATCACTTGAATTTGGCAAGTAGTCTTCACACAACATTCAGCCAGTCATCATTGTTTCAGGTACTTCTCTCATGCTTAATTCTCCATTTAGATTTCTCATGTGTTTGCTGCGCTGAAATTGCATAGAAAACCAAGGGAAAATTAAAATCTTAAAAACTCACTGTTAAAACTTGGTTTTCTTTCTAAACCCACTTCTGAAATATTGTTAAATGATTAAATCCAAAATTTCAGTTTGATTCGACTTCATTTACCCTTAGAACTAGCACTGGTCCATTTGGCAATTTCGCCCTCCTTGGGCATTTTTCTCTTGTTGTCTAGCCGGGTCATTTTGGGGTTGTGGGTAGTTGTGATTTGTGTTTAAATCGTCATTTTATCATTAGAAATCAAACTATCATATGATAGAAGTGTCTTAAAATGTTAATTTGTCGCTGCCCTAGGTCCACTAAGTCACTATTTAACCCTCTTCCTAGGGCAGAATCGCTTCATCTCTTCACTTCTAGTTTAATTTGTATCCTTAATTGATTTCCAGCCACATAATTGCTGATCCAATTCATTATATTTCATCATACTTAACTACTGGTCGCTATCCATATCACTCTCATTTTACCAATTGTGTCCAGTCGTTGGCTGAAATCAAACTTCGGGTCTTTTCAACACTTATCTGTTGTTTGTATTTGTTTATCTTTTGGGATTTGGGTGTCCATTTTGTTTCTCAACCATCTCTGGTTGAGCGGGGTCTCCCCCCTAACTTGGCTACTTGCCTTGTCTGAAGCGACAAACACCTCGTCCGGTGTGACAACCGTTCTTTGAACGATGGACTTGGTGTTTGCAGATGTCACCTACCTTGTTGCTTGCCCTCTACCATCCCAGATGGGATATCTTTAGTAGCAGCTAGAGCTAGTGTGATAACAGCATCATCATCATCACATTCTCGAAGACAAGAGTCTACGGATCCCTTTAGGCCATGTGTCCAGGGATGATACAATCCCACTGCAACATCATCATCATCACATTCTCGAAGACAAGATTCTGCAGATCCCTTTAGGCCATGTGTCCAGGGATGATACAATCCCACTGCAACATTATCATCATCACATTCTCGGAGACAAGAGTCTATGGATCCCTTTAGGCCATGTGTCCAAGGATGATACAATCCCATTGCAACATCATCATCATCAGCATCAGCACTGCTCCCCCTTTCGAGGAAGGTCCTTTCGAACCACACCAAGCTTGTCATGGAAGTAGTCAAACTTCACTCAAGACAGAGGCTTAGTCAACACATCAGCAACTTGTTCATCAGTGCTCACATACTGGAACTTTATAGCTCCCTTCATACTGGAACTTTATAGCTCCCTTCTGTACTATATCTCGTATATAAAAATACCGGATTTCTATGTTCTTTGACTTGTCATGGAACACTAGATTCTCCGTCATCTTTATGCATCTCTAGTTGTCACATAGAATCACTGTGGTATCCAACTCCAGGTCAAATAGTCCTAACAGCAACTTCCGAAGCCATATGGCCTCACAAATAGCAGAACAAGCTACTATATACTCTACTTCAATTGTGTTGAGAGCAACACTGGATTGCTTCCTACTAAACCATGAGATCATGGCGGATCCCAAACAATAACATCCACCTGAGGTGCTCTTCCTGTCTGAGACACTTCCGGCCCAATCTGCATTTGTATAACCATACAATCTGTAGTCATGATCTCCAACATAGTACAGACCAAAGTCAATCGTGCCTTTCAAGTACCTCATCACATGCTTTGCAGCTACCAAGTGAACACGTCTAGGCTCAACCTGGTATTCGTCAAATACATCATCTGTCTGTAAACTGTAGAACCACTATCCATCATCCTGGATCTCTACTTCACATTTTCCTTGGCTAAGGAAAAATCTCAACCACATATCTAATAACAAGAATCATGCCAAGATTCTTTAACTCTGAGATCTACTCCCTCTGAATTGTAGTCTTCTACATCTGAGTATTGTCCTCCCTATGTGACTGAACATCATGCACACTCTGTATTGAGTGATCTTCTGCATATCTATCCGTGCCACCTCCCGTTAGATGGGTCTACTGATATGAGCCTCAAGATCACTCGAACTCTATGGTGAGTTCCTTTTTGCGTCCATCTAAGAGTAGCATGTCATCTGTATATAGCAACCATCTTCAACCTTGTAGCAAAGGTTGAAATCCGCATCACCCGTGGTGGTCATCAATCTCATCAAATGACTATCGATCCTGGGTACCTGTTGAACCCGTACAAAGCCTTCTTCAATCATGTGATTCTCTATCGAATCCTGGGAGTTTGCTTGATATGCACTTCTTCAATTACACCATTCAAGAGAACGGTCTTGTCATCCATGGGTGTAATCTATCTCTGGAAGTGTGTCTAGCCACTAGAGCAAACATCTCGTCATGATCCTCCCCCTCTTTCTAAGAGAATCCTCTAGCCACGAGCCTTCCTCTGTATTTCTATAGTATGTTTGATTTGTAAGTCTTCTTGTTGAACAGTCATCACTTGTTCTTTGGAACAAGCGTTCATCATCCTTCTTTTGTAGATCATACCACACGATCTTTCCTACAAATCAAATTCAATTACATGATTAATAACACTTCATAATCATCAAATCATGTTGACATTTCAATGATAACCTATTATGCATACTGATATGATTCACATAGTTATGCAACTATCTTGACCAATACTTTGGCACAACATACTATCAATATCCTGTATGCATACAGTGGCTATCTAGGTGCCTTCCATCTCTACCAGAACATACTATCAAGAGCATGCACAACTCCCAGCATGTTAGCAAAGAGGTTTCATTCTAGACAAGCAACAATGGAATGTTTGTCCAACTTACCCATCATATGCATATTAGTAATATATTGTTCAATGCTATATGAATGCTTACACTATGCATGATATATTTCCTGATTCTAGGAATACAAACATGCATACAATTATTACAAGCAATATCATTAACTATTCAGAGATTCAAAAAGTAATTCAAATAACAACTCAAATACTTATCTTTTATGTTTGTGTGGTTGCCTCCCTCTTGATCTCTATTTTCCCTTTATGATAGCATCATGATTATATGTCTTTGAACTTCTATCCATCCTCATAAGTAGAGCTTCTATGTGATCAAAGACTATGGATGAGTCTTTGTCTTCATGATCTAGAACTAGATTTGTCTTTCTTCATGTACCTTTCATGTTAGTAGATAACATCATCCTCATACAACACCACAAGTGCATTAGTACAATCATAAGTGTCATAACCCTTAATCAATGAATGTCTTCTATCATTCATATGCATTCATACTTTTACTAAGGTGATCAAACAAATATAAAATTAATCATGATTGTACTAACCTCAATAATATGAATACAAACATATCATGAACTTAATCATCAGATAAATAAAACAGATTTCAAAACATACCTGCATCTCCTCACGTCATACCTGTCGAGATTGCTTGTAGTCTTCTCTATAAGGGTAAAACCCTAATTGTCCAACGTAGATCACTTGTAAACATCTTATATAGATTCATGGTGCTAGGATGATAGAATACCAATGCCATTTAAACCTCCTTCATTGCTGCCCTATGAGTCTCCCAACTTTGCTAGGGTTTCTTCTTACTTGTAGAACCCGAAAAAAAAAAACTAATTTTCAATCTCTTTCCTCCCGCAACATTTGATGATGAAGGGATTCCAAATCCATTTTCAAAGTTTCCAATGTTGCATCAGGTGTCTCCAACATTGTATCAAGTCTTTCCATACCTAAAAAACTGAAAACCCTAAGTGAGAGCTTCTTCCTCCTCTTCTTTGATTTCCTACGTTGAGTTATTTCATGTGTGCCTTATTGTTTATGGTGTATCTCTGAAATTTCGGATCCTCGGGGTCTGAAACATCGGCCTGTGATAACCTGACCTGTCATCTTTCCAACCCCACAGATTTGAGCTTCATTGGATTCTTCATGAGAGAGATATGTTAATTTTTCCAACATGACCTGTTTATGGGATGAAACAGAGTAGCGAACTTGTACGACATGCCACGTGTCACTGTTTCAACTTCGGCCTCTGATATTCAGACCTGTGAAACTACAATCTATGCCCTAACTGTCATTGTTTACGGAATTCCATTTGGAGCTTCCTAGCCCGAGATATGACCTTTTTCCCTAGGTCACCTGTTTAGGGATGCATTCTGGAAGAGGCAGAAACTCTAACTTGTACGGATCACATCTCACAAAGCACAACGAATATGAGGCTGAAACTCGGACACAAGGTACATGAACATTTCATATTCGTCCTGTCCAAGTTTAAGATCCTAAACCTTCGCCAAAAGGGATTTATAGCGAAAATTCCAATATGACTAGTTTTTGCTGTACAAATCCCTAGCTTTCAAATTGCCGCAAGTGAAACAAGTGTCGTAAATGCCATACATTGTCTTCTTTCAGGCTAGCTCTGATACCATGTTAAGATTCAATATGCTAAGATAGATAACATCAGAGTTCAATTCAATTTCACAACAATAGAATAACAAGCATAGCATAAACACAAGAGACACAAATTTATCCTGGGAAACCCTCTAGGGGAAGAAAACCCAGCAAAGCTTCCTCAATATAGATGATCAAAAGTACAAAGACAAAACCCCAAACAAGTGCTCCTTCTCCTTGCAGATATATATATCTCTCTCTCCATTGCAAATTACACAAGTGAGTGTGTGTGTCCAAATGAGGAGCACATCACTCCTATTTATACTTTATCTTCCACTTGACTTTTTCCCTAACTAGGTCGGCCCCAACAACTTAACCACTCAACTTAATGTTGACTGGGCCGACTCCTCTAGGGGACTTAAACACCCCATTACAATTAACTCAAAGGAGATCTATTGCCCCGCCTTACAAGGGAGGATTTACCTCAATGACTTTACATAATCAAATACAATAATGACATCCTGACGAAGGAATAAAACATCTCTGAATAAATTAAAACAATAAAATACAATAGAATATTCTTCGAAGTTACAATATTTCAATAGAACACGGCCTCGAGACTCTGCTCCAGCCCACATGTCTTTGTGAGGAGCCACCTTTGCCCAATTTCCAGACATTACTCCTTGTACCTTACGGTAAATCGGGAGCTCCCATTTTCCCTCTAATCAACTCATCCTTAGTAATTCCTAAAATTGACCAAGAACACAATTGCAAAACATTTATTTTTATGGCAGCATTTAATTTGACTCCACGACACTGGTCTAAGATATTGGTTATCTGTTTTAAATTATATCTTGTCGTGATATTCATGTTCTTATATGTTGTATAATTATTTTATCACGCAATAAGTCTTGATCAAATATTGTAATTCCCAAAAACTCCTAAATAACATCTTTCATCTAGAAGAGCTAAGTATCTAAAGATATATCGATGACGCTCCAAAAGAGAGAGAACTCTCAAAGTCTAACCATGAAAATGAAATGAGAAAGTGTCTCTCTATTTAAAGGAGAAACTAAAAATTCCTTTACAACAAAATATCAATTATTTCCTTAGATTTAGCCTAGGGTGGGGTAAAATAATACAAAATCCTCTCTTTACAACCAACTCCTAACAAGTTATAATAAAATAAGGTCGTCAATGCTACTTGTACAATGATAAGATACATGGGGCCCCTTAATGAGGGGAAAATCTCCATCGAGCAAGGATCAAGTGGTCAATGATGATGCCACATGGCCTCCAAGAGTCCAAAGGCTTCTTTCAATATTACTTATCCATTAATCAATGTCCACAAGGTAGCTCAACCAATTGCAAGCAATCTTCACAAGCTTCTTCAAAGCTTACTTGTTCATCAAGGAACATCCAAGGGGGGGTTGAAACCCATCAAAGTGTGCCCACTTTCCAACAAGAGGCCCTCGATAATACAGGGGTGTCCAAAAGGAAGTTGAACCATTTACACCAATGTCCAAATATGATGACCACAAGCCATTCCCATTTTTCTCTTATGAGAATAAAAATATACTTTTAACCTTCAACCAAAAGTGGTTAGACCAAACCCACTTTATCACTTATTAAAATATTAAAGTGAGTAGGTCCACCCCTTTAATCGTCTTTTAAGACAAGGTCAAGAATTATGAAGTGATGGTGGTCATTCTCTAAAGGGTTTCGACCAAGCTCACCAAAAGAAGGCGCTCAACCACTTGGTCATGAAAATAATAAACACCTCCCTTCTAGAAACATCCACCGTAAGAAACTAGCCTCCATCAAATGAGAAATAAGTCTTCCAACATGACAGAAAAAAATCGAAAGGATGAAATGAACCTCCAAGTATAACAAAAACATATGAAAAAGGCATACATTAAATGCTTAGACCAAAATAACCATCTATTGCTTCCAAGTATATAACTCTGATTTATCTCTTCTGGCCAAATCGATATTTTGTACGACCTCTCTATGTTACCATCCTAATGATGAAACACTCCAATTTCCGATGCAATCTATGAATATGATCATCGATCATCTTCAGGGGGCTGGGATAGAAATCTTTTGCGATTGTCATAGACCTCAGGTAGAAGAAAGCTCAAAAGAAAACTCAATTCCGCAAATCATTCTGGAGTGGCACTTATGGCTTAATCTCGAGCTAGTCGATCTTGTCTTGTCCTAATCTATCATGCGCACACTCCAGCTGTGCATGTACCATGCGATTAATTTAATGCCACTTTAAAGGCTAGGATATAATATACTCACCAACTCGATTCACGATTCACGAATTTCGAAAAGTCTGTCGTGCAACCTCCATTGCTCATCCTATCATTAATTCATATACTACCACTTTCTATCAACGTTACTTTGAATACCACTTATTTTTTCCCTAGAGGATATGCTCTCCCACTACTCTAAATCCATATCTTTAATAATCCTTTGAAATTCAAAATTTTCCAAAAGCAACTCCAGACTAACATGTACACAAAAGCAATAGTAGTGTTTTGGATCATTGATTGTCTTCTCAGTGGTTGATCAAGCAATCAGATTCATGCTAAAATTGAAAACAAAATGAGGTTGATTCCTAGCACTAGGAATTAGTGAAGTCTGTACATGAAAATGTCATTGTGAACCCTTAGAACCAACTATTATCAATCGACGGAAGTTGTTACCATGCCTGCATACTATGGGCAAATTGGCCCCAATTCTATCCAACTTCACTGCATGGTCAAGTGTAATCTCCTGATCTACAATGCATTACCCTGGAACTCCCACATGACTACCTTCAACCTCAGTTGCCTCTGCATCTACTCCTGGGTTGCCTATCCTTTGCTGCAATACGCCTAGAATTCATTCAAACCTGACTTTGCTTTTGATCATTGTCTTTGGTTCGCTACAGGAGTCCACAATTCAAAACTATCACTAAAGCAGGTGTGCTCAAGACTGTGGATTGTTGAGAGGCTTCAAAAGTTGATATCTACCTTCGCATTTACTTGGACAGGTACGAAATGTCTTCTTCCACTGTTGGTCATACCTTCAAAGACTGCCTAGATTTTCTTACGATAATTTCTCCCAAGGCCTAAATAACATTCAAAATTTTCCCTAGGAAAAATAGGGGGTAACAAGTCCCTTAACAATTTTCTCTTAAGTGTGTCAGATCAACAAGACAATTAAGAGTTGGAAATAGCCATCCCAAGGAGGTAAAATGCTGAAATCAAATCTGCAATATATACAATATGTGAACAGCTGGAAAGATCATATATATATGCTCAATGAATGAAGTACATACATACCATGGCCTCCTCTCAAAGTTAGGACAACATCCAAACACCCAAGTTGCCCTAGCTAGGGTTAGTAAAAACCCTAGCTCCTCCTAATGTAAGAATCCCTCCAACACTATCCCCAAGGCAAGATGTCCTCCTCTTTTTCCCCAAGGACATCCAAGGGTTTTCATACTCTAATCTCTAGCCTCCAAGGGATGAAACCCTAACCCTAGAATCCAAGATTCTCCAAGAGACAAAGAAACCCTAGTGCACAAGAAAGAGAGATCAAATCTAGAAAGAAGAATCTCAAGAGAGAGAAATTGTCCACCTCCTCATATGCTACTCTAGGGTTTCTTCATGAACCCTAGCACATCACTAAGAGAGCACTACAAAAAAGAGATAAAATAAATGTGTGATGTGTTGTGTTGTTTGGAAAGACTCTTTCCTTCCTCTATTTATATGAGAAGTAATGGAGGCCAACAATATAACACAAGTCAGCGTAGACCTTACAAGCAAGCCTACTAAATATAAGCTAAGTCACTTGGTTCGAGTTCGTGTTAGAATTCGGAGAGCTTAAAAATCGACAAAAAATCAGCAATAAAAATTTTGGCCATAAAATTTGGCATTAAGTTCAATAAAGTATAAAAATTTAAAAATTTAAAAATATATGAAAATTTTTAATAAATGTTATAATAATACATAAGTTCTCAAAATAAGCTGACTTATTATTAATTAGATTTTTTATTTCTTTAAATATGATAACCAACCTATGTTTACATTATTTTATATCATTATAATATATAACCTAGTAATTTACTTATTTATATTTGATGCCTTCCCCTTTAATGTATGCGTTTTCTCAAAAAGCAAGGTGATGTTTTCGAAATTTCTTGTTCTCCGTCCTCATACGACAAGCTCCTCGTGAACACTGAACATTGTCGTCTTGTGACTATCCTATTGCCCATGTGTTGAGATTGTCGCCTGCTACTACCCACTAACATTGCAAAGTGCCTCACACTCACACGACGAAGGTACCTGCAATATGCAGCCTCTGCCCTCTACTCACGAGTCACAGCTCTCACGACGATAGCCTCACACTCATGGTAGTGTTTACCCAGAGCATAATTCACGATAGGGTTTACCTACAAGCCGCCCAAATCCAAAAAAACGATTTTACACTTCCGGTTTCTTGTTTCGTCTTTGCACAGCCGATTTACACATCCAGTTTCCTCTTCATGCAGTCGTCCTGTGGTCATGGCTTGAAAATCAACGATTTTCAATGAACAAAATCAATTGTCCAAAAAATCCGACGAATTTTGAATTTGAGGGCAAAAATCACCGAATTCGGTGACTTAGAATATAAGTAAGCCACACACTAGTGAAGTGCTCCACTCCTAGAGTACAAAAGTGAAGTGCTCCACTCCTAGAGCACAATACCTCTACTGCAGGGGAGCAGACCCCACCCCCTCGCTCTCGCTCCCGAAGCTCGCTTCCATCAGAAGCTCTCTCCCAAAACTCTCCCAATTCTGGGAGCACGCTCCCGAGGCGCACCCAAGATGCTCCTTACCTCTCCTATACTAAAAGCTCTTGTACTAGGTTGATTATTTGATAGCAATGTTATGGTACCTCCCTTCTTTGCCAAACTCCTATAAAAGTTGTTACGGTTAATCATTTGATGGCAATGTTATAAGTTATAACTACTAGATGATTGATGGTATATGGTTTAATCCAGGCTTTCTATAGCTAATTCAACATCCTACATGTCTTTTAGATATAAATCCATCAAAATATATTAAAATATATACTATATAAAAAACACTTCCGAAACGAGAGCTTTTGAAAATTTTGTTTTTCACTCTTCTTCCGCTCCACGCTCTCCTCTTCTGCTCCACACTCCCAATAGCATAGCAGAATACTAACCCAAGGTGATATAGCTATGCAAGGCAAGTCCACACTACACCGAACACCTCCATGAACTCCATACATCCTCCAAAGCCAAGTACTCCACTAGGGAAACTACCCCTAGAGGAACATTGTTGAAGCCCTAGGCATCCCTTAGCCATCTCCAATCCTCCAAACAAGAAACCAATGTCACACGCCATCTAGGGCTTGCAACCCTCATCCACAATGCATGACACTCCTCATATCCCTCCACAATGCACAACACTCATATCCTCTAGGGTGTTCTCTCACTAGGTGAATCCTCCATGTGGCCATCATGCAAGGTGTCCACTATCTAGGTAAGAGATCTCCAATGCCTTAGAGAAGAATGTTAATGTTTGTAGCTCAGACAGGTATTTCCATGTGTATGTCTTACTTATGGAAATCGTCATTAATACCTTTCATGAACTTTGGAAATTCACTTTAATAAAGTCAATTATTAAAGTGAATGTCATTTTAGATTAATTGGGGTTAATTTGAAAAAATGCCTAAGTTTTGTGCATCAGTGATTTAAGTTAATTAAATTAATCATAACCATTGATCTCCATTGACTGAGATCTAATCTCAGCCATCGGAGTTAGGGTTTTGGTTCATCCCAGTAGTATAAAAGGCAGCCGAGGGAAGAGGAGAAGAGACATCTCACAAGAAAGAAACTCAAGCATTGAGTTGGAGAGAAGAAGTACTTTCTGATTTCAAGTTTCGGTCAGGAAAGAACTAATAAAATGGAGAGCATAGTGTGTCGTTTTTCCCTAAATGATGTTATATGGGGGTGAAGTTCATTAGTAGACAACAAATAAAATGGAGAGCATATAATGAATCAGTTCAAATTTAAGGGTTAAGACTGTGACATAAGGAAGTTGAAGGCCATGTAAGCAATTAGAATCCTCAACCTCGGTGAATTTAATAACTAAAACAGAAATATATTAAAATTTAAAAGATTAATCCAGGCCATGTTTGTGAATGCATTTCACCTTCCGTGGACCAAGAAAAAAATCAGGCACACAGTGTTATGCCATTTTGATTGTAGCCATACAAATGGG
Organism: Larix kaempferi; assembly: GCA_027924585.1. Classification (NCBI taxonomy): domain Eukaryota; kingdom Viridiplantae; phylum Streptophyta; class Pinopsida; order Pinales; family Pinaceae; genus Larix; species Larix kaempferi. Next base: position 9,191,789 of record BSBM01000451.1, on the reverse strand, counting down.
CTCTGTCTCAGAACTTTGCAAACCTTAAAGCAGGACATAGTAAAATCAAATAGCTTCCAACTCCAAACCTTTCAAAGGTACAAAAGGCTAATTGACAGTGGTTTAGTAAGTTGCTCTAGTTTAGTCTGCTTGAAATAGGAACATGGTTTCATCATATGGTCATTAATTTATTTCCAGTATTTAAATTTTCATGTGTATTCAGGAGTGTCTGTGCATAGAGTTCAGCATGCACATTTTTGTGATTGTCTATGCATATGCATGCACACATTTGCACATGTATGTGTGTGTGTGAGTGGGTGTGTGTGTGTGTGTGTGTGTGTGTGTGTGTGTGTGTGTGTGAGAGAGAGAGAGAGAGAGAAACCTGTCAACTCTGGATATTCCACTGGAGGCTTTGGACTACGAATATACAATGCCAGGGGATCTGATGCACGGAACTTAACATACGGTTCCAATTCATTTGTTAGGTGCTCAAGTAGCCTCTGCCTCATCTCTAAGTTCCAAATCACCTCAGGATCATCATTTTCAGAATCTAATATTGTTTTGAAAGAATTATCATCCTGCAGTGATGCAAATAGAATACAAATTATGGCAGTTACATTCAGGTATCACTCAATGCTTCACCAATCCACAGACAATACATGAACTTGTTCTATTTTAATTGAAGTTATTGTGACTACACACTTGTTACATATAAGGGAAAGAGTACTGCTCAATATCTCTTTAGAGTGTCACATGTTCCACAAGGAATTATGGCTTTCCTGTGCAATCAAAAATTGTGTACCATAGAAGGAAATACTTTTCAAGGAATAAAATAAAATCATATTAATGTCCTCAAGTGACCAAAACAGATCAATAGACTGAAAGGCATGCAAGCATCTAGAGCACAACCAATGAGGGAATGCCTGAAGCATATCCAAAATAAATAGACGTGCGATAAGTACAACCATCAAACAAGGTAAGAAAAAAACAGGAATATGCTAAATCTTTGTATCCAAATGTCTGCATGCTTCTGTGGAGTGTTTCCACATAAACCAGCTATGTTAAAAACTGAAAACAAAGAGACATATGTTCCAGATATTATTCCCCAAGATGGAAAACCAAATACTGTTAATAAAATGCCCAACATTTCCTGTTGTTTATAAGGGTGTTTCAAGGCCATTTATGGCAGCTTTTTGTGGTCAGTTCTTGAGAAAACTTGACACGCCCTGACAGTGACCAACCATCCCACCAACTCTAAGGTACAAGTACAACGACTGAAGCTTTCCCTTGGCTTCTCCCCCCCCCCCCCCCCGGTTCCTTTATTTCCCTTTATCATTTACTGTTTTTCTAACTTCCTATCTTTTTTTGTTTTTATTGAAAACCTCATTTTGCATTTCACAATATCCTGAAAATTATAATTGTGATGAGCACTTACCTATGCTCACATCCCTGCTTCTGCAACAATAGGTTCTACATCATAATCAATAATGTATGAGATGAGTGTGGGTGCTTTAAAGGTTAAATCAAAGATGCTTAATCTGTACCTCCGACATGAGTTTCAAAATGAGCCCTTGGGGTAGATAAGTGCAAAGAATACTGTTATGCCAAGGAGGATGTTCTTCAGTCCAAGTATAATCTTCTCCTTGAAAATTTGATTCAGCATCCTGATCCAAAGCACTGCTATTAGTTCACTAAAAGGATAGTATAAAATTTCTTTTTGATAACATTATTTACAAAAGTAACTACCAAATCATAACAAATACAACGGTCACCTGTGATAAGTGGAACTGACGGAGAAACTTGATCATCATAATCTTTTCTAAATCAATAGTGTCACCAGCCACTAGTTTCCATAAAATAATTTCAAACATGCCATATTTGTAAAGCCGTTTCATGGCATTCTTGTTGACAGTTGAGACATGAGAAATTATTTCCAATATCCTGGCACCAGAAGGTTACAACATCTTATCATCCAGGAGGTACTTTCACTTGCCAATCACAGAATCAATGCAAATGCCACTAGCATAAATGGAAAATCCTCCTTTATAATTGTTCTCAATTCTAAGTAACATTTTCTACCTCCCAAAAAAAGGTGTCTTTGCCCGAAGAAGTATTTGCACAAGATGGCAAAGGACTTCTTCCCTTGAAAGCCTGCAAATTGCTGCAGAAGGTGGGAAGCTCTCCATATTGCTGTCACCTCCAGAAACCCTGTTTTCATAAAATATTAGTTTTCGGATGCTGGGTTTATCAAAGAGAAAAACTTCTATAAAGCCCATATTCGTGAATTAAAATATTTTTTGAATCCTGGATTTACAATAAAGAAAATTATTCTATTTTTGTAGATCCCAGCAACCAGAAAAACTCATAAAAATCATGTAATATGATATTCTTCCTAACCCATGTTTTACATTTCATTAATCTTAGTTACCTCAAAACAGCTTCAAGCAAATCTAATGCCAGACCAAGTTGAACTTTATCTGGAACTCTTACATCCTGCCATTGGATGGCTTGTTTTGCATCCAAGCTCCCATCCTCAAAAGCTTTGTCCAGTATATCTCGAGCTCTTCCAGATGGAACTCTGATTGACTTGGCCGTGCCATTATATCCAACAAATTCAACTGTTTCAATAGCCCTTTGAGACTTTGTAGCTTTCGTGTCCCAAGCATCGCATTCAAATAAGCACTTGTCCTTGGAACACTGAGGCATGAATAACAGAATCATTATACTTCCATTTAACCTATTGAATAAGATATAATTACAGCAGTCTTAATTTAATTAACAAGCAACATTCAAGCAATCATGTTGAGGCAGAGCAAAGGTTTGGATAGCAAACAGGTTCTATGGCTTTTGTACAAAAATGTTACCATGATACGAAGGTATAAAGAGTTAATAAGTTCTTTGCTCTGGGGTTACTAAAAACGAAGATAGGAATGATCAATTAAGGAGAGACAAAAATCAAAATCCAGTGCAGTAACTTCTAAAAATAAAATCTTCATAGACTCACATCAGGAATATATGCATTGGTAATTCAACCTCAAAATTTCAGGTCCTTGCTTGGCCAAGGACAAAGCCTGCCAGGTTTTTTAAATTAGTTAAGCAAATTTGAGAGAAGAGCCAACAAATATTGAAAAGTTGTGTTCAATTTGTATTGCTTATTCGTTTTATCTTGATTAGATTCTATAAAAAGACATGTGGTGTTCAAAATTTTCTGTAGGTTGTAGATTACAAAGAAATAAGAATGTTCAATGAGCTTTCCAATATGGCCAAGAGACTGTTTATGGGGAGCACCATAATTTCAGTAGGATAAAAAATAATACGTTGATAAATTTCCACTGCAGAAAATGAGTTGAAGTCACCAGTGAATAAGCATTCCAAATGCAAGATGTATTGGCTGTGGCAGCAGCAACTCTTGAACCTAGTGATGAAATGCTAAAATCTGCTCGTAAAATGGAGGTTTTCTTTAGACTTGTTATTCCTGATAATTTGGACAACTAGCATGTTTTTGAAAATGATGCACAGATTACCAGATTCTTGGCTAACTTGCAAGAGTTTTCCTCTGGTCACATTGATTGGAAAGAATCAGGGCTGACCTTTACGCAGTTAAAGGAAAACAAAATTCCAAAGGGATTCATCCCTTTGGAAAAGATATTTGAGTGGGATGACAAAACCATGAAGTATCAAGAGCAAAGCAAGCCAGAGGACAACATTGAAGTTAATATTGGATCAGATTTGCATTTGAAGATCATCCGCATTGGAAAAAATTGCAATACTGATGAAAGAAGATAAAGATAAGACAATTTTAACAATGTACAACAAATGACTACAAAAGTAGGTCAATGGGGCTGCTGAGTACAATGATGTCATTACAAAGTGGAAGAACCAAAACAGTTCATATAAAAAGCAAGATATGGATAGTAAAGTATGAATCTATGCTAAAACATGAAAAAGCCTAGACTCTGAGCCGGCCAACTGCACTTGGAGGGAGATGTACAAAGAGAATGGATCCCAGAATTGGAAAGCACAAAAATAATGATGCAAGTCTATCATGGTCCGTTAAATCCATCTCTCCTAACATCCAAGTCTGAATGATGAAAACACGGGATAGAAGAATGTCCAGAAAAAGAGCTAGGGGAAGATTCAGACCACCCACTAAGTTGTTGTATGGAAGGGGCCACTCATTGTTGAGGTGTAAATGATCTCGTCTGCTTGCTGTTAATGGATCTGAACAAGCAATGCCACTTCTTACCACATAACCACACAAACAAGCATCTTGAGATTAAAGCCCTAACATCAATGATGGCTTGTGGATAAACAAGAGGGAGACCAATGTCACCACACCTAACCCTCGTCTTCTCTTTAGGCTAGCTCTTCTCTATCTCAAGGGAGGAGTTCCTAAATAGGATTACTAGGTTTAGCAATGAAGGACAAGGTCAATTTGAAGAGTAACCCTAGTAAAATAATGTGTTTTTATGCAAAGGAAATTATATAGGTGATGAAGATATTAGAGACTAGTGCCTTATCAAGTATCATATAAGGATTTCTTGGAATGATTAGAAAGGGCTAGGGTTGTAGCGTACATCACTAGCTGTTCTATAATGGCTGGGTTGATTTCAAGATCAATCAAAGGGAAAGTTGTATAGCAGAATCTTCAAATGGACTTTTAAGGAGGAAAACTGTGATGGAAGGTATTGGAAAACACATGATCTAGAGCAGAAATGGGCACCTAAACTACACCTCCAAGTGATAGAAACCACGTAAATTACTAAATAATAGAGAGACTATTATTTATTACCTCAAATCCATTTACAATTTGAAAATCCATCCTTCAAACCAAGCTTGAAAAATAAGAAAATATTTCGATGGAGCACTAGCATCAATCATCCATAAGAACCAAAAGATATTTCATTGAGTCTTAATGGGATTTCTCCTCCAATTCAAAATATAATTTACAAACGAGGAAGAGGCTCTCTTAAAAAGGAGATGAGCTCAACTTCCTTTACAATAAAAAGGTAATAGATCTACCAAAACCCTAGATCTATTCTAGGGAGGAGTAAACAAATCCAAAATACTCCTCTAAACCCTAGCCAAGTCAAACAAAATCCATAAAAGATGGTTGTCAAAGCCACAAGTACAATGTCCAAGACAAGAAAGGCCCAAAATGTTAGATTTTCACAATTTAATCAATATTAATCTAGGATCTTATTGAGAGAATAACAAGCACAGCATAAACACAAGAGACACAAAGATTTTCCTCGGGGAAACCATAAAGGAGAAAACCCCGCAACTTCCTCAAAGATAGAATGAGCAACAATACAATAGCAAAAAAGTAAACCCCAAAATAGAGATGGTCTTCAGCAGCTTCTCTCTTCTCCACTTGTGCGAACTTCTCCTCTCTCTCACTAATGCGAATTGAGTGAATGAGTGAATGAGCAAATAGAGAGGAGCACCCTCTCTATTTATACTTTTACTTTCACTTGACCTTAACCCCAAACAGTTCAGCCCCTAGGTGTAGCTGAGTGGGCCGACTTCTCTAGGAGAGTCTAATAACCCAATGATGACTCAACTCTGGGGTCTAAAGCCCCGACATACAATGGAGGGTTAACCTCAATGACTTTACATGACTCAAGTACAATATGACTCTCTCGACCGGAGGAATAAACATCTTCGTCGAAGGTACAATAATAAAATACAAATACAACATAAAATATACAAGTGAATATCTTCCCAAGTTACAATCACATTAACACTCCCTCTTAACTAGGAAGGTATTCTCTTGACACAGTCATCAGCACAAGTCTTCATCGTTGGATCATCATCAAAGTTGGATCATCATCGTCACTGCTGCTATTATCTTGACCATCAATCTCCAATCTACTCGTCATAGGAATTTCTACAGAGCCAACCCTTTTTCATGTTGGATGTAGGCCTAGCCTCCATGTAGGTCTTCATCATCTCTGTGAGCAAGCCATCAAGTAGGTATAGCTCGGGACTTATTACATTGTCTTGCAAAAACCTAGCACACAATCCAGGACTTATTACATTACCTTGCAATAACTTGGCGCAACATCTCAGGACTTATTACATGCTTCTGCAAAACCTGCAGGACCTCCCAAGACTGATTATATGCCTCTGCAAAACCTGAAGGAGCATCCCAGGACTGATTATATGCCTCTGCAAAACCTGTAGGATCTCCCAGGACTAATTATATGCCTCTACAAAACCTGAAGGAGCATCCCTGGACTGATTATATGCCTCTGCAAAACCTACAAGATCTCCCAGGATTGATTATATGCCTCTGCAAAACCTGAAGGAGCATCCCAGGATTGATTATATGCCTCTGCAAAACCTGCAGGATCTCCCAGGACTGATTATATGCCTCTCCAAAACCTAAATCTCCTACTTATCACCTCATCATCTTCAAATCATCTCATCGTCACATGAAGCACATCCCAGATGCACACATCATCACGATCATGGGAAGACACATCTCAACCATGCTGAAATAACCCCAACCCTTACATTTGCACCATGGGAGAACACACCTACCACCATGTGAGAATGGCTCACGTGCATCTGCGTCTTCCAGCCTCATCGCTTCCCCTTGGAAGGCACCTCGATCTGAAGTACACCAAGCTTCTTTCTGAAGTATTCAAACTTCACTCTGGCTAAGGGCTTGGTCAACACGCCAGCTATCTGCTCGTCTGTCGCAACATACTGGAGCTTCACTGCTCCTCTCTGCACCATATCCCCGATATAGTGATACTTGATCTCGATGTGCTTTGACTTGTCATGGAACACCGGGTTCTCAGACAACTTCACACAACTCTGGTTGTCGCAATATATACAAGTTACATCCAACTGGAGATCAAACAAATCAGACAGCAACTTCCTCATCCATACTACCTCACAACTACCCGAACAAGTTGCGACATACTCTGCTTCGACTGTACTTAGTGCCACGTAGGACTGCTTCCTGCTAAACCAAGAGATCACACTTGATCCCATACTGAAGCAGCACCATGAAGTGCTCTTCCTATCAATGGCACTGCCTACCCAATCCGAATCAACATAACCCTCCAGGTTAATCTTCTGATTCACATCATACTTGAGCCCATAATCCACCATACCCTTCAGGTACCTCAGAATATGCTTTGCAGCAATCAAGTAAACATGTCTCGGATCCGTGAGGAACTGGCTCAATGTGTTCACAGCAAAGCAAATATCTAGTCTCGTATTCGTCAGGTACATCCAAGATCCAATCATCCGACAATACATCGTGGCATCAACTAAATTTGATGAAGCATCACTCAATAGCTTCAGGTTCAATGCCATAGGTGTGGCCATGGCCTTGCAGTCCATCATCCCGAACCTCTTCAGGATCTCCACTACATACTTCCCTTGTCCAAGGAAGATTCCATCCGCACTCTGCCACACCTCCATACCTAGGAAATAGTGCATCATACCCAAGTCCTTCATCTCGAACTCGGCGACAAGCTTCCTCTTCGTGTCAACAATCAACCCATCCTCACCTGTCACAAACAAGTCATCTTCATAAAGTAGAAGTATCATTGGGTTCCCTTCCTCAACCTTGTAGTAAAGGTTGGAATCCGCTTTACTCTTGGTAAAGCCCAAACTAGTCAGGAAGTTGTCTATCCTTCCGTACCACGTCTTGGGTGCCTGTTTCAATCCATACAAGGCCTTCTTCAATTTGCACACATGAGTCTCCCTGTCATGTGTCTCAAATCCGAGTGGTTGCTCCACATACACTTCCTCCTCTACTACACCATTCAAGAACGATGTCTTGACATCCATCTGGTGTACCTTCCACTTCATCACTACAGCCTGAGCAAGTACTGATCTGATGGAAGTGTATCTAGCTACAGGTGCAAATGTCTCCTCATAATCTATCTGGCTAGTGTATCTTGCCTTGTTTTTCTCTATGCTGCCATCTGCAGCATGCTTGATCTTGTAGATCCACTTGAAAGTCACAACAGACTTCCCTACTGGTCTTAGGACCACATCCCAGACATCATTCTTCATGATCGACTGGTACTCCTCGATCATTACATCCTTCCATTCCTTCCTTTCTGTCGCTTCTTCATAGTTGGCAGGTTCCTTGTCAATGATATTGCACAGCAGGGCTACATAACTGGAGTATGGCCTTTGTCTCTTGCTTTCTCTATGCGTTCCTTCTGGAGCACCATATCTCTCTACATCTTGAATTGCTTCTCGTACCCATGTTGGTTTCCTCTTGTGAGAATTCTTCTCACGAGGTGGATCTACAGGTTCTTGTGGATTTCTATCTCGCAGTCTTCATGATCTTCTGGATTTGCTTCATTCATTATTGTATCTCGGATCCTAGGTGCTTCTGGTTCTTCAATGTCTTCAACGGGTAGCTTTCTGGATTTGTGATATGTTGAGTCTTCGTCGAATGTTACATCCCTGCTGATGTCGATTTTCTTGAACCCTGGAAAATATATTCTGTAAGCCTTTGAGCCTTCACTATATCCCACGAATATGCCCTTCTTTCCTGAAGGATCTAACTTTGCCCTTTTCTCCTTCGGGATATGTATGTATACATAACCAAATATCCTGAGATGGCTGACCTCTGGTTTTTTGTCGGAGAAAGCTTCTTCTAGTATCTTGTTGTCAAGTACTCTATGTGGAGTACGATTTTGTACATACACGGCTGTTCTCGCAACTTCTGCCCATAGATGCATCGGAAGATCTTGGTCGTGAAGCATTGCTCTTGCTACTTCCATGATTGTTCTATTCTTCCTTTCTGCAACTCCATTCTGCTACGGATTATATGGAGTGTCAACTCCCTCTTAATCCCTAAATCTCTGCATGATTTCTTGAAATATTCTTATGTGAACTCTCCACCATTGTCTGACCAAAAAGTCTTGATTTTCTTCTTTGTGTGGTTCTCGATCAAGGCTTTGAATTCCTTGAACTTGTTGAATACTTCATCCTTGTTCTTCAAGAAATATATCCATGTTTTCCTAGAAAAATCATCAATGAAAGAAACATAATATACATACCCATTCAATGAATTAGATAACATTGGACCACATACATCTGAATGGATGATTTCCAAGATTCCTTTTGCCTTGCTTTCGCTGCTTGGAAATGACTTCTTTATGTTCTTTCCTTTCGCACATCCTTTGCAAATGACTTCATGCTTTGCCTGGATTTCTGGAAGACCTTCAACTGCTTTGCTTGCAAGTGATAATGCACATGTACAAGCCTTCTATACCACGGTTCACTTGGCTCTACTGAGTCATGGTCTAGGGCTTGTTCAGGTTGGCCCCTTAGTTTGTATAAACCTCCCCCTTGCTCTCCAATCACCATAGCATCCTCTATTGTCTTTCCCTTTGGCCACATGAGAACTTGGCCATCTACAAATGCAACCCTCATACCTTTAGCATCTAAAGCTGATATGGAGAGTAGATTCTTCTTTAGTCCTGGTACATACAAGACATCTTTCATCTTCATAGACTTTCCAGAGTCTAGCTTATAGGAGGCTTCACCACTTCCTTTTATGGGATACTGGTAGTCATCCCCAAGTTTCACCTTGTGGGCTGACTCATGTTCAGATAGGTTCGCAAAGGATTCTTTGAATCCTGTCATATGCTTGGAAGCCCCACTATCTATAAGCCAATCATTGCTTACGTATGTGACAGTTCCTATGAGAGCTGAAATCAGAACATATTCTTCATCACTTGAAGAATCTTCACTGTCTTCTCCGGTTCTCTTCCTTGGAGGTTCATCATCCTCTACAGTGTGGACATGATGTCTTTTCTTGTTCTTTTTCTTGTGGGAGCTACCTTTGTTCCTGGGACAATCTCTGGAGTAGTGTCCCTTCTCATCACAAGTATAACATCGAATGTGAGAAAGATCTTTCCTGGATCTTCCAAGGTTCTCCCTTTGATTCTGACCCCTGAAAATTGACTTGCAAATTTCGGATCTACAGTTTCTGGTCCTTTCTGGTTTTTTGGTTTTTCTGGTCCAGAGTCAAACTAGGGTTTGACTTTTCCCGAGGTTCCACCCACTCAAAAACTTCGATCTTGGTCTCTAAAAGTTTTAGGTCTTACCACTTGATTTGTTTAAACTGGATCTGGAGTTGGCTAGGGTTTGACAGAGAAACCCTAAAAATTCAAACTTGGAATTTGAAACTTCTGTCTAGATAGAAAGATGCGTTTGACTGAGGCGAGCAAGCTGGTACACTTGGATTTTGAAAATTCCAAAAATTGACCCCTGAAAATTGACTTGCAAATTTCGGATCTACAGTTTCTGGTCCTTTCTGGTTTTTTGGTTTTTCTGGTCCAGAGTCAAACTAGGATTTGACTTTTCCCAGGGTTCCACCCACTCAAAAACTTCGATCTTGGTCTCTAAATTTCGATTTTGATGAGGAGCATCTCCCTATGCTGAAAACACTCCAAAATTCCACTTCTGAAAAAAGCCCTAATTTCCCGCAGTAGTGACAGGCCAAAAAATGAAAATGCTCAGAATCAATTTCTGTTTCGACAGAGACATGCGCCTTCCTTAGGTGAGTTAGCCTAGCCTCCTTTTGCTAATGATCTGTGGAGAGAAACCCAAAAATTAAGAAGCCCTAGCTTTCGCAGCTGCACAGTGTCTTCTTCTCAGGTTAGCTCTGATACCATGTTAGATTTTCACAATTTAATCAATATTAATCTAAGATCTTACTGAGAGAATAACAAGCACAACATAAACACAAGAGACAAAGATTTTCCTCAGGGAAACCATAAAGGAGAAAACCCCGCAACTTCCTCAGAGATAGAATGAGCAACAATACAATAGCAGAAAAGTAAACCCCAAAATAGAGATGGTCTTCAGCAGCTTCTCTCTTCTCCACTTGTGTGAACTTCTCCTCTCTCTCACTAATGCGAATTGAGTGAGTGAGTGAATGAGCAAATAGAGAGGAGCACCCTCTCTATTTATACTTTTACTTTCACTTGACCTTAACCCTAAACAGGTCGGCCCCTAGGTGTAACTGACTGGGCCGACTTCTCTAGGAGAGTCTAATAACCCAATGATGACTCAACTTTGGGGTTTAAATCCCCGACATACAATGGAGGGTTAACCTCAATGACTTTACATGACTCAAGTACAATAATGACTCTCCCAACCGAAGGAATAAACATCTCCGTCGGAGGTACAATAATAAAATACAAATACAACATAAAATATACAAGTGAATATCTTTTGAAGTTACAATTACATTAACACAAAAGGGGGTGCATCTATTAAATGAGGGTGAATGATGACAAGAAGAAGTCGAACCTAACCTCCAAAAGGCACGTGTGGTGAAAATACAATCTGACTCTTTAAACAACAGTTCTAGAATTGCTAACTTCCTCATTATTTATCGGCTTTTCTATTATAACCACTATTCAAAAATCTTCCGGACACTTTGCATCTAAGAGCATTGAGATAGCACAATTATGGACACTCTATAGGGTGTTTAATCAAAATTGTAGGGTGTTGAGTTTGTTAACTAATGTCCTTAGAGGATTAACTTCGAGATTCGAGGTAGACACATGGGCAAGAGTCTAGAGGAGAGGGGCATAGGGTGCTATCAATGAATAGGATCCCAATATAGACAATGATTTTGATGATATGTAGTGATGGGAGGAGACAACTCACATTGGCTTCCAACTCAGTCCCATTACCTTTAGCCATAGCCCGAGCAGTTGGAGCTTCCATTTCCACCCCAGGCTCCTCTAGAGCACCTACAGAACCACCTACTATTTCTAGAGGAATTTGGTGCCCCTTGCCCGTAAAAGGGGTAAAGGCAACCGATGATTCATACTATTTATCATTGTACTATGTAGTGTCTAGATGCCTCATGACTCATGATGATTCATCTCATGAGATACATTTATTTTGATCATTTGAGGTAATTTTGAATCACTCTATCAGGAACATATTTCGGTATTTTCAGTTTATTGTCGATATGTGATGATGATCCATAATTTGACATCTTATATATTAGTTATATTTTCATACTTATGTAGCAACGTGTTTATTTGATGTTGTTGTTGCTTTAGATGTTAAAAAAATTGAAAAAAATTGTTGTCGATGTTACCGATAAGATACATTCCAAACCCTCGACGATATATTCGCCGACACGATATATGTAACTTTGGTTGTAAGAAAGAAGAATGGGATCATAAGGATATGTATAGATTTTAGAAATCTCAACATAGCATGTCAAAAGGACAATTATTCGCTTCCAAAGAGTTACAGGTGCTGGTATGATGTCCATGCTGGACGGGTTCTCTAGTTACAATCAAGTAGTGATACAAAAGGAAGACAGACATAAAACTACCTTCACCACACCCTGGGGTACTTTCGAATATTTGAGAATGCCTTTTGGCTTGTTGAATGTTGGTGCTACTTTTCAAAGAGCCATGGACTATGCATTAGTTAATCGGAAAGATCATAGAAATTTACCAAGATGACTTAACATTATTCTCAAAAGAGAGATTAATCCATATAAGTCATACGAAGGAGGTTTTTGAAAGATATAGGAAATATGGTATTTCTCTAAATCCAGCAAAGTCAGTCTTAAGGATTGATGAAGGAAAGTTGTTAGGGCATATCCTATCAAAATATGGTATTAAAGTAGATCCAGAAAGAATCAAGGCCATTAAGAAGATTCCCTAACCTAAAAATGTAAAATCTCTCCAATCTTTTAATGGACATATCAACTTCATCAGGAGATACATTCCTAACTTGGCTGAATAAATGAAACCAATGCAAAGACTGTTAAAAAATGCGATCACTAGATCGCCGGTCTTAGTCAACCCAGACTACTCTAAGAATTTCCTATTTTTTTCCTTTGCGTCTGAAGATACCATTGAGGGGGTTCTACTCTAGAAGAATAGTGAAGGATTTGAGCAACCCATCACTTTCATGAGCTGTGCCTTGCAACTTTCAGAATTGAAATACACAATTATGGAAAAGCAGACTTCTGCTTTGGTAAAATCTTTGAAGCATTTTAGAACTTATATCGGATACTCGAAAGTGATAGGATATGTTCCTCATTCTGTTGTTAACGATATCTTATCTCAACAAGATTGTTTGGGTATAAGGGGCAAGTGGGTCTCAAAGATTCAAGAGTATGATTTGGAGATCAAAACCACGAAGCTAATCAAGGGACAGGGACTAGCCAAGATGTTAACCCGAGGTAATGAGGAGGCCTTAGGAATGGTTTGTTAGAACAATGGATTAGCACTAGTCATGACACTAGAGCTATAGAACCTTGATAACCATTGGTATTTGGATATCATATTCTTCCTTCTTCACCTTACATGCCCAGATCACCTAAAAGGTCATAAAAGAAGGGCTCTAAGTTTAAAAACCACCAGGTATTGCCTTACTCAAGAAGGATTAGGATGGAGGAACCCAGATGGGGTAATACTTAGGTGTGTAAATGAGCAAGATTCCAAAAGACTCTTAGTTGAATTTCATTCAGGATTTTGTGGGGAGCATTTCGCAGCAAACACAACAGCCCACAAAATCCTCAAAGCAGGTTACTACTAGCCCTCCATATTCGCAGATGTTCACAAATTTGCCAGGTGTTGTTAGCAGTGTCAGCTTTTTACTAGGAAGCAGAGGTTGGCAACTTTGCCTCTGCAGCCAGTAGTGGTCCTATCCCCTTTCAGCAGTGGGGGCTGGACCTCATCGATCAATTCAAGGACAATTCAAGTGACGAGTTTACTTGGATTTTAACGGCTACCGATTATTTCACTAAGTGGGTACCCACCAAAGCAACCATAGATAAAGTTGTTATTGATTTCCTAGAAGAGAAAAACATCACGAGATTTGGTGTGCCACTCAAAATAACAACTGATAATGCCAAATATTTTAGTTCGATAGACATCAATTCAATCTGCTTCAAGCATCGCATTACCCTATCCCATTCATCCAACTATTATCCCCAGGGAAATGGCCTTGATGAGTCTACTAATAAGAATTTGATGACTATCATAAAGAAGATAGTGGAGAATAATAAAAAGGTGTGGGATAGCAAAATAAAGTATGCACTTTGGGCCGACCGAATAACTAAGAAAAGTGCAACTAGAAAGACACCCTTCGAACTGGGGTATGGTTTAACAGTTTCCTTGCCTATCTATCTCCAAGTGCCAGTTTTTCAGATGCTCCTCGAGTATGGTTCAGAAGACGAGGTCATGGAAAATAGAGTGAACAAGATCATTGAGTTGGATGAAAGCAAAAGCGTGGCATTGGATCAAAGTTTCAAGCACCAAGAAAGTATTAAGAGCACATTTGACAAGTCATCCAAGCCTAGGCCTTTTCAGATCGGGGATGCAGTCCTCCTATGGGACAAAAGAAGAGAAAAGTCGGGCAAGCATGGTAAATTCAACATCCTCTGGAAGGGGCCATTCATCATCTATGACTTGGCAGGCACCAATTCATTTCTACTCAACAACATGGAAGGAGAAAAGTTGCTCTTACTAGTGAATGGGAAACATTTAAAGTTGTTTTATAGTAGTGACACCTAAATGCCCGCGGGGGCATTTCTAGGGCTTCTCTAAACCCTTTTCTCTTTTCTTTTCAGTCTTTCCTTTTTGTATATTACTTTTGTACAATACTTTTTGTATATTAGTTGTTGTGCATTATTTTTGTATACTAACTTGTATATTATGTTGCAACTTATATATCATTTGGCATTTTCATGTATATGTTGGACGGATGCACTTAATTTATGTGCAGGAACCAGAGATTCTGGAGTTCTCGCCCACTCTTTTTAATTGAAGATCAAACAAGTGCACGTCCCTCAGTTGGAGCCGAATGTTATCCACCAAGTTACACCTAGGTGGATTTCCTATGAGCCGCCGAAGTTGTGAACAATTCAAGTGTTCATTATCAATGCTCAGAAGTTCAAAAGTCTCCTCAGGGCCAATTTTGGCCCCTTTTTGTAAAAACTTGCATGTCCATGCTGTTAAGTTTAGCATAAAATTCACAACAAGAGCATAATAAGGATCACTGAAAGAAACACAATCACAAGATAGACACAGATTTATCCTGGGAAACCCTCATGGGGTAGAAAACCCAGCAAAGCTTTCCTCAATACAAATGACCAACAATTACAAAGATGTAAACCCCAAACAAGAGCTCCTTCTCCTCCTTCGTAGATCTCTCTCTCCCCTATGCGCAATTCACAAGTGAGTGAATGAGTGAGTGAGTGTGATAAATGAGGAACACACATCCTCTATTTATACTTTACTTCACTTGACTTTTAACCCTAACTGGGCTGACTTCTCCTAGGAGAGTCTAAAACTCCTAAACACTTAACTCAGGGCCGACCCCACTAGGGAAATCTAATAACCCTAGTTACAACATCCCGACGGAGGAATAAACATCTCCGGATATATAATAATGTCCCGACGGAGGAATGAAACATCTCCAGATAAAGTACAAATCGAATATTCTTAGAAGTTACAATATTTCAACACATGCCCCACTGGGAATTGTAATAAGTTGGTCTAGCATGGTATGTTTTGTAACAAACTTGGCTTGCCTTAAGTTTAAAAACCAATGCGGTACTCTAGAGTGTTTTTTCCTAAGTTGCCAGGGTACCCGTACCGGGGGGTTGGGCACCCGTACCAGTACCGGGTACCCGTACCGCCGTACCGGGTACTCGTACCGCCATACCGAGTACCTGTACCGTCGTACTAGGTACCGAGACTGTACCTCTGGGAGTACCGTGAAAGTACCGGGTACTTCACCCGAGTACCGGGTACTTGGTCAAATAAATTTGGGTACTTGTACTTCAAAAGGGCCGCGTACTTAATTCTTTTCTGTTTCATTTTCACGGTTCAATTTTTTATTTCATATTTATTATTAATAATTATAATTTAAATTTATATTATTTGGCATTTGCTGTGACTATGTTAGTTAATAGTTATATAATTATTATTTTTAATTAACTCAATTAAAATGATTGCGAGAATTAAATGCTAAAGCACAATGTACTAGAGACAAACACTTGGAAGATAAAAAAGAGTTGCTTCAAAGAAACTTGAGTTAAACAAATGCAAAGTTTGCATTAACAGATTTCATAAATGATAGAAAAATTACAGCCAATGCAATCTTTTCAGATCTGGAAAATTCAATGATAAAATGTACAAATATAAGTTCTGGAATTTAAAGTGATTAGAATCACTCCCTAAGCCTACCTTTAGACGAGTTATTTCAGTACTCAGGTTTACTGTAAATCTGATTACAAGATGCAGAAATAAAGTACAGATTTGCAGCAATTTAAAAGATGAAAACACCCAGGAAATTAATGCTACATGCAAGTATTAACTGGGCCTAGTTTAATTCTGTTTTAAGACTGCTCTTTTAAGATAAATTCCAAAATTTAAACTAGCTTAAATCAAGCCTAAAAATGATATTTATTAATTAATAAATTTAAAAAAAACAAGTCTATGCACCTACGTAATTATTTAATTAATCAGTGCCATGCCCTCGTAGGCTCATACACATTGCTGGTTGCCCTCTCTTTGCTATTAAGCATCGGAACCAAGAACAACGAAGTTGGAGCAACATCACTACTACAAAAATTGAAAATAGAAAATTAATAATATATTAAAAATTTGAAATGACTCTTGAAATGGGCCATAGCAGTCTTAATTAGGTTGAATTTTAGGCTTTTAACTGTATTACAGTATTTGAATTTTGTGGTTTTGTTTAGTTCAGAAAATGAGTTTTTCTTTTGTAAGGGCCATTGATTGTTCTGCCCACAGGAAACAACCAACAGGATTATCAGTTTATCACTGATCAGCATGACAACAACCATGCAACGTTTGCAACTTTGTAGAATTAGAACAAAAGTTCAAAACTTTAAACTTTAAAAGTTATAAGTTTATAACTTATAATTATTAATATTAAATTTTAATTTTTAATTATAAATTTAAAATTGTAATTTAATAAATTTATAATAATCATTAATCTGAAATCTCTGAGATTTTATTTTTAATTTTTAATTTTTTAGACATATGTCATATATCATGCTATTATGCTAATGATTCATATCAATATCAATATCATATATGTAATTTAAATTAATGTGCAAGCAGCAATACCAATGTCAAATGTGTGTTACTTGTTGAAAACTTATTATAATTATTAGTATAAATTTATAATTTAAACTTGAAAAGTATATATATATATATATATATATATATATATATATATGTATGTATATGTCTACAGTGCCTCGACGTACCCAAGTACCCTATTTCAAAAAGTGGCGTACCCATACCCGTACCCGTCCGAGTACCCGAGTACCCTGGCAACTTAGGTTTTTTCCTTAGTTCTTATGTGTTGCTTTTTAGCGACGCATAATTTCTGAGTTTTCCACTCACACCCCCAAAGCTGGAGTATTCGCCTTGGTGGCTAAACCTTGGGAGGTTATTAAAGTCTAAGTGTCTATGTTTTTTTAAAATGCTAGCCATCAGTAATGAGTCAAATGGACATGTACTAGGTCCCCCCAGGATTTATTTTTGTTTTCGAACTTAAAAAAGTTTCTCGCAAACGAGGCTATTTTTAAATGTTTTAATTAAAAAAGTCAAAAATCTCATTAAAAAGTGGTTAGGAGGTGAAATTCACCATGGCGGTGGTCATTTTGTAAGACGGAGCACCCATATTACCCATAAACCCACTTTCCTAAGTGTTTAAGTGATTATTTTTCACTTGAATAAAAATTCTCTCAAAAATAATAAAAGAGAATTAAAAAATTTAAAAAAATAAAGATATGAGAGAAAATCAAATTCCTAAATCAAAGAAATTTGGTCCAAGTAAAGGTCCAGTTCAACTGGCAATCATCATCAGAGAACAAATCAATCAAATCCTGGTGATTTCAAGCAGATCTAAGAGGAGGAAGAGTCATCTTCACTTGGGAAATGCGCCCTCCCTCATGAGGAGGGCGACTTGGCTTATTTGGCAAGTGTTGTATGGTTGGGTGAGAAATCCAAGAGAGGGGGCGCCCCTATTGTTGGATGTGCAGATGTTGATTGTCTATTGTGCTTAAGGAGGTAATTGTATCTTAGGTAGATTTGTTCACTTATGCTTGTCAATCTTTCTGCCTTATGAATGATTGGTTCTAATCCATAGGAATGAATAATTAAGTATTTAACTTATTCATTTATTTGTTTATGCTTAAAGGCCAAGGAATCTTCACGTTTTAGTTTGTTTACTTGCATGATATCCTAACCTTGGGTGTAGATAATACAGATTTGACAGGCTTTGTGGCAAGTGTATTCTAAGATCTTGCAGGTACTTCCATCCGGAGAAGAAGGCAGATCTCGCTTGACTCCTCTTTTGCTCCAGATCTTTACAAGAAAGACATAGTCCCTTTTTGATCCACCTCTACAACTCCATAGCCAAGGTTTTTCGGCTCCTTCACCTTCTCTCAAAATCAAAATATCTAAACTCTCTTTCTAGTTACCTTATGGATTAAAGTTCAAATCTATTACAAGTTCAGATCTAGTCACCTTTTACAAGTTGCTCAGTGAAGCTGACAATCTCAGTGACTCTCTCACAAACTATCTCCTAAGAGAGACACCTTTACAGCCATTGCATCTGGCTTTGTGCTATCTTTCCAAAATAGCCATTGTTGGCTACAAAACATCCATCTCAAAGCTTGGTACTCATTCAAAAGGCTTTGGAGGGAAAGAAAGGTTGTGGCAAATAGTGTGATAGCAAGGTGACTGAGCTCACCCTCTGTGAATTCCCTCATACGGCTCAACACCCAAGCATGGTTATAAATATACTTGCTTATTTGTTTGCACTCTTGCACAACAGCTTGCACCCATTCCATCTTCCTGATGTCCTCCAGCATCATGTCTATGCAATGGGCAGCACATGGAGTCCAAAAAATGGTGGGGTATTTTATAGAAAGCAACCTTCCGGCTGCCACATAATTTGCAGCGTTGTTCGTGATTACCTGGACAACATTTGTTACCCCAACTTCCTCCATAGCATCATCCAACAATGAAAAAATTTGATGTGCATCCTTTACATGTGAGGATGCATCAATGGATCTTAGGAACATGGTTCCTTTAGAGCAAGCTATAACAAAATGAGGTCGATTTTCTAATGGGAGGATGCATCACTTTGAATCTAAAGGTTCTTGTCTCTTGGATTTTCTTCTTCAGTTTGTGGCACAACTTGAGGGCTGAATATTGAGGTAACATATTTTATTTTCCCATTGTAAGGTTTATGATCCTAGTCCACTAAGAAAGTAATTTTGCTCTTGTGAATTAAGTATTGAATTTTTCCATGCTTATTTTTGTATTTTAGCTTTGTGGCTTGTCTTGTGATTTGGCTTTCTTAGGAGGGGTTGCAAATCAAGCTTGCATAGTATCGGGTATAAGCGAGGTTGTAGATTGAAGGTGTGTGCTTAAGCCACTCTTCCTTAATGAAGTTTTTTATGAAGTTTAATAACTTGGGGTAGGAGTTTGTCTTGCTTTTTGTCGAGATTCCAGTCAAGCATTTACAAACAAGGCCCAAGGAGGATTGATCCCAAGGACACTCGAGGTCATAGTTGAGCTAGCTTTGCTCTTTGAGGCTTAAACCATACATGCTAGTTCAAGATGTAACATTTTGGCACTGTTGTCAGAGATAAAGTCATTTTCCCATAAGTTCATGACATTTTGTGGGAGATTCTTATTTCAGATTTTTCTCCTCACATGGTGTCTCCACGAAGGGACAACGCCCTTGTTCCTTTGCATACTTTTGAAAACTTGTTGTTTGTAAGGTCAAGCAACATTGTGAAGGCTTTGAAGATTCACCTTAGCAACTTCACACACATTTGGTATCTGGTATGGGGTATGCAATTTTCAGATTTTAAAATCAACACCTTATATGATTGAAGATTTGGAGAAAAAGTATGGCTTTGTGCAAAGAGGGAAAATCATTGAAAAATAGCTTCAAGCTTTGTATATTTTATATATTCTTGGCTATCCACATCTTTTTTAGGGTGAAATGTTGTTGGGTCATCTTCCAAAATTTCGTGGAATTCCTTCTATGGTTTCAACTTTCAAAACATATTGCATTATTCATGGATTTTGTTGTAGAATTCAACATTGTTGGTGAGGATGTCTTAATGATGGCATTTCCATTTTCATTGCTTAGATTGGTGCATAATAATAGTATTGTTAGTTGAAGCTAAAGAAGGTAAACTCATTTTCTTACTTGATTAAAAGGTTTTACCAATGTGGTCATGAGAAAAATGTTGCAAATTTGCAAGATGGATATTTTTGGTCTCTTCTTTGTGGTAAGATGAATTTAAAGTTCAACACATGATGCATGTATATGAAAGAGTCCCTTCAAAGTTTCTCTTGGGTGAACTAAACAAAAGAGTTAATCCTTATGTGTATTTATGTGGGTGCATCAAACAGAGGTATGGTGATCTACCCCATCAAACATTGACATTAAATTATGGTGTGAGATATTGGGTATAGAATGCCACAAACCTATCATCCAACCTAGAAAAATCCTTGAGCTTGATATTGCAAATCATGAGTGGGAAGATTTTGAAGATGAAAAGGTTATTGAGACTAACCTAGTTATTGACACTCAAGCACTCAACTCAACATCCATTGAAGACCAAGAGCAAATTGATGAAGACTTTTTGGAAGGCCTGACACAAGAGGGAAGAGATGATGAAGGGAGCACTTAAGTACTTGAAGCAATATCATTTTTTTAAGATCAAGAAGCATCCAAAAGAGAGGACCATGAAGATTCTCTTGAAGATCATATACCAAAAGAGCATATTGAAGATCAAGCTTGTGAAGATTCTTTTGAAGATTAAGCCCGTGAAGGTGTCCTTGAAGAGAAAGTCCTGGAAGAAATCCATGGGGATTTCATTGAAGATTAAGAACTTATGAGATTCATGTTGAAAACCCCCTTGGTGAGAGTTTGCAAGCATTCATTTTTCCTCCATTTGAAGACACAGGTGTGGCAAGCTATAGCCTCTCTCAAATTTTTGAATTTGATGATATTTTTTTTCTATGATGCTATTGAGAGAGAGAGGTCCTTCAAGCCAAACCCTTGGATGATGATGAGTTGGCAAATGAACTTGTCTCCCCTCTTGATGAAGACAATGGCAGCCTAAGCATGAGGTTATGGACATTACTTTCAGAATTTGGGTCTTGATATGTACATGGATTGCTGGAATTTTTAGCGCAACCTCATCTACGATACAAATAAGTATGTTTCTATGGGAGAAAATACAAATTTTCAGCTTTTGGGACAGGCATGTATGATGGGGGTATTTTCAGAAATTTTGTATAAGTTTCAAGTTTTCAACCATACATTCTTATTCATGATATAAGTTTTGGGCAACCTTGTGAGGACATGAATGCAGGTTTGTTTCAGCCATGTACTCCCACTTTTGGGGCAGTTTTCCAGCCATGTTCTATAAGGTTTTTGTGCAAATTTTTTTCAGCACTTTGAACATAATTATGAGCCTAATAATCTAGATTTTGGACAACAATCTAGTCCCTCTTTTAGGACAGATTTCGGGCAGCAATTTAAAGAAAAATTTCAGCCATGTTTTCCATCATCTAACTCTAATTTTTCTTAGGTTTTAGGGCTGTTTTATGATAATAATAACTTCAAAATACTCCATCCATAAAATGACCAAGTTTTTGATGCATTTACGGGTGAAAAATTAGCTAGGAGTCATGTTTTGGGGGCTGGAAACTGCATAGAACAGCAAGGTTTTGAGGATAATATTTTCCAACCTCCCTCTTCTTCAAGTTTTGGTAAATTTGCACAATAATTTGCAATTGTTGATGGTGATTTGAGTGCTGGAAATGTTAAAAGGCAGCATGATATTTATTGCAAAAATTTTATGAGTCATTTCTAGCCATGCTTGCAGGGTCTTATGGTGACTTTGAGGTTTTAATGATTGGCACTTGTCTTCATGGTCCTCCCATCACCCCTTTATCAAATACTACAAAAAGACCTAACGTTTTACTAAGGCTAACTCTTCAAATCACCTTGTGCCTTTATTACCATGGCCTAGCAATTCTATCCCTCGAGAAGTCCCCGTTGAGTTGGAGAAGATCCAACCTAAAGTGTAGAAGGGGCATCATTGCGGTGACAGTGGGTGACCCCTCTAGGTTATAGTTGGGATAGCTTTGTTCTTTGGGGCTTAAATCATAAATGCTAGTTCAAGCTATTACAGATGGTAACAAGTTGTATTTATGCTCACTATTCATAAACCCACTCTTCTTCATATCTTTGGTCATGACCAGTCTTATATCTAAGTCACCTGGTTCAAATTCGTGTTTGAATACGGCGACCTTCAAATTCGAAAAAAATCGACAATAAAAATTTTAGTGATAAAATTCGGCATTAAATTCAAGACACTATAATATAATATATATATATATATATATATATAATTCAATATGATCATATATCAACATTAATAATTAAACATATATTTAAAAACACTTTTACTTTTTCAAATGAAAATTTAAAGCATGCGCATGTAAAACACAATATTAAAATGTTAATATTAAAACACAATATTACAATGTTATACAAATTTTAAAAAACAAAATAAAATGTTACACAAATTTAAAAAAACAATATAAAATGTTATACAAATTTTAAAACACAAAATAAAGTGTTATACAAATTTTAAAATGTTAATATTAAAACGCAATTTTAAATTGCAATATTAAAATGTTATACAAATTTCAGCATCCAAAAACAAGATCGAACGGAAACATAAGTAAAACATGGCGCCGCCAGGAACCGTCGAACAGTCACAATGTCAATATCTACGAGGCTTCGAGTGATTCTGAAAGAGAGCCCCATATCAATACCGGCAAGCTCTACTGTAAATTGTAGTTTCGAAACAGAGCGTCGGGCGAATTACCCATAGCAAGCACATAGGCTACGAGTTTCACTTTCACCTCACGAGTCACAGTTCCGACTAAACAGAAATCATGGGCTAGGGTTTACGAATTAATTTGATTTTTATTTAAGAAGAACCGATAGGAAACAACCGGAATTTTCAGATGAATTGAAACGAATGAGACGAATTTGTCAGCGTTCAAGTTTGGTCTTGAAGTTAGCCATGAAATTCGCCGAATTTAAAGGATGTAAATCGGGGTCCAATCAATTTCGGCGAATTTCGAATTTGAACCTTGAAAAACGGCGAATGCGTTGACTTAGTCTTATATTGAGCTGGATATCTATAAACCCACTCTCAAGTGTATTCAAGTGGGGTATCTATATACCCACTCTTCATATTTTGGCCATGGCCAACATATATATTATGTTGGGTATCCATAAACCCACTCTCTTTTTTGTATTTCATCATTTCTCTCAATAGACCTCTATTCATCTTAAAGGGTGGTATTGAGAATGGTGTAATCCTCACATTTGGCTAGGACCAACTCTTATGATGTCATTAAGGTAGTTGGTTGGGCGTTAAAGTAATCATTTATTATATTACGGTTCAAGCCAACCTAGTCAATTTTGATACGTAAGCTCAATAATCCTCTTGGGGAGTGTGCCCTACTTATGTGGGCCCATAACACCTCTTGGGAGGCACCCTACTTCTTAAATGTGTATAAATACACAAGTATTATCTGTACATTATCATCTTAGAAGCTATCTGTTCTAAATTCTAATATCAAGAGTTTTAAGCCTGTGAGAACTTATACATGGCATTTCTCTCTATTTTTTGTTGTATTCTTTGAATGGGTTCATCAGCTAACTCTATGAAGTGTTAAGCTGATGTGTCTATCCATTTAAAATCTCAACAAACTCCTGCTAATGCAAGTCAGGAATACTGAAATAAAAGGAAATGCTACTCAAGTCATGCATATATGGAGAATAGTAAAGTATAAAATCAATTTCAACTAAGTTCCTGCTATTGAAGGTAGGGAATGCAGAATAAAAGAAAATTCTACTCGAGTCATGCATAGCTGAAAAATAGTAGATAACGAAGGGTTACAAAATATTCTGACCTTTGCCAAAGATAGAACTGCCAATTGTACAAGGACTGTCAGGCCTCCAGCTTGGACAAAGCGAAGAGCATTACTTCTGCCACCAGTTTCTATTACTACCAGAAGAAAATTGATTAGTTTGAAAACAAATACCTGGTGTTCACTTTCAATCACCTCACGTAAGATCCCTACCACTATCTGCAGAAAGAAAAAACAAATATTGATCAGCAGAAGCATTCAATAATTTGCAACTGTACAGAATTTGACTTCTCCTTTGACATTAAACAAAGAGAATAACATAGCCATTTCATACCTCAATCACATTGAGGGACATAAGAGATAAAACCAGACTCTCTGAATGCCGCTCATAAATCCATGTAAGAGCATGAGCAGCCAACCGTAGGTCAACTTCAGGCAGGTTATTGTGTCCAAAAAATGGTGTGAAACCCAATACTATAGACTGGAAGACTGATTGAAACAGTGATACATGATCTTTAATCTGTTCAATATCATGGAAGAATAATATTTATTTTTAGTCTACCTCAAACCCTGCACATAAGAAAGGATCTGACGAGAAAGCAAAAAAACTATAACAATATGAGAGAAAACACAGTTAACACACAATAGATTTTCATAGAGGAAATAGAGGAAATAGATTTTCTAAACTCAATACAAACATTAATGAATTAACAAAAATTCAAAAGCAATAGCTTGGATTGACCTGCCAAAGTGCACTGTATTTAGTCGATGTTAAAGATGAATGATTAGGAAGAAGTTCTAGGTGCACCCCACAGATAACGGAGCCTGCACAAAGGTAAGGAAAGGCAGATACATAGAACATAAATAATATATTGCATCATTCCCTCTAGATCAACCTGTTAGACACAAAACTGTATCACTGGAAACTCATCTTAACAAGAAATTTCCTGAATGAAAACTACCTTCTCCTTCGCTGGCAGGTGTGTAAACAAACTCCACATCTGCACTGTCATATGACAACTCATGGTTGGTCTCTAATGCAGCATAGAATCTCTCCAACTCTTCCTCTAGAAACTGCCATCACAATAGAAAGGATACAATTACAGCAATTCATGATGACTAACGAGACCCCAGACATCAGTTAAATAAATCAAAATGGTTTTGCATCACCTTACACAATTCCACTCTTTTCAAATCATTCCACACCAAGAGAGGTGTTGCAAGTGTATAATTTCTCAAAATCTCCATGGTCTCCATCCACACAGAGAACCGACTTTTAGAGTTATCAAGTCCAGCCATTTCAGGAGAGGACGTGTCTAAAGCATTTGAATTGTACAAAAGCATTACACCCTGACACAAAATTATCAGCACCAATAAAATCAGAATTTCCATCACTACGTACAAATAGTTATACTCCCAACTTAGAACATAAAAAATGGTTATCTGTCTTTTGAATTTTCCTAAAAGAAATACCTTTGGAAGCACAGAGACTAGCAGCTGTTTGGATTCACGGTTTCCTTCTATCATAAGATACAGAAGATCAGCACTCAATTTCCAGATCTCATCCTTCTCACAGAACAATGCATTTTTCAGATGCACTAAGACAATGCCACGGCTTAAGCAGAGTTTCTGCAAAAAAAAAAAGAAAGTAAAAATTAACTGTAGAGGTTGCTCCAAATAATTAGAAGGATCCTAGCAGTATAATGTATGTACGGCATTCGTAGGCCAATTGTATCTCATGACTCGTGCCTTTTTCAAAAAGATTAGCTTAAGAAACAAGACATGTTACTATTTAGGGTTCTATAATTTCCATTTATAGATGACAGGTTAGTAGGAAGTCGAGAACCATTGAGTGTTATGTATATAAAATAGAATTGACAATAATATATATATATAGGCATCCACGGGTTATCTGTTATACCACTGAGAGCCAGGTTCGATAAGCTGGTGTTACCTGTCACGGTTATCATGTTAATTTGATTCCATTCTGCTTTCCAACACCCATATAAGAAAATGGTAATGGAATTCATTCTCTTACATTCGAACTCTATGTTACCCCACCTGCCCCCCCGCCATTTGGACAGGGCAAAGAGGCTAGCCATTGTAAGTAAAGGACATACACCACCATATAAATCAGCCTAAGGTCTGTCATTTGGGGTGCAGTTCTGTAGCAGCAAAACATAGCAGAAATTTGAGATCAGATGTAGCCTTTTGGCAATGGTCATCTTACAGGTAACATGAACATATTCGGAATTTCATGTGACTTACCTAATCACTAGCTCTGGCAGAGTTGCCCAAACAGAATTGCAAGTTCAAGTTGATCAAAAAGATGTGCCAGGACATATCATAATTTTCAGCTATGAGGATTTTTTTCCTGGTGATGTTCGATTATCATCTTCCCTAGCTTTTGCTGTGAGTCAGTCTTCACTGACAGGTGAACTGGATCATTGAGAAAACACCAGACATAATAGAAGAACCATGCGCAACAGTCAAGCAGAGTTTTAGTGTGCTGCCAGCAGGGAATCTTCTCTCAAGACTATTGTTTGAAGGATATGGAGTGGAAGGGAAGGACTCTGTGATGCTCAAAATCACAAGACAGAACCCCAACAGTTTGATAAACCAATCCAGTGAATGCACCTGAGTTACAGAGATTGAACGTTTTATGTGAATACCGTGTCCGAGAATATGAGAAGAAAATACTTTGGGGGATATTTGGATTCTGCAATAATACGGAAAATTAAGGAAGGCAGTGGAAGGAGAAATATTAAGTCACGGCAAAAGGATTTACAAGAAATATGTTACATATCAGTGGCTACAACTCTGGAGTTACGGAGGCTTTTGGTCCCTTTGCTTACACAATGCTCATGCTTATATAAAGTGCGCCTAGAAGATGTTTACGGTGTGCCTATCCGGCAAACCCGTCTCAGCGATTCAGAGATTCTGAAAAGTAGTTAGGCTGGAGAAAGCCGAGAGTCCATCTACCATATCCCACGCGATTTGCCTTTATGGATCTTCCATATTTTTTTCATTGAAGCCGGGTCAGCATGTAATGGCTCCTCCCAGTCGCCGTTTGGACGTGATTCATTGCTATTTCAATGGGCCATGACTCAAACCCAAGTGCACCTCTTCACGTGGAGATTAGACCTGTTGCCAACTAAGTTGTACTTGGTTGGACTATCAAGTGAGCAGGCAGAGTTGAACATGATACATGTTCGTTTTTTGATGATTTGATATCCAGCAGGCCTTTTTAAGGCCCCCGTTTTATCTTTTTTCCATGTGTCCATGGCCCTGCGAGGTTTGTAATAAATGTACTAGCATGGTGTTTTGTAAAAGACTTGGTTCCCTAGGACTTTTTGGCCAAGTCAGGTATTCCAAGGAGTTTTTTCACCTATTGATTATGTCTTGCATTAGTGCATAACATAATTTTTGGGTTTTTCTCCTGCTCCTCCAAAGCTGGAATGCCTGGGGAGGCTGACGGGCCTTAAGGGATTGTTAAAGTCTATGGGTCAATGTATATGAACATGCTAGACATTATTTTTGAGTCATATGGACATGTGCTAAGTCCCCCTAGGTAGCTTTTTAATTTTCGGCAAAGTTTTTTTTTTTCCGTAAATGAGCCATTTTTTAATGGTTTCATTAAAAATTTTGTAATCGGCCTAGAAGTGGCATTTGAAGCTCTTTTTTGCCTTAGGGGTGCTCGTTTTCTAACTCAGAGCACCCCCTTAACCCTTAGACCCACTTTTCCT
Organism: Larix kaempferi; assembly: GCA_027924585.1. Taxonomy (NCBI): domain Eukaryota; kingdom Viridiplantae; phylum Streptophyta; class Pinopsida; order Pinales; family Pinaceae; genus Larix; species Larix kaempferi. Next base: position 9,164,059 of record BSBM01000451.1, on the reverse strand, counting down.
AATGTTTGGATGCTTCAATTTTTTCCTATGGCCAAAAAAGTCAAAAAAGTCATAAAAAATAGAAAAAAAGTGAAAAATGACTTTGGAAAATATTTTTTTTTTGAGAGATTTGGGTTTTGATTTACTTCAGCATGATTTATGGAGACATATGGGCTGATTTTTCAGTCTTTAGACAGCCCATATCATGGGCATTACTCCCCTATGTTTGAGCTGGGCGCATATGGTAAGTGGGAGTGCCCACGTGTTATGGTTATTGCAGCATGATCTGTGATGCTATGTTAGCACCATATGTGCTACGTGTGGGCAGCTAGGAAGGTGGAGTGGGCAGCCCTATCTCCTCCACCATTCATGCCACCACTCCACCACTCATTCCTTCAAGCATTCACGCCCTCCTTTGGCCATTCTCTATAAATTGGAGTGCTATCTCATTTCTTCAATAGTTCGAGTTGGGAGGAAGGAATGCTATTGTAGCTTTGTTCTATTTTGGAGTTAATAAAAGAAGACTTTGGAGGTCATTTGTGTTGTGCCATTAATGAGTGGGTGTACCACCTTATGTAATGTCAAGGTAACTTGTGCATAGGCTACAATTTTTCATAGATTTTTGTACTCATTGGAAAGATCGGTACCGATTTGTGAGATAAGCTATTCCAATTTGTTTATTGAAATAGTTTATTGGTATATGCTTGTTAAGAGATTATCATAGTATTTCTCATTTGTTTATGAAAATGCAATACTGATTTCTTGTGAGTGTATATCTACATTTGATCTGTGTTGGTGAAGTTTGCAATTTGCAGGTGGTCTTAAGCGGGAAAAGGGAGTGATCTTGTTTGCTTCTCTCTTTTTTCTAATCTTTGTTTTGCAGGTGTAGTCCCTCGGTACCACACAAAATCAAATCTACAAAGTTTTCAGTCTCCAGGAGTCATTTCTTCTCCATCTCTTTTTCTCATAAGTTTTAAAATTTCTCTTTGGTTAACTGGTTACTCACATTTCTGATTTATATACTGAGTTGCATATTTTAAATAGATCAGAATCTCCTATCAAGAAGTTTCAGTCTTTCATTTTATAAAGAGTTCATTTTCATTAGATCAAAGCTTCTTGTTTATCTGGCACTTTCCTTTTGAAAATTGTTTAAATCATCAAAAAATTTCAAAGTTTTCAGGAGTAGTGTTAGGTTTGATTTTAAAAGTGTTATCTGGCTGTCCTAGAGCTTATAATTTGCAGCCATTAAAAGCTAGCAAAGATCCCAAGTAAACAAGCCCCATTGCTTGTCTTACTTGGTTAATTTCCGTCATTTTAACTTAGATTTTTTTGGGTTTTTAGCAGATGTCCCAAATACACTCTTAAAGTGTTTTTGGGCATCTTTTACTGATGTTTGCTTGCTGGTTTGCAGCATTTGACGAACAGGTAGAGAGAAATGCTGGCCAAATTTCGAGGATCCAGGCCATCCGGAGCACCTAGATTTTGAATTTTATGAACCGGTTACCTTTTCTCTCCTATTTTGTAAGCCACAAAGTCAATTTAAGACTGGGGCATTTCTTTTGCATTGTAACTAAAGTATCAAACGAGAGCAAGTGGGCTAATCAAGCGCCCACACCCCATCCCCCCAGGGGGGGAAACTGTATCGACTCAATTTTCGTGGTTTGCATTTTTTTTAGTTTAGATTTCATTTCCGCACTTAATAAAATCAAACTAGGCTTAAAATTAACCTTGTTGGTCTGTTCCACTGACGGGCCACAAGTTCACTCAAAACATAGTTTTATCATTTTTTTTACAAACTCAAACGCCCCCCTTGCTTTCCCGAAGTAGGGTTTCTGTACAAGGGCTTGCCCAAGTACGTGCCTGAAAAGAGACTCTTGGGTTTTAAAAGATAAAATTTTGATTCATAAAATTTTCTAAAAATACCAAAGTCTTCTCCTGTATGCTCTGTGGCCAACTTGCAGCTCAATCTGATCCAGTTGGTACGCATCAGAAAGGGGGAGATGACTAGTAATAGGATCTAACACCACCCCGAATAAAAAAAACCTTTATGTGAAAATCCGGCACATCGCGAGTATTTTGTTGTCGTGGGGAAATTTCTCAGAAGGCTTGGGACAAAACTGAGTAGTGACCTCTTGGAAACTGTTAGGCTTGCCCTCGTTGGTACAGCATCTGAACACTTCCTTGAGACTCCAATTCAGCCCAAGTCTGAGAGGGAAGCCACACATCAAAATTCCGGACATGTTCCCCGTACCTTTGCGTATATTGGGAACCCACCAGCCATAATAAAAAGATCACTTTCACATTAATTCTAAAATAAACCAAGAACACTTGCACAACATTTACTTTTCTGCTCATGCATCTATGACTCCATTATAAGGCACTGGTCTATATTGATAGTATTTCATGTTATTGACAAATGTTGCGAATGAATGATGATAATAGTGAATGGGAGCAAATGATGTATTGATGAATGATTGTTTTGCTTTATATAAGTATATGTTGCTTTTATCTTGGTTATCAAAAAATATTTTTTCTAACTCCTAGATTAGACACCTTAGTTTTTATTTTTAGGGTCCACCCCCCTTGGCTTCGCTAGGAAAGCCTAGACGGAGGAGTCGAGTCCCAAGTGACACCACTTGACTCTGACTTGCCCCCAAGGCCACACTAGCAACTTGAAGACTTCTGCTGCGTTTTCCCAGGTGTGGAACCAGGCGGCAACAAGACCCACTTTTCCTTTGGCATCCAAGTCATGAAGTTTGGACCTTTAGGCAGCCGGTTACAAGATGGAGTTCCACAAGTTAGCTGTTGTGAAGAAGCCACTTGTGGTATCATTTGCCACATGGAGTTTTGGAGCAGCTAGTTTATCCACCAGCTAACCCACGTATAGCTTGCCTTCATTAGCTGCCGATCGCATGGAAATTAGCTTCAGATGATTCGACCCTTGATGTTGGCGTCTTTGTTTAAGTGGGATTTCAACATCCAGTCAGCTAAGAGTTCGCTTTAAATAAAGCGCAAATCCTTTGATACGCATGGATAGAAAAGGGGGGGAGTTGCTTTTAGTTAAGTTATAGTTCTCTTAGACATTTGTTGAGAGAAAAGTGGATCTAGAATTCCACTTTTTCTCCTTTTTTATTCCTTTATTTCTTTTTGAAAAAGTATGAGGGTTTTTTGGGTCTTTCAAAAGGCCAGCCCTCTCCATTGTAAAGCATTGGATGCTGGGGGGGTTTCTTCCCTTTTGGAACTTAATAGAAAAACATCATGTTGGGGGTATTTGGATATGCATTGGAGTACTCTATGTTAATGAGTGGCGTAATCTTGTAGAGATTTAATGTTTGAGAATACCGCTAGATATTAGTCTTTCTTTTCTATGTTTGTGTAGGAGGCCATAGAAGGGTGCCGCCACCATGTTGGAATGCAAAGAGTCTTAACGATTGTTTCTCTTTCATTTGTAAGCGTGCATACATGGGCATTGATCTTTACTTCTTATCTAGTTTGATTGTGTGGTATTGATCCCTTGTGTGGATATTGCACATCCCACAGCTAGAAAGGAAGAAGTAATTTTAGTTGTTTCACAGTAGACTAAGTGGGATTTGCTCAATCATGCGACCTCTCCCCCTTAGTCACATAAGACACAAGGCCCTCTTGAGTTCTCTTTGACTCCATTCCCCCCCTTTTTTATATACTGGCACTCGTCTTTTCTCGAGGATTGGTCCTCCCCTCCTCCCCATCACTTGTTCAATCTACCTTTTATCCTACAACCATTTCTTTAGGGCAGCCTCTTCAGTTCACCTTGCCCTTCAATGCACCTGCCTTAGGGAAGCCCCCCTTGAGTTGGAGAAGAGCCAACCAGAAGTGAGGAAGAGAGGAGTGTGGTGACAATGGCTGCTCTTTCCAAAGTTGCCATTGAGCTAGTGTTTCTATTTTTGGGCTTTAGCACACGCATGCCAGTTTTGGTGGCAACACTCTCAATAGCCATTGAACAAATACATGGGCTGTATGAGAAGGGTAATAATGTTTTGAATTTTGGAGAAGAGTTAAGAAGATTGTCACAATGCAATTAGTTTTCTGCAATCATTCATTTCTGGTTAAGAAAAGTTGACAGGATGCTGCTCACTTGTCACAGCGCACCATTATAAGACATGGGCATTTGAGCATTTATCATTAGGCAGGGTTGAATGAGAAAATAATTTGTTCTCCAATTTTATTAAAAATTGTCTTTGAGAAAGTAGATGTTTATCATCTCTTGAAAACTCAATAGAAATTGTTGATTTGACTGGATGAGAACCGAGTTATTGGACATGAGTGCTAGAGTTTGTTACTATGCTTCAATGTTCAACAGTGTTGGATTACCTACCTTGCGACAATCATTGCTCACGACAGGAATCAAACTTGCATTGCTTCAACATGACTTGTCTGTTCACCTAAAAGTGCCAAGGCAATTCCATCATTTGCGTGTATAACATACGAACAAAATAGAATCAATGACACATCATGAAGCGTCTACTCACATGAAATCAAAGAAAGTACTTGAATCTGACTGCTCAAATGAGGATGATTTGACAAGTCCACTAGTTGAGGAACCATCACTCACGAGCCATGAAAGGGAGTCAATCAAGAATATGGGCATATCCAGTCAAAGCGACAGTCCAGTCAAAGGCATATCCAGCAGAAAACAAAGAGGTAAACCACACTCATTACTATCCCTTTCAATTGATCATTCCAGGCATATGCATTTCCATGCATTATTAAGCCGAAATAGAAAATTGAGGAATGAAAAATTAAAATCACAAGTTAAAGACGAAACTGGAACAATGCAAAAAACAAACATGCCCCAACAGTTCCATGGACACATTGTTACAAGCTATGTTGATGTTTCTCCAGTTAGCAGCATCAAGTAGACATTCTCCCAGATTGGTCATGCCGATTTGACCAAGGGAGAATGATACATTCACTCATAGGGCCATGTTGATTTGGCTAGTGGTGAATGGCCCAGGTGCAATCTTTCTCCCAGTATTAGCCATGCTGATTTGGCTAGGGATGAAAGGCTCGAGGTGCTCTCACATTGCCTGCTCTAGGAAGGAGTGGTCTATTTTATATATGGGCAGGTTTGACTTGTTTACAAGTCTAGCCTAATTTTGAAGATGTGGGCTCAGGAGACCTCTTATGATGAGGGGCTTCTCGGTGGGTTTACTCAACATTAGAGCTCTACATGAATAGACATGCATGTGAGGAGAAGAATAATATCAACAAGGCTCATGGACAACTTTTCTAGTAAAGAAGAAATAACCAAGAAGACAAGTCAAAGCCAAATGAACCATTGAAGAAACACGGGAAAGCATTGAAGAAGCCCCAATAAATATTGAAGACAAAAGTACAAGCCGGCCCTAAAGTGAAATGAAGGCAACTTGAAGTGTATAAATAAGCAGTTAACATTTCATTTTTATCAACACATCACAACATCTCTTCTCAGCTAATGCGCAAGTCCAAGGAGGCCTAGCGAAGGTACAAGGAGAAATTTATTGGGTTCTTATCATCTCTAAAAGTTCTCTATCTAGAGCTAGGGTTTGCTCATGAAAGAGGATGCACTTGATGATTAGGGTTTTGTTGCCCGCCGATGTGCACACGGCAGCAGAAATCTTTCGAAGCTGCTTTTCCAGGGGGGAAATGTGTGGCCTTGGAGGCAAGCAAAGAGTCAGGTGTTGTCACCTGATCTCGACTCCTCCGTTTAGGCAAACTCCCGCTTCTCCTGGCAGAATTTGTCCACTTTCGACTATCATCCGGACATATCTCCTGTACCACAAGGTATATCTTGGAGATCCCCTCCCCCCAATAATCAACTTCACCCCAAAAATTTACAATAAAATTTACCAAGAGCATTTGCAAAACATTTCCAAGCACACCTGAGACATGTTTTAAGCATCCCAAGCACTCAATACAGTGACTCCATTTTGGCACTGGTCATCTTACAAAGCAACAATTGTTCAAGTACTTCATCTGCTTATTATCTATCTGGAAGATTGTCATTTATATGCTTTAATCATATCATGTTGTGGATGCTTTGTTTATAAATTATCATTGGTTGTGTATCATCTATTTTGCAAATACATGCTTGGATTCAATATCTTATTGTAAATCATCAAAAACTCCTAAGATAACACCCATCCTCATCACACATTGAAAAACACTTTAAAACCATAAGAGCCTTAGTAACTCTTTGTAGGGTCTACCCCCCTTGGCTTCATTAGGATTTTGCCTAAACGGAGGAGTCAGGATTAGGTGACAGCACCTGACTCTTTGCTTGCCCCCAAGGCCACACATTTCCCCCCTGGAAAAGCAGCTTCAAAAGATTTATGCTACCGTGTGCACATCGACGGGCAACAGGTTTCTTCATGAAGGGCGAACTTCTTATATATAAGGGTTTCTTCATGATGGTAATGTACTTGTAATATTGGTATGATTTCTTCTAAGAAAAGTTGGTTGGGTTTTGTCCCAAGGTTGTGTTGAAGATTATGTAACTTCAAAAGATATTCTTGTATTGCATAAACACTAAAAGAATAATACTAAAGATATACTCTCAAATAAATCAAGCGAAAATAGATAAGTCGGCTCCAAATAAGTCAATGGGTAAAACTGCCCCAAACAATGGGCAGTCTGCCCCAAACAATGGGCAACACTGCCCCAGTGAAGTCGACCCCATAGTGAAAAAGGTAGCCAGAGAAGAGTATAAATAAGGGGGTCGAATTCCCCATTTGGTATAATCACACAAGTTCGCTCAAGCAAGAGAGAGAAAAGTACGCAAGAGGGAGAGAGTAGCAGTAGCTGGGGAAGACATATTCTTGGAGTTATCTTATCTTTGCTTCTTGTGTAATTTTCTGTGAGAGAGCTTTAGCTCTTCGTTGTATTGACATTGTACTCATTGACATAATCTATATTGAAGAAGTTCTGCTGGGTTTTCTTCCCCTAGAGGGTTTCCCAGGATAAACTCTTGTGTATGTTGTGCTTGTCTATCTTTCAGTGATCCTATCACTTATGTTTATTATGATATAGTAGAAATTGTTTAAAGTTATAACATAACTACTATTCAAGTGTAAATTCTAACATGGTATCAAAGCCATACTGAAAGAAGTCATTATACAGCTGCAATTGACAAAAGTTAAAAACTAGGGCTTCCTGTTCCGAGCACTTCCATCCACAGATCTGTTGAAAAAGGTACCAAGGCAAGTGTTGTTCACTCATGTGATACCTAGGAGTGGACAACATCATTAAAAGTGGTCCCTAGTACTTTATAAGGTGTGATGTACTTTATTTTTATAAAATCACTTTATAAAGGAGGTTCGAGTTTTTAATTTTAATTTGACTTTATGAGAAAATTTAAGTGAAGATTAAATTAAAAGGGCACTTACGTATGTGAATGAAAAAGTGTTTTATTTTCATTTATTGAGGCATTAATGAGCAATTAATGTGGGCCCTAGATCTCATCAAGTCCAGATCTAATCCTAGCCATGGATTTGGAAGGAGGTGGTTACCTCAAACAAAACTAGGGAAAGGCATTCAAACCTAATTCATTATTCACTTTCACAAGAGAGATTTTTGGAGAGGAAGAAGTGAAGAGCAAGAGAGGAGAAAGAGAGAAGAAACCTAGAAGAATTTTCAGGCTGAGTATGTACTATGAACACGAATTTCAAGGAGGGCACATTTTCCTAGACAAATCCGTACAGCAGGAATAAATTCGTATAGCACAAAAATCGAGGAGTCTGGTACAGCACAGAAATCGAGGAGGTTGCTACAGGAACAGAAATTGAGGAGGCTATTATTGGCACAAAAATTGAGTTCCATACAGTAATTAATACAATCTGTACTGCTGTTTGAGAGGCAAGTTTTTCAAGGACCGTACTGATGTAATTAATGCAGACCGTACTGTTGTTAGAGGCACAGTATTTGAGGTTCGTACTGCTGTATTTAATTCTGGCACAGTTTTAGAGGGTCGTACTGCTATAATAAATGTTGCACGTGTGAGGTCCGTACTGTTGAAAGAAGGGTACAGAATTCTGCTGAAGATTGGCACACTTTTCAAGATGAAAAGTTGAGATAAGTACTATTGTTGATGAGTTTGTAATTTGTCTTGGAAATAAAAATTTCTCTCTCCTATCAGGTTTTTCCTAACCCTATTTGGCTAAAATTCCGAGTCTTAAAATTTTGTGGTTTGACTGTCATAAAATTTCTAAGTTGTTTAAAAGTGAAAAAAAATTCCATGCGTTTCAAGCAAAATTTAATTTTATGCATGCAAAGTGATTTTGCAGGCATGGGGTTTGGGCATTAAATTTCATGAGAAAACCAAAACTTGAAATCGGATTGGGAATTCTAAAATTTTCATGGTATCAGAGCAGAAATAAACCTCAAAGAGAAATTTCAGACATGGAAAAGAAGGGAGAACAGTTGGTTAGTGAAGGAAACAAGGTCTTGGACTGATTGGGGTTATGGCCACTAGGTTTAAAATAGAAGATAGGCTAGATGGGGCAGTTAATTTTAGCCCTTGGAAGGTTAGAATTGTACTGATACTGGAAGAAAATGAACTATGAGATATAGTCAACAGTACTACAGCACATCCAGTTACAGTTCCTACCGATGCTACATATAAGGTTGCTTTTCTCCAGAAAGATGTAAAAGCGAGAAGGATCATACTTGATGCCGTGAAGGATCATGTGATCCCACACATTACAAGAAAAGGCCATGCATTTCAGATGTGGATCTTTACCAAAGTTCAAATGAAAACAAAATGATGGTATTGATAGAAACATTGAAAGGCATTCGCATGAACAAGGGTGAAAACATGGTTTCATACCTTACTAGGATCACACAGGTTAGAGATAAACTCGGAGTAGTTGGGGAGGTTGTACAGGGCAGTGAGTTGGTACAGACAAAATTGAATGGCGTGACAAATCCATGAGGTATATTTGTAGAGTCTGTGGTTGCTCGTGAGCATATGCCTTACTGGGATCGTCTCTAGGACGACTTCATTCAGGAGGAGACCCGGAGAGGGTATGTACAGGGTAGTTCATCTCATAGTAGGGAGGATGAAGAAAATGTAGCATTGGCAACGAAGGGAAAGAAGAAGAAGCTCAAGAAGGGCCCTAAGGGTGGTGCCAAGTAGCAGAGTGGCGAGCAAAAGAAAGATATGAGCAAAGTCAAATGCTTTACTTGCCACAAGTTTGGACACTATCCTGGACAGTGTCCGAACAAGAAGAAGAAGAAACAGTAGACGACAGCAGCAGCTGACATTGATGAGTTTGTTGCACGATTTGAGAGAGAGTTTTCACTCTATGTTGGTTGTACAGAGAGAGCATCTATCACCCGCAGTGATGTGGAGGATCAAACAGAGTATTCCTTACTGGTCGGTCATTCGTTGAGTGCTTCCACCACTCCTTCCACTTGGTACATTGACAGTGGGCCTTCGAGCCATATGACAGGTGTATGAGACATGTTCTCCGAGATGACTGAGACTAGCTTGAGCTTGGAGGTGGTGTTGGGTGATGATACTATTGTGAGAGTAGTTGGGCGTGGGACTGTCAGCTTTCAGAGGGAGTCCATGGAGTCCATGACATTGAGGGATGTCTTGTACGTCCCCAGGCTGAAGAAGAACCTTGTTTCAGTTTCCACTATTGAGGATAGGGGCTTTGAAGTGTATGTCCTAGATGGGAAAGTGTAAGTCTTTCCTAGAGCAGTAGGACCATCTCCTTCATATGCCATTGGAGTTAGATGCGGAAAACTGTACAAGCTTCTCTTCCAGCCTCATCATGCATTAGCCCACATTAGCAGTAGCAGTGAGTTGTGTGAGTTGTGTCATGGGAGGATGGCCCATCTTCATCATTCATATTTAAGGTTGATGAGGGAGATGGCTAGAGGCTTACCACAGTTCAGCACAGAGCAGAGTGGTGTGTGTAGAGGGTGTACTTTGGGAAAGTACACCAAAACTGCTTTTCCGAGCAATGATAGCAGATCAGGAAGAGTACTTGATTTGATACATTCTAATATATGTGGACCCATGTCTTCTGCTTTGTTGACAGGTTTTGAGTACTATATCACCTTCTTTGATGATTACTCTAGGAAGACCTGGATCTACTTCCTAAAAAACAAGAAATATGAGGAAGTCTTGAAGAGGTTCCAAGAGTTCAGAGCTCTTGTGGAGAACCAAACAGGGAGGAGGATTCGGGTACTCGGACCAGACAATGGGGGTGAGTATACCTCCAAGGAGTTTGATGAGTTTTGCAGACATGAGGGGATCAGGAGGCAATTGACTGTTCCATATACTCCACAACAGAATGGAGTTGCTGAAAGGAAGAACAAAGCTATAGTGGGAGCAGCTAGAGCTATGCCGCATGATCAAAGTCTTCATTTCTTTCTATGGGCTGAGGCTTGTAGTACTGTTGTTTATGTATAGAACAGGAGTCCACACCATGCCTTGGGGTGTAAAAATCCTGAGGAGATGTTCATCGGGAAAATTCCTGAGATAGGAAACTTCCGCATATTTGGATGCCTTACATATTCTCATGTCCCTTCTAAGAAGAGGACAAAGTTAGAGCCCACTGCAAAGAAAGGCATCTTTGTTGGCTATGATGAGACTTCGAAGGCCTTCCGCACATAGCTTCCTGCACAAAGGAAAGTTGTGGTGAGAAGGGAGGTGAGATTTGAGGAGGAGCGAGCCTTTAGGAAGTATTGTGAGTCAGATATGGAGGAGCAGCAGGTTACTACTCCATAGGTGACAGCATCTCAGAGTTCAACTAGTCAAGGTGCAGGGTCACAGATTTCAGGGGTGACTAGTCCACAGGTTTCAGGATCTTCAGGTTCACGGACTTAGTCTACAGAGGCTTCTGGTACAGGGACACGTTCTTAGTTTACAGGTTTACAGGTTTCACCTTCACGTGATTCAGGTTCACTTGGTTTTGGTTCACCAGGCACAGAATCTCAGACCACAGGTACTTCTTCAGGTAGACCTTTCGGGATTCCAGTTCAATATGGATGAGAATATTGAAGGCTCTGAAACTGGGCTCAGACTGCAACCACCGAAAGATTAAGGATCAGCAAAGGAAAGATTGGGTTCTAGTAACACTACATGCCTATAAACGGTCCTCCTCCTTGGAATTGTGGTATGACAATGGAGATTTCAAAGGCTTCATTCCTTTCATGGATGGCCCTCTCGACACCAGAATCAGATGGTGCATGGTTCTGACCACATTGGTTGAAACCTGTATATTTCCTATCTTTGGGTGGAGGGACACCCCTAGGCCGACCTTCACATCTTCTGAGGTCTCCCAAGCGGCAGTGAGTGGTTGACGGAGCATCACGACTGGAGTCAAAAAGGTGGAACACTGCCACGGTAAGAAAGATATTTGTTGTTTCACTGAGTAGTGGGTTTATCACTTGTTTTGGATGCCTGTCTAGGAGTGAAGCGGGACTCTGATCAATCCTGAGTGGACCAGCACTGTACTCGTGGAGGCAAGCATAATGGGACACTCCAGCCGGTGTGTCCACTCTGAGGTTCATCCCGCTGTCAAACACTGACAAAATCAGCTGTAAAATTTTGCTTTAAAAAGGACAGTTTGTTCGGCTGTATACCAGCCTCTGTTTTACTTTTAGAGAACTCAGTCTTGCTTTGGAAGTACATGATTAGTTTCTGTCAATCCTTCAGTATAGTTTTGGAGAATCAGCTGATAGAGTGATATCTTTTTGGTATCAAATGGCTGAACGGTTAGGATGCAGCCCACTATTCTTTTAATATAATCCCTACCCAATTTTGTTATAAAAATAGTACCTAATGAATGATATAAAAAGGAAGTATCATCATTCTATTAAATGAATCCATTGTTAATAAAATGATATCTTCTACATCTATTGTGAGTCTGTTTACAACAATATGGTGATTATCCATGAGTCATGACATTTCCCTCATGGCCACACTAGCTAAATCCTAACCTAGCCTTCATAGAACCATATCCAATTTGTGTCATACTAAACTAACATGTGCTTGTTGAATGAAGTTAATGTCCTGTTTGTGTGTTCCATCTCATGCTTGCACATCGTAGAGGTTGTTTCTTATTCAAGTACAAAGTCTAATGTTTAGCAAACACATACCCCAACAAAGACAATCAAAAATTTCTACAGGATTTAACAGTTACTTCCATGAACATCCATCCAAGAAATAAAGAGTTTTGTTTCCATACTTCACCAACAAATTGCTGGTTTTAAAGGGCTTCTTACTCTTTCTACCAATAGATTATTTTAGGCAAGTGAATTTGTTTCTGTAATTCTGAATTTAAAACAGGTAATAGCTGTTTATTTGTGCAATATTTTTTTTCATTCACAAAACTATGAAGAAAAAAAATTGCTATTCATATCTAAGACTCTTTGGATATGTGCACAACTAGCTCTTCAATGAATGATCAAATCTATGCAGGAGACTTGTACTGACTTGCATATGATGACGAAATTCTGGACTTGTCTTGGTTAACAAAGACTTCAGAAGCATAGAATTCCTACAAAATAAACACTTTATGTCAATTTGAAGGCAATGCAAGACAAAAGAATGTGAATTTTCAAGGAAATATATTGGGCAATGAACTAACAAAATAAGAAATCAACAGTTGTTGTGTGTAAACATACCTTTGAAAAATCACAGTGCTAGGAGACCTGAAAATTTCACAAATTACCTTAGCTGCCGCAATAATCAAAGTATCCACAGCCTGCTAAGGATGATAATCTGTCATTAGGTTACATTTATTTCTCATAAATAGTTAGCTTACTGACCTACACTGAAAATACAAGGTTACTCACCTTTAACCATGCCCTTACAGATTCATTTTCAAAGTACTCAAAAATCATGGACGTAAAGATGACCTCCAATAGGCCTAATATCTGCCATTAGTATATAAGCAAAATGTGTATTTAGTAAATTATTGATCCAAAACCTTGCTAGTGAAGCACACACTTTAACTGGCAAGAAATAAGAAACCGATTAGAGCTCCAAAAATTGAATGCCTAGTACATTCATTCATTATAGTTCTTAACTTATAATGAATGATGTTATGAATAAAACAGAACTCTGCACAAGGAGTGTTCCAATACCTAAGATCCCTAAAAAATTATATAGGTGAAGCTTTATCGAAAATATGTTTTACTGAATAAATAATCAGCATGCAACTCCTATAAAGCCTCTAAGAACTATAGGAGAATTGAGAAACTAAGTTTCCCAAAAGCAAGAGTTAACCTGGAGCACATTGTTCTTTGCACGGGAATGGTTATGAAGAGTTGCCACTAGTTGCTGCATGTTATCTAGATTCAGCAGCACCAATTTATTTGCTGATTCTAACTGCACAGAGAAATAATAGAAAACTTCAGATCAGACATCCTAGATTTACTAATACATTTATGGAAAATGAGAAGAACAAGCAACAGTGATTTCAAGCAGTTCCATTAGCATTAAAATTTTACACATGATGTTGAAGATAATGATGGTTCTTGTTGTATCACTAGGATTTCTATCTTAGTAGAAGACATGGGCAGTAGACCTAGTCACCCAACGCATTGCATGATTTTGGAGCTTTATTCTTATGGGATATAAGGCTAGGGGAGATCATGGAATTCTTGGATTCTTGATGTTCAATAGATGTATTGATGCTTGTGATAATCCAAGTGGAAGACCTAGGGTTTGAGGATTCAAATCTTAGGATGGACATGTAGATTTGGAGGCTAGCACTAGATAGATAAGATAAGATAAGATAATTTTATTAATGTCCAACAAATGACCACAAAAGTAGGTCAATGTGGCTGTGCGGTACCATGATAACAATACAACGTGGGAGCATAAAAGTAGCTCCAATGAAACACTTAAAGTAGAGCTCAAACCAAACCCTAGCTCTATAAATGGAGAGTCGATCTCGGAGAAAAATAGACAAGGAGAGAGCTGGTCCAAGAAAGGAAAATGTACAAAGGGAGTGGATCCGAAAGCTATAATGCAAAAATGGCGAAAATGGCACAATCATGGGCCACTAGAAGCACTGGAAGCATTACGATTGTCTCTCCTACCATCCGAGGCCGTCTGAAGAAAGCTCGAAAGAGTTCTCTGTCTGGAGGAAGAGCTAGACAAGGAACAACAATGGCTACCTGTGTGATGCAACATGGCTTGGGTTTGCAAACCCTAGGGAAGACAATTGTGCTAGTGAGGAGAGCTTGTGTGACACAAGTTTATTGTTGAAGCCAAGGAGGATTACTGATGGTGATGCTTGCTTGTTGGAGATCCTTGTTGTTGGCTAGGGTTTTTCTTGGTTTTTCCTAGCTAGAGTTTTGGAGGGCTAGAGGATTGTACTAGCCATGGGATGAGGTTAACGTATGTACATGAATTTCATCTTTATACATATATATGAAGTTTTCAGCTGTCCAAAGTTGTCTCTATTGTAGATTTTATTTCCATCCATCTATTTTTTGATGATTTGGTAATTTCCAGCACTAGTATGTCTTGTTGATTTGACATAAGTTAAGGCTAAAATTGTGAAGTGATTTAACATTAATCTTGAAGAAGATAAGGCAGATTTAATGTCGTAATTACAGCTGTTGTAATGTGAATTTCAGATCTGTTTCATGCATGATCAGATTGCCCTAGAGAGCTGAAACTTGTTGGCACACTTTCATATGTTTTCTCTTGAATTGCATTGTTGACTGGGGTTGTTAAGAGGTGAAATTTGACCAACATTGCTGCTGTTTTATTTATTTCATCACAGCCCTAAGACTGAAAATTCATAAGGGTTAAGAGCCGAAATTTCTGATGTTGCATTAATTGCCTTGCTCTGGAAAATTTCTATAGTTGTGCCACAATTGCATGCTAAAAAAGTCCCACATTATCCAATATTTCATATGCTATCTACTTATTTCCTAGATTGGGATTGTCAAGTTTTATTTCTGGGTGGAGGGGCCTTTTAGTTTTTACTATTAATTATATGCATACTTTTACTATAAGATAGAAATGCCAAATGCAATTCTATGTTGGATATAACATGGTTTCCTTTAGAAGTCCTATAGGATATAAGCTAAGTAACATGACACTTCAAAAGATTTTATTTCTGGGTGGAGGGGCCTTTTAGTTTTTACTATTAATTATATGCATACTTTTACTATAAGATAGAAATGCCAAATGCAATTCTATGTTGGATATAACATGGTTTCCTTTAGAAGTTCTATAGGATATAAGCTATGTAACATGACACTTCAAAGAGGGCTCGTGTCGAGTATTCCACGTGTCGGACACGACACGTGCCCTAATACGTGTCCGACACGAAAATTTACGTGTCCAAAAATCGTGACACTATCTGGCACGTGTCGCACACGTGCCATGATCGTGTCACGATTTCTGGACACGTGTCCTGTCAAAAGTTCACTCCTACGGGTTAAAACATGGGCTTTCTTCTTTTCGGGCCCTTTTTTTTGTTGACGATTTAAGAGAGCTGTCATGCCCATGGAGAATAGAGCTCATGGTTGCAGAGATCGTGATTGTTTCCGACTCGTGGTTGCTTGCTGAGAGCTTGCTGGTGGAGTGGAGAAGTGAGGTTGTGAGGTTGTGAGGGTGTACCATGTAACTGCCCATTTGTTGAAGCCACGCAGCAGCTACAACAGTTGTTGTAGCAACAAATAGCTCGTGAGTCGGGGTAAAGGCATATTAGGGCAGAGCCCCGTGAATAGAGCAGTCTAGGGAAGAGGCGCGTGAATAGAGCACAGTGCACACGCAGCAGCTACACCCGCGGCCCTATGTAGCAGCAACGAACAAACATTTGAGAACAATGCATTTTGATTTTGATGGTTTAATATGAAATATGCAATTTATGGTTCAAACTCAAAGTTCATGATTCAATGTTATTGTTCATTGTTCATTGATAATTTTATTATTGATTCATCATTGTCAAATTTCAATTGAATGATATTATGATTCAGATTGATGTATAGACTTTTAGTTTTTTTTAAATGTGGATCTTTATGTATTTTTTTAATATATATATATATATAAAACATGTCCCCCGTGTCCTGTTTTCGGGGTCGTCGTGTCCCATGTCGAATACTCGTATTTTCGTGTCCTCTGTGTCCCGTGTCCTCGTGTCATGTGACTTAGGATATAAGCTGTTCTTTTATTGACCTATATGCAGTAATATTTTTTCTTTTTTTGTTGCTCAAATTGGACTTATAACACTACATTGCTGAAGATGCTAGATACAACCGGTAGTAGGAAGTAAACCATTTTTTGAAGGCATTATTACGCAAGTAAAATAAATTATATAGACAAAGCAGATGAATTACAAAAGTACAAATGAATTATGCTCTAAACACAGTGCCTTCTATTTATGCACACCTTTGAAAAATAATTGTCCATGGGTCCTCTCTCTACAGAAAACTTCAATGAGCCCCGGATGGCAACTGAAGCAAGATAAGCCAAAACACCATTTTTTGATTGTATACACTGCAGTTACAATTATAAAAAATCAATCAAAGTTGAACAAAAGAAAACTGTATCATCCTGATATTCCATTGTCAAGCTATTAGCATAATATTTAGAAATTCTTTACTTAAAAGTTTATTTCATTTTTAGATGTGCAGGATGCCTCCTTCCAAACAAAGGATAAACTGTATCTTCCTTCGCAGTCTTCAACTAATAAATACTTTGATCTGCTAGCTCTAACAGTAACCTGTTATTTAATTTCTTACAGTATTGGCATTGAATGATTTTGCTTGTGATAAATGTCACCCAAAGAAGTAAAAACATGTGATCATATTTCATTTCATGGAAAAATAAATATGCTTCCTCTAAAGCACTAAATTTTGAACCTTCTCTTGAATTTAAAAACAAGAACTGATACATAGTTACTACGATCAGAGCTTTACCAACAATACAATATACAGAAGCACAGTTAATCATTTTTAATGCACAGAATGCAATAAGCAAGCAAAAAATTAAAATTGAGTCTGTTGCTTCATAAATTTATAACAACATTTAGACAGCACTTCAATTAAAGTCAATGCTGTTGAACAAGATAATGCAAAAGGAATCATATATATTTTCCATATTAGAACCACAATTAATATGATTCATTTGAATTCATTTGCAATGCTTAATAAATTTGTACAAAACAGACCGTTGTTGACTAGAAAATATGCCAAATCATTGGTAGCCATTTCAAAAGTTTTGGGAAAACAAGGCAGTGAAATACCCAATTATAAGTTTATAATTTCTAGTTTCATAGATTGAGACAAGGCTATAATATTATATACAGAAAATCCACCCAACAAAGCCCATGTCCTTGAAGAAGAGTCTTCTTCAGATGGGCAATTGTGGTGGATTACTAGGCTGAGCAAAGTTTGGTCTTAAGTATTTGCATGGCTAATTATTTACTAGGGGCTGCCTACAAAGGCCATAGTTGTTAAGAGTGGCTTCACAGATGATAAATGCCCTCTTTGTCCATGTTACCCCTGAAAATGCATGACTTATTGCACATTTTCATTCGCAACATTTCTCACTAGCACAGCAGAAGACCCTAGAGTTCAGTGGAAGTTACACATTGCAGGGTCTAGAACAGTATTCTTGGCTTGATGGAGGATTTCACCAGAAAGGTTGAATTTGGGCACACTTAACACATATCTTGAGGTAGGGTACATATCTTGGTGAGAGTTTTGTATTGAAAGGTCTATTTCTCACCTGGAAACTCCATGAAGAAATGAAGCCTTGCTCCTTGAAGATTTTCAAGATTTGTGTTTGTAGGGGTGAAGCATCCATCATTTTGAAGGCATTTGAAGGTCCACCTTGGCGACTCCATAGTTTTGGTATTTGTATGAGTTAATGAAGATTATGTATTTCAGATTTTAAGCATGGGTATGCTGCTCAAATTCCTCTTTCCATTTGTTCCACCAAATGATATAATTCATTATGCTACACTAGGAT
Organism: Larix kaempferi; assembly: GCA_027924585.1. NCBI lineage: Eukaryota > Viridiplantae > Streptophyta > Pinopsida > Pinales > Pinaceae > Larix > Larix kaempferi. Next base: position 9,146,109 of record BSBM01000451.1, on the reverse strand, counting down.
TCAGTTGCCTCCCTCTCACATCACTTCACACCCTTCTACAACTCCTAAATCTCACACAACACCCACTTTTGCAAATAGTTCACCATTGTTGCATGGTCTCACTAACAACCTAGCAGAGCTAACCACGACCAAAGTGCCCAAAGCAGTTCATATTTCTTGCCTGGCATTGAAGCAAAGCATTGGAATGAGGGCAAATACTTCGAGCCTTATCCAATATCTATTCCCAATAACCCACATACACCACTTAACTCCTCCATCGTACAAAACATAAATGCCCCTATAGGAAATTTGGGCAAGAAGTGAGGACAGTGATGCGGGATCCTTAACTTACCATCCATTCATTTTTTATGACAAGATAGGTGTTTATGGATATTGTGGTCGCTGTGATATGCTTGCACGTCATGATGTCATGGGGGGTAGGATGATAATTCCCCCCATTTAACTTACAAGTCCCCTCTTGCAAACTAGCCCCTTTGTTGGAATGTTCATCCAAGAGCTTATTTTGCTTAAACAAGACTTGAAAAACTCAATTTGATCCATGTCTTGGGCCACCATTAAAATTCTGTGTAATTCTAGAAAGCTTGAAGTTGTGGAGAGGCATATTTTGATGTAGGGATCTTAGGATTATTGTCAAATCCCCAACCACCATTGATTTTTGTACACCTCTATTTTTTAAAACAAGTAATCCCTTGTATACTGTTAGAGATTCCACCTCATTATTGCTTGTGATTTTAAAACTAGCCCCTTTTTCCTTCAGAGTTTTTCCCTCGAGGTCAAGGATGACCCCCCATTGTTGCTTCAAAGCTTTATAACAACACTTGAGACAGCATCAATTCAAGCAAATGCTCTTCAACAAGATAATGACAAAATTTATATGATTCATTTGATATGATCTGACACACTTACTAAATTTGTACAAAACATTGTAACTAAAAAATACGCTGAAGCATAGGTAGCCATGTCAAAGGCTTTTAGATAAACAAGGGAGTGAAATATCTAATTATAAGTTTATAATTTGTAGTTTCATAGATTCAAACAAGTTTAAAGACACAAAATCCACCTAGTAAAGCCCATGATCTTGAAGAAGAGTATAGCAATATTTTAAAATATCTGGATGTAAAAGGAAGGATCTGTGTATTACTTTAAAATAAGAAGAATCAAAACCTATATCATTCAGTCGAACTTAAGGTTACAGGGCTAATAAACTTGCAAAACAATTGAAATACTTCATTTTTAGACAATCTCACTATTTGCAATTGTATTTCAAGCAAACTCAAGTTGTGATCTACATACCATTCTCCTATGATTTCATCCCTAATGAAATATAAATTAAATTTAGTCTTTATTCACAAAATATCATACAGAAATCTCACATAAAGCTACCTGCAAGAGTGTTATGAAAACTTCTGGAATCGTCTTTATAGCTTCAAACAATGATCGAGACCCGAAAAGGATGCGTAAGACAATGCAGCATAACGTTGCAAAATGTGTATCTTGAGGATTTGTTCCTGAATTAAGAAACATTGCATTCATTCAGCATAGGTAAAATAATTCATGTCACATGGATCTCATTCGTAGCATTATAACTTGAGTCAGTAATGCATGCACCGAGCATATTATCAATCTCCTCTTACAAAATGATGTGCCAAGAAATATAGCATGCATATTTTATGGAATAATTGTGAATTTATTATGCAAGGAAAATATTTTAAAACATCTTTCAGTTGAGGAGTAGTGTTGTACATTATATGCAGAACAAAGAACCCAGATAAACAGCTGCCACTGAAGAACATCTCTATAATCTGCTTTAGATAGAAGGAAACAACTTAGAAAGAGATAAAAAGGTAAAACACTTACGGATACAACTTTGCAAGGCATCAGCAATAGCCTTGATGATCCTAATATCATTACATTGTGAATCTCCAACCTGAGGCACGAGAGTATGCTAGGTTCATCATATGTAAGAACTAGAAGCAATCACTAAACCATTTAAAATATAGAAATTAAAACATTGTCACATAAAGCAGAAAATTTACTTACATGAATATTGCAAGCATACTCTCTAAGGACTTCATGTAGAACTTTGTGATCTTGGGAACTACTGAAGAGTGCCGACAATTGGTTTGTGTAAAATGCTTCACACTCATTCTGGAACAACCGTTACCCTGGTTAGCTAGGTAGTAGGATAATTCTTTTACTAAATGCATAACGAAAGAAACAAGAGATATTCCTGACTATTTGACTAGTCCTAAAGTAATCAAAGAAGCAAGCAATGATGAAAAACAGCATTCTAAAAGCAAGGAGTAAAGACAAACAACCTGAAGCCCAGAATAGGCACTAAGTGCAGCTCAAAAAGAAAAGGATCCTCAGAAACTTTTGCAAACAATGCTAATCTCTTTTATACATACCAATAAATTAAAAAATTCACTTCTATAAAAATAATTATATATATATATCAAGAGAGATAGCCCTAGCGATTAGCTCAACTAGTTGTTGTTAAAGTTAATGCAGCTGCGAGAGCCATTCTCTGGGAGGATGGCACCCTAGTCAGTTAACTAGGGTTCCTAGTCAGTTAACCAGACAGAGTAAGTCCCTAGCAGGTACCCTAGGGCCCCCAGCAGTCTACTGGGGTTCTTGGTCTAGGACAAAGCAAATCCTGCAGGTTGAGACAAAGACATCCTGGTCTGGGAGTAGGCAAATTCTTGGTCTGGGACCAAGCAGTTCCTGCAAGTACATCCCTGGTCAGTTAACCAAGATGATGATGTGTGATGCCCTCCTCTCCTAGGTCTTCGAAATGGTTGAGCTAGGTTGTCTTCTCAAGGGACTGGCCACCCCTTGATGGATTCACTAGCACTTGACCTCAGGAGCAGTCAGGAGGACCACAGGATCACATCATCCAATGGGGACCTTCCTTATATGGTGATGATAGAACTTCCAGTTATTGTATGGAACAATTGTACATTTGAGAGAGAGATAAAGGGGTTGTCTTCCCACCTTTATGTTACACCTTTGGTCTTATGGGTTGTCTTCCCACTTTGTTGTTCTTGGTCTTGTGGGTAAAAGGGTTGTCTTCCCACCTTGTGGTTACATACTTGGTCTTGTGGTTTGAGGGGTGTTTACCCTTCCTTGATTTATGGTCGTTAGCCTTGTCTTGTGTTGGCCTTTCCTTGTTGATCCTTGTGCTAGCGCCCCCCCCCACCCCTTGAGCATGTCATCCTACCCTTACTCATGACCTTGGTACCCTCTCCTTAAGACGTTCTAATATTAAGTTATGTTTTATTTGTGGTATCACTCCTAAAAGGGGGTGATGCCTTGTCTCTATTTGAGTAACCCTAAGTCATTGAAGGGTTAGAAGAAAGATTCTTCTAGAAGACTTTGAAGCTTATAAAAAGAAGTAAAAGATCTCATTATGCGATCATTAAAAAAGATGAGATCTGAGATCTGATAGCCTATGTCTGATCTAGGGTTTAATGCATGCTCACTTCGGTGACGTCTAGGGTTTCAATGCTGCTACTGCTTGAGCGCTCTATTGTTTGATGCTCCACTACTCAGGATTGTTCCTCATGCAAGTCGTGGACTGGTTTTTGGACTGCTAGGAGAGGGTTGCTAAACTGTTAGAGTCAACCTGGGACTGTCATACCTTGTTTGAGGGAGTTTTTGTGGTTGTCGAACCTTGTCTCAGGGTGTATCTGCTGATTGTAAGGAGGTCGTTGTCTTGGTTGAAGCCTGTTAAGGCTGTTGTCCACTCATGTGAGGTTGTCGCTGCCTGTGTAAGGCTTCCTGCTGCCATGGTGGACTGTTTTGAGGAGGTTGTTGCCTGTGTTGGGTTGCCTGCTGCCACCGTGGACTGTTTTAAGGAGGCTGCTGCTGGTTTGAGGACTGTTGTGTCCTGTATGTGACCACCGAGACATTGTTTAAAGGCTGCTAGGGCAGCCGCTGCCTACTTGGACTTTGTTCGAGTCTGATCTAAAGTTTTAGGGTTGCCTCCTGCTGTCAATATTTTATATAGGACTGCCACAAAGACTGTCGCCACCTGCTAAGGCCTGTTTTGATTTGCTAAAGGTTGTTGCTATCTGGTTTAAGTTTGTTAAAGGTTGTTGCTATATTGTTTAGGCCTGTTTAGGCTTGTTTGGGGCTGCTACTAACCTCAGTGAGAAGTCTGTCCACTGCTGTGAGGGTTTGGAGGGAGCTACTGTCACTTAGGTCTGCTAAGAGGTCCTTACACTGTTCTAAGGGTTTTGTGATTGCTACTTATTGTTGGGTACCTGTTGGGTCTGATCTTGGAGCCTCTACTATAATTGTCTAACCCTATCCTACAGCACTTTATCTCTCTCTCTCAGGTATGTACAAAGTACAAACCCTCAGGTAAGGGTCAGTTTTGTTCCAGCTGATTGACTTGCCTCTGAGAGGCAAAGTCAGATCTGAAAGTTAAATTTCTGAGTATAAGGAAGTTCCATCTCTTTAAGTAAGTTATCAGACTCGTTCTCTTACTGCTGCTATACTTTTGTTTTGTTGATTAGTTTTTCTACTGCATCTGCCCTACTGGTTATATATCTGCAAGTGTTAAATGCGTGCTTCAACTTTAACACAATGACCTTTGGGAGTGTTAAAGTTGAAAGAGATAAAAATTATATTTTAAATTATCAGATATAAACTTGTCTGCTGTACCATTTTGTTTTCAGTACTAGTTTGAAATTTATTTTTGCATTAAAGTACAAATTTTAAATTTTCTGCTTAAAACCCTAACCTAACCCTAATTTTAACAGTTGTCACCAATGTTGTTGAGCATTTGGCTGATTCCATTCTGACAGCTGCCCAATTCAAATAACCTAGGTAAGCCAAACTAGTCTACACTGATGAAAAGCATCCCTTGGGTTTCTCTGTGAGGTTTTGCTTGAAAAAATATATAAAGAGAGAATCCCTAGAGGTTAGCTCAACCAGTTGTCGCCAATGTTGTTGAGCATTTGGCTAATTCCATGCCAGCAAGTGCCCAGTTCAAATCCCCTAGGTAAGGAGCTACTTTTGGGCTCCCACTTTGTATTGTTATCATGGTACCACACAGTACCATTGACCTACTTTTGTGATCATCTATTGGACATTAATAAATTTATCTTATCTTATCTATGCCAACAGATTTACTAGGGATGCCACCCGTTAGTACTTGAAACAGTCGGTAACAGTAACTACAAATTGTATCACTATCGCCATGATTCGTTCCTCTACGCTTTGCACTAGTGCATGCTAGCCACAGGAGGAACTTCCCGACCGATATGAGATGAAAAAATAATGCTAACCTGAATGGAATAAATGCAAGGTTGCAAGCACAAAAAAGGAAAAAAATCCATTTCTCAAAATGCCAGCAACTCCCCAACAATTGTCTACATCTCGAAAGGTACAACTGACCATGTATCAGATATTTTTCCCTCGTTATCCTTGTGCTTGCCAAAGGCATGTCCAATACTAGATGTCTTTTGTGACAAAGCTTCCATCATAAAAGAAAATTTTGAATAACACGAAGGAAAAGTAAATATTGCCTTTAGGTGAATAAGGAAACGACTACGCTTTCCAACCTGCCCCCAAAGGGAAAACAATCTACTCATTCAATAAAGTGATTCCCTTTTTAGTGCTGCAAGCATAGATACCCCATAATAGATAAGCATCCACTTCATTACTAACTGTGATCAGCAGGGCACCATAATCAACACTTTATTGAATTCAAAACATTCTGCATGCCAATACTATGCATTAGGAACTATAGTGACAGATATCTATCTTACCTGATAAACAACATGAGGCTTGTCAGCAAATGTTCCTGATAAAAATGGTTCCTGATGGATGGTGAAATAAGAATGTTTTCCTGTATCCATTAAAACAGCCATACTGGCAACAAAGCTATCCATGTCTTCCACAAAATACTGGGTTGGTCGCCAAAATCTGAATTCAACGATGACTTCATTGGAGTTTTTCCCAGGGACAACAAGGCCCATGACATCATCCAAGCTACAGGCACACGAAAAGTAGAATCAGTGGCTCTGAATGAAAACAACTATTGAGATTCAATGTTCTTTCTTAAATTCATTCTATTTGTTGGATGAGACACCTCTCTATCAAAACAAGTTCTCTGTACTGATAAATGTTGAACAGCATAAAGCAATATATATGTTTATTTATTCTAGACAACATATATGTTCACTGTCCTCTCCAGCAAAGATTTATTTAAACTCTACAAATAATAATTTACAAAATTGGAATAGGTGCATCAATTTCATAGTGATCTGTAACATGTGCACCTCACTGCTCCGTGATTCCTGTGAGTTAACATACAACTCCTCTCCAATGGTGAAATACCAGATATACACATTCAAATGACTGTGATCTTCAACAACCATGAACTAGGTTCATTTTTTCTTTTGCAAGTGCTATAATAGCGAGATCCTTAATTTATTCATTTCGCAATAGTCAAACTCAAGTTCTGCCCCCATTATACACCCCGGGTGCGTATTCAAGCAGCAACAGAGTGAATAAGTATATATATAGATATCGTGTCATCATTATGGAGGGGAACCTGGGATTTGGGTATATGAATGTATTGGGGTATTTCAAGGAGGTTCTCCAGCTCTGAGTTATTGCGTAACTCATCTCTCTTACCTTTTTTGGAGTTGTGCTCCACACTCACATTTGATGTACATTGTGTGTACTGTGTACTCTAGTTTATTATGTAATTTTTAAAGATCTGTTACATAACATATTATTTGCTCTTATTGATATTAAAATTAGATTTTGTCCCTTCAATGAAGCACCTATTAAAAAACCTCATAGTTGCTAAAAATGCAATTACAAGATGTATATTTCTTGTTTTCCACCCAACAGTGAGCTTCCTTCTCTTCCATTTCAATTTCCTTTCAGTTATTGACTTTCCTTGTCCAAACATTTCCATTTCCTTCTCTCAACTTCCATCTTTCCTTTAGACGACTGCTTGGTTTATTTGTATGACTTTTGGGTTTCCTGTTCATTGTTAAATAGATTTAATTGTTTCAGAAATATAAATGTTACTTGTATAGATGAATATATATTCCACATACACATATGCTCAAACAAAAAGATGCTCTAACATACAGAAAAAGAAATCCAGAATTAGATCCAAGTGCCATCTCCCACAAACATGCATACATGCTTGAATCCTCAGCCCTTGACTAGATGGCAATTTTAAAAAAGTCATATATCACTTAAATATTTATCCCCCAAAAAATGTACCACATGAGAAAATTGGATAGCTCGGTGAACCAATAAACATTTAGTATATATATTTGGACTGAAAGTATACAATGTACATGCAAGAATGCACATAAACATAAAAACAAAATGTACATAAGCATCGAGAATGTAAACATAGTAGAGTGCCATCACTCATATCAGACAGTTTTCACAACCTTCTCCTTTGTATACTGTTCTGTGTCCTTGTGTTTACCAGATCTGGATAGTCATTTAAGAAAAAGTTTACCTATGAACTGCAATAACTTGATCATTTGACCTCTCAATGAAATGTGCATTTGTCAGAGATACTATTCTTTCCCGCACTTGCTTACTAGCATCCAAGCGTTTCAAAACTTCAAACTCATACAGAACTGGGGACTCCCTCTATGTGACAGACAGAGAAAGGTATTAGAGCTTCAGCATATATGAAATAATTGCACATACAGCTAGCAGACAGTAATCAGGTTACAGCAGTTGGATGCTTACCACTTTTCTTAGATAAGCTGAAACATTTTCAATCATTGTGGGTGTCGTTATCCTTCCAATGTCTAAATCTGTATTCAAATAGGTCTGCAATATAACATTGAATGAACAGAGAAAAGTAATGAGAAACTTCATAGTAAGGAGTTAAACATTACTGTTGATAAATCATGTCAAAACACAGAACCCTCCCTAAAGCAAGGGGACTATTGTAAACTATACAACATTATACTACAATATAAATCATATTAAAAAAATATAAATTTCCAGCTTTCCCTTTTTTTGTAAGCTAGTACTCACAGGTATTTGAACTTATGACCTTCCATTTACAACTTCTCATCTCATTGACTCATTACCAATTGCTCTACCCCCATGAGCTAAATTTTCAGCTTTCCTAAATTAACCCAACAGCTGAAATTTTCTGAACTGTAATTATTCCCTGCATCATTCATGTCCCTTGAAAACTCTATTGACTCATTACCAATTGCTCTACCCCCATGGGCTAAATTTTCAGCTTTCCTAAATTAACCCAACAGCTGAAATTTTCTGAACTGTAATTATTTCCTGCGTCATTCATGTCCCTTGAAAACTCTTTCTTCCAGGGCCAAACAACTACCCTGCGTACTTGAACGTTCCAACAGCTTTGCATGTCAGAAGATGTATCCCATTTGGTTGAGTGCAAATTTTCTTTCTAGTTACTTAATTTCAAGTTTAGCTATTATACTGTTCTTACATCACAGTCCAGCTGATTAACTACGGTGTACCTGTGCAAGGCTTCTGTTATCACATCCATGTTAGCTGGAGCTACCATGCTGCAGATTGTGTGGTCAGGGACCATGCTACATTTTTTTTCCAGATCAGAGATCAAATGGCATTAGAGGGGGCATCTATTGTATTGAGATTGCTCGGAGCAGAGATATCAGAGGGGACAGATTGTACTTTGATGGTCCAGAGCTACTACAGAGCAGTGATTACAGGGTCCCCCTTCCTTGCCTAGCTTTGCATGACCCCATTGAGACAGTTACTTAGCCATATTGTGATGAGAGCATTATAGAGTACAGCTGGTTTGCCACTTATTGCCCGGTTTCAGCAGAGATTCAGCTTCAGATTCAGCTTCAGCAGCAGGTATATGGTATGGCAATTATAGCATTTTATGGATATTGCTCATGATGTTTGCTTTCAGACTTGTTTATTTATGATAGTACATGGACTAGATGTATGATGTCTGATGTGGTGATCTCATGCTTTATTGTGATGTTGATGGCCCTTGGTGAGGTCAATCCACCTTTTTCAGTAGACTCCTGTGTATGCAAACTGGTTCCTGTCCCCATTATTGGTAGACTTGGTCATTCATCCTCCTACGAAACTAACATTGGTTCCACCTGTCACTTCCTTCCACCCATCTGACTCATCCATTTTTGGTTCTTTCCCGACTTGGACCTTGATATGTGGCCTTGAGGATCCCTTTCCCCATTGACCCCTAAGTAGGCCATGACTCCCTGTTTATTGTGCCTCGGCTCTTTAATGTGTGAGATGCATTCTCAAACCTGGGATTTACTCCAGTCGGTTGCCCCCGATGGTGTAGTGCAGTATAGGATTGTGTAGACTTACCGGGTGTTCCCAATTAGTCATCGAAGCATTCACACTTGCCACCTTTACTTTGAAGTATGAGCGCCATTGTTATATCTTTTGAGATATGTATGAAGCCAAAAGGGCTATGAAATGTAATGAAATGTAAATGAAGCCAAAAAGGCTATCTGAATGTAAATCAAGCCAAAAAGGCTAAGTATGAAAGTGAAATGTAAAGTCCAAGAATGTGTTTCTTAACAGACACGAACACAGGCCAGCCATATATATCAGAGCATTGTATTGGTTATTTCCTCACCTAGTCCTGCGGGGCAAGGAGGTGAGATGGAGTAAGGGACAGCTATGCGAATTGTCCCCTAGAGTCTCAAGTTAGGGTTTGCTGGACACCCAGTCATGGCAGCTCTAGAAAAGATCCTCACGGAGTCTATTGAAGGCACGGATGTGAGTTGCAAGGTGTGTGTTAGATGATTAGTGGTGGTTTCCCTGCACTATACCCATTTGTGAGGCACCGCCCTTCCCTTGTGTTATCATGGTATGCTTATGTCAATGGGTCCCGCTTTCCCCGTTTATCCAAAGGGTCACATGGTCATGATCTGTGTCTTTCTCCTATCTTTTCACCTTGTTTATCCACCTCACCCAAAGTTAGTTAAGTGACCGAGTCTATAAGTGTGCATAGCAATTTTTGAGTCTTTGTTGGAGGTGGTGCGCCCACCTCACCTGGGGCCTGTTTTTATTGAGATATTATTTATTATGACCACCATGTCGTCGTTATATGTTTTTAGTAATGTACTAACATAAATAAGGAAGCCTTGGCATTCCATGTTGCATGCAAGTTTCAGCCATTGTCATTTTGACCAGAGTTGACTTGGTCAAACTAGTTTGACCAGGCCAAAAATGGGTCCCGAAAAAAGTTGCAACCAAAACTTCGATTTTGGTTATTTATCATGTATTGTGGTCCCTATGCGCCTCCAAGTGTTAGATCGAGAAAATGTTGAAGCATCGGTGAGATTTTTAATTATTACTAGTCAACAGAGAACTGTTTTAATTAAAAATCCTTGATTTTGGGAAAGCAATGCTCAATTGATAGATCGTGGTCGTTCCAGTGACCATTTCTAGTATATTTGGGGTCTACGATCACAATGCACCAGACGGTTCGTCAATCCGGGCAACATAAGTGGGTCAAAAGCGCAAATTACATCTTCAAAAATAAAACCAGCAATTAATTAATGAAGGAAAATCAAATTTGGCTAAGTTAACTTTGGAAATGGTAAGTGCAATGGTTGGTAAAGGTAAGGGGGTCCCCTAATATCATTCGGACATCGTATGGACACATTTTATCTTGTGTGGGGCCCTCATTTATGCCCATCTCTACTCATGGGGCGAATCTGCCCATAGTGGGGTGTTTCTCACTATGTAAAAAACTCAAATTTTGTAAAATTTATGTTGTAAGATCTTGGGTATGTGGTCTAGGGGGCTAAAACATCCCAAAGGCACGCCCTAGACACATCTATGTATGTTGTCTGGGCCCCACGAGTGGCCCCTCTTCTCCTTGGGCGCATGAGGGCAATTCGCCCCCCGTCTCTAGAGCACATCTCCACCATTCAATTTGGCCTTGAGAAAGATGATCTCAGCCATTGGTTTTGGAGGGAGTTAGGTTTGGATTGGAGCTATCTCTATAAGAGAACAAGCTCTCTCATTTGTATTCCTCTTGGCATATTGTACACTTGCACTTGGTATTGAGAGAGACATTCCATTCGGTGACTTGAGATATTGTGTTTGGGTGTTATTGTATCGATTGTATGCTAATTTGTGGTTGCATTATTGAGATAATTTGTGGTGTTTCCATCTCTCTTTTGCTGGTTCAATTTGCAGCTTTGCTGGCCATCTGTAGAAGGGCGCACTTCTTGGAGCTGGCTGCTCCACATTTGCTCCAATCTACGGAGAACTTCAAAGGGAAGTAAAATTTACATTTGTACTTCATTTTCCTCATTATTTGCCATCTAGTTGCTATGCTTAACTCGTAGTTTGCTTCAGATATTGATTTTGGTCTCTCTGTGGCAGGTTATTGAGGGCGCACTTGGTGTCCAGCTGCTCTCCACGCTCAAGGGAACACACAGGGCTTTCAATACTTGATCTTCCGGGCTAGTCTTCATACAAAACACTCCATTTCACCTATGCTTCAGGTATGTTTCATTATCTTGTCATCTCGATATCATTTTCACAGTGTTTGATGAGCTGATAATAAACAAAATCAACCCTAAAAATTTTATAAAAAAATACCAAAATTTCACCATCAAAACTCAAGTTTTATTTCAAACCCGCTTCCAAAATAATTTTAAGAGTCCACTCCCAAAATTTCAAACATTGCCGACTCCATTTGCCCATACCCATAGGCACTAGTAAATTTCTTATTGCACCCTCCTTGGGCAGTTTGCTCACTCACGCAGCTTGGGTTTTTTTTGGGTTTTGGGTACACTTGATTCTTGTTTTATTTGCTGTATCATCAACTACAATCAAGTTATCGCTGGTTAGAAGTGCTAAGAAACGCTAATTTTCCTCTACCCTAGGCCGGTTCAGTTATATAATTAATCTTTCTCCCTAGGCAGAATTTCATCATCTCACCGCTTCTAGCTTGTTTCAATTCCCTAGTGAATTCCCAGCCACTCAATCATTGTTTTAATCCATTTACTTTGGCATATTTGAGATCTGGTCATATCTTCATTACACGCTTATTTTCCTTCATTGTCCAATCTCTGGCTGGGAGTGATGTTGGGGTTTAATTCACACTCATTCCTTGTTTGCATCTATTCATCTTTTGGGTCTTGGGTGTCATTTTTGGTTCTCAACCATCACTGGTTGAGCAGGGTCTCCCCTTTGACTTGGCTACGTGCCTTGTCTAAAGCGACAAGCACCTCGTCTGGTGTGACGACCGTTCTTCGAACGATGGACTAGTGTTTGCAGGTGTCACCTGCCTGGCTACTTGCTCTCTACCATCCCGGACGGGATATCTCTAGTAGCAACTAGTGTTTGTGTGATAACAGTTTCCATACCACATTTATTGGAAAGAAATGAAATTCATTAGAAATTTTCATCAAAAATGAGTGGATAAACCCTAATCCTTGATTTTCATAAATCCATTCAACAAATAAAGACTTCTCCTTGTTGCAAACGAATTTTGCACAGGGAATAAATACATACATAAGCAGGTCGACTGATAAGCACATCAATCTTCAATACAAAAATAACACTGGACGTGCTAGCACAAATAATATCAACCATGATACAGTCCCTATGTGTGATTGCCAGGAAATGTCTTTCGCAGAAACCATACCAGTACTGATGTCTCTCGTAGAGTCATAATAATTACTTGTACATTTATACACAGTAATGTACCTAAATTATATTATTTGTATCATAAATTATAATTATTATGGAAGGCCATGTCCTTTAGCATAGTCGTGTATCTTAGGTACTATATATGAATGTCTTCTTGACTGCATATCAATTATTCCTTACATCATTTACGTATTACATGAAAATCAAAAGACATGTTATTCTACTATAGAACTTGGTAAACAAGTTATAATACTTGACTTGTTATGAATTCGACTGTTAACACTATTTAATTAATATTTCTGTCCTTCTGGACTGTTAACCCTCATTTTGAATGGGTGTCTACATTTGAATTTCTTCACAAATTCAGCAGGGGGTTGCATTTTGATAATGCCTTGAAACATGATAGCAGGGTTGCTAAGGGTAATTGTTCCTTGAGTGGCTTGCATGGATAGTATACTGCAGAGTATGTGCCAGTCTTCCTTAGAGGTGGCACAATAAAAAAACGCAGGGATCAGTGGAGAAGTGTGCTTGCTGTGTTGAGCCCAGAACAAGCAATCTTTTCAGCATGCAATTAAATCATTTTTCAGACCAGATTTTGGCACTATTCCAAGACCATTTACAGCAGTGTTCTGGGTTCCAAATGAAGTATATGTTTCAGTCTGCTGTGCAAGCTTATTTCAAAGTATAACATGCCAGTTTTACTACCTGAACAAGGGGTCTAAATCCATCCATTCCTGTACTTAACCCTCATTTTGAATGGGTGTCTACATTTGAATTTCTTTACAAATTCTGCGGGGGGTTGCATTTTGATAATGCCTTGAAACATGATAGCAGGGTTGCTAAGGGTAATTGTTCCTTGAGTGGCTTGCATGGATAGTATACTGCAGAGTATGTGCCAGTCTTTCTTAGAGGTGGCACAATAAAAAAACGCAGGGATCAGTGGAGAAGTGTGCTTGCTGTTTTGAGCCCAGAACAAGCAATCTTTTCAGCATGCAATTAAATCATTTTTCAGACCAGATTTTGGCACTATTCCAAGACCATTTACAGCAGTGTTCTGGGTTCCAAATGAAGTATATGTTTCAGTCTGCTGTGCAAGCTTATTTCAAAGTATAACATGCCAGTTTTATTACCTGAACAAGGGGTCTAAATCCATCCATTCCTGTAGCTGTCAGGTCTGAAGCTTAAACACAGTTTTTTTGGGAGGGACTACTTCAACAGCCAGGTTTAGGTCTTTACAGCTATGATGGATCTGCTAAAAGCCTAAATTCACCATTTGCTGACCTATCTCAGCATTTTACACATAAGGCAGACTGGGCACAATTTTCAGGGGTATAGCTAGCTCAGTTTGGATTGGCTAGTGGGAGGAGAAAACTGCTTTTGTAATATCCACAAATCTTGTACCTGGGTTGGCAGGTGCGGGAGGAGTCATTTTGTACTCCAAGGGGAACAAGCAGAATGAGTATGCCTGGGGAATTGGAAGAAAAACAAACAATGGCACTGAATGGTTAGCTCTAATCAAGGGATTGGAACTAGCTAGGCTCATTGGTATTGAAGAATTGATGGTCTTTGGAGACTCGCTTATCAGTGAAGCAAGAAAGCTTAAAAAGAACCAGAAGAATCCGTCAAACAAGACTCATTACCTTCTAAATTGCATCATTAAAGAATTCAAAACTATTGATTTCAAGCATGTGCTGCATGCACTCAACAAGCATGCGGACAATTTGGCTAATGAGGGAGCAAGTCTCAATTGTGGCACTTTGGTGTGTGATCGAAAAGTTTACAACAAAGTATGGGTTCCTTAGTCTTAAATTCATTGATGAACATGGGTTCCAGGCTTAAAAACCATTGTAGAAACAAGGTGGATTGCAGCAATTTGAATTCGGTCGCTTTGATGGACCACGATCCTACCAACTGTCTTAGGATCCTCACTCACATCGCATTAATGACCTCAGGGTTCGCTGTTGTGCTGAGACAGTTGTCCAGCATGCGGAAGGTGGAGAGGACATGTTATAAGGCGTATGGGGGAAGCGTCGAAGGCATTGTCCACGGCTCCTACGCTGCTCATTGTGTGAAGAAGAAGCTGCAGGTTCTTATCCTCTGCGAAATGGGCGACTACAGCACTCAAGGTTCCCCTGTGGGCCGCTGTTCGGCTTCTCCTCTGCCCCAGTGCCTACGGTGCAGGAAGACCATCAGGAAGAACGAGGGCCTCACGACTCCGGACATCAGGAAAGCGTTTGCGTCTCAGGACGAATGCCAGGTGAATTCAATCTCCCCGGTAAGCCATTCTGGTCATGTTTCATGTAACCTTGATTTTCTTGGCATTAAGGGGAAATGGTATCCCTCCTCGGCACAGCGAGAACTCTACAGCCCTGTCTCTCCCATGGGTCTGGATGGAGGCTCAATTACGAAGGAGGGTTCAAAAATCCCTAAAGAAATGCAGGGGCAGCTTAGAATGCTGTGTTATGAAAATTCGGAGACGAAGAGGGCCCTTACTAGCCTCTTCTCCCTCGTTCAAACCATGCTCTCAGAAGTTCGCCATAGTCAAGACAGGGCTTTGAACATGGGTGATAAAACGGACATTGTCTCAGCCATCAACATGGATATCAGCTTCAAAAACGTTAACAATGGCATCAAATCTGTGGAAAAAAAAATGGATCTTCTGAGGGATGACATTGGGCATTTCTTCACGGGCTGGAAAGCTGGAGGTGGCACAGTGAAAGGAAATTCCGAAGAACCTGTGATTTGCAACCTCCCCAGGCATTCGGAGGTCCAATTCCAGACATAACTCCCTGGTTTTTTGCCTATTTTGGTTATCAACAGCGACTTCACCCACAGAAGTATTTTGGCCAGTAACCCCCAGGTTTCGGGGCTCTCTTCCATCGTCTCATTTATGCAGGAGCTATTTGTTTTGTTTAGCAATGCTGTAATTGTCCTCTTGGAAGGCACTGTGCACTGTATTCTGAAGATGTCCTATATTACACATCTATGTACTGTTTTTGTTGTTTTCTACTTGGGCAGTTTGTTAGGTTTTATAGTTTGCACAGACTAGAGAAGTTTCATGACTGTTACAGAATAGAAAAGGATGAACAAGGAGTCATGGACTCAGTCCTACGATGGGAACAATCCTTCTCCCTTTTTTTGTAATCCCTGCCACTTTTTTTATAGTAGAAAGCTTCTTATCCGTTTCTGTCAAAAATAAAAACCACAAATCTTGTAGTTCTGGATAAAGTTCCTTCAAATACCTTGAGAAACGGCAAAATTAATATCTACAATGAAGGTAAAGTTACATGAAGATGCTATAAAATATAATCATATCGGGAAATGGCACTAAAACATCAACTATCAAACATACCAAATCATTTCTGAAAACTGAAACAACAGAAAAATGGCCAAAAAATTAACTTTGGTGTTCAAAGTTTCCAAGAAGCTTTTAATCAGACACACAGTTTTATGTTAGCTGCAATTACATTTAAATAAAGTACCTAGCTAAGCATCTAGTTTCGTTAACTAAAAATAAGCTACCTTCATATTCTTTTGAATGGCTTGAAGGAATGGTAAGGAGTCTTTCAATGATAGTCTCATTACTCTAGACTTGAAATACAGCAGCAACACATGCTCATCATCAGCTAGCATTTGCATTTTTATAATGTCTTGAAAGTTAAGCTGCTTTGCTGGGTTTACCTGCAAAATAGTGCACAAAAAATAAATTTGCCATATGAATAGAATACCATGATGTTATGGTGAAAAAAGATACCAACGAAAGAGTAGTAGCAGCTTGTAGTACTCCAAACAAACAATATCATTTTCAAAGAATCACTATGCTGTTTGCATTGTAGTCTCTCTTACTATTCAAATTCATGCAGCATAATAGGATATGTAAATGCATAGATATAACAATGCAACTTCTCATGTCATTCTCCTTAAGTGAATGCATAAGCTACTAGGATGCGGGTTGGCATTTTTATTGACAATGCCAATCGTAAAAGATGCACATGACAAATGCCCTCGACTTTTTCTTTTCCAAAAGCATTGCTAATTTTACCAGCTATGCAAAGGTGTATTATGTTGGACTATTGACAATTTTCATGACCTTACAATGTGCTCCCATAACAAAAGCTTTGGAATACAGCAATCAATAATAGATTCATTCATGGGATACTAAATATTGCACAGTTTGAAATTTTAGGTTTAGCTGATGAGAGTTTTAACCTAAAACCTGCAATCTAATTGTGTTCCTAGCAGCCCTAAGCACTGCCCTGCCCAGCCCAGCTGCCATGGCCACCCTGGAAGGGGATGCAGCCAAGGGTTCTCCATCCTTCAAAATGGTGGTAGAAACAGGAACAAGCAAGCTGGAAGCCCCAAAGAAAAAGAGCAGCATTGACAAAACCTCTTCTAAGAAAAAATGAGGGTGCTTTGCTTGGCCAAGACTATAGAAAACCCCTGCAACGTAGTTATATCAAAAAAATCAATAGCTTCATACAATGTGTGAGAGACCATGCCTTGGTATGCAAGTTTTTTGGCCTCTGATCTTCAGAAAGAGCCCTTTGATGGTAGGTGAACTCTGGAAAGTGAAAGGCGCAGTTGAGCTAAGACTACGCACCAAGGGCTTCTTCACTGCAATATTCATCCACACAGATGATAGGATAAGATAATATATGTAAGATAATTTTATTAATATCCAACAAATGGCCACAAAAGTAGGTCATGTTGGACCCCAAGTGATACTGGGGGGGGGGGGAATCAATATCATGCACTTTTTATCCTTTCAAATATTTGTTATACCATGTAATCATTCATTAACACATATACCATGTGTTGCCGCCTAATACATACCCTGGGGAACATGGCAGGAAAACTTCAAGCCGCTCGGTGTGTCCTTGGGGGCAAGCCAGAGTCAAGTGTTGTCACCTAATTACTCGACTCCTCCGTCTAAGCTACTCCTAGCAAAGCCAAGGGGGGCGGTCCCTATGAAAAATAAATCTAAGGCTTTTACACTACGAAAGATAAAAGCAAATCTAGGAGTTAATGATGGATATGAAAATATTGAAACAAGGAAACAATTTGCAATTTAGTTTAAGTACAACAACACATGATATTAAAGATATTCACAACATTTTATGAATTTAATTTATAACAATGATAACGTGTGATTGTTGAGATGTTTCATTCCTCCGTGGAGACCTTATTGTATATCCAGAGATGTTTTATTCCTCCGTGGAGAATGTGGTAACTTGGGTTATTAGACTTCCCTAGTGGGGTCGGACCTGTATGAGTCATGTGGGTTAAAGGGTTATTAGACCACCCTAGTGGGGTCGGCCCAGTCAACATTATGTTAAGTGGTTAAGTTGGGGCCGACCTAGTTAGTGTAAAAGTCAAGTCGGAGTTGTGTATAAATAGAGGAGGTGTGTTCCTCATTTAACACACATTCACTCACTTGTGATTGGCGCATAGGAGAGAGAGAGATCTGCAATAGGAGGAGAAGGAGCTCATGTTTGGGGATTACATCTTTGTATTTGCTGGTCATCTATATTTAGGAAGCTTTGCTGGGTTTTCTACCCCATGAGGGTTTCCCAGGATAAATCTGTGTCTCTTGTGTTTATGCTGTGCTTGTTGTTCTTTCAGTGATCCTGTATATGCTATTGTTGTGAAATGGAATGTAATACTAATATTTTCTATCTTAGCATATTAAATCTTAACATGGTATCAGAGCTATCCTGAAGGAAGGCCATGTATGGCACTTACGACACTTGTCTCACTTGCGACAATTTGAAAGTTAGGGTTTTATATAGCAAAAACCAGTCATCGTGGAACTTTCGCTATAAATCCATTTTGGCGAAGGTTTAGGATCTGAAACTTCTACAGGTCGTAGATAACATCCCCCCTTGTACCTTGTGTCCGAAGGACAGCCTCAGATTCGTTGTACTTTGTGATTTATGATCCGTACAAGTTAGGGTTTCTGCCTCTTCCAGATCTCAATCATAAACAAGTGACCTAGGCAAAGAGGTCATATCTCGGGCTAGGAAGCTCCAAATGAAATTTTTTTAAAAATGACAGGTAGGGCACAGACTGTAGTTTCACAGGTCCGCTTTTCAAAGGCCGAAGTTGAAACAGTGACACATGGCACTCCGTACAAGTTCACTATACTGTTTCATCCCATAAACAGGTCACGTTACGACATTTGACATAACTCTCTCTCAAAAAATCCATTTGAGGTCAGACCTGTGGGATTGGAAAGATGACAGGTCAAGCTACCACAGGCTGATGTTTCAGACCCTGCAGATCTGCAATTTCAGAGTTGCACCAGAAACAATACAGCCCATTTGAAATGGCTAAACGGAGGAAATCTAAGATGAGGAGGAAGAAGCTCTCACTTAGGGTTTTCAATTCTTAGGTCTAGAAGGACCTGATACAATGTTGGAGACACCTGATACAACATTGGAGGATTTGATAATGGATTTGGAATCCATTCATCATAGGTATTGATCCTCCATCAAAATGTTGTGGGAGGAAGGAGATTGAAAATTAAGGTTTCCAAGTAAGAAGAAACCCTAGCAAAGTTGGGAGACTCATAGGGCAGCGATGAAAAAGGTTTAAATGGCACTGATATTTATCATCCTAGCACCATGAACCTATACAAGATGTTTTACAAGTAATCTACCTTGGATGGTTAGGGTTTTACCCCTATAGAGAAGACTACTTGTCAGGTATGACTTGAGAAGACACAGGTATGTTTTGAAATCTGATTCTTAATTAAGTTCATAATATGTTTGTCTTCATGTTATTGAGGTTAGTACAATTATGATTGTTTGATAATGAATGCATGTGAATGATAGAAGACATTCGTTGATTAGGGTTATGACACTTATGATTGTACTAATACACTTGTGGTGTTGTATGAGGATGATGTTGTCTGCTAACAAGATACAGGTACATCAAGAAAGACAAATCAAGTGCTATGACCATGATGACATAAAGACAAAGACTCATCCATAGTCTTTGATCACATAGAAGCTCTACTTACGAGGTATGTATGACTTTGTCTACTATGCTTAACTTATGAGATTTGCAGGTTCTAGCACAAGGTCTCTAAATCATTAAAGAGAACAAAGAAGATATTGTTTGGGTATGTTAAGACATAACCAAGCATGATAATCCAGGTATGTTTTCCTATATCAAGTTAGAATCCTACTTTGTGTTAGGATCTTAGGTAAGTATACCTATGTATGAAATTATCATGACCATACATACTTAAGATTATTTAGAATCATAATGTTTTGATAGTATTGAGACTATACTAATGAATGTATGATTATGTATGAGATCATGAGGATGACACTAGTCCACACTTGAGCATGCATAGTGGTCCAGGATGGATAAGTTCAAAGACTTATAATCATGATGTTATCATAAAATAGAGATCAAACGGGAGGCAACCACACATAAAAGATAAGTATTTGAGTTGTTATTTGAATCTCTGAATAGTTAATGATATTGTTCGTAATAGTTGTATGCATATTTGTATATATCATGCATAGTGTAAGCATTCATATGGCATTGAACAGTATACTACTAATATGCATATGATGGGTAAGTTGGACAAACATTCCATTGTTGTTTATCTAGAATGAAACATCTTTGCTGACATGTTGAGAGCTGTGCACGCTCTTGATAGTATGTTCTGGTAGAGATGGAAGGCATCTAAATAGCCACTATATGCATACAGGATATGGAAAAGTGTTGCGCCAAAGTATTGGTCAAGATAGTTGCATAACTATGTGAATCATATCTGTATGCATAATAGGTTATCATGATTTGATGATTATGAAGTATTACTAATCATGTATTTAACTTTGATTTGTAGGAAAGATCATGAAGAATGATGAACACCGAACAAGTGATGGATGTTCAACAAGAAGACTTACAAATCAAACATACTATAGAAGCTCGTGGCTAGAAGATTCTCTTAGAAAGAGGAAGAAGATCATGACGAGATGTTTGCTCCAAGTGGCTAGATAATATCGTTCTCTTAATGGTGTAATTGAAGAATAAGTGTGAATTGAGAAAACTCCCAGGATTCAATTGAAGAAAGCTCTGTAGAGGTACCCAGGATCGATAGTCATTTGATGAGCTTAATGATCACCATGGGTGATGCGGATTTCAACTTTTGCTACAAGGTTGAAGATGGTGTCTATATACAGATGACATTCTTCTCTTAGATGGATGCAAGAAGGAACTCACCACAGAGTTCGAATGATCTTGAGGCTCATATCAGTAGACCCATCTGACGAGAGATGACACAGATAGATATGCAGAAGATCACTCAATGCAGAGTGTGAATGATATTCAGCCACAGAGGGAGAATTGATAGCTTCTTGACAAGCTTGGGCTTTACCAAAAGTAAAGCTGATCCTAACCTTTATCTTAAGGTTATGGATGATGAACCTGTCATACTATTAGTGTATGTGGATGATCTCTTTCTGACAAGGAATGAGAAACAGATCATGGAAAGCAAGAAGAAGCTAGCTCTCGGATTGATGCATTACTTCCTAGGTCTGGAAGTATAGCAAGGCCCATAAAGAATCTTTCTTAACCAGGGAAGTATTTGATATGTTGGAATGCAAAAGCCATGGCCACTCCCATGGATTCCAACTTGAAGCTGTTAGCTGATGACTCATCAAAGTTAGTGGATGTGACTCTGTACAGACAGATTATTGGGTCATTGATGTATCTAACGAATACCAGGTCAAATATATGCTTTGTTGTGAACACCTTGAGTCAGTATCTAGTGGAACCTAGGCGTGTTCACCTGATAGCTGCAAAGCATGTGATGAGGTACCTAAAGGGTACGATAGACTTTGGTCTATGATATCTTGGAGATCATGACTTCAGATTGTATGGCTACACAAATACTGATTGGGCAGGAAGTGTATCAGACAGGAAGAGCACATCGAGCAGATGTTATTGTCTGGGATCTGCCATGATCTCGTGGTTTAGCAGGAAGCAGTCTAATGCGGCTCTTAGCACAGCTAAAGCGGAATATATAGCTGCTTGCTCTGCTAGTTGTGAAGCGATATGGCTTCGGAAGTTGTTATCAAGATTGTTTGACTTAGAGATGGAACCCACTGTGATCCTGTGTGACAACCAGAGTTCTATCAAGATGACAGAAAATCCAGTGTTCCATGACAAGTCAAAGCACATAGAGATCCGATATTTTTATATACGGGATATGGTGCAGAAAGGAGCCATCAAGCTCGAGTATGTGAGCACTGACGAACAAGTTGTTGATATATTGACCAAACCTCTGTCTCGAGTGAAGTTTGAGTATTTCCGAGACAAGCTTGGTGTCTTTCAGAAGGACTCTCCTCGAAAGGAGGAGTGATATGGTCGATGATGATATTTGGATACTGGTATCAATGTGGATACCTGTATCGATGATGAGATTGCCTATATTGATGGTAAGGTCAATGATGAGGATACTTGTGTCGATGATGAGGATACTTGTATCGATGATGAGGATACCTATATCGATGATGAGGTTACATGTTCCGACGATGAGGTCGATGAAGTGGTACTTAGACTTTGTCTAAGAGGACTAGTGGGATTGCATCGTCCCTGGACTTATGTCCTAAAGTGATAGATTGATCATCCCATAAGTGGATCAAGATTGCATCGTCCTTGGACTTATGTCCTAAAGTGACAGGGATTGATCATCCCGTAAGTGGATCAGGATTGCATCGTCCTTGGACTTATGTCCTAAAGTGATAAGGATTGATCATCCTGTAAGTAGATCGGGATTGCATCGTCCCTAGACATGAGGGATGTCTTAAAGTGATAAGGATTAATCATCCTGTAAGTAGATCGGGATTGCATCGTCCCTAGACATGAGGGATGTCTTAAAGTGATAAGGATTAATCATCCTGTAAGTAGATCGGGATTGCATCGTCCCTAGACATGAGGGATGTCTTAAAGTGATAAGGATTAATCATCCTGTAAGTAGATCGGGATTGCATCGTCCCTAGACATGAGGGATGTCTTAAAGTGATAAGGATTAATCATCCTGTAAGTAGATCGGGATTGCATCGTCCCTAGACATGAGGGATGTCTTAAAGTGATAAGGATTAATCATCCTGTAAGTAGATCGGGATTGCATCGTCCCTAGACATGAGGGATGTCTTAAAGTGATAAGGATTAATCATCCTGTAAGTAGATCGGGATTGCATCGTCCCTAGACATGAGGGATGTCTTAAAGTGATAAGGATTAATCATCCTGTAAGTAGATTGGGATTGCATCATCCCTCGACATGAGAGATGTCTTAAATTGATAAGGATTGATCCTGTAAGTAAGATCTGGATTGCATCATCCATAGACATGAGAGGTGTCTTAAATTGAGAGGGATTGATCATCCCATAAGTGGATCAGGATTGTATCATCCTTGGGACTTATGTCCTAAAGAGAGAGGGATTGATCATCCCGTAAATAGATCATGTGTGTTGTAGGGTATGCTGCTATGATATTGTTGATCAAGAGGATCCAGATGTTGATGTTGTTGATTGAGAGGATCCAGATGTTGATGTTGTTGATCAAGAGGAACCAAATGTTGATGCTGTTGATCGAGAGGATCCAGATGTTGATGTTGTTGATCGAGGGGATCCAGATGTTGATATTGTTGATCAAGAGATTCAGATGATGATGTTGCTGTAGCTGTTCGAGTGCTGCAGAAGATGAAGATCCAGTATTGAAGATCTTGAAGATGTTCCAGTAACTGTTTGAGTTACTGATGATGTATGAAGAAAGCTTCCAATGATTTATAGATGTATCATGTATCATGTAGTTGATGACTCCTTGCTCCTGTAGATGTTGTTATTATATCCTTCTCGTTAAGGGGGAGTGTTGAGATATTGTAACTTCTGAGAATATTATATTTGTACTTTATTATTCCGGAGATGTTTCATTCCTCCATGGAGACCCTATTGTATATCCGGAGATGTTTTATTCCTCCGTGGAGAATGTGGTAACTTGGGTTAGTAGACTTCCCTAGTGGGGTTGGACCTGTATGAGTCATGTGGGTTAAAGAATTATTAGACCACCCTAGTGGGGTCGGCCCAGTCAACATTATGTGAAGTAGTTAAGTTGGGGTCGACCTAGTTAGTGTAAAAGTCAAGTCGGAGTTGTGTATAAATAGAGGAGGTGTGTTCCTCATTTAAACCACATTCACTCACTTGTGATTGGCGCATAGGAAAGAGAGAGATCTGCAATAGGAGGAGAAGGAGCTCATGTTTGGGGATTACATCTTTGTATTTGTTGGTCATCTATATTTAGGAAGCTTTGCTGGGTTTTCTACCCCATGAGGGTTTCCTAGGATAAATCTGTGTCTCTTGTGTTTATGTTGTGCTTGTTGTTCTTTCAGTGATCCTGTATATGCTATTGTTGTGAAATGGAATGTAATACTGATATTTTCTATCTTAGCATATTAAATCTTAATAGTGATGACCAGTGTCGAGATTGTGGGTATAATGCTGCTGTGTTGTGTCGTGAAAGTATTGCAAAGTCTCGTTGTCAATTTTAATTTATTAATGAGTATTAAGGAGTGGGTTGATTTTTTGTTTGGCCCCCCAACTCAAAATTGCTCCTTCGAACTGGGCGTTGTGACAGCTATACCAAGTGTCCAACCAGGCGAGGATGAACCTACTTACGTCAGCCTGCTGACTCTATAGTTAGCCTCACTCAACCTCCCGAATTCTAAAGATTGTATCGTTGAAGGATTGTCCTATTAAAACTAGTCACTTAAAAATCCCCTTTCTGATTGACCCAACTGTTCAGACAAAGCTGCAGCGGCCAAGAGCATACTCGGATCTTTCAAGTCTTGGTAACTTTTATTAAGTGTTTGAAATGTGAATTGTTTAACTAATCTACAGCCCAAGAGTTTCTTTTCCACACACCAAAAGGTGCAGTACTTCGGGAAAGCAAGGGCTCAAATTCTATTGCAAAATTGTAAAAATTGTAAAAAAAGACCAAAAGCATAAAATGGTAAATCTAATTTATATAGCCCTATGTGGACGGATTGTGTGCCCATGATGTTATTAATGACTAATTGCATAATGAAACTAAGCTAAAGCAAAAATTACAAAAAAATGCAAAAAACACAAAAAACGCAGATCCCCCCTAGGGGATGGAGGCAAGTGCTGGAATAGCCTGCTTTGCTTTTTTTATTTTCTTTGTTACAATGACCCAAATAAGAAAATGATGCTGGTCCTTTATGAATTAGGCACCAGACAGCTTACAAATGCAAGAAGGAAGAAAGAAAGGTAAAACCGGCTCTCCGAATGGTCACGAAAGGTTCCAAATCTCAGATTTTGGCCATTTATTTCTTCAAACCTACTAAAAAATCAGGAAAAAACAGCAAGCTTATTTCGATGAAATATGGCCTAAAACACTTTAAGAGTGTTCTTGGAAATACTACAAAAAGTTCCCAAAATTTTCTTAAGCAAACTAGTGAAAAAAAGACGAAAAACAACTAAGTAAGGCAAGCTAGAAAGCTTGCCTTTTTAGGATCTTTGCTTGCCTCTTTAAGATCTGGTAAGCAAATTAATAGCACTATACTTGCTTGATAAAACCTTAAATTTAAAAGATTCTTCTATCATGCATCTTTAGATCTACTTTAAACTTTTGCAAAATGGGAAGAGAGCAACCTAGATCTAGAAAATAAAATAAAACTTTAAAGCTTTTAGATTGCTACTTGTTTAGATCTATTAATCAAAATAGCTTTTAAACAAGATCTAAATTAAAAAAAGAAATGGTAACCAAGAAAGAAGAGAGTAAGGTGGATCTAGAAGTTTGAACCCATGGGGATTGAGTATTGAAGATGGGCTATGGAATCTCCTTCCTGATGCACTGGTGGGATCGATTGCTTTGTTTGAATTTTGCCCACAAACCACTTAATTATTACATTTTGAATTTTTCCAATTAAACCATTAGAAAATGGCCTAATTTACAGGAAATTTTATTTTTTTCAAAACATTAAAAGAAACACCTAGGGACCTAGCACATGTCCATATGACTTTATTATAGTGTCTACCATGTTTATATACATTGACACATGAACTTTAATAACCCCCCAAGGCCTAACCACCAACTTGAGCATTCCAGCTTTGGAGGTGTAGGAGAAAAACTCGAAAATTATACTCGGTTAAAACACAAAGCATAATTCACACGGGAAAAAACTCCTTGGAATACCCAGATTGGTTGCCAAGTCTTAGCGAGCCAAGTTCTTTACAAGACCACCATGCTAGCACACTTTATTACAAACCCCGTGGGGCATGAACATGCGATAAAAAATTTAAAAAGGGGCCCTAAAAAGGCCTGATTTGAACTTCTGAACACTGAAATGCACAAGTACTTGTGCAAACTTTGGCGACTCTCTGGAAGTCTAGCTGTGTGCAACTCAGTTGGTAACACCATGTATTATAAACAATTTCCAATACAAAGAACACTGCGCAAAGAATATGTAGAAAAATCTTATATAAAAAAAATCTTCTTATTACAAATAATGCTAGGAGACACCAATCTCCAATACAAATGTGAGCACCCACTCACTGATTTTGCTAACACCAATCAGTTGGAACACCAATCCCTTGCAAGCACCAACTTGCTATTTTACAAACAAAAACCTGTGAGGACACCAATCCTCTTATGAGCACCAACTTGCGTGGTTAGAAAGATAAGAGCAAGTCTCAGCAAGTAGCAGCAACTACAGAAGCTCGAGGGAACTTTGCTGAGAAGTTCGAGAAAGAGTTCTCGCTAGTCTCTTGTATTTCTAGCACAAGTAGTGCCTGTTCGTGGATAGTGGGGCTTCTCGTCATATGACGGGGACACGTGAATTGTTCACCAGGTTGTCAGGGACAGACCTCGAATTGCATGTGGAGCTTGGCACTCATGCCAAGCATGATGTGAAGGGAGCTGGAACAATCAAGTTTTAGCTAGAGTCAGGGGGTTCTCTAGAGGTGACAAACGTGTTGTATGTACCAGAGCTCAGGATGAACTTGGCCTCAATATCAACAGTGGAGGATAGTGGGTATGCACTCTCTTTTGAGAGGAGACAGGTTCTCATTTGACCATAGGATCTGGAATAGACTCAGCATGAGTTCTTGGTGTCAGAGAGGGCAAAGTTTACAGGTTACAGGGCAAGCTTGTAGTCAGATCAATGTCAGTGTCAGAGGTCAAGGGTGAGCAGAGTTCACAGACTTCCAACATGGGGAGTAAACCTTCAAAGGGGAAGAGGGAGTTGGCCCCTTCCATTGCTAATAGGAGACTTAGCTGGTCCGAGATGACGTTGATGGATTGTTGGATGCTCAGGAGCAAGAGACAACTCCTAGGACCACAGTGACGGAGAGCGAGCCTTTGATGAAGTTTTTAGACTTCTTGGCATTGATCTGTACCACGTGTAGGATCATCAATTTCGTGTCTTCCAGGAAACAAGGAGAAGCTGACCAACAGTGTAGGAGGAATGCCAATGTGCAAGATGATTTGAAAAACAGTGTGCCAGGGTCAGTGTAATGGCCCCAATTGTGGATTCCCATGTCTGCAGTTGGAGACGCTTCTAGGCTTGTGTTAGCCAGGTCAGAGGAGTGTGATTATGTTACCAGAGAGCTCGAAGAAGTTTTATGGGGCCTGTTGTCACATCCATAGTAGAAGGGGCTACCATGATTTGCAAACCAGTTTTGAGCATATTCCTAAGCCAGTCCTATGTTATCTTATGCACGAGATCAGTAGCTAATGAGCAGTTTGATGATGATCACTCTTACATTCAGTGGGCCCAGAGCATGTCCTCAATCAGTTTCATGTTAAGACTGAGCCCCATGACTCCAGGTCGGTGACTGAGTTAGCCATTTTTCACCTCGACAGAGCAGAGATGATGATTGTGTCCCATGATTTACACAGTAGCAGTGTTCCAATGTTCTCCAGATGTTACAAATTCAGTTGCAGGTATATGACCCAGCAAGTATATGGGTTTTTGTACTTGGATGCTTATTTTGCGCGTTTACTTATCTTAGTAGTTGGATTTGGTGTATAGTGGCTATGCTTCGGTGATCTTTTATCTTGTTTTGTATTGATGGTTTAGACTCTAGAGTAGAAGTGATTGAGTTGTTTTGAGTGAAAGGTTCTTGTGTATACTCATTGGTCATGCCCTTGTCATAGTATGGGCTTGGTCATTCCCTATAGGTTTTTGCTAGTCGCGGCTTCACCTGTTCACTATCCCCATCCATCTATTATCTTTCGTCTTTGGTTTGATCCCAACTTGCACATTGATTAATGATATCGAGGAATCCCCCCACTTATGCCTCTATGTTGGATAGACTCCATGTTTACCTTGTGTCTTGGCTCTGGAGTGTGTGGCCTATGTCAACGAGATGTTATCTGTTAGTCCTTGAAAGCAAGTATTCCTACCAAAAAGCATCGGAACTTAAATGTTATATCTAAATGGATGCAAAAGTCAACAACAAAAGTGTTTTTAAACACTAAAGCAAATAAATAAAATGTCTTTCGTAGCTAGTCAGTGGCTAAGGGACGAGCACTTATCCCTTGTATGACGTAAGGTCGTTTGCCCCTACAGGGAAATAGGGTAGTAACTCTATCGCACATATGGACGGTGGCGGGCAATGGTGTTAAGACCGAGTCATTATCTAAGGCCCACAAGGCTATTCAGGGCACCTACTCTTGGAGGCTGGCTAGTGAAAGTTGATCAATGCTAAATGTTAAATGTAAATCTTAAAAGTGCAAAAATGACAGTGAATCAAATGCAATAAAGGTTGTTTGTCTAGAGTCTAGTGGGAGCATTCCAAGCACTCTATCCATTTGTGAGGCACCACCGTTCCCTAGTGTCTTCTATCCAGCATATGTATAAGTGGTTTCCCTTCTCCCCCATGTCCGAGAGGTCACAGTGTTGAGGTTGTCAAGTCAAATCCCCTTAGCCCAGCCTTGTTCCTTCAGGTTTTACCCATAACTAGCAAAATGGTCAAGTCTATAAATGAGTATACACTTGAGGCTTTTATTTGGAGTGACTTATTGCTTTGATCTAGCCTTACTATTTATATTTTGTTCATTGATCGCCATTGTAAGGCCACTGAATGCTTTAGTCTTGCTACTAATATAAATAAGGGAGCATACTTCATCCACTTGTACATGCAGGATTAGTTGTTTTTAGTCTAGGTCATTATTTTGATCATTTATGACTTGGTCAAACCAATTTGACCATGTCAACAGCAGGTTCAGGGATGAGTTTGCCGACAGAGTTTGATTTTGCTTATTCATGGCCCTTTGGTGTCCATTAGATGGATCCATGCTCCACACAGTGATTTTACATGATGGCTTGCATTAGTTTTATTATTATCAACATTTATAGGCTATATTTTTACTATTTGGGCATGGATGAGCTTCCAGATGTATTTCTTGATGGACATATGGTGTATGAGTACTCATTCCTAATGGATATGGACATTTTGAATCCATTGGTACACTCAGATCTCAGTTCCGGACACAAGTACTTGATGAAATGGCCAGTTTATCTTCCTACAATAGAGTACCATAAAAAAATAGCATTAAAAATGTGAAAATGGCTCACAAGGAAATCGATTTGGCTTAATAGGGCAAAGAAATGGCATGAAATTTGTTCGAGGCATATTGTTGATGCTCTATACATCTTCCGGCATGGTCTTCATCTCTTGTTGGGGTCCACACGACTTTAGCTTGATCATTGGGGGCGTCATCTTCCATGTTGGGGTGGGGACACACATCCTAGTGTTCCTTGCCAACCACATGTTATATCTTATATGGATGTATTAGGGGGTGCTAGCAGAGTGATTGTTGTACCTCCTAGCCCCCCTCTCTTATGTTATATTGATGTACCTAGTCATATATTATGTCATAAGTCCCCCCTAGGCGTCTTTGAGGGAGTGTGTCCCCCCTCTTTGAGTGACCTCATATATATTTATCGAGTACATCATTAGTCGTTGATCTTGATGTATTATCTTTTAATCCTAGCCCTCCATACTTTTGGGTTTAGCATTTTTGTATTGTGAGGATCTATTTATATGATCTCTCACTCATTTGTAAAGGACTTTTGGCTCTTGGAATATTGGTAATAAAGGAAAATTTTCTTAGATCTCTTGGAAAATCTTTGATGAATGTTCTTGTACATGATTGGAATGTCTCTTTCTTAAAAATTTGAGTTGATTTGATGTGGTTTTGAGACAAAACTTGTGGAGGCCGAATTGATTTCATGCAGGGGTGCGATTTGGTTTGAGGGTTTGATTGTGAGGGATCTCCATCTATCGCTAAGCAAATCGCTTCATCTTAGGGTGTATCCAATTGTGACCTTGTCCATTGATTGATTTTCTAGAGATCTCTTGCATTATGGCTATCTTTTTCTTGTGAATCAAATCTAACGATTGTTGTTTGTGTTTGCAGGGAG
This sequence comes from Larix kaempferi, assembly GCA_027924585.1. Classification (NCBI taxonomy): domain Eukaryota; kingdom Viridiplantae; phylum Streptophyta; class Pinopsida; order Pinales; family Pinaceae; genus Larix; species Larix kaempferi. The sequence goes on along the minus strand of BSBM01000451.1, from coordinate 9,115,984 downwards.
AAAAGGGTGCACTTCCTCCATTGGAGCAAATCGATCTAGCTTGAAACCATCCGAATCTAACTCAAAATTGTAACTAGTTGAAAGGATCATCAATGTACTTGGCGGCAGCAAGATTTTCAAGTAAGATCTATGAGGTTTTCCCTTGTTTCAATTTTCTACTCCATTAGTCATTTAAATTTCAAATTTTAAAACCCTCATCTTTTAGATCTAGTAGATCGGGCGATCTTCTTGGCTTGTAATTCAAAACCCAAGTTGGAAATAATTAAAAACCTCTAGAGACCAAGTTTGGACCAAAACCGACTCCATTTGCCCTAGATCTAGCACTAGTCCTCCTCTAGACAATTCGCCCTCCTTGGGGATTTGATCATTTACCCCGATCTACCATTTGGGTGTTGCTTGGTTGTCCTCCAAAGTGTAGATCTAAACCCAAGCAACTATTCTAAGTGCCATTTGCTCCTTAAACTTTCCCATTTGACCATCTCATATTTTATTGCCTAATACCTAGGTGGATCTATTGTGGGTATTTGTTATTGGCACTAGATCTATCTAGATCTACTACTCTAACATCATTGTGGCGATATATCTTCAAGGTTGAGCATTTCTTCTATCTCTAAACCCTATCAACCGGTACCTAATCCCTCTATCCCACATCCATTTCCTAGATCTAGATCTATCAACTCAAAATCTCATTGCTATGTCTCTTCCATATCACTTAGTGTGTCTTGTGTTGGTTCGCTAGTCCTCATTGGCTAGCTAGGGTCTCCCCCTTGATCTCGCTTATAGCTTGATCTAAAGCGATAAGAGCCCGTTTGGTGTGACAACCATTCTATCAAGTGGTGAACGAGGACCTTGCAAGTGTCAGGTTTAGTTGCCCCACCTCTACCGTCCCGGATAGGATACCCTTCGTGGCAGCTACAATCTTTGTGATAACAGGGCCCCAACCTAGTCCATTTATCCTTATTCATCATCAGGATAATTTCTGCACAATCCGTTCGTGGTTCCATTGCATTCCAGTGATTCCCATAAATTGGGAGAATTATTACTATTAGGCATAAATTCATAGTTACCGAAATCGTGAGTATTCTGAGTTTGACTCGGATCGGATGCTAAATGAGTCGAATCAAAACGGGGCGAGTCAAACTCGAATCTTGGCGATTTATGCTCAGAACTCGACAAAAAATTGGCTCGGATCGCCGCAAATCGATGAGTTTGACTCATGGGCCACTTGTCGACTGCTCGAAAACATTAAAATCGCGCCTTTTCTGTCGTTTTTTCCATTCATTCTCGGGCGTCTTTCTTTCCCTGTTTTTTCCCACTTCCTCCATTTGTTTTCGGGCACCCTCGACATGGAGCACTTCTCCCACAGTCCACAGCAGGAGCACATGACACTGGTCTCTGAGAAAACTCAAGCACAAGATGCGGGCTTGCATCTTCGACGCGTCACAGGCACACGACGCGGCTTGCATCTTCGACATGTCACGGGCACACAACGCGAGCTTGTAAACTTCAACGCGTCACGGGAAAACAAACTGCAACTGTGTGCGGGCTTGGGCAAGCAGCTAGGGCTCTATCGCTCTACGTATGTCACCTTTGTACAGGGCCACGGGCTCTACTGCTAAATTTCTCTCACCTTGTGTGCGCCGATGCAGGCTTGGGCAAGTAGCTACGATTTTGTGAGTCATGGCAGCCACATGAAACAGCCACCATCAACTATTTTGCATTCAACAGCTACAGTATGTTATTTGAATGGGCAGTTGTTTCTTATTTTTTAATATTTTATTTCAGGTTATTATTTATAATTTTGATTGTTGTTTTTTATTTTTTTATTTTTACATTGCATTTGCATTCTACTTCTTAGTTTTTCTTCCTACTTAGTATTTAGTATCTAGATTTTGGATCCTTTCTTTATGTATTTTGGACTCATCTTATGGATGAGAATTGACATATTTTGGACATCGTTTTGGATTATGGATTCATCTTATGGATGAGAGTTGATATATTTTGGACATCTATGATTTTATTGATATCTTTTGGACATCTATTGATATCTTGCACGATATGGACATTACTATTTTGAATATCTATGAAAAATGATTTTTTTAATTCAAAATATAGGTTATATTTAATTTTTTGTATTTCCTGATTTTTTCCCGATCCGATTCAAACTCTTCACTCTTTTGCCTCGCCGATTTATTGCCAATTCCGAGTCTGGTAAGCATGCATAAATTAACTATGGCACTAAAGGTGTTATTTGGGGCATTTTATTTGAGGGAACACCTTAGTGTAATAGCTCGTTAGAACCAGGACGAAGAGCTTTAAACTATGGGAATTAATTAATTATTCAATCACACCAGGCAAAAAGTGACTTTATCAAGTGACATTGAGTAATAAATTAATAAAGTGACTATTGACAAAGTCACTTTATTATTAAAAGGGGCAAAAGGTAAAAATGGCCAAAAAGGGGTCAAGATAAGAATAAAAGAGGGAGAAAGCCTCACTTTTCATTCATTCATGATATTGAATTTTCGAAATTTGAGAGCTCTTGAACTTTGCTTTCTCTTGGACGAAACCCTAAGAGAGAGGAGGAATAGTTTCGGTGGTAAAACCATCCACCCTAGCTATTCTATGAGGAGAGATCAAACAGATTTCTCATTTGTTCTTCATTGCCAAGGTTTGTGATAGAATTTTCATCTTCAATTTGTCGATTTGGGCTGAGTTTGCGGAGTCTTGGTGACCATCCTTGAGTGGGCGCACTTGTGGAGAGACCACTTTCATCTTTGTTGGGTTCTATAGAAGTACCAGTCAATTGGATAAGAGGCACACTTCACTCTAAGTTCTGAACCTTCTCATCAGAAAGATGAGGTGGAGTTCAACCAGCCATCATTTGCAACTCTACTGTGTACTGCATTCTAGAATTGTCTCACAAAAGGGGGCACATCATCTTCTTATTTCCCCATCACTGTATTCTCTTTGGAGTGGAAGAAGCTGCCAGGAGTAAGGGCGCACCTGTGTGACTTCACCAGCGCTAAAGGAATCAGACCCAGACTAACAGCCCTGTGGGGGAACAGAGAGGGTGCATTCTTGCTGATAAGAGAAGACACAGTCACCCTGTAGGGGTCGGAATATCACCCAGTCAGCTTGGGAAATTGAGAGGAGGTCTGAACTTTGCCAAAGAAAGAAGCATTAATATACCAGTTAAAACACAGTCATTTTCTACACTCAAATCGTGTGGCTGTGGAGACTGAAGGTACAGGAATGAGAAGTAACATCTCTGTTTTGGGGTCGCTGCCATCTCTAAAAATTACCAGCTCTTTCGGAGTAAGGAAGAAAGGCATTCGGTGCTTGCTGAGAGCAGCAACTTCCTCATTTATCCTTGGTTCTGATATCTCTTGTAAGTCTGAATATTTTGACCATGTTTTAAATTAATGCAACAGCTGTATGAAATACTGTTATATGCTTGTGTGTGTGTTGTGGGCAAATTGTGGTTTATATGCAACATAATCTCAAGTGTATATATTTCACTATGGCAAATAAAGCCATGCTTGCAAACTGAAATATCCCTTTAATCCCCATAAACAAGAAAACATCAACCAAATCAGGCTCTTGGATTTAAGTGGCAGCTACAGCAGTATGTATGATAAGTGTTTGTCGAAATTCTTCATCCAAATGCTTCACCAGTGAACATATAAGAATCAAGTCTGCTTCATAATAAAATCTACAGCAGTACATAATCTATAAATCAAGCACCGAGTAGAGAACCAAATTAGATTTCATTAACATGTCAAGGGTGAAGTTTTCCAAAATTGACTCAGGACCATTACAGTGGTATCAGATCCATATACCCTGCCAGCTTGTGGGGTATTCAGTGGGGGAATTATTCCACATTGCTTTAAATCAAGTGATCCGCACTTATTTCTCTCAATTTCAACAATGGTATGTGGTATCAAGCTTGCACTCAATGGACTTAAGGAAGATGAAGGCAACGCAAGAACTCATGGATGAGACTTAGCAAATCCTTCAGAAAAATAAGAAGCTCCTGGCGGAGATTTGGGAGAATCTATACATGCCTTACTACCGGGAATATTTAGCATTGGGTGAGGAATTCTGTGCAGCATTGTCCTTTCGAGACTATTACACCATCAAGCACGGAAGCTGGCCCAAGGATTTGGATGAGGATTGCTTTAAAGGCACAGGGCAGAAATCGAAGAGAGATGAGCATCAAGGACAGGTGACAGAGCATACATCTAGCCATATTGAGGACTTGTGCATAGAGGAAAATCAAACAGCAGCCTCGGATGCACCATTAGAGTCGTTCTATGAGGCTTATGACACTAGCACACATGTTGGACAGACCGATAGCACAAGTGATGCAGCCTTCCAATCAGCTCTTGTTGAGGAGTCAACATCTTATCCTTGCTATGATGCTTATGACAAGTTGGGGGTGGGTGCACCTATGTATGATGAGGACTTAGCACAGGATGAGTTACCTTTTGAGGTTGATTTCATTTCTCAGGAGGATGTTAGTGACACGTATGGTTTGATGGAGGAGCCTCGTGTGATGGTTGAGCATGAGGAGCATTCTGATTTTCAGGAGCTTGCAGTAGTTTACAACCCCACTAGTTTTTAATATTTTATTATGCACATGTTTTGCATTGTGGAGATCATGAGCCACTTCTATTAGAGAGACCACTAAAAGCTCAAAGCTTAGCTACGGAGGAGATAGTTGAGCACATTCCTTGGGGACCAAGCCATAAGGAAATGCATGCATCCCTAGATTGGGTGGACAAGTATATGACAATTATGGATACTCACCGGGATATATTGTCAGTTGACATCAGTAGAGTGTTGGATACAGTAGCCCATGCAAAATATCGGATGATACAAGAGGCTACAATTAGATACAGCAGTATGCATGGGTACACAAGGGCACACGACGGTATATATTGGAGTTTTGGAGTGTTTCCTCCAGGGAGACCTCTTGATAGAGATCGCAGACATATCATTGATTTGAGGTTACCTAGGATCGGTGAGTGGATGGGTGAACCTCAGGTTGTAGCATATCCTTCGATGATCGATCTTCATTTGAGATATCACCAAAGGAGGGATAGGGAGCAGGATACTCACAGCTCTACTTCCAGGTTCCATTATGATTTCTTGGTCACACCCTTGGGATTGACCAATGCACAAGCCACTTTACAGTCTTGCAGACAGTTATTTGATATCTTCGTGGTATACAGCAGGACAGGAGAGGGCCACTAGAGCCATTTGAATGAAACAAGGAACATTGTGCCCATGACAAAGGTCTTTCATTTTGACCATGTGATCAGTGCGCAGAGTGCACAGGAGGAGATCCATACTTTGTTGGATCGGTTCACAGATATTTTTACAGACATTGGGAGTGGTGGAGTTCCAATTTGGTGGTGGGATCCTGGCATTCATCCACGCAATGGATTGTTTCAGATTGTAGAGGTGATTGACAAAGCTGTGACGATGATTGGTCAGATATATTGTGATGTCAATGGAGGAGAGGTTGAGACTTCTTCTTTATGCAAGGCAGGCTTCCTTTCCTTGTATTCAAGATTGAGACTAATAGTGGAACCGTTACAGATGAGATGGTCGGGCTTGGATGCATGGAGTGGTCTTTTGAGGGGTTTGTGTAGCTTATGATTGCTTGGCTCATCAGGGGTAGTCAGATGGATTCTTGTGTTAACACCAGGCAGACCAACGCTATAGAGAGAGGGTGATTCACATCCTACAGGCTAGTGTGGGACCCAGGTGACTTCACCATTTATAGGCAAATTCGAGATAGGTTCGCATGGAGAGACTTCGCAGACATTATGCCTAGTTAGCAGAGCAAGTCGGGACCCACTCATTCAGCAGCATTGATGCAGCCTTCAACCATTTTTGGGCAGGAATGGGGGAGCATGTTGTTAGATTGCATCACATGGGTACTAAGGGTACAAAGAGCAGAGACTAACCAGCTTTCAGATTCCATGCACTTTTCGATGATTTCTTCGGAGTATAGGGAAACACGGGTGATAGAGCTATCTCTTGGGGAGATGTTTAGAGTTCACGAGCAGCCCAGATTCATTGTTAGTGATCGGGAGAGCACAGTCCACGAGACATGTTGGCAAGAGCTGTATAGATTAGTTGGCACCGAGTTGATCAGTGTAGCACAGCCAGAGTCGGTTGGTATGAGGTATAGTGGATTCCAAGTTGGGATGTGGATTCCAAGTACTCCTATGATTGGCCTGTGGACACTCTGAAAGGAGATGATGGGGCGCATGCCATATGGCAAGACAGATTCTCTTTTCCGATACTCATGATCGAATCCGACAGTGGATTTGCAAACTTTGACTTCACTGAGCTATGATTCGAGGATGTGGCCCTAGATAGCGGGGATGGTTCTTCTAGGTATTGCAACTTGGGGTTCCACGAGTGTAGGATACCATCTATACATGAGGGCCAGATGTTTATGATCAGAGTGGTGCAGCGTCAGCATGGTGGGTCATTTCTAAGAGTAGCATGGGACCTTGGGATTTCATGGTTGGACAGTTTGGCAGCTGGTATAGTTGGGAGAGTTAGATTTTACTATCATGAGCTCACTCCTATAGTGCATTGGATCAACTTCCTAGGAGAGCAATTCTATTAGAGGGGGACCCAATATTTACAGTATTTGTTAGCTCTATTGAGTTGTGATCTCCAAGGGGCCTCTTGCGTTAGTACCTTGCAAGGCAGTATTGTATGCAGTAAGTGCTCCACACCTCTCAGGTTGGTTTGGGACCCCAGTACCATTTTCAGTTTCAATATGGTTCAGTCGTGGAGTGTCAAGTTGTGATGGCATTGCTTCAAGACGAGCAATCTTTGGGAAAGGAGGACTGTAATGTCCCCAATTTTGGATTCCCCTGTCTACGGTCGGAGACGCTTCCAGGCTTGAGTTAGCCAAGTCATAGGAGTGCGATTATGATACCAGAGAGCTCGGAGGAGTTTTATGGGGCCACAACCTAGTCCATTTATCCTTATTCATCATCAGGATCATTTCCGCACAGTCCGTTCGTGGTTCCTTTGCATTCCGACGATTCCTGTAAATTGGGAGAATTATTAGGCATAAATTAATTAATGGCACTAAGAGTGTTAATTGGGGCATTTTATTTGAGGGAACACCTTAATGTAATAGCTCGTTAGAACTGACCGTGAGGGGCAGCTCAAGTGGTAAAGATGAGAAGTTGTAATTGGTTGTAAATGGACGGTCACGTGTTCGAATCCCCCCAAACTTACCCGTGCGCCATGGTTCGGGCCCTGTGGATGCACCTAGGGGTATAGTGGTAGCAAGATTAGATCCCTGGACCCCGTGTCACGCGAGTACCAACCCAACTCTAGTTGTCGATTTCCCTAGTAAAAAAAAAGCTTGTTATAACCAAGACGAAGAACTTTAAATGATTGGAGGACGAAAAGAAAATTGATTAATTATTCAATGACACTAGGCAAAAAGTGACTTTATAAAGTGACATTGAATAATAAATTAATAGTGACTATTGACAAAATTGCTTTATTATTAAAAGGGGCAAAAGGTGAAAATGGCCTAAAAGGGGTCAAGATGAGAATAAAAGAGGGAGAAAGCCTCACTTTTCATTCATTCATGATGTTGCATTTTCGAAATTTGGGAGCTCTTGAGCTTTGCTTTCTCTTGAATGAAACCCTAAGGGAGAGGATAAATAGTTTCGGTGGTGAAACCATCCACCCTAGCTATTCTATGAGGAGAGATCAAACAAATTTCTCATTTGTTCTTCATTGCCGAGGTTTGTAATAGTATTTTCATCTTCAGTCTGTCAATTTGGGCTGAGTTTGCAGAGATCTTGGTGGCCATCCTTGAGTGGGCGCACTTGTGGAGAGACCACTTTCATCTCTGTTGGGTTCTATAGAAGTACCAGTCAGTTGGGTAAGAGGCACACTTTACAGTAAGGTCTGAACCTTCTCATCAGAAAGATGAGGTCGAGTTCACCCAGCCATCATTTGCATCTACTGTGTACTGCATTCTAGAGTTGTCTCACAAAAGGGGGCACATCATCTTCTTATTTCCCCATCACTGTATTCTCTTTGGAGTGGAAGAAGCTGCCAGGAATAAGGGCGCACCTGTGTGACTTCAACAGCACTAAAGGAATCAGAACCAGACTAACGTGAGGTCATGAGAAGGAGGCATCGCTGCGGGGGAACAGAGAGGGCGCATTCTTGCTGATAAGAGAAGACACAGTCACCCTGTAGGCGTGGGAATATCACCCAGTCAGCTTGGGAAATTGAAAGGATGTCTTAACTTTGCCAAAGAAGGAAGCAGAAATATACCAGTTAAAACAGAGTCATTTTCTACACTCAAATCGTGTGGCTGTGGAGACTGAAGGTACAGGAAAGAGAAGTAACATCCTGTTTTGGGGTCACTGCCATTTCTAGAAATTACCAGCTCTTTTGGAGTAAGGAAGAAAGGCATTCAGTGCTTGCTGAGAGCAGCAACCTCCTCATTCATCCTCAGTTCTGATATCTCTTGAAAGTCTGAATATTTTGACCATGTTTTAAATTAATGCAACAGCTGTATGAAAATTACTATGAAATACTGTCATATGCTTGTGTGTGTGTTGTGGGCAAATTGTGGTTTATGTGCAACATAAACTCAATTGTATATACTTCACTATGGTAAATAAAGCCATGCTTGCAAACTGAAATATCCCTTTAATCCCCATAAACAAGAAAACATCAACCAAATCAGGCTCTTGGGTGTAAGTGGCAGCTACAGCAGTATGTATGATAAGTGTTTGTCGAAATTCTTCAACCAAATGCTTCACCAGTGAACATATAAGAGTCAGGTCTGCTTCATAATAAAATCTACAGCTGCACATAATCTATAAATTAAGTACCGAGTAGAGAACCAAATCAGATTTCATTAACATGTCAAGGGTGAAGTTATTCCAGAATTGACTCAAGACCATTACACAGAGGGGGAACCAGTTACAGGTGGCTCTCAAAGAAGTACCTTCCTCACTAAGAGGGAGTGTTGATTTTTGTAGCATTGGATAGGTACTTCTGCATAGGCCAAGTGTCTAACATGCAGAAATCGTCCAAAAGACCTCTCCAACTTAGGAGTTTCACTTTAATAAATTGAACTATTAAAGTGAATGTCCCTTTCTAATTATTTTATTTAAAGTGAGGGCCCATGGTATTCGGTGACCCGTGGTATTGGCCCTAGGTATTTGCATATTGTAATGTTATAAAAGTCAACCTAGGAGAAAGGAGACACAGCAAAGACAACAGTCACACAGAGGGTTGGAGAAGGACTTTCAGCTAAGTGTGTCAGGCAGGGTTCAAGGAACGAAGCAAGGGGCAATTGAGGGCTTGTAACCAGCAAGATCGAAGGAGAGGTTTAATAGCTAGCTTCTGTCATTGTATTTTCCTCAGTGGGCCATTATCCCAAGAAGGGAGCTGGAGGGTTTTATATTATTAATAAAATCAATCTGTTGGTTGGTTTTTCCCCAGTTGGGGTTTTCTAGGGTAATCTAAAGTGTCAAATGATGTGTGATTTCCTGTTTATTTTCTGCTGCATGATTTGTTAGATCTCAGTGTGATTTCGTTAATAATTGCCCAGTAGATTATTCGGGACTAATAATTAGATCTGAGCTCAGAAAATTAACATTACAGACCAAAACTACTAGTTGAAGAAATCATAGAAAGCCACACTCCTAAAGAATTGAAGCCCACTTTCCAAAACTAGGTAAATTTGCCTTTGCTGAGACAGGTTATTTAATGATGTATGTGTATTTTAAATTAATTTAATTCCGGGAGAGTATCAGAAAAGCCAGTTAAAATGTATCAGAAAAGGAATCATAAAAAATTCCAAAAATAGACTACATATTCTAGTAGTTCACAAGTCTCCCTTCGCAGTCTTTCAAGCATTAAGTCCGTGACCGTTTCCCTTGCGCTAGCACTTCACAAGCCAGAGACATGTAAAAGGAAACCATGGTAAATTAAGCTCCAGATGAGATCAAGGTCATGTTCCTCGAAATTCAGTACATCTGTCCATGACAGGGGAGCCTGTTTAATGCTGTACATGGAAGCAATCTAAAACTGTGAGAACCAAACAAGCAGACCTAGACAGTTAAAGCCACCCAGACAAACTAGGCCAAGCTCACATACCAATATAATTATAGAAGCCATCTTAATGGTTTACAAGTTACTCTGACTTGTGCAAATTTCATAGAAAATATATAAAGCTCAAAGTTAGAAAGCTGAGCTAGATTTTAGCCTTGAATAAGGAATCAAATCAAGACAGACTTACCATATGCCTTTCTTGTCGAACTCCTGCACTCTTCATTTTAACAATTGAAGCACTCCGAACTCGAAATATCGTATCAGTCAGTCCACAATTCTGATGGCTATGTTTCTTAAGAAAGAAATCTGTCCCTGCAATGAATAAACATAAAGTAACATAAACAATAGTAAATACAGTACACATCCAGAAGGCATTGTAAAATGCAAATCCCAAGACCTCAAAATTTTAGGTCGTCCTTTTCGAGAATTAAATTACAATGTTTAAGTGTTTCCTATATTATTTCAAATATAAAAATAGAACACAATTATGGCCTTAAAATCAGAATATATATTACATATTATTATAATATGAACACAAATTACCCAATAATGTTTTGAATAAAATGCTTCTTTTGACCAATAATGTACATATTGGGAATTTATATAATAAAAAAGGAAGGCTGCCTAGCAGCCAACACAAGCAAAACCATGTCTAAGTAAGCCCCACTTCAAAATCACCCAAGAGCATTACAAAAAGCAAAACTGCCACTTGAGCATATAATAATACTAACAACAGTGCCGGTGGCACAAGTCCGTAAATAGCAGTAAAGTCCAGCACACATAACCAAAAAGCATAGAAATCAACATGCATAACTCAGGCAGGCAACAGGATAACGCCCATTTCAGAGGGATAGTTGGCATTCTCATTGGTGGTGGTCCCCTGGCCTTCATTACCCTGCTCAAGCTCCTCAAGGCTTCTCTATTTCAGAAATTTCAAGGCAGAGCCACGGGAACTTATCACTCTAGTGTTGCAGCCGAGGAGGCCAATTGCAGCATCCTTCCCTGCTCTCACAAACAGTCCAGCGAGCACTCTGTTGTACTTGTAACTTGTGGCCTTCCATTAGACCTCTTGGATTGATTCAAACATGCCAAAAGGGCCAGAGACTAAAAGGGGCAGCTCTTTGCTCAAAGTGCAGGGAGCAAACGCCAATACTCCAGCAGCTAGCACAGGTGCACCACATCCCGTTTGACCTTATGGACTTGCATAGTAATCTGCATATACAGATTAGCACAAAATAGAGAACCATTATCCTAGGGAAATATTTTAACAGAGTGTGCCTTATTAAACATACCATCATTCTCTTTCCAAATGAGGAAAAGCACTTCAATTCTGATAAGCTACCATGTTGCACAGAACTCAATGAACCAAGCAATCTTATCCCCTGAGAGAGCGTCTTTCCATGATATGGATGCAAGGAGTAGTTGGCCACAGAATTTAGTGACCCAATACTAGGCTTATTAGGAATAAGCACAATACCAAAAGGGGTATTTGAGATTTTTTAGGCAACCACACAAAGGACACTGTTCACTCCATATTTGCTTGTGTAATAGCAGGGTTAAGTTCCAGCTATTTTAGCAGTTTGCTTTTTTGTAGGAGCCAGAGTTCAGGCGCCTGCATGTCAGACATTTTTACATATTCTCAGTCCTTGCGAAGTCACAATGTCAACAAGCCTGTTTCAGGTGACATGCAAGCAGTCTCATGATACTGATATGTTTAGCAGTTTGCTTTTCAAGGCTTGCATGTCGTTTCTGAGCACATATTTGGGTTCCTTGCAAAGTCTAATAGCAATGCTTTCATTGACATGCAAAACGTTGCTATTTTCAGCAGTGTCTATTTTTTAGATGTGCTATATTTGGCAGCAGTCTCACAGTTGTTTCTCTTCATTTTCAGTCTTTCCTGCTTTTTAGGATCAGACTGCTTTTTTCTTGGGCATGTCTATATTTAAAATTCTATTTTTGGTAGGTATAAGGTGTGATGTCATGGTCCCAAGTGTGCAGTGGGTAGAATGGTTTCCAGGATTCTGGTGGGTGAAGGATGATGACTCAAGTGCAGTGTTAGGCAGGTTGATTGTACTCCCAGTGTGACATGTGGCAAATTGTTTAAGGGTTTCCATTTGCATGAGGTAATAAAATTGTTTCATGCCAAAATCCTAACTCACCTTGCTAGGTTGGCTCATCAATATTGCTAGGTTTGACTTTCCAAAGACCCTAATTCGCCTTATTATCCCTAGTTGGAAAATATGTTATTTGTTCCAAGTCAAAGTTTCTTGTTTTAGTATTGTGTACTTAATGTCCTAAAATACCTAATTCGACCTCTTTTTTTGTAATTGATATTCTTGCCAATAACATCAAGCCTAAAAGCTAGTTTGACTGCTTTTGTTCTAATTGCAAAATGGTTATTCTAATCAACCCTTAAGGCCTAGTCAATGCTTTATCCATGCACGCAAACTAATCTTGAAAGCTAAGTCGAATTTCCCTGGCCAAAATTAGCACAAAAAACAGTTTTGGAAAGTCTAGTCTCAAATGGAACTGTGCTGGAATGGGTCATTGTTGGCAGCTTTTACTTCAAGGAAGATGTTTCCTTCTCAAATCAGCATTCTGGCGAACTCAATGTTCAACAGAGAACTCATGGGATGAGAGTTTGGATTTACATTTAGCAAGACAGTGTACACATCTCGGAGACAGGATACATATCAAGTACTTAGAGATAAATCACGAGATGTGAGAAATGTCTCCCCAAAGACTCTCATTGTCTCCTGCAAGCACCTCAATGTATCCCACAATTTCTTCATAAAAATACCAAAAAAAAGCTAAAAATCTCAATTAGATAAAGAAAAAACACTACCTAAGCCCTAGGGCAGATCCCATACTCCAAATTGACTTGGAGAAGGAGAGAATAATTATGAATAAAAAAAACATTTATGAAGCAATAAGATGCCCTCACTAACATACCTGCCATTACAAATGAGCCTTGGCCAAAGCTGGAGAGCGATGAGTTCTTAGATAATATTTGACCAAGAGTGAACCTAGACTAATTGAAGTGAATACTGAGAGGGAGACCTAATTTCTGGATGGAAAATTGAAATATAAGTTCTGTAACTCCGATATTATCTTTTTAAAAGACTAAGTCTAGACTATTATTGGGCATGCCTATCTTTGATTGATGTGGGATATTATGAGATAGACAATTGTTCAATGTTCATTATTCATTCAATAGACACGGCCTTTAGGCCCGAAGTGTCCCATGTCTACATGTTGGATTCCGACATGTGTTTTGGATGTGTCCTATTTTAGGACATGTCCCAAAACACGTGTCGGACACGTGTCTTGGACATGTCCTATTTTAGGACATTGTCCAAAAACACGTGTCGGACATGTGTCTTGGACGTGTCCCAAAACAGGACACATGTCCTAGGAAAAAGCAGCCCGCAGACCATTAAAATGTGATTTTTCCTTCATTTTTTCACAGTTTTTGGTGAGGCTTGAGCTCTAAGAGGATTTTTTTGCAGGTGAAGATCAGTAACAGGTTTTTCAAGGTGATGACTTAATGAGAAAAATAATCCGACATCTATGTAATACAACATTTTGACTTTGATGACTTAATGAGAAGAGTCTATGAGCCTATCATTGACATATGCATTGTGATTTGTGAATGTGTAATGTGTATTGATTCTATTGAATATTTGTAAATGCTAGTTTCTAAAAAAATTGAATCTATATGTCTATATTTTCATTTTTGTAATTTTTTAATATATAATTTTAAATACATATATAACTTCGTGTCAAGTATTATATATATAACTTCGTGTCAAGTGTATATATATAGAGAGAGAGAAAGAGAGAGAGAGAGAGAGAGAGACAGAGATAAAATCGTGTCAAGTGTTATATATATATATATATATATTGTCAAGTGTTATATATATATATATAATTATATAGAGAGAGAGAGAGAGAGAGAATCGTGTCAAGTGTTATATATATATATATATCAATGTTGGAAAAATCGGAATCGGTCGAGGGTCAACTAGGAATCGGAATCAGAATCAGTAATGAATCGATCATAAATCGGTCGATTTGAATTTAATGAATCGGTTTACTCAAAAATACATAAAATATTTAAATTTTAAAGAAAAACAACATTTTCAAGATTTTAGGACTGTTGTTATGACCCAGACCTGTTGTTTGAAGGCCAAAGAGCACCTATACTTCTTGTTTAGGGCTGCTTTAATCCAAAGTACTTCCCACAATTTATTTTAAGCCTTTAAGGTGATTTTCATGACTTTTTACTGCTGCAAAGGTCATAACAGGCACATGTTTGCTTCAAAACTGTTGTACAAGGGTTTGAACAGCTTCAACCTAAGTTGCATGAAACGGGGGAAACGAGGACGAAACGGGGGAAACTTCGAAACAAGGGAAACGTGACCCCCCAAAATTTTGGAAATGAGGAAATGCAATATATATATATATATATATTAAATTAATAAATTAGCAAAGACATTTACGAAAATGAATGTGAAATATAAATCATCAATCATACATGTCAACTAATCATTGCCTATATTGGGATCCTATTCATCAATAGCACCCTATGCCTCCCTTCTCTAGGCTCTAGCCCTTGCCTCTAACTCAAAGTTGATCCTCCAAGGACATTAGTCAACGACTCAACACACTACAATTTTGATGAAACTTCCTAATCCAATAGCTAAAATAACGTAGAAAAAGCTTTCCATGCTTGATAAGTGATTTTCAATGAGTGAAGAGTACAGTTTTATTAAGGTCATAACAGAGGAATTCAACAATCAACAACACCAACATCAAGGTACATATAGGGGTTGATGTGCTTGATTAAATGCCAATTCCATACCCTCATACATGATAGAATCTGGTGGAAACCTTGCAATCCTAAAATCCTGAAAACTATTAAGTCCGATGAATTTTGAATGGGATCTAAAAATCTACTTTTTGCATACGAAGTCCGATGAGGTTGGAAACCACTCTCAAAGATCCTAAAACAATTAATGGTAATGTTAAAAATTTAAGTAAAAGGATGGAAAATAAAAGATAAGGAGAATGTCACTTTTAATTTAACATTACCATTAATATCACCAAGTACTACTGCACCATGGGGATATTGCATTGTTTTTTTGAGTCCGCGGGCACCCACACAAAATTCCAGTCGGCCGATTTTTTACATAACTCGGCCGATTAGACCGGTTCGGTACCGAACCGGCCGATTCAATGTCCAGATCGGTCAGTTCAATACCGAACCGGTCGACCGAACCGATTTGCAAACAGATTTGATTCGGTTCCTTATCAAATCGGTAGATCGGCCGATTCCGAAACCGATTTGGCCGATTTTTAAAACATAGGTCTAATAGGACAATCCACATAAAACTAATCTTCAAGAACTTGGGAGGTCACAGAAAGTGACTACCATAGAGTCAGGGGGGGTACTCATTAATGAAGTTCATCCTCTCTCCGTTGGACATTTGGTAAAGCTACTCTTGCGCTCAGTTCAAGAAGGCGAGTCTTAGTGGGCCAAACCAAGAACAAACCCATTAACAACCATCACTTTTAATAATAAAATATACCAAGAACAATTGCACAACATTTTCCCTTTCAGCATTTCATTTCGGCACTGGTATCGTTATTTAATATCTTGTTATGCTGAAATGTTTATGCTTTGATGATGATGATGTATATCGAATGCTGTGAAGTTTGATGTTATATTGTTCTTGTGTTTAATAATTTAACTCCTGTATTTCTTAGCTTTTCTTTTAGAATAAAAGCCTTAGGACAATCCACATAAAACTAATCTTCAAGAACTTGGGAGGTCGCAAAAAGTGAAGAGTCAGGGGGGTACTCATTAATGAGGTTCATCCTCTCTCCGTTGGACATTTGGTAAAGCTACTATTGCACTCAGTTCAAGAAGGCAAGTCTTAGTGGGCCAAACCAAGAACAAACCCATTCACAACCATCACTTTTAATAATAAAATATACCAAGATCAATTGCACAACATTTTCCTTTTCAGCATTTCATTTCGGCACTGGTCTGGTTATTTAATATCTTGTTATGCTGAAATGTTTATGCTTTGATGATGATGATGTATATCGAATGCTGTGAAGTTTGATGTTATATTGTTCTTGTGTTTAATAATTTAACTCCTATATTTCTTAGCTTTTCTTTTAGAATAAAAGCCTTAGATTTATTTTAATAGGGACCACCCCCCTTGGCTTCGCTAGGAGTAAGCCTAGACGGAGGAGTCGAGTTTCAAATGACAGTACTTGACTCTGACATGCCCCCAAGGACACACCCAGAGGCTTGAAGATTCCTGCCACATTACCCAAGTTGTGTATTAGGCGGCAACACATTCAATATAGGATCTGGCATTGTGTCTTAAAGCAGCAAGAAGCAGACCACTATTTATTTGTCCTCTACTCAAGCTGAGTACAAAGCATTGTGCAGTCCTACCTGTGAAGCAATTTGGCTAAGGCTCACTCTTGAAGACATGGGAGAAAGGCAAGGAGTACCAACATCTATCAAGTGTGACAATCAAAGATCAATAAAATTGACAAACAATCCAATTTATCATGCAAGATCATAACACATTGAAACTTAGCATCATTTTATCAGAGAAAAGATTCAATCAAAAGAAGTCGACTTGATGTACTATGATACAAATAGGAACATGGCTGATGATTTGCTAAGCCTTTGGGAAAAGCAAAGTTTGTAATATGTAGGGATATGGTACTTATCATAAAGAATTTGTTTCTCCATTAAGGAGGAGTGTTAGAAATAAATGGATAAATGACAGTACTGGCAGTGGGAATCCATTGTGTTACATAAGTGGCAGGAAAAGCTCCCAGTTTTGTTAGATAGGTGTCTACTCAAGTTCCAGTTTTTCAGGGTTCAGTTGATCCTCTTATTTTCAAGGAAAAAAATCATAATTTTATACGGGAAGATTAAAATTACAGTGACAGATGCTTGTACTGCTAACAGCCATTTAAGGCCCAAAAGGAAAAAACCAGTCACAGTCCTAGACTTTCCAGTACAAAATTTTATCTGCAGAGCAGTCAGCATTATAAAGGGCTACAGAGCTTCACGGCTATCATGCCTATAGACCACTGTTCAGATCCACATATATAATATCACTTATATTCAGTCTTCTTATACATGATTTTAAAGAGGTATAACAGGGAAAAAAGTACTTTAGTTCCCAAGAAAGTGAGCTTAGAAAAACAATAACATATCGCTTTAAAGGCAGGTGGGCATATTCCCTGTGCAGCCCGTTGTTTCCTTCATGAACAATCCATTCAACATGCTGGATATGAAGACCTTCCGTAGACAGATGATCAGCTCCCTGATTCCTTTCTCTGTAGATGTGTGCAAAAGTTATCTGAGTGAAACCCCCAACTACATCCCGTATATCCTCATAGAAAGGCTGTAATGTGAAATTTCTCAGGGTATACTCCCTCCTAAGCCATTTTATTATGTACTCAGTCACCAAAAACTTGTAAATCCTGCACCCCATATTCAGCTGCTCTAGTCAAAATAAGCTTCAGTGCCCATAACTCTGCCTTGCTATTGATGTCATGACCAACACCTGCTTTAAAACTAATGATATGGGACTCGGATATATAAAATGCCTCCTGCCCCCGCTGCCCCCGCCCCCCAAGGTGGCTCTCCCTGAGATGGACCATCAAAATAAGCCCAAGGCTTTGTTCTATCAATGACTTCTTCAACCACCTGTCGAGTAGGCTTTGGAGCCTTTGTTTGTTTGAAGTATGAGAGGAAATTCCAACCTTGCAAAGCACATTGAACTGAAGAAATGTTTTTGCTATCCTATACCAGTTGATCTTCTTGTTATCCTATTTATGCTTGTATTTTCCATTCAGAAATAGAGAGCTCGATCAGCTCATTTCAGTGTGCAGCTCTGTTATGCTGTGCTTTAAAACTCTGTTTTAGATAACTTAGACAACTGAATCATCATACGACAAAATTGTTCAAATTTTTGAAATAAATTTACGAACTGGAACTTATTTAAACAGATGCCAGCAGCTCCGTTTTAATATATTAGAATATGTTTCATACATCAGAAAATGTATTGTAATATATCATAAATGTTCAGAAATTTTTAATTATATTCTAAATTAAGTACGCGAATATATCATTAATGTTTAATTTTTTTTAATAATTTTCAAAATTAAGCACTAATTTATGTCAACGGTGGCTGGTGGAAGAAAGCACGATGTTGTGATTAACCAACCAACCAATGTTCAGATCTCTCTGACGTTCTAAGTCCTTGCCGTATGATTTTCAAAATTAAGCATTAATTTATGTCGACGGTGGCTGGTCGAAGAAAGTCTGATTTTGTGATTACCCACCGAAGCTTTGTATCTCTCTGACGTCCTAAGCCCTTGCCGCATCAGGACAGTTAGAAACTAGTCGAAAAGAAAAATTAAGAGTTCCAAAACAGTGATTCACAGTTGCCAGAATGGAAATGGCAATAGAGGAACGGCGGAAGAAATAAAGGGCCGGTCAAATTTACTTTAGACAGGCAAGAACAATAACAGTTAAGCTTACTCGAAAGTAAATGCAAGGCGTTTATCCATTATAATTGAGTAAAGGTATGATCCATTAACAGTTAATTAAGAAAAGATCGGGGTAAAATGGACTGTACTGTATCATTCAGACTCACTTAATATATTATAATATTACGTAATCATTTAACTTAACATAACAGCAATATACAGTTCACAATACATTAGTAACAAATCTGTTCCACTAGCACGTAATTGAGTAAAAATCGATGAAATGAACTGCAATATAACATAAATGTTCAGAGTCTTTTAATAATTTTTTAAACAAAGTAATAATTTAACTTATGAAAACAGCGATTCACAGTTCACAGTAAATTATTCGCTTATATTTTCCACTGGCACTTAATTAAGTAGAGATCGGTAAAATGGACTGCGATAATTAACAAATGCTGAGAAATATTAATAAGTTTTAAAAATTAGAAGTAAATATACTAAATAAAGCAGAGATTTACAACAGTTAGCGGTAAAATAGTAACATCCACGTTCCATACACAGAAAGTCAGCGATTCATTGCAAGGACAAGAAAATCTTAACTTTTACACAAACTGACTTACCGATGCCATTGACAGTGTCGAGCTGGTTCAACAGAGCAGTAAGAAGAGCCGTTCTTGAGTCGCAGCAAAGCTTCAGCGTCTCTTCCCCCTTGTTGAAGCTTCCAAGAATATCAATTGCAAGCTCGTTGGGATCCCCCAGGGAAGGACAAACCCTGAATATACGCTCATAGCTGTACACATCGGGGCTCTGGTTAAAAGACGGCAAAACTCCAGAAATAGAAATTCCGTTATCCAAAACTCTCAGAATTCGACTGATTCCCTTCTGCGGGCGGCCACTCGTTCCAGCAGGCCTGACGAGGAACACCTTCCGATCCATTTTCAGGATCCTCGACTGCTGACTGACTTAGATCAAAGGATATCAGAGCGATCTTTGTGCTCAATAAATAAATCCAGGCCGTTCAGATTGCTCAGGTTGCTCATTCTTCGTATAAGACCCCGCTTTAAAATCCTCAGACATATGCATTTAGTCAATCTTGTCTTCTGAGTCTCGAAGACTCGGTAATGAATCAAAATGTTTAAAATAATGATAATAATTAAATTAAATTACTAAGCCATGGAGCGCTTCGAGCTCTTTTCGTCCAAAGATGCAAAAGCCGGGAGAAATGTAGATTCAGGTGCCGAAAATGCAATCTAGTCGGGATCGTTTAACACGGATTTGCCCCCGGGAAACGCATAGAGAATGATGTGGATTCCCGGGGAAAAGCGGTGCCTTTCCAAAAGCCCTACAGCGTGTGTGAGTGACCAGAACGTCTTTGTATCTTTGCTCCGCTGTGCTGTGCTGTGCTGTGCTGTGAGCTGGGATTTAGTTTGGATTGGTCTCGTGTTTTTGATCTGTTGAATGCTCGCGCCTAATTTAATGGCCCCGCTTGTTCCTTAAGACGCACTGATTTTCAGGTCCAACAGTAAAGTGACCGGCAAGCCTCACGCGACCGCCCGTTCTCCCGTCCGGGGCGCGCCGTTTCGACCAGTTGGGGTCTTTTGAAGATTTGCACCGGGGTTTACGGTGAGCAAATATTTGTTTGATTTTTTTGGTACATGTTTTGGTTTCTTATTTTAAAGCGTCCCGGACCGAGCGAGGGATTTGGGTTTGGAGTACCCATCCTATATCATACTACCAAAAGTTTGGGTTTGGAGTACCCATCCTTGTCGACCTGCCAGCTCAGCTCAGAACTTTTGGATTTCACATTATCCGTGTCATCGGTTGTCCTCTATTATTTTATGTATTGCAATTCTTGGGTTGTCTATAGAATAAAAGTTGAATAGGTAGTTGTTAATTACTTTAACGACAAAATTTCAGTATGAATTTGAAAGAATAAAATATATCAAATTTATGAGATCTCCATGTAAAGTTTTCTAATTTAATATTTCGAAAGATAAATTAATTATGGGGATTATTTATGTTTGGTCCTTAAAATTAAGCTAGTCATGATTATATAGAGAGAGAGATGTGTGTCACTTAAATTTAAAATATATCAAATTTATATTTTATATTTCAGATCCACAATCCCACGTTGACTTAGGCAACGCTTATGTTACAACCAAAGAAACCATCTATTAAATAAATATAATTTTATAAAAAATAAAAGTAAAGGCAAACGTGGAACGGTTAGTGGAAGGAAAACAAATTAACTAACCGGACGTTTGACTGGCAGGATTTTGAATTAAGGGCCTAAAAATCATAGAGGGAGCCAATATATTAGTGTTTGTTAATGGTTTTTATGAAAAATTTGGAATTATTTTAATGTTTCCATTTATTAGGTTTGGTTTATGGTTATATTGTTTAAAAGAGTTTGGACCATTTTTAATTAATTACAAATTTATAAAATTATAAATATATTAAATTAATTGAAATTGTGTTTTTGGTTAATTTTAATGAAAATAAAAGTTAATGGTAAATGTTAGGTTAATGAATAAATAAATATATAGATTTTGACTTAAAGGCCTGAAAATCATAGAGAGAGACAATATATTAGTGTTTGTTAATGATTTTTATGAAAAAATTGGAATTATTTTAATGTTTCCATTTCTTAGGTTTGGTTTATGGTTATACCCTTTATTTAAAAGAATTTGGGTTATTTTTAATTAATTAAAATTTTATGAAATTATAAATATATTAAATTAATTAAAATTATGTTTTTGGTTAATTTTTAATGAAAATAAAAGTTAATAGTAAATGATACATTTATATATATATTATGTTTTGGTGATTCTTAATTAATTATAAATTATAAATTATAAATATATTAAATTATTTATATGTTTTTGGTTAATTTTTAATGAAAATAAAAGTTAATGGTAAATGATATATATATATACGCTCCTTCAAATCTAATGTTACAACCCCCACCGCGGGTGATGAGCGTGGGCTTTCCCACGGGGACTAGCGCAAACCCCGAGACGAGACGAGACCAGCACCCGCCACCTCTAGCCAAGAGGCCAGGCACGTGACAGCCCATGCATCCACCCAGCCTGGCACTCGCCCAAGACACCTACCAAAGGTTTGCTTGTTAAGTCACAACCCCCACCCGCCCCCCCCCGACCCGCTCCATTCTCCGGTCCGGGCTTCAGGCTGTCATCATTCTCTGGTCAGGGCGTTAAGTAGTTTGATGGTTCCCACGTGCGTGCAGTCACGTCTCTGTAATCCACCTCCAATCCGAGTTACTGCCATAATTGATTTGGAACCCCGTGGGAGTATTCATATGTGCAGCAGCAAGAGGAGGGTGCATGATTTGCAAGGCTCGCAAGGTAATAGAAGCCTGGAAATTGCTAGATGTCTCACCCTCTGCAGCACGATCTTAATTTGGGGAGGCTCCTCCTCCCGCCTGAACGCCGCATTTGATAAAATGTCGCCTAAGAAGGGACCGTATATCCAGCGAAAAACGAAGCTGACCGGCCCCTCACCTAGAATGTCGATAAGATTCATAAGGGGGGTTGTTGGAAAGGCTCATAGGTTCAAGCAGGAAATTCCGTTGAAGGCTCAAGCAGAAATACAGGAGGCAGAGAAAGATGCACAGGTGACCAGAGGGTGTCTATCAGACACTGAAATTAAAAATGAATTTGAGGCTTTAGTCCCGGACCCTAGGAACACTCAAGGCCGAACTACTCTATACCAGAAAACCTTGGATTACCATTGGCAGCGGAAGGCAGTTCTCGGGAAGGCTTTAGCAGAAAGAGGGGAAGCACATGCTGAAATCCGTCTTCAGCAAGACGAAATGGTCCTCCTCCTCACGCAGATCATTTAGAACCAGACGCTGATCGTTGAGCGACTGGGCATCGAGCTCGCTGGTTGCCATGTCGGCAAGACTGGTTAAATCATTAGTCAGGTTCAGACTCTATCTTATTTAGTTTTCTAGTTAGCATTTCAGACTCTATTACGATTATATTAGATTTCTGGTTAAACTGAAGGTTGTTCTCAAAACTTGTAGTTGCAGTCTTAGCTCTGAATTTGGGTATGTTTTCTTTATTTTGGGAAGGCCCTTTAAACTTCTATATTTTGGTCCCGGGTTTATTTTCTCAGCTATGAGAAGGCCCTGCAAACTTTTTTTTATTTTGATGAATGAAATATAAGGATCCATACTAACTTACAACAACAAAAAAAACTAATGTTACAAGTCCGTATTCATTTATTCCTCTCTAGACATGATGACTTATATCATGTGGGATAATGTCTCTAGTAAATTGTGTTCCAGTCCCTCTAATTGTTTTTGTCCCCTTCCTTCGTTGAATGCAAAGACCATGAGAGGCAACCGTCCTTGTTTGGATCCTAGGGCATGGGAGTGACTTAGAGAGCTTGAAAATAAAATATTATTGTGGAATTGGAGAGGCATCGATCTGTGTTTGTTCTTGCAGGTTTGGAAATGATTAAGAGTGCTTTAATTTTAAAAATAGAATATGAAAAACTCTCATGAGCATCCCAATAGACGTGCTTGCAGTAAAAAATTTAATACATAGAGGGGCCTTCAAAGATGTGAAAGACAGTATTAGGATGCCCAAGAATGTCTATCCTTGTAGAAAGGATTGGGAACAAGAAAATTCAAGAGATAAGTAGGTAATTCAAAGATAGTTGAACAACTTAAAGGCTTAAGAAGAGAAGTTCAAGGGTGAGCAAATCCAAATGGAACTAATTATGGAATGTAACTGTGAGAGCCTATAAGAAACGAAAACAAAATTTAGAATGTGACGAGAGAATCTCGAAATTGGAATTGGAACAACAACTTGGGTATTAGGAAATGAGCAAAGTTGTCCTCCATGTTCTATCTGTTAGCTCGTGTGAATTTGACCAAATGGTAGTCAAGGAAGAAAACATTGTTCACAAGGCATTGAGCAAGCAAGGAGACAAAACTTGACCAATAGCTTGTTAAAAGTTTGAAGTAAGAAGAATGCCCACAGCTAATATGAAAACAATATATGTGAAATATATAATGTTTTGCAAAATAGTATTTTTAGTAAGACAATATTTAAGGCTTTACATAAGCCAAATAATTAGCTCTAGGACTATAACCTCAAATAAAAAATTTGTAATAATCAACTAGACGGTATGGCTACAACCCTATTAATGTTCCCTCCCAACCTTGTTTTCATGCCTTAGGTTACCCCATTTAGTTCATCGCTACTACAAGAATCATATTTGCTTTCTATTCCTCTGATTACTGAGATGTTTCAATTCATCGAGTTGTCTCTTCCATATGCACAATTTCAACAATAGTTAAAAAACCTAACCTATTCAATAATCTTTAGATATATGCTCATTTTTCAACTTCCCAAAAAACATTAAAAAATCAATAAAAATAATTAACATAAATATGTTTTTGTTAAAACTACTATAACATAAAAAAATTAATAAATAATATTAATGCCCATAAAAACTCAAATTTAATTAATAAAACTAAGAAAAAAAGTATTTGAGATTTTTATTATTTTTTAAAAGAAATCATAAATTATTTTAAACACTTAGTTTTAAATAATGAATTTTATAGAAATTTTGGGCTTTCTCGTGATTTCACTTTTAGCTTATATTTCTACTATATTTAAAAATCATTTCCAAGTTAACTAAAACTCCATTTGTATTTTCAGAAAATTTCAAGAAGAGGAAAAAGTGCATTTCCAAAAACTTAATACCACATTAAAGTAGTGTCAATGTTGATACATTAGCAAATTTGATTAATAGATATAGGGAAATCAGATATACAGAACTTATTATTACATTATTAATAGATAAATTAATATAAAGTAGTGTTTAATGTTTACACATTATTAAATTTGATTAATAGAATTGGCAAAATAAGATATGTGAAAAAGATCTCCAAATGGGGGGTGTTGGGGATGGGAAATGGCAGTTGTCATGTGCACCATGTGGTGATGTCACCATTAAGTACTTTCCTTAACGTACAAGTTGGAGTAAGGAAGGAAAGGTTAGGTAAATTTGAGTTGTATGTAAGAGGGATTTGGATCAAGGATAGATGGGCATGGGCGTGATGATTGTCTATAGACAAACCTTCTATGTGACATACCAAACAATGATTCTAAAGATCATGAGCATTAATTTGACACGACGAACAATGATAGCCGTGAGAGGAAGCAAAGTGAATCTCGACATTATGAATCAGAGTGTGGCATTATGATTGATGGTGGTTCTAGAAGGCTCAGATGGGGTTTGAATACCTTCTATCCTCTTTACTTTCTTTCCTACTCCTTCGTTGTTGTGAGCTCCCGGTTTTGTGGCTTTTGTTGATGTGGATTTCCCTCTCTGGGGAACTTTCTATCTTTCCCTCACTATGGCTCCCCATCCTCACCTCGTTCGAGCCCCGATGCTCTACTTCTCCCCGCTGGGAAGTCAATGTTTTCTTAGGGTTCTCAAGGTTTTGGATCCTCTTCATCATGGTTGGTAAAGGCAGGGGTCGACATCTACATATAAGCAACGACGACAACCATGAAACCAAAGTGCATGTCGATGATGCTGAAGAAAAATCTACTTATCTAACTTAGGTCCTAACTTCACAATTAGATCCTTGATCTCTCAAGCAGAAAGATGAGTCAAAACATAATAGAAATATGTAATGGCCGAGGACATTGTGTGGGATATGGGTCTGTGGTTTCCAAATACATGATACGCTTGTACCGGGCAGATGAAATATTAGAAAACAATTCCACTCTATTGGCTAGTCAATTCCCTTATGGGGAAAGTGCTTCTTGATACGAAGGAGGAAAGGCATGAACTTCTCCTACCTGTGGATGAACTTCAGGAACACAACAAGAAAATTGAAGACAAGCTCAACATCATTGTCAAGGCAACCATAACCCTGACCTTTGTTGTCGATGTGCATGACACCTCCATAGGGAAAGAGGTGCCATTAATCCCCATTTCACATGACGAAACTGAAGAATAGTTTGGATGCTTTTATATTTTCATTTTGATAAATGGTTTGTATAGTTTAACTCGTGCTTTAGTAAAAAAATTATGTTGTCATCATAGGTTCAGTAAGACATAATGGCATCTCAATGACAACCTATTGTTTTATCGATAGTCTGTTCTCCCTTGGGGAAGAACTATACTGCTACTATTTTGTAAAATTTGGTTAAAGTAATATAGATTTTATGAGATTGCCAAAAGAAAGATACATGAAAAAGAAAATGAAATCTTAATTTGATTTAAAAAGAGTAAAATAAGTTCCTCGGATGCAGGTGCAAATATTAGTGGCAACAAATGGCACGAACGATGGGACACTTGGCCCACCATCTAACCAATTGGTGGCTCCATAGATCCCTTGGTCTGGTCGACATGTGTGGAAATAAATACAAAGGGTGGAAAATTAAGCCTGGAACTGGGCTAGACTAACTTGTTTACCTAGAAGGAAAATGTTGCCAGGTGAAATTGAGAGAACTTCTCTGTAATGATTTTGAGATCAGTAGGAGGCATCTGATGGAAAACATGATAGAGGTTGGTTCAGTGGCGGTAGAGAAGAGGAATTTGCAAAATGATGACCAAATCTGCTTCTTGTTGGATCATCATATCACGATGGCGCCTATCTATGGGCCATGGAGGGGCTCGCGCGACATTGAAATTGGTTGAGGGTTGAGCTATTCTTTGACTTGCTTGTGGTCTGTGGGGGGGGATGAGCAATTGGACCAACAAATGGTCGTGGGAAGGGTAAGGGATGGTGGTGGTCTTGTGGAGAGTGGTCCCGTCGATATGGCCAAGCCAAGATTTGGGAGGGAGTTGGGTTGAAATGCAAGAGGCACCCATGTGCCTGACGTTCAAAGGGAGGTGGAAGAGGCAAAACAAATATATCACCAAACAAGTGCAAAGGAGATGAAGCGGTTCTTGGACCAGGGTGAGGGGGATATTGAGGTGGGGAAGGCATTGACGAAAGCCTTGTAGGAGAAGTAGTTATGGTCATCTTGGGTGGAAGATGTGAGCTCAACCCGCACTCATGAAATGAGATATGTAAAACAATTCTATTGTACTAGCATATGAAGACATTGGTTGGCCAAGTGTTGATGGAATCTCAACGTGGTTTCTAGGAAACAAGTGAGTGAGTTGAGACGATGGCTCAGTGGAACCGTGAACAAATCCTGAAAATGAATTGTAGCCTGAATCGGATTACTAGCGCCATCAGGGAGCTCATATCAAGGACCAATGTGTTGGCTTAGCCTACCACAGGGAAAGTATTCAAGCTAAGGGGGCCGAAGCCCTAGCTTGGAGACTAGTAGTCGAAAACCAAGGTGCCAATTGTTACTATTTTTTATGATGTCGAGTAGGTTTAGGTCCAAGTCTAATTGTTTTGGTCTAAATAATGAGTGATAATAGGTTTGCTTCTATGGTTGATAGTTGTTCTTATATGTCATCGATTAGGCCCGTATAGTCAATAACGGTTTTCGTCGCACTAGTTAGTGGCTTAAACTTTGAACTTAGGATGGATGACTGGCCTAGTTTCCCCACGGGGCAGGCTAGCTAGGTGACACTAGTGATACAATTTTTGAACACTAATGTATGACTTTTATATTTCAAAAGTAATATAATATACACAATCTTAAAAAAATTAAGTGAAATAAGTTTATCAAAACTTAGTTTTAAGTGAGAAAAATAAAATAAAAAATATATAAAATTAAATATGATAATTATTAAGTGTTAGAGAAAAAAATTTTGAATGAATCTTTGGCCCAGCCAGTCCAATCTCTCAAATACCAGAATGTTACTATTAGAAGAGGAAAGAAAAAAAAGACATGGAATAAAGTGGATCAGCTTCCTATGGATACCTATACCCCAATTTCTCAGCGATTAGAGGAGGTAGGTAGGCTTAATTCCAATGAAACCTTGGGGCTTAGAGCACAGAACCCCTCCTCTTCTGATATTTAATGTCTTGTCTTTCAATTAATGTTCGTGGATTGGTTAAAGCGTCCAGGGTGCAGGCTTTAACCAACCTTCTCAAGACTACTGCCCCTAACTTAATTTTAATTCAAGAGACCATGTGTAACGCAGAGATTGCCATACAAAACCTCTGCAAAATCCTGCCTTTGTGGGAAGCTACAGCTGTCAATTCTTGTGGACTTTCTGGGGGTCTTGCGGTGGCTTGGGACCCTAATATCTTTTCTTTCAGACCTTTTTCAACACCCTGGGGAATACTTCTTAAAGGTTCCTTTTGTAGCAACAAACAGACTCTCTCGATTCTGAACTGTTACGCTCCATACAAGTTGAGAATGCCTTTCTGGAACTCTCTAAAAGCTTCTGGACTTCTAAACTGCAATGACCTGATCATTGCAGGTGACCTGAACTTCACATGTCATGTTTCAGAACTTTGGGGACCCAACGCCAGAATTGATGATTTAGCAAGTTACTTTACTCAATTTATGGTAGACACAGATCTAGTTGATGTTTAGCCACACATTCTGACTCCCACTTGGACTAATGGGAGATTTGGCACAGAAGGTGTACACAAAAGATTAGACAGATTTCTGGTTAAATCGACTCTGCTGGGCAATTTTCAGAAGTATAGAACGTGGGTATGTGAACACAAATTTTCGGATCATTGGCCGGTGATCTTACAGCTTGATGATCTGAAAATCAAACAAGGGCTCCCTTTTAAATTTAATTCATCATGGCTTGAAGATGCAGAGTTTTGTAAAATGGTAAGGCACTTCTGGATTAGTACCTCTGTATCAGAAAGCAATCCCATTCAGATTTTCTGTTCTAAGTTAAAAAAATTGAAAGAGGAGGTCACCAAATGGATCAAGGATAGAAAAGAAGCTGATAGAGAGGAGTTATTGCAACTTGAAAATAAACTTCAGAGATCCATCTCTGCAAACATCAGAGGTTCGCTTTCAAGGGAGGACTTTGAGGTGATGAAAATGATAGAAATGAAAAAAGAGGAATTACTTTTACAAGCTGAGAAAGAATGGAGGCTTAAAAGCCGTGCCATTTGGATTTCATCAGGTGATAAAAATACTAAATTTTTCCATACATATGCATCGGCAAGAAGGAATTCCAAGATCATATGGGATATTGTGGACGACGGGGGACACATGTGCTCAGGGCTCGAGAATATCAAAGCTGTGGCCACTGCATATTTTGGTCAAAATTTTGCTGATACAGGTGAATGTAACTTAGAGGAGCAGATCAAAGTTGCTACACTATATCCTCGCTTCTTTTCAGATCAAGAAGCTAACAGTTTATTGGATGCTGTGACTTTGGAGGAAATTGAACAAACACTGAAATATTTTGCAAAAGACAAAAGCCCTGGCCCTGATGGGTGGCCAGTAGAGCTGTACTTGCATTTTTTTGACTTAATGGGTAATGAACTTATGGATCTGGTGAACTACTCCAAACTCAATGGGTTTGTCTCTGGAGGTCTTAACTCCACTTTCATTTCACTCATTCCTAAAAAGGATAAACCCATTACCTTTAGTGAGTACAGACCGATTGCACTGTGCAATTTACTATATAAACTCATTTCTAAAATAATTGCAGACAGACTCAAAGATGTACTCTCCAAGCACATATCCAAGGAGCAATTTGGTTTTTTGTCTGGAAGACAAATACATGATGCCATAGGCATCTCACAAGAACTTCTTCACAGTATAAAGATCTATAAGAAAAAGGCTTTGCTCCTTAAAATGGACTTAGAAAAAGCATTTGACAGGGTTAGTTGGTCCTTTCTCAGAATGATTCTTATCAAAATTGGGCTGCCGCCAGCAATCATTAAATGGATCATGGCATGTATCACAACTGTGAGTATATCAGTTTTGGTCAATGGTAGTCCTTCTGCTTTCTTTCGTTGTTCAAGGGGCATTAGGCAAGGGTGTCCTTTGTCACCTATATTATTTGCCTTGGTTATGGATGGGTTTAGCAGACTGATCAAACAAGCTTATTCAAGAAGACAGATAAAAGGCATTAAAATTGCAAAGGATTTTATAATTTCACATATCTTATTTGCGGATGATGTGATGGTAGCAGGAGAAGATTCTATTGAAGAAAGGATCACTTTAAATGGCATCTTTCAGACTTTCTGTGGTGCTACAGGAATGAAAATCAGTCAAAGAAAATCCAATTTCTATCATATGTCTCCAGATGCAGAAAATATAAAGGACATTTTATTGTTCATGCCATTTAAATGTCATAATCTGGATCTTGGGCTTAAATACCTGGGTTTTTACCTTAAGCCAAACAATTATCTGTGTAAAGACTGGTATTGGCTGTTAAGAAAGATTGAAAATAGAATTAATCACTGGTCTTACAGGCTTCTTTCCATAGGTGGGAAGCTCATTCTATTAAAATCGGTGCTCTCCAGCATACCGGTTTACTGGTTTACACTTCTTGAAGTACCTGCCACCATTCTCAGGTATATAAAAAGCCTTTTCTTCAATTATTTATGGTTCGGGACTGCTCATAGTGACAAGTCCCCAATGATCGCTGCAGATGTTGTTTCGAGACCTACCAAATTTGGTGGATGGGGTATTTTAGAGTTGGGATCCTTTAATATAGCGCTCAGACTCAAAAGTCTCTGGCGTTGCCTTATGGGGAACAATTTATGGTCCACCCTTATCGGCTGCAAGTATATAAAACAGAATTTTTTCAGCTGGATAAGGAATCCAAAAACTGCTAGCTGGAATTTTTCCCCAATCTGGCGTGGATTCATGAAGATACTACATTGGATCAAAGATGACCTTATATGGCAGGTAGGGACTGGAGAAAGGATTCGCATAGGAATCGATCCTATCATAGGTATGGAAGACAATTATTCTCTGCCTCAGCCCATTAT
This sequence comes from Larix kaempferi, assembly GCA_027924585.1. NCBI lineage: Eukaryota > Viridiplantae > Streptophyta > Pinopsida > Pinales > Pinaceae > Larix > Larix kaempferi. The sequence continues at coordinate 9,085,440 of BSBM01000451.1, read as the reverse complement.
TCAATACCTTCAAATTCTGGGAATGGATACTCTGGATAAGATTCAACTTCAACATCATGATTTTGCAGATAGCAATTTATGGGTGTCTGCTAGGAACATTGGTCTCACAGGATATCTCGCCCGCACCTGGGATGATTATCTTACAAAACTCAATGCTTCAGGTATCAGGATCAGACAGGAAACAGATAAGCTACTTTGGAAAGGCAATCCAACAAATGGTATGGTAACGGCTCGCACAGCATATAATAGGATTGTTCAGGACAGGTTCATTTATCCTCAAGACTGGTGGTTCAAACACCTTTGGCAATGGTCTATTCCACTCAAACTTAAATGCTTCTGCTGGATGTTATTGCAAAACAAACTTAAAACATGGGATAACCTTTGTAATCGTGGCTGGAATGGCCCAGGAATCTGTATACTCTGTAAGAATGATGAAGAAAACAAGCAACATTTATTTGTTAAGTGCAGATTTGCAAAGATGACCTGGGAGGTGATCATATCACATTTTTCAATATATCAAACGTGGGATGTTGGAGATTTTAATCATTGCCTACTTAACTGGTACAGGAACTGCAAGCAATACTTCTACATTGCTATCTGTATCTCCTGGGCCATATGGTTCTCCCGTAATAGTGTGTTATTTCAAAATGTCAATATCAATCCAACTCAGTGTAGCTTGATTGCACTAAATATGTTTGCAAATTGTAAAGATGATTATGCTAAACTAAGGACTGACAGGATCAGTACTTTCAGTTTCAAGGTTGATCAGCCTACTATCTTTTTTGATGGTGCATCTCAATCAGGCTTATGCGCTATTGGAGGAGTAATATATTTGAATGAGGCACATCACTTTACTTTTAAACTCAATTGTGGCAGCGGCACAAATATGAAAGCAGAACTGATTGCTCTTTGGTGTATGCTTAAAGTGGCTAATATTTTCGGTCTTGTCAATATTAAGGTTTTTGGGGATTCCAAAGTCACAATTAAATGGGCAGTGGGAGACTTTCAGCTCAATGTTCTCAACTTAAGACACTGGGCACTTCGGGCTCAATCTGAATTGGATAAACTACAAGGTGTTCATCTGGAGCACATCTACCGTGAGCAGAATACACTTGCTGATAAATTATCCAAACAAGCATTATCAGGTTTTGAAGGACAATTACTTTGGGAGGAATGGGTCGAGCACAACCTCCAGGATGAAGGCACCATCTACTTTTTTGATTAGCTTTCTGATATCTGCTGTCTTTGAACTTGACTTGAAAGGCTGTGACTTTTTGATTTTGTATTATGATTTATATAAATCGACTCTAGTTGATATAGTGGGTATGAGTCTCACCTCATGTTTTTGTATATGCTGAAAGACAAGTTATGTGGTATGACCGATTCTATTTGACGAATCTGGGTCCATAATGTACTATTTGATTCAATCATTTTGAATATCAATAGTAGATTTTTTTCGCTGGAAAAAAAAGTGTTAGAGAAAAAAAATAAAAATAAAATATATATATACATATATAATAATTATTAATTGGAGAAATTATCATCCTCCTTACTCAAATTTAAAATCCCACTTACATCTTTACTTTTCATATATAATTAAAAAAAACATTATAAAATATCTTAAATCAAACAAAATTAATAATACAATATAATACATTTATGGTAAACACATTTTCAAATTAAATTTTTAATAAAAATGGTAGTATTACATTTTATTTTTATTTTTTTTAAATATAATTATTTCATCTTCAATTTTATAAACATATTCTCAAAATTCGGCTGGAAAAAATAAACATATTCTCAAATTATAAAAAATCTGTAATATTACACTATAATTTTATATTTTTTAAAATATAATTTGTTTCATTTTCAAAAATAAAAAAAAATAAAAAAATATAATTATTTCATCTTCAAAAATACAAATGCATAAATAAGTTTTTTTTTCCACTCAGTAAAAAATTAAAAGTATATAAATAATTACAAAAATATATCAATCACGAATCAATCCATTGATCTGAAATAAACACCCACGATTCCAACCAAGACATACAAACCCACTCACCATAACATAAAATGAGTTTGAGATGACGCATTTCCCAACTAAAAATTAACCCAAGTCAACCTGGTTTCAAAACCCAAATAAACTAAACGCATGTAACTAACGAAATAAAGTTCGACAAGGAAAGGGGAATGTGTTCTTTATGTGACCTTTTTGCTTAAAAGGTAAGGTACGATATTAAATAGCTTAGCTTTGAAGAAAAAATCTCATGATAACCGAAAAAAAAAAGGTGAAGTGTACTCTATCTTTATCAAATTTATTTATGCGTGATTATATCCATTTTTTTATAAAAAAAATGTTAAAATTTAAATTATATTTATAAATAATTTACAGAAAATAAAGTGATAATGATGATAATTATGAACTTGTACTAAAATCAAATTTGGTTTATCCGACTTTAAAAAATAAATAAAGAGTCACTTATTTTTATTTAAGTTTTATTTTATGAACATTTGACTTAATTGTATGAATTTGTTTAATTATTTTTCATTTAATTTTATTTTATGATTCAACATGAATTTTTTAATTACTTTTTATTTTTTTGTAATGTAAAGTTATGTTAATAGGGGTGGCAGATGCAGGTGAGTTATTAGAGCATTGGACATATCACCAATAATCAAGTAGAGGCATATGCTCTCCTTCAAAGATTAAAATTGGCTCGTGAGCAAGGTATATACTCTATAATCATTCTCAGTGACTCGAAAATAGTCATCAACCATGTAGGATTGAAAACTTTGCCTATTGACATGAGAATGAGAACCAATTTTCTCATAATTCAGCAGGAGATAGATGCATATCGTGAAATATCTCCTATGCATATGCTCCAAATTAACAACTCAATTGTTGATGCTCAAGCTAACTTGGCAACCAAAGATATGATAGAAAAGTTCAATGTTAATGGGGAAGTCCTTACGCAGCACATCCCATGACAAAGGCTAGGGTTTTGGGTCATGTTCAAAGCGAGGGTCCCTCCAAGGTCTCCAAAGAGGAATCACTTCAAGAAGATTTTTGGAAAGTCTATTTCAAGACCAACTTAAGGCTAAGGGACATTAGTAGAGATGGTGGTGACATGACACTTGGGAGCATCAACAGTGTATTCGTGGGCACTTATAGCCTGCATCATGGAATTTTAACATTCCATGCAAGGATAGTGTATGCATTACCTCAAATTTGCAGGCTTCCCTACACCTCTCCCATGTTCAGAATTATGGAGAATGTAAGTCGAATTACTTTAGCCTTTCAAAGTATTGATTATGGTATCATTACAGAAGTATTCCATAAAGGAACATGATGAATATGTGGATTGCATCGATATCTCGCACACAAGGTAAGCATACCTCCAGGCTAGGTCAACAGCTAGATCTATGTGGGCATTCATTGCCCTTAATGGACAGGACGGGCGAAGTACCACTTGGAGACAGTCTCGCGTGAATGCAAAAGAGATAAAAGATAATAGGTGCTTGAGAAGGGAGATTATGCACAAGGAGTCTGAGTGGAACACCAAACTGCTTTGTAAGTGTAATTTTGTTTGGACAACCAACTGCTCAATGATGAAAGATAAAAATGGAATCATGGCCAAAAGAAACAAGGGAAGTGTGAGAAGTGGAAGGGATATGTTGGAGGTAGACCAGAGTGAGTTGGAGTCCATGGTCCAAGCACTGCATATTTAAGTAAATGGTTTTTCAACTCAGATGCTCACAACCTTAGAGATTCTTACAGAGTAGAAACAAAGTCATCAATGGGTCTAGGATGAGTGCATCACAATTCAGTTGGAGGTGGAGGAATTACGTGAGAGGCCTAGTCCACAACCTTCAACTTATATGAAATTTTCAGCAGAGGTTTCGTCTCCTAGCCCCAAGCGGTGCTAATTCTTGGATTTGAATCAACCCCTAGATAATGTTGAAGAATAGATCCTAGCCACTGTAGAAGGCGACCCTGACAAGAAGGAAACTCTAAAACAAGCAGAGTATGCAAAATGACAGGAAATATCAATCCATGTTTTAAATGTCTAAATGCTTTGTTTTGCATTTTAATTTTGGGAGTCTTTTACATACAATATTCGAAGAATAGTGGGGAAAGACTATATAGGTATAATTTAGAACTCAAGAAACTCGATAGGACAATTCGTATTCAATGTTTTTTTAATACTATGCCTTAGAAAGTTTTATGGACATGAATTTGTACATTTTGCAAGCCTACTTGCAACTTCTTTTAATATACTCTTTAACTAGTTTTCTTGAAAAAAAATGTAAAGTTATGTTACGTTACGTTACGTTATGTCCCACACTGGTAGAGCACCTCACTACTCTCCGTGCAATTAAGAGAACGAATAATGGGGGGTGGAAAGTCTATTTTAATCTTGAAAATAATTAAAAAGAAACTCATCTTTAAAACTCTCATTACTCATGTTATCTTATATGCATGTGAAGTTTGGGGTAATAGTATTCATAGAGAATCATGGGAAAATATCAAAGAAATACATAATCATTTTATAATTTATAATCTTAAAATTAAAAGCAATACACCCTATCCTATCATCCTCATAAAAGAAGGTCTCTTCCCCATTCAGAGTATGATTATGACTAGGTAACTAATGCACAAGCATAAGACAATTACATTAATGACAAGGGGCGAGAGCCACCTCTTTCTTAAGAGGGGTTTGCATAAAGAAGCCAAGTCTTAGCTAAATCATTGGGGAATAGAAGAAGAGATCACAACCATCATATTAATAGAGGAGGAGGTCATTCTACCTTATATTGTGGTGTGACTCTCATGAGCTCCATAGTGAAACAAGGCATTGGGCATTCCATAAAATGTTGTGGGATGAAAGAATTCGTCATCTTTGCCATACCAAGAAGGTGAAAGATGAAAACCATTCTCTTAAAAAATGTATTATTCTCATATTATATACCGTGTGAAATTTATCCCATGGGCTAATTTTTGAGGTTTTTTTCCCAAAATATGTTCTCCATTTTCCATTTTTTTCTAATACAATTTGCCCAAATTCCATAGAATTAAAATGTTTTACTCTAAAAATCGCCAAAATTGTCCAAAAACTATATAAAAACCCTTAGAAAATTGAAAATATCACAAACATTTTATGGTTGAAAATTTGATAATTAGTAAGATTAGCCAAAGTTTCTATGCTTTAAAAAATTAATGGTTAATTCAAATTTTCCCTCATTATATATCTCAATTAAAAAATATATACAATATAGAACTTCCTACTTTTTAATTCATTAAAATCATTAAGATTTAAAAAAGTTACTCTCCTATCTTTTTAAATATAAAAATACAATTTTAAAGCAAATTATTAATTTTTCTTAAATTCTAATTAACCAAAATTGATTGTAATAGACTTAGTGATAATTTCAATTATAATCTTAATTATCAATATTAAAAAGAAATAAAAATAAAACTATCACTAATTTAAAAAAAATTAAAAAAAATGAACGACCATTATGAATAGTGCCCAAATTTGTTTAATTTCCTTGAATTCTCTATCCAAATTTGCATCAAATCTCAACCGCTTCATACTAAAGATTTTATTATTTCATTTTTAAGTGGTTATACAACATGTTAGGATTACCTACATTTTTCAGAAACCTACCCTCTCTTTAAGCAACGTGACACCCACTCCTTCGAGTGGGTTCGGATGAGATTTTATTTCATAATTAGTTTCAAAGTCATAGGCACTCAACAAAGTGCTATTTTTCCACGTACGAAAAGGAAAGTTAACTAGACCCATGCCTTTTCAAGGGAAGCTCGTCCTATGGGTGCACTAATTGATAATCGTAACTAGGAGTCACAAAGTTGGGTCCGTGTCTTTCCAAAGGGACTGTTTATTTTATTGTTGGGTCGGAGAATGAAAAATCGTAACCAGGAGTCACAAAGTTGAGAGGGCCCATGTCTTTTCGAAGGGGCTGTTTGTTTTATGGTTGGATAGTGAATGGAAAATCGTAACTAGGAGTCACAAAGTTAAAGAGGGTCCATGTCTTTCAAACGGGCAGGTTGTTTTATAATTGGACCGGCGAAACATCTCAACTAGGTAGGAATCATAAAGTTAATTTTCGTCTGTGTTGTGGACCATTAATGTAATGCCACTCGGGACATTGTAACCGAAGCTACTAAATGGGGTCTTCGTTTCATGATTTTCTTTGCCATGTTAGGGTTAGGTGCTCGTACCATAGTAAGTGTTTTTATTATTGTTGTCTTATTAGGAGGAAACATGTGCATCTCATAACTTTCGCTCTGGCATTCAGTGTTGGATTTTTAAGAGTTTGATATTTAACATAAATGATGTGGGGTATATTGGTTTTTTTTTTTTTTAATTTAAAATGTTATGAAAAGTTACTTCTTCTTTTTCTTTTTTCCTCATAAAAGTTATTCGTCTCCTTTTTCTTTTTTCTTAAAAAAGTTATTCGTCTCCTTTTTCATTTTTCCTCATAATTTGATCCAATCAATTCCATATTTTCTTTCCTCGCATGTTTTAACTCGTTTTCAAACGGATTCCTGATATACTAGTTTCTCTTTTTTTAAGGATGCAAAAAAAACTTAATTGCGACCTTACTCTTTTTAATGCTTTCTTTATTAAATGGATGTGAACCTCCCTTGATTCATCACGAGACTAAACTCTACACCATTAATGCTCATGGTACCTTGATTCTTTGAAAAAAAAAATGGATTTGAACCTTCGTTGATTCATCATGTGACTAAACTTGAATTTTGTAGAACAATGGAATGTTTTGATAAAGGTTTCAACCTTCGAGTGTCACTAGGGTGAACAAACATGAATTTGGTCATGTTAAATGAGCTAACTTTAGAAAATCTTTAGAGTTAATGATGGAGATGTGGATTTGGTCATATTAAATGAGTCAAATTTCTTAAAATTTATAAGAATGATTAATATGAATAAGATAAAAATGAGTTAATTTCTTAAAATCTATAAGAATTATTCTTATAAATAAAATAATTCAAATTTGGATTGGGAAATACTTCCTTCACCCACATCAAAAGCAACATAGTTGATTTTACTAGTTTGTTCATTGACTTGAGACCAATAAATCAAGTGGAGAGAGTTTGGAAAGGATAGTGAATAGACTTATTACTCTTCCTTTAGGAAAATTAAGAGTAGAATTTAAATCTTTAGACATTATTAAGTAATTAAGTTAGATTGCATATTTTTAGATATTATAAAGTAATTTAAAATATGAATTTGGTTAATTATAAATTGGAATTAAATATTTCAACTTAAATAAAGGGTTAAAATTGTTTATTAAAGATTAAATTTGAGTTTATAAAATTATATATATAATCGAATGCACACTGCGAAAAACTTTTGAGTACTTTTTCATGATTCATAGATGAAGTAGCTTAACTGCGAGGGGATAAAGAAAGTCAAATCCATAATCTCTCCAACTTCGAGGGGATATATTTCATATCTAGTTCATAACCTCTTGAGCTAACCCTCAAGCCTATATGATGGTGATGATGATGATGATGATTAACATCCACCATCCACTAAGACCAACTTTGGTCTATTGAACTTTAAAAAAGGAAATGAACCGTAAGGTTTTCTTTAGAATTGTATTTATGTGCTCGAAAAGCTTCAAGAGAGGCAATCCTAAATAAACATAATCATGATTATATGATGATGATTATGGTTATAAACATGCACCAAGACCAACTTTGGTTTATTGGACTTTAAAAAAGGTAAGGAACCACTTGGTTTTCTTTAGAATTTTATTTATTTGCTCAAAAGCGTTAAGAGAAGTAGTCTTAAATCACCATAGTTATGATAAGTTAAAAGGTTGGGAAGGCCAGTATTGTAGAAAATATTTTGAAATTGCACTCAAATGTGGGTGTACTCACGACATTCTATGAGAAAGTGACTTTCATCTTCAAGCCTCTTAGTATCACAAAGATGACAAATTCTGTTATCTTGGGACATTTTAGGAAATGTCCAGTGCCCTATTTCACTATGGAGATTGTGACAATTTGTTCTTATTTTAGCAGTGTTGATTTTCTTCTTTATGCTAGTTAAAATAGATAGATACTTTTAATATTCTAGATTAGGGTTGATCACCTATTTATCATATCTTAATTTTCTCTTATCTGCGAATCTTTATCGCACCACAACTTCTCCTTAATTTAGATGTAATAATACTTTTAATATTATCACTATTTTGCAATGTGACCTCTTCCTCGACGCCCCGATGATTTAGCCAACATGTGGCATCTTGATGCCAACCTCGCTTCAGTCGTGGGTTGTTTTGACTAGAGTATGAAGAAATCTTAGGAAGTCGCTTGTCACCCATGTGGTTTATGTTGCTCTTATACATTAGGTACCTAGTAATAGCAATGCTCTCAATGAGGCAAATATTCACTTCTATGAGGGGGATAGGATATGGTGTATTTCCTTTAATTTTGAGATTATATGTTATGAATCACTTTTGCATTTTCTTTGACTCTATCCTTCTCCACGGTTCTCTAGAGATGTTGAAAACCCAAAATTCACATCCAAATAATATAACGAGAGTGACAAGGGTCTCATAGAGGTGTTTCTTCTTATCCCAAAGCCAAAGGTTTATTGATTTACAATTGTTTTCAAGTCCATAATAAGCTTTCCATCCTCTATTAATCCTTTTCTCAATGCTATAGTTATAGTTAAGCTTGTGATGAAGACCAATTCTAAGAAATTTGTATGAAGTCCCTTCCTCTGAGTTGTTGTTATCATACATGAAATTAGCATAAGTGATCTTTTGGGATTTGATTATCATAACCTTTGTTTGATAGTGTTATTAGTCATACCCGTGCTAGAGAAAAAATCCTTGAGAATTTGTAGTTGCTTGTCGAGATCAAATGGACTCCTCACCATAAGAACAATATCATTAGCGTAAAGAATAAGGATGATGACTATAGCAGCCAAATTCATGTCGATACAACCTGCATCTTCCAAGCAACCCTCTAGTTTGTCAATATATAAACCAAAAAAGGTAGGGGATAGGGGACAACCTTCCTTGAATCCTATATTACAATTAATTTCTTATGACCAATTCTCAGAGTTACTAAACTTGGTAATAACCTTCTCATACAACCTTATTGCAATAACTCTCAACTCAAAAGGGACTTTTAGCTCTTCTACTTTATTCCAAAGGTTAGTTCTAGGTATTGTATCAAATGATTTTCTAAAGTCAACAAAGCAACATAGAAGATTATTTTTATTATTACGACACTCCTCAACAATGGTCCTAAGTGTGGTCCATAGTTGAATGATAGTTCCTAAATCATGCCTAGGCTTTGGTTATTTTTCCATGACTTTGTAGCCATATGTCGATCTTCTTTTCCAATATAATTTAATATAACTTGGATAAAATATGGTTAATCATAATGGTCATATAATTAGATGGATTGGTTTTATCTCCACTTAAAAAAAAGAACAATGAGTCTTTAGGTCTAGGGTTTAGGGAAATCTTGCTTCACTGTTGAATTGAAGAGGTTGTGGATGCGAGGGTTGAACATAGGCCCACCAATTTTAAAGATTTTTGGTTGGAATCCTTTGATGTCCTTATCTTTCCCTTTTGTGAGCCGCTTAACCCCATTACTTTATGTATTCTAAAGAGAAAAAATATTCCTCTATAGAAAGGGTTTGAATGTTGTCCACAACATCAGTGGATTCATAAAGATTTTTAAGGTAGTAATTCCAGTCCCTAAAGGGAGTTGTATTATTTACTTTAGTTTTATGACTTAGAATTTGCCTCCATAATTTTTTACAATATATCTTAGAAAGGTGCAAAATATTCTCTTGCTTTCTATTTATATAGTGTTTTTTCCTTCTATTTAGAGCTTTGTACTTGTATATATTGTTGAATTTTAAGGACTTTTTAGAAGCATCCCTAATGGAGCTTCTAGAGTGCTTGCACTCTTAATCATACCAAGAGTTGGTTGTTCTATTTTCCTTTCTACATGACACCATGAAAAAGAACTTGGTAATGGAATTAGATAGGGTTGTGGTAAAATTACAATAGAGGTCTTCAATGTTATCCTCATTTAATAGTATATTTAATTCACTATTTAAATCCCTTAAAAACATATCGATTTTATTTTTATTGAAGATCAAGTGATTTGGTTATTATAATTCTATGTTATGGAGCTTATGTTTAGATCAAAGTTTTGAGACAAGAGAAAACCATTCACTTCCTACCTCACCGAACGACTATTGTGTTTAAAGCAATGGCTTGATAATTCAATGGAATTCTTGGAAAACCTGGTCAATGCTTATTCTAGGATCATTAACATTCCTAAGCAGTCTACTCTTCCTACCAGATGGCTAGTGCCTCGTGAGCTTTTCAAGATCACAAGAAGTCCAACTTTAGTTAGCCAACCATAAACAATGTATAGACTAACTCCAAGGAAAAGGTGGTTTGAGCTCAATATCCCTCTTGGAATCCTTTTTCCTCCCTAACCAATTCATGACTAAGGTTACCAAAATTTGAATCACTCACAAATTCTAACTCAACTAACTTAATGACATATATGACAATAAGAAGTACAAATTTGTTGCAATTTTTTTTCAACCAGAAAAAAAAAACTCTATTCATTGATATTCATTAGATATGAATCAAGGTAAACATTACAATAGTTCAGAAGGTGCCAAAATAACTGACAATCCAATGGAACCAATATAAAACTATATATTTTATAAATCTCTACTAGCCCCGCACTTCAACTAAACTTCCTAAAACTATTTTTTTACCATCTACATTGAGCTATCCACCTAAATAAACATATTATGACTTCCAAAAAAAGCAACAAAATCCACAAGATACAATGAAATTGTTATTGACTAAGTGTCATATTAAGGGACACCATCTCAGTATGCATGGAAAGAACTTGAAGAGATTCTTGAATGGTCTCAATAATATTCATAAAACATAAGTCCTTCAGCTTGCCCTAGAGCCCTCTTTGATAGTTGATATGCACGATCATTCAACTGCTTGTATATATGATTAAAAGATATAAACTGGAAAGTACTTTGTACCTCATGAATTCTATATTTCCACCCCTCTAAAAGTATAGCTTGCAGGTGAGCACTTCCCTTCACCCAATCAATGATAACCCGAGAATCCCCAAAAACCTGCAACGATACCAAGTTCCACCTCCTAGTACAAAATAATATACCCCAAAGGGCCAAGAGCTCAACCCTAGAATTAGTACTAGAACCACAAGTCATCCAGAATTGAAGAAAGTGATCACTAGACAATTTGATAACCATTCCTACTCCACAAAGATCAGACTGTGACGCTCCATCAAAGAAACCTATAGAACAATCCTTTAAAAAAGAGGGAGATCTTAAGTTACGGGTTGACGCCTCTTTTGAAACCTTGTAAAACTCCCTAAAAACGCCAATAATATTTTACACAATGCTCAAAGAATTCCTCTATCCATTCTTGAAAAAAATCAGATTTCTATAATGCCAAAGACCCCAGATAACAAGTAGGGGTAAATTTTAAAGGGAGACAACAGATTCAACCTAGACTCGAATGTTTGCCTCGAACGATCCCAATCCCCATCTAGCAGATGAATTCAACACCCACAACACTTCACCCAAATTTTTTTGTGCAAAGTCACAGAAGGAAAATATATGATCGACTGAATCTTCACTCGCGTAGCAGAAAGAACAATGAAAAGGATTGAAAATACCCTGCTTCTTTAGGTTATCACCAATCATTTTTTTTTATTTTCAAGCACCAGCCAAAAAAACAGTTGCAATTTCAACGGAGCTTTCCAACTCCATAAAGGATGAAACCACCACTTTCCATCCAACAGATAAAAGAAAGAAGATGTAGAATCATAAGCTAAAGAAACAATTACTTGCCTCGAAGAATAATTCCATGTCCAAACCAAAATATCCTCCCCGTCCATCAGTATAATGCTAGTATGTTCCAACCCCTTTACATAGTTATTCCATTCTTCGACAAAAGATCCAACCAAACCTATATCTTCAGAGTTATACTAATACTTTAATCCCCCTAGAGCTGCATTAGGATTCCTGGCATTTGTCAAGTGATAAAAGCCGAAGCCCCTCATATGTGAAGTAATCGCATGAAATAATTTGTACCTGTCATCACCACCAACAAACAAGTCTTCCCTAATCAAAATCTAAGTGTCGTTCCCCACCTTCCATGCCATCCTGCAACTTAAAGAAGGGGGTGATATAAGAATTCCCCTCCAAATGTTTGAAGCCAAAGAAGTTTGTTTCCGAGCACAACGAAACCAATCAACCACCGATAACTTCTTCAGGTATTTTGCCCGGATAATCTCACACCAAATCCCTTGACTAAAGAGGCCCTGATACAAACTTTTCATAGCTAATGCCTGAGCAAACTAAAAGAGGTTCTTAGTACCCCCAAACACCCATCAACTTGGGTAGGGATATTCGAGACAACTTAACTAAGTGTACTCCTTCCTTCGCTTGTTACCTAACCATAAGAAGATAAAAATCTTTTGCCGAATTTTATGAAGAGTTCCATTGGGTACCTTTGCTAGGGAATATTCTAAAGACTGGAATTGATCAAGATCAATCGATCCCCCAACGATAACAATCTGAAAACTCAATTTGCAGTCCTTTTTTCCACTTTCCTTACTAACCACAACCAATCTTCCAGTGAATAATTGTTGGGCTTTAAAAAATATCTTAGATATTTGAACCCAGAATCGCTGCGCTCCATTAGATAAGGAAGAAAGGACTTTACTGAATCAATAATTTCCTCATAAAATTCATTAACTAGAAACAAATTTTTTTGTTGATTGATTACCATACCACTAACTTCACACAACAAAAGGATAATTTATTGAAACGTCTACCATTCAACTAGTTTCCCTCACCAAAAGAAGGACATCATCCACAAAGAGAAGATGAGAGATAAAAAAGTTTTGTGATAGTTTCAACCCTTTGATTTTACCTTCCTGCCTATCCTAATCGATCAACCTGCTCATACCTTTAATCACCAACAAAAAGAGTAAGGGTGTCTAAGTCCTCGAGAAATCTTAAAGAAACATGTAGGAGCACCATTAATGAGGACCGAGAAGGAAGGTGTAGTCACACAAGCCATAATCCATTTAGTAACCTCTAGAATTAGACCAATTTCAAGTAGGACCAATCTCAAATAAGTCCAATTCACCTTGTCACATGCTTTAACCGAATCCATCTTTAAAGTTGGATCAAACAACTTCTTCACTTTGATAGAATGGATAGTGTCTTGTGCGACGCCAACAACATACACAATCTGTCTATTTCTTAAAAATCCAAACTGCTCTTTTGACATGTGCAACACCAAAAACGACTTTAATCTATTGGCAATAAACTTCGCAGTAATTTTATCAACCAAGTTGCATAATGAAATAGGGTGAAACTCACTAAAATAAGAAGGCATCTTTGACTTGGGGATTAAAGCAATATAAGTCGAATCCAAACTTTCATATACCTTCCCCTTTGTTATGGACTCTTCAACTGCATTTAGAAGATCCATGCCCACAAACTCAAAGAAACACAGAAATAAATCCACCATCTAACCATCTGGGCGAGGGATTTTTTCCTTGGCAATTTGTTTAGAATATTTTCAATCTCCCACAGTGAAATCGAGCCACCAATGGAATATTAATATGCATCGTTGAAAAATATGGGATAATTTTGTGGAGAGGTAGTACGAATTAAGCTCTGAATTTATGACGCAAATGGGGTGAATTTCTAAGGCAAATAGGGACGAATTTATGAGGCAAGTAGGGTGAACCATTCGAGGTAGCAAGGCAAGTTTTTAAGGATTGAAATAGTTGATCTGAAGCAGCGAAAGTCTGAGCCAAGAGGAAAGAAAAGGAGGCACGTTTAAAAGGGTATGAAGAGATTTGATCAAGGCTAATCTCTATTCTCTAGTTCGTCCTAATGGGACAACATTCTTTACAGATCTACCTCTTCTTTTATTGATTGTTATTCTCTGAGTTTGAGAGGATGAATATTGCATAAGTCTATGTTTTCTAAAAGCAGAGTGGATCAAATTTTGACCATGTCTGGAACTATATCATTGTGTACATAAGGACTCTATATTGACTGTTTTGAGCTTGTGAAGATTGGTTGTAAGGGCAGTTTGTTAAGCATGTGAAGACTGTTTGTATGAGCTTCTTGTGGTGAATAATTAAATAGTGATTTGACTAAGATAAAGGGCTATAACAAAGTTTGTCTTGCTGTTATAGTTTGCAGCACTTATGTGATTGTTTGAAAAATTAAAACAGGACTGAAATAGGGCTACTTGGGTGTGCAAGAGTTGATAGTTTATTGTTGCTTAATGACAGTCAATCACAGGGTTGTTTGGAAGTCTATTGGATAGACAAGACAGAGCTAAGATGTAGCATGAGTTGATGTGCTTATTGAAGGATAGAAGTTGTACTAATTGACTGAGCTAAGACTGTGTTTTGGATAGCCAAGTTGGCATTGAGAAGGATGGTCAATACGGTGAAGTAAAGACAGACTTGTTTAAGGTCCTAAGGGATGATTTGAAGAGGACAATGACTTGACATCACATGCAAGCTGGGTCTTGCACTTGAGGATTGGACTCCTCACCTCTTCTCAATTGGTGCTAAGAAAAGCAAGTTGGGTATTTCCTTGGGATTTGGATCTCTCTTTGTCAGTTGGAGTTGATTGATCGCGAAGATTGTTGTCTTCCATGTACTCTTCCAAAATATAATACAAATCAAGTTTTCCACATAAATCTAGTGTTCTTCTTTTGATATGTTTCTTATTGTGGTTCGTCTATAATGATGACTTGTTTATGATATGTTATGGTTAATAATTAATGACGATCTACTCAGTTGATGATGTAACTATGAACTCTTCTTTACATTGATTAGTTGTTCATGATAAGAAGTGAAAAAGTGTTAAATTGTTTGCACACTAATTCCCCCCCTCTCTTAGTGTGCCCATTGTGTTCAACAAGGAAGTTGTAGTGTTGAGTTTTGAGGGGTGCGACCTCCTTGGGGAGGTCACCCTAACTGTCACTCTTATTGGTTGTGATATACATTGTTGGCATGAAGGGTGCAACATCCTTAGGGAGGTTGCCTTGATTATCTACATCAGTTCCTCTCAGTTTTTATTGAAAGCCACTTTCCTCCTAGTTTAAGAATGAAACCATACAAAATGTTTCCTGTCAGTGTTGGAATAGACTCCAATTGTCCTAGAGGTGAGGTGAGACATCAAGGAAGTTGAATTGTGGTGAATATGGAGGAGTCTTTGATAATTACTACTAAAAAACTAAGAATGAACTGTGTGATGGTGTTAGAACCAAGAGAGTTAGGGAGAGTGTTAGTCTCTAATCTCATGTAGATACACGATGTTGGAAGACAAAAAGAATTTGATTTGTGAATTCCAGTGGATATTCCATTGGAAAAGTTCGTCACAACATATCTTACAACTTAATTCATTGTGTTAGCTCAAATCCACATAATGATCAGTACACTGGAACATAAAGGAAAATGATTATAGAAAAATAACACATCCACACAAATAAAACAAGATATACCCCTGGGAAAACCCATTATGAGAAAAAAAACCCATCCATAAGCGAGGACTATGCCTTGCTCTTTTCTTCTCCAATATGCAATGCAAATACAAAGAAAGTGGTATTCACTATGGAGTTACCTCTAACACTATGGACTGCACGACTACTGCAAGATGTCCTACTTCATATGTTATGCTTTAATATCCACTCCCTTACATTGCTAAGCTATGGAACAATACAATAACATCATCATAATGGAATCCCTTCTCCTCCTAATGAACTAGTATTTAACATAGCTCGATAACCATCTAGGGTTAGTTTTAAGGTTTGTACATGCCTCAACTCTCGATGAGGGTTAGGGTTTTGGACCCTCCAGGATGTTCTTGAAAGTCCACACATGAATAGCTCCACATGTGTGGATAATGACGGTTGACATGGAATCCACTTGATACCATGGTGGTCAATTTGATAGGTCAACTTGAAGGGGGGAATAACTTCCTCATACGAACTCTAATTGAGGTGATTCTTGCACCATTGGAAAGGTCTCAGAGTGTAGAACAATGTTGAGGAATTGAGATTTATGCTCACAAAATTTTGATCCGAAAAAACATCATTTGAGCCCTCAAATGGGCCTAAAAAATTTCTAGACCCCAAATTTGTAAAGTAAGACCTGACCCTAAAACGGGCCTACAAGACAATTCATCCAATAATTCCACCCAAAAAGCACCTAAAAAATGACAAATTATATGTTTATCCAATTTGGATCATTGTTACACTAAAATTTCATCATCAAGAGTCATGTGTCCTGATTCCTAAAGCACTTAAGGCAAATTGATTGAAGGAAGAGTTGTGGTTATCCCTTTTTCCATTTGTTGTCACCCCGACGCACCTTGCACATTGACAAAGTGTGTCAAACTTCGGGTGACGCGCTCTACACATTAATAGAGCGCGTCGTTGACACATTCCACCTTTGAACAGAGTGCATCACTCTTCAAATACGCAGGTTACCTTTGGACAAAGTGCGGCACTATCTGTTTAAAAGGAAAAAGAGAAGCTTCGAGCGGCTTCTATAACCTATGGATTTATGGAAGCTTATCCCTAGGAACTAGGAAAGGTGACAATCGGCTTCGTAACCTTTTTGGATAATCCCTTAAACTTCTCCCACAAATCCTCAACCTCTTCTATCTCTTTAGGCCTATATATACAAGCCCTCTCTTCATAGTTAAAGGGGAGAAAGATAGAGCACTTAAACGATGGTGAAATTTTGCTGGAGCTTATTCCCTTTCATCCATTAGGAGGCAAAAGATTGGACCTTTGAGGCTAGGACCATTTGGAAGAAGTTGCAACGTCAATGCTTGGTTGTAATCTCTCCCTATGTATTTCTTTAATTTACAGTAATACAGATTCTTTCCATAAAGTCTTTTGTATTAAGATATTTAGAATTAGCTTGTTTGACTACTAGTTTAGGCTAATCCATATTGCACATTATTGGTATTTGTATGTTTCCACTTATTTGTACATTGTCTTGCAGCTGAATATCAGGAGCTACATCAAGTGAGGAGGTAGCACTACAATCATAAGGTAATTCATTCCTTCATACCTTTGTAATTTGGTTAATCTAGGAAAGATCTTTGTATTATGTACTGTTTTTGTTCTAGATTCGAACCATTTGGACTAGGGAGATCGGTTAGTGTCTGCACTGACGGATTGTCCGTAAACAAAATTGGTGACTATAATGGGGAAAAGTCCTATAGTATTTGATGTATTTGAATTTTGATTTGCATTTTCTTACTTAGCCTCATAAGCATTCTAATTGCCTCTTCTTCATTTGATCCATTATGATGGGAGTTACTAGGCGATCCAACGTGCATTAGGAATCCTTTGTCTCAGCCTATTAGCTTTTTTTGTTTGGGATTTCTTGTTTTCTTTAACTCTATATTTCTCCCGACGTACCTGGGTAATATCATACCCGCGTCTCTGTGATTTTGACGCACTCTGTCTTAAAGCAAATTGCGGCACTGGCGCACTTTCCCTTTGTGTAGACAAAGTCACTAACGCACTTTCCTTGTTTGCAAATTGCGTCACCGAGGCTCTTACGCCCTGATGTATGCTTGCAACCTACATCACCCAGTAAACTTGGTGTCTAGACTTGGATTTTCCCACAAAAATTGGTTTTATTTGGTTCTTTGGGATCTGTGTCTTGCTTACCTCAGACTTAGTATTCCTCAGATTTGGATTTTCTCCTTCTTTGATTTATTTTGAGATTTGGAGCTTGATTAGATTTCTTTACGATCCTGGGTAGTCAAGCGGTTGTGTCCTTGATCTTGGGTGTCCCCAATCCATCGCAAGTGCAACTATTCTTGTGACTTGTTGAAGATACCTCATTTGTGTTGCTTCAAATTTTTAGTATTTGAAGAGTTTCTGTTGTTGTGATTTTGGTAAAATTGGGTGTGAATTTTGTGTTGGATTATATCTTTGGGTGATTAGTTTCTTGAGAACTTCTGTTCATTCAAAGGTTGCAGTAGTAAGTAGTCTCTAGTATTTTGAATCAAGATTGAAGAAGTGATATCATTCTCATATTTGTTGAGTGCATTAGTTTGGAAAATCAAGAATTCTTTACTATCTCCATTTCGAGTGGATTGCTTGAAACTGTTGAGAAGAGTGTTTTATGCTTTGGATGGTTGTTTAAGAAGCTTTGGAAGAGATGAAGAGTTAAATGCTTACATTTAATTGGTTTTGAAAAGTTCATCTTCATCTCCTTGAAAATATTAAGTGAATTTAGGCCTTCTCGAAATATTGGAAAAGCTAGTGAATGCTCTCATATTGTTGATTTCCCTTTCACCTCTTTTATTCCTTGATTTAAAATTGGAGTTAGTGCAATCAAAAAGAGGAGTTCATCTTTTCATTTTTGCTCATAGATCTAGCTTAGTTGAAAAGAAAAAAAAAAATTTGGTTTGGTATGTTACTTTCGTTTCATTGGATTAAATGAAAGAGTGTTTATAGCCTTTTGGTTAAAGTAAAAAGGGTACTTTGTTCATTTACTCTCGGAAAATAAAGATTTCTCCTTCCTTTAGCTAGTTTTCATCGAAAAAATGAACGACTTGCACTTCATTTAGCTTAGTTGTGCATTTTTTTTATTTTACAAGTCTACACTTCATGCATCCACCTAACTGTATAAGATAAAATCAAGCGGTAGCCCAGGTTAATTTTTTATAGAAACTCATGTGATAGGGTAGAGACGTGTTCTAGCATCTTAACACGTAGAAACTGTCATTATCTTCCTGCACTGCGTCCCGAGGACTTGTAGTTCTTCCACATACCAGTCAGTATATCGAACGACCTTTCACATACCTTCGGGTATATAGAAAGGTTCTTCACGTACTTGACAATATGTAGGAAGGCTCATGTCGTATGGTTGTGCATTCGACAACACTACTACCGATTGGAGCTCCCATGTACCTTGCGTATATATCGGGAGACCCCAATAGGTTCCTTAAACCATCCAAGTCAACCATTGGCCTTCTTGGTGTGGCAATACACCGAGAACAACACTCAGGGAGCTATTATGCACATACTGCCAGGTAGTCGAGTAATGAGGTCAGGGGTACCATCCTAATCCTCTTTGGTTAGTGCTCTTAAAGATTGGGCCAAGTATTATTGTTGGACCTTGTAGTATATCGCGAATTGCGACACCTTTATACTCCCGCGAGGTTCCAGACTTTAATCCCACCTATCATATTAGTTTGCTTGTGGCTTTAGCTTGAGTAGGACTCGAAGTGTGTTTTTCTTTAGAAAATTATTAGGAGAAGGATTTCATCAACCGTCCTAGCTAAACAACCCTTAAGAAGATCCTGCAGAATACTAAATATTCCATTTGAATATCGCCTTAGCTAGGAGGATAACTGAGGATCAATCATGGATCAACCTACTACATCTAGATCACTCGAAGAAGGAATTCCTATCCCTGAATTGAGGGGAAACTTTTCTCCTCCTGTGAATCCGCCTATCACTGCTCCTACGGGACCATTGCTGGTGTTGATGTATATGTAACTTCGGAATGTATTTCATCTGTGTATTTTATATATATTTATTGTACCCTTATAAGAGATGTGTCATTCCTCTATAAGGAAGTGTCGTCATGTGGATTGACAAGTGTCGCAAGTGTGTGTACTTGCCGATGGGTTATTAGACCACCATGTGTGGGGTCGACCCTGAAATATATATTATAATGTGGATGTACCTAGCTAGACAAGTCGGCCCCATAAGGTCACTGGGAAAACAGATTAGTATAAATAGAGATCAAGTGATCTCTATTTAGATCACTCGGAAAAGTATCTCACTCTCACTCAGAAAGTGGCGCACTAGTGAGGAGGAGGATCATCTGCTACTAGGAGACTATCTCAGTGTATTTTGTTTGTACTTTGGTTGAGCCATTGCTCTCTCTATCTCTGAGGAAGTTGTGGGGTTTTTCACCTTAGGGTTTTCCCCGCAGAAACTCTGTGTCTCTTGTCTCTCATGCTTTTGATTCTTGTGATGCTTGTGATGCTTATTGTGATTGTCATGCATTGATATACTGTATATGTTATTCTCTCAGTAAAGATCCTAGAGTATTGTGAATTTATGCTCAAAATTTAATAGCCGGTGGAATGACCCCCTTCGCATGACACATCTTTTCATCACTCGCTTGAAGGTAACCCTGGAGCTGTCAACTGGATCTAGGCTCGACCCCCAGAGGACCCGATAGCAACTGCTTTTGATCCAACCGCATCGTTTTGGGGGACCTCCTTAGGTCATGTCATTTCTGATTTTGGTTCACCTCCAATCATGGAGACTCCACCACATCCGCACCCTACCCGGTTTATTCTGAACGACGAATTTCTCACACCAGTTCACGAGACTATCAAGAGTTTATGCACACTTGGAGAGCAGGTAAGGCGCTAGAGTTTTCCTCCCCAATCCACTTCGGAGGTAGCCATTCCTGGACATGATCATGGGTTAGCTTAGTTAATGGTCAATATATGATCACGGGTTAGCCTATGATTAGTGGTCAACACATAAGTACCGGGAAAATTTCATTCGATGGACAATTTTCAACTCGGGGGCAACCCCTATTCAGTGGACAAAATCTAACTAGGGGGAAACCTCTAGTTAGGGGACAAAGTGTAAGTGGAGGATATCCTTTGTACATGAAATACAATATGGTCAGGAGTTCACTCCCAGGCATGGGAAAACCTACGTGGGATTATCAAGTGGGGGGACTATCTACATGGAATCAACCCCCATGGGGACATATATATCCGGGTAATCATAATATAACGACAGCTCAAAGTTTTCCAGGGACTCTTTATCCTGGAGTACCTTACCCCGGAAACATGAATACCCCATGGGGATATCATAATATTCCACCTACTAGGAGTACATCTAGTGGCCCACCACCCCCTCTACCCCCACCCCCACCCCCACCACCCGTCCCACCCCCTCCTCTGCCACCTATCCCACCTCCACCACCACCGCCCGGAGGACCCCTGCATTCTGGAGGAGGTCCCCCACATTTAGAAGGAGGACCCCCATCAGGTCCACCTCCTAACATGGGAATACCACCTCCGTATGGCCAACCCCCTATGGGAGGACCTTATGATCAATCGATCCATGGTCCTACTAGTACCCAAATGCCTTATCAATATTACCAGTATGCACAACCAAATCAACAGTCACCATTTAAAGCTACGTTAGATCTGCCGGACCTATCACATTTTACGAACGATCCCATCCAACATGACGTAAATTGGCCATCCATGCTCCTAAAATGACAAGATCTTTATAACCATTATTTGCATGTGAAAGTTTAAATGATTAAATCCATTAAAAAGGCTTAATTGACAGTTTTAAAGAGCATAATTGAAGCACATAAAACACATAAAAGAGATGCAAACCATGAAATTTGTAGACGCAAACTGATAAGGGAGTTCACCCTCCTTGGGTTACGTCTCCGGGCCACTTCTACTGAGAATGCCGATCTTATTTAGTCTTCAAAGCTTACAAAATGAGTGTTCTGGAAACACTTCTATTTTCTGTCAGTTATCAGCAAAAATAGACAGCACCACTGCGATCCTCTTGAAATTTCGAGAAAAATGAGTATAAACTCGACTATGTTTGCTTGAGGCCTCCTCTGACATGCAAATCGAGAAACTCTACCTGCATAAAAGACAAAACAATACGTATTATGCATCGAGATCTGTGCCCATTAATGACTGTACGGACCTCGGGAACTGTGTAGAAAACCACCTCGGGAAGCTTGCCAAAAATGTTGTGGGATGCATGCAAAACCACCTTGGTAAGCTTGCATTACCACCTTGGGAACCATGCCGAAACCATCTTGGGAATCGTGCCATGTGCTGGCCTCGAACTTCGTGCAAAAATGCTTTGTTTCTCCTTGGGAATTGTGTGAAACCATTGTTTATATAACAATTTTTGGATGGTTGTTTGGGGCGCGGGCTAGAAGCCCACCCGCCCTTTTGGGCCCCCTTATCTCCGCAGCAAACTTAAAAAAAATATCTGTCGTTTCCCATAACAACGACACCGTTTGGCATGTTGGTTAGAGCGTTGGAATGTGGGGAGGAGGTCACGGTTCCAAACCCCGTGAACGTCTCCCACATTGCGGTTTTTTTGAATGAAATGGTTCGCGGCATTGTTCCGTTAGCATGGAATGTGGTTCAGTGGCATACTACTTGGCACTTGGCTGGTGACTTGGCTCCATGACTTGGCACTGCGTTGGTTAACCACTCCTGCTCTATGATGGCTATGCGCTGGCTCCTCCATTGGTCTCGGTGTTGACCACGGGGTCGAGGGCTAAGCCCTCAACCCCAACCCTTTTTCCAACCAAATCCATCATCAAACTTAAATATAAGTTGTGACCTTGTATGGTTAAGAACCATTGTGTGGACGGTTGGTTAGGCGTTCTAAGTGAAGGCTTTGGGTGATTTCCAACCAAATCCATCATCAAACTTAAATATAAGTTGCGACCTTATATGGTTAAGAACCATTGTGTGGACTGCTGGTTAGGCGTGCTAAGTGAAGGCTTTGGGTGCTCTTGGATGGAGGTCATGTGGTCGAATCATTGCCGGAAATCTCTCAAAGAGCTCTTTATACCTGCAATATTTATTTTACATTTTGAAGACTTTAACTTTGATCGACAATGAGATGATCCTCCTTGATCAAATCTTCCCACTGAAAAGATTTTGGACCACAACAAGTCTGAATCATTCAGAATTCAAGTGAGGACATGTTCGTATCACTTGTCCCGTCTCACTTGTCCATTCTTCTTGGAACATGTACATCTGACTCATCATAACAACAATTAACACTGCATTGACACTGTTAAGTATATTAACCCTTTTTTCAACAAAATCTTCATTCAACATTGTAGGAACAAACCACATACTATTGATCAGTAATAAGCTGAATATCAACATTGAACATGTGAAATGGATTGTACTCATATCATGCTTATGTTTTATCATAGGAAAATTATCGACCAAATTAGGTGTATTGTGATGCAACGACACTTCCTTTTCATGCTTAGGATTCTTTTCTTCCTTACATTGCATAGACATAAGTGCCAAATTCTGACTTGCATTAACAACTCTTTTCAATTGTTGTGTAGTTCCCATTGATCTGTCATTTTTAAATGAATGTGAATGTACTATGTACTCAATTCCTTCCTTAAACAAATGATACTGATTATGTTCTCTATAGAATATTGCCTTTCGATCATATAAATACGGGCTTCCCAACACAATTCCACAGATATGTAATGGGACCACATCAAATTCCACTTCATATATAAACTTGGATGTAATTGAAAAATTTAGATCACATTGCCTTGTTACTTGTAATCTTTTATCTTTGCACACCAACCTAATTTGATAAGGTTTCCTGTGTGGTTTTGTTGTTAATCCCAATTGCTTAACTACTTCTTCTGAAATGAGATTAGCTTGAGATCCACTATCTATGAGTGTGTCGATCTTAGTTTGTTTTGTAATTACCCTTATATGAAACAATGCATTCCTTTTTCTATCCTTAGAACTATCATGATATTTAGAATTAGAAGCACATGAAGAACCAATGTTAGAATCATTACCAGCAATAGCTCTACCTTTCACACCTACGAATGATATCTTTGTTTCGTCCTCAGAATCTGATCCAAGGTCCTCAATGATAACCGTATCTTTTTTCTTCCCTTTCCGATCCTTAAACCACTTCAGTTTCAATTCTGGATGTAGCTTCCAACAGTGTTCTGCATCATGCCCATCTCTCTGAAAATGAGAAAATGAAAGTTTTGTGTCCCCTTTCTTCACGGTACCTGTATGCTTGCTCTTCCCTTTGTCCTTATCTTCCTTCAACTTACTGGATTCAACTGAGGAAAATTCATCATGAACATTCTTCCCTTTGGATTCAGTATGTGTGGCTTGAACACACACTTCATCCAGGTTAGTAGGATTAAACATAAGTATTATATGACGCAAATAACTATGTAATCCTCCAATAAACTTGAGAAGAGTTTCTTGAGTGTAGAGAGGTATACCCAAAAAATCAAATCTCTCTTTTTGAATTCTTGTACATTCTGACCTTTACCTTGCCTTAAGTTTTTCCATTCCATCATGGCTTTTTGTATGTAACCTAATGGATAAAATTGCTTCTTTAACACAACAGTAAATTCATACCAAGAAGAGATAATTTTACTTTTGTTAATGATGCCTTCTCGTGCCTTACTCTCCCACCAGATGAGTGCAGTACCTCCAAGGCGAAAAGTAGCTAACTGTATCATTGTACTATCGTCCGCAAGCTTTTGAATCTTGCAATACACCTCAATCTGCCTGATCCAATCATCTAGATTTTTTGCGTTAAGTTCACCATTATATGTACGCAAATCAAACTTGATATCAAGTTTCAAGTAAGGTAAATAAGACTTATTCTTCTCAGGTTGTTTCTTTGAATTTGAACAACTTTCAGAAGAGGAAGAAGATGGAGAAGAAGGTTCAGAAGGGCCTCTTCCTTTTTCCTGCAACATTATCCTCTGCTTTCTCCTTCTTTATTTTCTTCTTTTCCAACCTCTCTTGATAATCTGCAAAAAAAAATTTCTACTCTATCTGCCATTTGATAGAAAGCTTCGTAGAAATCCTTTTCATCTTCTTCTCAGTAGTCTTCATTTGCCATTTTCTTTCTTCTTCTTGAACCAATTTCTGGATCAAACTCTTCAAGCTCTCCTTCACCTCTCTGAAGCCTAGATCTCGTTAACATTCACAAACTCACAATGCAATGGTTAAGCTGCTCTGATACCAAACTTGATCCAAAAATGACAGGATATTTATAACCATTATTTGCATGTGAAAGTTTAAATGCTTAAATCCATTAAAAAGGCTTAATTGACAATTGTAAAGAGCATAATTGAAGCACATAAAACACATAAAAGAGATGCAAACCATGAAATTTGTAGACAAGAACTGATAACGAAGTTCACCCTCCTTGGGATACATCTGCAAACCACTTCTAATGAGAAGGGAGATCTTATTTAGTCTTCAAAGCTTACAAAATGAGTGTTTTGGAAAAAATTCTATTTTCTATCAGTTATCAGCAAAAACAGACAACACCGCTACGATCCTCTTCAAATTTTGAGAAAAATAAGTATAAACTCGACTATGTTTGCTTGAGGCTTCCTCTGGCACGCAAATCGAGAAACTTTGCTTGCATAAAAGAAAAAATAGTATAGATTCTGCCTCGGGATCCATGCCCATTAATGGCTGTATGGAACTTGAGAACTGTGCAGAAAACCACCTCGGGAAGCATGCCAAAACTGTCTTGGGATGTGTGCAAAACCACCTTGGGAACTGTGCCAAAAACACCTTGGGAATCGTGCCCTATGTTGGCATCGAACTTTGTGCAAAAAATTCTTTGCCTCTCCTTTGGAATTGTGCAAAACCATTGTTTATATAGCGTTTTTTGGATGGTTGTTTTGGTGTTTTTGGGGCGCGGGTTAGAAGAACACGCACCCTTTTGTCCCCCCTTATCTCCGCAACAAACTTAAAAACAATATCCGTTGTTTCCCATAACAAAGACACTGTTTTGCATGTTGTTTAGAGCACTGGCATGTGGGGAGGAGGTCATTGTTTCAAACCTCATGGACCTCTCCCACAATGCGATTTTGTTGAATGAAATGGTTTGTGGCATTGTTCCGTTGGCATGAAATGTGGTTTGGTGGCATACTACTTGACACTTGGCTGGTGACTTGGAATTGCGTTGGTTAACCACTTGGGCTCTATGATGGCTTTGTGATAGCTCCTCCATTGGTCCCGGTGTTGACCACGGGGTCGAGGGCTAAGCCCTTGGTCTCACCCCTTTTTCCAACCAAATCCATCATCAAACTTAAATACAAGTTGCGACCTTATATGGTTAAGAACCATTGTGTGGATTGTTGGTTAGGCAAGCTAAGTGAAGGATTTGGGAGCTCTTGGAGGTCATGGTGTTGAATCCCATGGAGCCCCAATTTTTATATAAAAATTACGTCGAGGATTTTTTTGACCAAAACCCATTTTTTTGCCTAATTTAACCAAGATTGCCGAAACTTCGAACATTCATAACTTCTGCATCCGGAGATCTTTTTGCGCGAATCAAGCGTTGCCGGAAATCTCTCGACGAGATCTTCATCCCTATAAGATTTATTTTACATTTTGAATACTTTATCTTTGATTGACGATGAGATGATCCTCCTGGATCAATCCATTCCTGTGAAGTTACTACTAGACATACCCAAATTTGGCGGCAAACCCAGTGAGGATACTAAGAACCACGTGATGACATATCATTTGTGGTTCTCCTCAAACTCATTAATGGCCGATTCTATTAGTTTGAGGCTTTTTCAACGAACCCTCATTGGTACCACCGCAAAGTGGTACATTGAGCCATCGACACATTCCTTCCCCGATTTTAGGTCTTTAGCTATGGCTTTTTTGACTCATTTTCAATTACCGATCCACTATGAAACCAACACATATATTTTGAATTTTCTTCGACAATCAACCTCCACTCACATTTCTGATCATATTCATGAATGAAGAAGAATACGTTGGCTCATTAAGGCTCCCATTTCGGATCAACTACTGGCCGATTGGTTCACCAAGTCGTTATTACCCATCATAGCCAAAGACGTTGCTATGGGTGGGGCCGTTCCGGAAGAAAAATCCATTTCATGTACTCAGTACCTAGACTTAGTCTACGCTCAATCTGGCACGTTATACGACATAATTCCTAATTCCCCACGCCCCACACATGACCCGAAAAAACCTCCTACGGGATCAAATGCCGATGGCATCATCAGTTCCATTGATACCCAGCCTGCTATCCAATCGGTTGGATCACAGGGCCATATGGATACAACCCCAACCTTGTCACAGGCTGGAAATAATACCAACCAGTCGTCTAGTCCTGCTTCCACTGCAAAGGTGAATTCATTCCAATCTGCTTCATCTCAGAAATCCAGTGGTAAAAATAAGAACAAAGGCAAATCCAAGAAGTCTTCTAACCAACAAGAAGATAAAAAAATACTGATCCCCCTAACAAAAAATCATGACGTGATGCTAAATATCCTTGCTTACTATGCGGTGACGACCACTTTATGAAAGAATCTCCACATCGTGAAGAGGTCCAAAAGTTTCTCAAAGGAAATCCCCTGCCCGCAGTTCTAATAGACCCCTTCCCCACACAAAAACAACAAATGGTTGCACAACAAACAACTCCTCCTCAAGGATACCCATCCACAACTGTTCATGTTCTCATGATGCGTAGAGAATCGGTCAACTTATCTACTAGGACACACACTTACGACTCTATTCCTAATAAGAAATCCGATGGAGGAAATACTGAAAAACCCTCCACATTTGCGTCCACTACTCCACCGTCATAAGGTCCTTTGACCAGTGACAAACTTATACCATATGCAATTTTACATCCACCAAAAAGCACGATCCGAAAAAGCCATTTTCAACCCCAATGCTTGGGCTGCTCAAAACTACAATATTGTGAAAGATCTCTCCCAGGAACCCTGTGCTATGTCAACACTAGAAGTCTTACAAAACTGTATGAATCAACGTAAGAGTTTGCTATCTGCTATTGGAGCAGTGGATCCTGATTCCTCTAACACAATCATGTTTAGATTGGAATACTTTAAACTGAGGCTTCCCCACCAATTGGCATTACAAATCATCATTAATGTCACTGGGAAACGTATCCATCATACTGTATTATACGAAGGAGCCTCTACTTCAGTAATGTCGCTGTCCTACTAGAAATCCATTGACTCTCCTGAATTGAACCGTTCCCCTACCACATTGAAAGCCTTTGACGGATGTGGATTCCAACCACACAGGCTTCTTCAGTCCTTAGCCATTGAGTTGGGAGGTAAGACTGTTACTATCAATGTAGAAGTAGTTGCCGACCCATTAGATTACAACTTATTACTTGGTCAAAATTGGTTCTATGCCATGACTGCGGTTTCCTCTTCCATCTTCCGGATTGTACAATTTCCCCACCATGGGAAGATTTTCACTATTAACTAGTTAGATTTTTGTACACCAGACACCACAACTCATCCTCCGGAGAATGTTCCTCTTTTAGGACACTCTTCGCAAATATATGAGAGTGTGGGGGTAGGACTCCCAAAATATTCATCCCTAATGGGAGTCTTTCCAACAGATCATCCCCCATCACATGTTGCTACGGTGAACATGATATCCTCTGGGATCCCATCCTCCTCCAACACAACGGGCCCTTAGATTTCCCCCGATGAGATCGACGTTGATTCGATTGGAGATCACATGCTTCTCAGCTTAGCTGAATCCAATTACGAAGCCATCCAATTGACGTCTGAACTACCCGATGATCACCAAATGGTGACATCAAACCCAGGTTCTCCGCCATCTCAGAGGAACTCATCTTCGCTATCATTCGACCATCTCCTCCATACTTTTCATTCTGATGAATCGATTATGGAAATCATGAACTTAGATGAGCCTCCATGGGAATACAATCACCATCAATTGTCCTTCCTTCCGCCGTTAGACATAGTGGAGAATTCCATTCAAACCATCGTTTCATTGGATGTCATTTCCAACCCTGAAATTCCTATCCTCACCCAGGATATGGTAACCGAAGGGAATTTGGAAAACATCACGCCTACTACTACTATTAATATCTCGACGAAACCAAGCGTCGTGGAACACATCCACATTAGCAAAACTTGTTCTCTCGATGAAATCAAGACTTATACGACCTTGTTTAAATAGTTTCGTGACATATTTGCATGGATCTACGAAGAAATTCCCAGGATTGATCCTGCTATTGTTGTGCATGAAATCAAAACATATCCTGATGCAAAACCTATCCGGCAAAAACTTCGTCCAGTGCACCCTAGAAAGACTGCGGCCATCAAAGCAGAAATTAAAAAGCTATTGAAAGATGGTTTCATTTATCCTGTCCCCTTGACAGATTGGGTCTCTAATGTCGTCTTGGTTACAAAGAAACAAGGAACCATCAGAGTTTGCATTGATTACATGGATCTAAATAAGGCTTGTCCTAAGGACAACTACCCTACCCCATTTATCGACCAAATTATTGACAACTGTGCCGGAAGTGTCATCTTCTCATTCGTGGATGGATTTTTGGCTATAATCAAATTGAGATCCACCCAGCCGATCAACATAAAACTGCTTTCATCTTCCCATGGGGTACGTTTGCATATCGAAAATTACCTTTTGGCCTTAAAAATGCTGGCGCCACATTCCAGCGGGCCATGTCGTATGCCTTTCATGATATAAAAGATTTTGTGGAACCCTATCTCGATGATCTTCCCACCCATTCAAATCGTCGTGAGTTTCACGTCAATCATCTGACGACTGTGTTACTCAGATGTCGACATTATAACATCTGCTTAAATCCCCACAAGTGTGTATTGTGTGTGGAGTCCGGATGAATCCTCGACTTCATAATCTCTAAGGATGGGATCCACATTGATCCCCTCAAGGTTGAGGATATTTTATCCCTACCTCCACCTACAAACATCACCGAAATTCAAAGTTGCAGGGGAAGGAAAAGTACCTGCGCCGCTTTGTGTGCAATTTTGCGGAAAAGACATAGGGTTATATGCAATTGTTAAAGAAGGACGTCCCATTTATCTGGGATGACTATGCCCAAAGTGCCTTTGACAATCTCAAGCATGCTATTACTCATGCACCCGTGTTACAACCTCCATATTACACCAAGGATTATATCCTCTATCTTGTTTCCTCCACCTAAAATATGGGTATGGTTTTAGTACAGGAGGATAGCAATGCGCAAGAACATATGATCTACTACCTTAGTAAGGGTCTTATAGACTCTGAAACTCGTTATTCACATGTTGAGAAGTTAGCTCTGGCAGCTGTCATTTCTGTCCAGAAGTTTCGTCACTATATTCTACTCCGAACTACTACTATCATTGCCAATTCTAACCTTATGTACCATGTCCTCACACGTCAGGTAATGGGGGGAAAATACTCGCGATGGATCGTGATTCTCCAAGAATTCGATCTCCAGTTTAAAAATGCCAAATCTAAAAAGTCATTAGTGTTCGCAGAGCTTATTTGTGATCTTCCCTGTATTGATCAAGAATCTTAGCCCATTGACTCTCTCCCAGATGAGTCATTGCTTTTTATCAGTACTTCTGACCCTTGGTACGGAGATATCACCTTGTATCTCCAAACACAATGCTTTGGACCTCACTTATCCCACGATGAACACCATCGTATCCATTACCATGTGAAATATTACCTGATCATTGGTGATACTCTATATCACTGTGGCATTGATTCCATCTTACGACGCTGTTTAACTCACAAGGAGGCCGAGCATATATTGAACGATTGCCACTCGGGGGCATGTGGTGGTCATCTCTCTGGGATGGATACAGCGCATAATAGTTTACGTGCTGGATACTTCTAGACATCCATATTCAAATATTGCATGGAATTTGTTAAGAAGTGTCGTCCTTACCAGTCCTCCACTCCAAAAAGCGCACACACCCCACCCCCCTACATCCCGTTATTGCCGTTGGTCCCTTTAGAAAATGGGGCATTGAATTCATTCACTATAAGCCTACCTCGAACGGGGGGAGTCCCTATGCGATTGTCACTATTGACTATTTCACCAAATGGATCGAGGCTATGCCTACATATAATGAAGACGTCAAAACCGCCGCACTCTTTATGTTCAAGCATGCATTTTCTAGGTTCGGGGTCCCCAAAGCCATTGTCACTGACCACGCCTCACATTTCCAGAACAAGATGGTGATTGAATTGAGCGCCAAGTTGGATTTTCGTCATGAACACTCAAACCCCTACTGTAGCTAGGGTTTTCACTCTAGCTTATGCAAATGAGCACCTACTAAGGAGAAGGGCCTCCTTAGTAGCAGTTCAAATAAACAGTAAATAAAAGTAGTAAAATAGTATGAAATTTAACCTAGCATGAGCATTGACATAAATAACAAAACATGAAAATATGGCAAAGATTTCTCTTTCTTGTGTTAAAAGTTACCTCAGGTGTAGAGGTTGGTGGAGCCTTTGCAGCAGTCCAAGAGGGTTGCTTCCAAGCTCCAGTGTTGTTCCTTCTCCTTCTTCCAAAAGTGTTTTGGAAATGGGGCCAAATGGGGTTCTCAAATGTGAAAATAGTTCAAAAGGGTGAGCTAGGGTTTCAGGAGTGATTTTGGTAGAGTAAGAATAGGGATGACTATGGATGATAAATGGGGAGTCTCCATCACCTATTTATAGGTTTTTAGTGGTGGAGTGCTGACCCATGGTTTTGGGCACCACATGGTTTAGGTCAGCTATATAGGGTTTTTGCTTCCTTTTTTCCCTCTTTTTCTTCTTTTTTGTATTTTTTATTCCCTTTTTAGAGGGTTTTTTCTATTTTTGGAGGAATTTACTTTATTTTGGGGAAAAAAGGGGGGTTTTTGGCCTTTTGGAGGCTTTTTTAATGGTTTTTTTGGCCTTCTGGAGGCTTTTTAATGGGTTTTTAAGATTTTTGGAGGGAAATATGGACAAATGAGTCATGTAATGGGGGTAGATGAGGTAGTGAGCACTTTTTGGGTGTTAACAGATTGCCCCCTGATGTGTGAGGGGCAGGAGCTCATCGTATGGCCGATAGACATCATAAGTCTTTTATGGTTTTCCTGGGATGTGGAGAGGACAAGAAACGAACTAGAGCCCGGAACAACGGTCCCGAACAAACTGCAAAAACTGAAAATACATGACCTCAATAATGGATGAGGAATAATCTGAACATATGGACGAGGCGAGCATGCCCATGCTCGTATCAAGATATAGAACAATAATAACAATGGGGTTCCAAAATATGGGGACCTAAAATATACATGGCCTCAAATGAGGAAGAATCTCAATATATGGATGAGGTGGGGCATACCCATGCTCGTATCTAGATATATATAAAAAATAACAATGAGGCCCAAAAATGGGGGGCCTAAAGGATACATGGAGAACCACTGTGTACATCATAAGGGTCCAGAGGGGACACAAATCTGGGATATGCTGTTGGGGCTGACCATGTCTGAGCTTAAGAACTGATACACTAGAATAACAGTGCTACTCAGTGTGGTACCAGAGGAACTGATGAGCTGCTGGAGCATAGTGACGGGGAGCCATACCCTCAATGGTACACTGAACTGGAACTGAACTAGGTACTCAGGGAAGCATACAACTAGATGGCTTCCGAATACAATCGCCAACGCAACCCGGACATCCACGGGAACATATAACTGGGCGTTCTGAGGGGACTCACCAATGTGCTAGAGTCGGGGGAGATCCGGGGTCTTCGACCAATAACTGAAGGGATATATACCCTACGCGATTCTCAACGATGCAATCAAGGTGTTGAAGTCAAGCATGTGAGAAACAACCACTCGGAGAGGCACTGACTCCTCTTAAAATGGTCCGTAGGCACTCACCATAGATGGTGATGAGTCCAAGGTGCAGGGACCTCTGGGTCTATCCTCTGGAATAGATGGGCTGTCGTCGACAGAGGGAGACCTGCAACTAGTAAGGCAATGATGTTTCCTTGATAGGCGCACGAGGTGGAGAATCGGAGTGTGAGAGTACTGATGGTAGGACTGACATACTGTGGTGGTAGGGAATAACTGGGCAAGTAGAGTGTGTGGACTCAAACTTCCTTTGTTCAGAGTATGAATGCGGGGATGATCGGGCAGCATATGAAACTGACTGGTGGGAGAGGGATCATAGATGTAAAGGACCAAGGATGGTGACTGGGATGAGTGATACTCAAGTTGGTGTAAGATGGCAGGAGACTGCAGAATACTTTGAACAAAGGCGACCTTATTGGGGGTGCTGCCGAGATGATCGATCATGGTGCTGAGAGGCACTCGGGGTACTTCTTCATGGGTTAAGGAACTAGAAGAAGGGTGTTCAAAATGGTACTGTCGTGTGGATTTATACGAGCCCAGGACAGTTCATGCTCGGGATTGCTTTCAATTTTAAGGATTCTGAAAGCGATAAAAAGACTCTGAAATAATGGAATGGTATCGTCGTGTGGATTTGTACGAGCCCAGGACGGTGCGTGCTCGTGGTTGCTTTCAATTTTAGAGAGTCTGAAAGCGATAAGAAGACTCCAGGGGGTTTCTTTTTCATGTGTTAGTCTCCAAGGCTCGAAGAAGCATAAAAGGATGCAATGAAGAACTCTTTTAGCCGTGTGTGACTAGAGTATTCCTTTTTCGTAACTAGTCTACCAGGTCCGGAAAAGGGTTAAACTTATACCAGATAGACGCCCTTTCAGGTACTTTAACGAGCATGAAAGGAAGCAAGATTGCTCGACGATCTTTTCATTGTTTTAGGAGTCAGAAAAGAGCTTAACAGAAACTCCCTAATTGCCTTTTTCGTAAAGGACTTGTCCGGCCCGAAAAATGGATAAAATTATACCGAACAAAAGGAATGGTCAGGCAAGGAGGAAGTGCTCAATCAAGGAACATTGATGATGACCAAGAACGAGGGTAGGGGGAACACTAGTGGGGCTCCTTGCGGGATAATGAATGGTGGAAAATAACGAAATAATTGCAGTATGAAAGGAGTGAATGGCTCATGTAAAAATGTGGAACAATCCGATGGCGGCCGATGTGGTGCGCAAACCGAGGCAGCAAGGTGTCGGGACATAATGTTGAAATTGTACCTGGTGAGAGCGAGAAATGATCTCAAGCATCATCACGTGCTCAGAAAACTGAATCCAGCGATATAAAAAGTGTCAAAAATGGTGGACGACCGAGGTGGCACACAAACCGAGGCAGCGGCGGGTGTTTTGGAAAAAATACCCAAAAAAATATGGGGGTGAGAGCGAGAAATGATCTCAAGCATCATCATGGGCTCGAAAAAATCAATCCGATGATATAAAGTATATCAAAAATGGGCTATGGATGATGTGGCACGCAAATCGAGGCAACGAGAGGTGTTTAGAAAAATGCTAAAAAAGTTTTTGGTGAGAGCGAGAAATGATCTCAAGCATCATCACGGGCACGGAAATATGAATCCGGCGGTGCAAATGGTGCGAAAAACGGAGGTCATAAGGACTCTGTAATGGTCAAAGGAAATAACTAGGTTAAAAAATGGTTGCAAATAAAGGTGAGCCCACCAAGCTAAGGATGCAGTGGTGAGGAGAAATGATTACCCGCGGGGGAAGAATACTAGGTGTATCAAATCAAATCAAATATACAAGTGACACGTGACCTCAAAAATGGTTGAGATCACAAATGTGAAAAAGTGAGTAGGGTTAATGACCTGCCCCCATGCTATGTGCATGGGGTTTGTGATTGTGGATCACATATGTGTTGGTTTGAATGATGGGTTCATTGACGTGCTGAGATAAATGTGATGGGGTAGGGTCTGATCATGCCCC
The DNA here is from genome assembly GCA_027924585.1 of Larix kaempferi. Lineage (NCBI taxonomy): Eukaryota > Viridiplantae > Streptophyta > Pinopsida > Pinales > Pinaceae > Larix > Larix kaempferi. Next base: position 9,050,832 of record BSBM01000451.1, on the reverse strand, counting down.
CTATCCCAGGGTCGAGGTAATCTATTATGCCCCCTAACTCAGAGGTGTCAATGTGGTGCTCGATGATAGCGGGGTCAAGACTAGGCATTTCGGTATAGGACCAGGCAAAGACATCGCAGAACTCTTGGAAAAGTTTTTTGTACTCTCTGATCTAGTACTCAGTGCAGGAGGCTCCTAACGTAATGAGTTCAGGAGCACCAGCTGGGGCAGAGATATCAACGTGGATTATGGGTGAGATATTGGCCATGTTACCTTCCTCGAAGGTATCAGGAGTGGGAATGGGATCCTTAAACCAGTCGACTTTGGTGGGGAGGAAAGCTTTGGACTCAATCGCAAATTGGGTGGCTGTGGTGGCGGAGGACTCTTCTGCAAGGAAGTAGGAATGATGGTGCATGTCTTCCCAGGGGTAATCTGGGGTAGTGGAGAGCCTCTAGAATCTCCTCATCATTGCGGAAAATTTGAGTTGTCAAATCGGTTGACGAGGGATTGGTAGTAGAAGAGATCATATAGATGTATTAATCTCGCCGGATGAGGGAGATACTGGGGGGTGGATCTCCTCAATTGTGGGGGCTGCCGTCTCAAGGTCCAAATTATTCATCTCGTAGAGAGCTGCTCTGTAATCTGGGAGATCAGGACAGTGATGTGAGTAATGGCTGTAAATACCGCATATTGCACAAGGGTGGTTGGTACGCAGTGATTTATCACGAGGCTTAGGGGCTAGATCGAGTTGGACAACCGGGATGTTGGGGTCGTCGTCAAGCATTTGCATGTGCTCTTGTAATGCAGGTAATTGTGGACATTGATGGGTAGGATGGCCTAACTCATCACACAACGAGCATTTAGGAGGAGCACGAAACACGGGGGGGTTTTTAACTATTTTGGGCGGGGGTACAGCAATGTATGGTTGTGGGCCTCTGCCCCCAGTGTGCTTGATAAGAAGGGATGGATTAGTAGATGAGGAAGGGGTAGTGACACTGGAAGGTGGTTGACTAGTAGTGGCGATGGGTTGCACCGGTTGTAGGATGACATTTGGTGTCGGTGGGGGAACGGGAGGCGAAATATACCACACGGGTAGTCCTAAGGTTAACCCGGGGAGGCTGAGAGTAGCCATAACTGGGGCGCTTACTACTCCCGAGGGAGGGAATAGGAAGGGGATTGTCTGGATGGGTGTAACACCAATATGACTAGGTACCGGTGGTTTGGGTAACAAGGGCGGTTGATTGTTGGGTGTTTGTGTATTGTGGGAAAGGGTACATAGGTCAGATATTTCGGTCGCTAGTGACGGGGGTGGAATGGATTGGAATGTTGAGGTCATCGGCGTATCTGAGTAAACTCCGGGTCCCACGGCTGAAACCAACGAGGTAGTTGCACCACAAACAGGTTGTTCAACCATGGGGAGAACATTTTTGGGTGCAGTGGGGGCATTGGGATCGTAATAGGTGAGTTGATCGACCTTGACCACGCGTCCGTCATGGGGGAACATCATGGTACGAAAAATGGATGAGGCAACCGCCCGCATGGCATACATGTAATTGCGGCCAAGTAAGAGGTTGTAATCAAGTTGGGCGTTGATGACCTCTATGTCAATGAGCAATGTTTTTCCAGTTAACTGGACGGGGACATTAGCTAAGAGACCTTGGGGTTGAGCCGAACGGTTGTCGTAGGCTTGCAACGCAGTGGTGGACTGCTGGAGAGTAGGGGATCCCAAATTCTGCCAAATGAATGTGGACATAACGCATGTAGAGGCACCTTCATCGATAATGCACCGATGGATGACAAGATTCCAAACGGATACAGAAACTTGGAAAGCTAAAGTGGAAGGCAGGCGTGGTTCAGATTGGTCCAAATCAAAGGCCATCAGTCGTGAATCATTTGGGTCAATAGCACCAATGGCGGAGAGCAAAGTCTTGCACTGTGAAGGACAATTTTTTAAAACCTCTAACACAGATATGGCTGCGGGGGACTGGGCTAAGTCATCTACAATGTTGTAATTAGACGCAGCGCGAGCATTGGGGTTATTGTTGATGCGGCGAAGTGGGAAGCGAGGTGCTTTGGAGGTGCCATCTAGTGGAGCCGGAGGTATACGTAACGACTGATCAGTGGGATGAGCATTAGTGTTTTTGTCGGCGGGAGGGGCTTCAGGGGTGGAGCCATATTGGTTCCGACGGGTTTGAAGGTTGACATCGACGGATGACATCATTAACAAGTGATGGGTACTTGAGTCTAACATGGGTTGATCAAGAGCAACATAAGTGATTTGCTGTTGTGGTGGCGCGTTTCCTTGAGGGGGAACCAACGGATGAGTGTTCACTACGCCTCGGGTCGGTAAAGGGTTTTGTAGCACCAAGGGTTGATGCTGAGGTGGGGGGGGGGTTGGGCGGCGCCTGAGGAGCCGCGTGCCCTTGGCGGTGGGCATCACTGATACAGAGTTGTCGAGCTCGCTCCAAATGTGGGCAAGCATGTGTGTAGTGGCCATAGACCCTGCAAATAGAACAAGGATGGTTTGTTTGCAAATTAGGATTTTTGGATTGTTTGGGCGGTCGATCAGGGTTCTGGTTGGCAGGTGCCGCGTTATTGTGGGGGATTGGGAGGTTGACCGCCTTGGTCTAGAGGGGGGTTGTTCCCACGGTTACAACCTTTGCCACGGTTTTGCTGGCCCTATTGGCACTGGTTATTTTGGTTCTGCTGCGGATTTTGTTGGGCATACACTTGCCCTTGGGCAGCAGGTGGGTTCTGGGGTTGTGCAGGTGCGGGAGCAGGCTGCGGTGGATAATAAGTAGGTGGAGGCGGTGCAGGTGCTGAACCTTGTGGGGGTTGTTGATATGTCTGTGGAATGGGTTGTGGGTTTGCCGCAAGGGTTTATTGTGGCGGGTAATAAGCAGGTTGGGCTTGAGAGGAGACAGGAGCTGGTGCAGCCTGTGGGTGATAATATGGCTGAGGTGTGACCGGGGGGTGTAAGCGGGGGATGCATGACCAAAGCACTGAGGTGGACATAAGGGTTCGTGGGAATGGTGGTGATGTGCCATGGGAGCATACGAATTGGTTGCTCTGGATTGAGATGTAGCCCGCAAAAGGTCGGGGCCATGGCTAGGATGTGCTATGGCAAATGGTTGGTTATGTGAGGCTATACGGCCAATGATGCCATCTGTGACATGGGATGTCCCCGGCGCATCGTGTCGGGAGGAATCGCTGCTGGGGGCATCAGGTATGATGGAATATAGATAACCAGACTGGGCGTAAATAAGGTCAAATTGCTGGGCTTTGAGGATGGCCTCTTCTTCGGACTGGGGTCGCTCGGATGCCACATCCTTGGCAATGACAGGAAGGAGAGATTTTAGAAACCAATCTAAGAAGATACGGTTGTTTAACTTGATTTTGCAGAGACTGCGGCCTCGACTCCACTCATGAATGTGGTCAGTGATGTTGGTAGCCGTGTTCTGTCTGCAAGACAGTAGGATCTCAACTCCCGCGTCATAGCGGACAGGTGACTGAAAGAACTACAGGAAAGTCGAGGCAAAGGAAGTAAAGGTGGCATGGGTCGCATGGGGCTGCTCGATGTACCACTTAGCTGCAGAGCCAGTGAGGGTGCGCTGTAACAGATGGAGGTGGATAGAGTCATCCACTATGGAGTTGGAGGAACACCATAGATGGAAGGACATAATATGGTTCTGGGGGTCCTCACCTGCCTTGCCCTCAAACTTAGGGATGTTGGAGGGGAGCTTGGTGGGCATGTGAGGCCAAGCAGGGTCATGTCTGATGGGATCGTTAGTTAGTCTAGCCAGGTCAAGAAGGTTGAGACTAGCCATGAATGGAAAACTAGTAGAAGGATGTGACATACTAGTGGTTGTGACCATGTTGGGGCTAATGCCCCCGAGTGGAGGGGCTGGGTTTGAGATGTTGCCCCCAGGTGGAGGAACAAAAGTGGTATGGGACAGTCCTGCATTGCCAAGGGGAGTGTGAGTCATTGATGGAGTTGGGATGGGTATGCTAGCTACTGGAATGGGTATAGTGATTGGAATGGTAGATGTGGGCCCCATCGAGGGCATACCCAAAGCGGGTGTGGTAGCTGGTGTGATGGTGGATGCTCCACCAATGGTCCCTACAAAGAAAGGGTTGGAGGTCATGCCAGCCATGGGGCTGGTTGGTTTAGTGTAAGTGGGGTTCTCGGACTCTGCCTCAGAATCAGAGGTAAAATAAGGGGAGTCTAGATCGGGTGACGGAGTTCTATGCCGTTGACGAGTGGAGTCAAGTGACAAAACTAGAGATCTATGATGAGTGGTATCAAGTGATGAAGATCTACGTCTATGACGGGTGATGTCAAGTGAACCTTGCTGTGGGGGCTCGCCCCAGAGGCATCCAGAATGTCTCGGGGACTCAATGGTGACAGATGGTGTCAAGTATCTGGGGGTTGTGTTGAGTGAAAAACAACTCAAAAACCCTAATGCAACCGAGTGTGCAGAAGGAGAGCACAAAAAATATGGCACTCAGGCCAACAACCAACTCAAAACACTTACTGTAACAGCTGTGCTACAATAAGTGGAGTATCAACAGAAATGGTCAGAATATCAACAAGCAACAGGTTTCCTAGAAAATAAAAATCGGTGGACTCACTAGACCAAAGGGAGGTAAGGGGGCATGCAAACACCTAGCTAAATAGTATTCTGACTCAACCAGACATATCCTCTGCAAGGTGATGAAATCCAAGTCAGACAATATGGATAGTAGAGCCAAGTGGCTAAAGATATCCCCCTACCGGGAGGGACACCGGGTAGTCAATCCTAGAAGAAAGGCAACTAAGATACCTCGTTCATTACACATCTAGAAAAGGTGAATCTGCAGTTTGGTTCTGTCACCGCTGTATCCCCATACGGGTGATACACCGAGAGCTACGAAAGGTATCCTTCGGTTACTGAATGGAGTGCGGTATTCCACTCAGGCCTCCGGAACTGGTTTGGCTACTTCAACCCTCATAGGGGAGAGGCCCTCTGATAAACTGGTTGTGACCATGCCAAAAAGTACTAGGGGATTTTGGTTCCCTACTGGACAACAACTATGTCTCAAGTGTAAGCAACCGAGGGGTGTTATTTGGATGCTTATCCCCCCGATCCTGCCTAACTACAAGATTCTTATGTGTTCCATAAGTGGGGTTAGAATGTTGGTTGTGTTAAGTAGTATTTTAGGGCTCACTTGGATTAGGTGACAGAGTGTGTGCGTGTGAGATAATGAACCCAAACAAAAGTGCCACGGGGTGGGCAACTTTCTAACTAAAAATAACAATGCAGAAATTAAACTTTGAAATGCAAAATTTTCTCTTTTCAATTAAAATGCTGAAATTTAAAAAAAAATCTGTAAATGGAACAGAAATAATACTGCAGAAAAAGGCTGTAGGGGAGTAAGGTTGCAGATAGGACAGATGGCTGTGTAGGTGCAGAAAATATTGCAGCAAATTACTGGGTTCAAACAGGGAAAAAATGCAGAAAACAGACAGCGGGTCTGTGGAAAATCTGCGCGGTCGGACTGTGAGAAACAGGTCGATAGTCGCGGACAGATTGTGGGAATATGGCTGAAAGACGCAGGTGGACCACGGGAAACAGGTCTACAGTGGCGGGTAGATTGCAGGAAAATGGCTGAAAGATGCAGGCGGACCGCAGGAAAGAGGCTGAAAGTCGCAGGTGGATAGCAGGAAAATGGTTGAAAGCCGCAGGCGGACCACGGGAAAAAGGCTGAAAGTCGCAGGCAGATAGCAGGAAAATGGCTGAAAGCTACAGGTGGACCATGGGAAAAAGGCCGAAAGTCGTAGGCAGATAGCAGGAAAATGGCTGAAAACTGCAGGCAGACTATAGGAAAAAGGCCGAAACATGCAGGTGGATAGCAGGAAAATGGCTGAAAGCCGCAGGCGGACCGCGGAAAAAAGGCCGAAAGTCACAGGCGAATAACAGGAAAATGGCTGAAAGCCGCAGGTGGCCTGCGGGGAAAAAGGCCGAAAGTCGCAGGCGGATAGTAGGAAAATGGCTGACAGCTGCAGGCAGACCGTGGGAAAAGGGGTGAACAGTGGTGGTCGGACCGCATGAAACGGGCTGAGAGCCGCGGTCAGATTGAAGGTAACAGACTGAAAACTGCTGATACATCGCCGGAAACAGTCTGAGAGCCACGATCGGATCGCAGGTAACAGTCTGAAAGACGCAGTCGGAACGCAACTGCGGGGACAAAAGACACGGTTTACGGCAGTCGAAAGGGACAGCCGAAAGGAAAAAACAGAAAAATATTGCAGAAAATTAAAAACGTTTAAAACTATAACCAGAAATTCAAAGGAACACTAGGGGAGTCGCCAAAATTGTAGCTAGGGTTTTCACCCTAGCTTGTGCAAATTAGCACCTACTAAGGAGAAGGGCCTTCTTAGTAGCAGTTCAATAAACAGTAAATAAAAGCAGTAAAACAGTATGAAATTTAACCTAGCATGAGCATTGACATAAATAACAAAACATGAAAATATGACAAATATTTCTCTTTCTTGTATTAAAAGTTACCTCAGGTGTAGAGGTTGGTGGAGCCTTTGCAGCAGTCCAAGAGGGTTGCTTCCAAGCTCCAGTGTTGTTCTTTCTCCTTCTTCCAAAAGTGTTTTGGAAATGGGGCCAAATGGGGTTCTCAAATGTGAAAATAGCTCAAAAGGGTGAGCTAGGGTTTCAGGAGTGATTTTGGCAGAGTAAGGATAGGGATGAATGTGGATGATAAATGGGGAGCCTCCATCACCTATTTATAGGTTTTTAGTGGTGGAGTGCTGACCCATGGTTTTGGGCACCACATGGTTTAGGTCAGCTGTATAGGGTTTTTGCTTCATTTTTTCCCTTTTTTCCTCTTTTTTGTATTTTTTATTCCCTTTTTAGAGGGTTTTTGCTATTTTTGGAGGAATTTACTTTATTTTGGGGAAAAAAAGGGGGGTTTTTGGCCTTTTGGAGGCTTTTTAATGAGTTTTTAAGGTTTTGGAGGCAAATATGGTAGGAAATATGGACAAATGAGTCATGTAATGGGGTAGATGAGGTAGTGAGCACTTTTTGGGTGTTAATACCTACTACCCTCAAGCGAATGGTCAAGTAGAGGCCATAAAAAAGGTCTTGAAAACCATGATACAACGCATGGTAGGGACCCACATATCGAATTGGCATCTGATGCTCTTTTCAACCCTTTGGGCATACAAAAACTCAGTCAAAACTGCCACCGGGTTCACACCATTTCAATTGGTGTATGGACTAGAGGCAGTATTACCTATTGAGTGTGCAATTCCGTCCTTGAATCTAGCCATTGAACTCCTACCAAACACCACGACCGAGGAAGAAATATTCCTATACTTAGACAAACTCGATGAAAATCGCCGTGATGTTGCTCTAGCCAATGAAACACATAAGAAACGCATCAAATCCCAGTATGATAAATCTGTTCGACCCCATATATTCAATGAAGGTGATTTGGTTTTGATGTATGACCAAAAACAAAATAAGCTGGGAGCATGCAAATTTGAGTCCATGTGGTATGACCCATACATCGTAAAACGTGTCTTGGAGAAAGGAGCTTAGGAGTTAGTTGATTATGATGGGATACCTTTGGGGGAGCCTCGAAATGGGATCTACCTAAAACGATACAATGCTTAGGTTATCCTGCATTAGTAATCTGTATATATTGTATATAATGTGTTTGACTTGGTGTGACACTTTCATTTTAGTGTGTTAGGGTCTTATCTCGATTTTCGCTTATACCATGCTCTTCCTAAATGTGCAGATGGAAACCTGTTATGGATTCATGGATGGTGCTAGCCGACACACTCGGAACCTTGCCTCAATAGATTGGGTACTCTATTCCCTTGCTAGTGAATTGATTAGCTTAGGAGGAACTTTCCTAGGTCCTGCAACTAATAACATTGTCGAATATCACGCGATGATTGGATTGTTAACCGAAGCATCTTCCCTGGGTGTGGATCACATTGTCATCTATTTACATTCATAACTCATGGTATCCCATATTAACCGAGTCTACGCCATCCGTGACCCTATACTGCTTCGCTTGTTTCGGCAAGTACGCCTCTTGGAAAGGTCCTTTGAATTCATTCAATACCAACATAGCCCGAGGTGTATGAATAAGGTTGCCATTTCGTTGGCTAAATTTGTGTTAGATTGGAACATTGCACATTCGTAAGCATTTTTGTTAAAGATGCAAAATTGACAGGACATGTAAATTATCCATTGATATATAAGCAAACATACATAAGACCCCCAATCATCGTTAAGACACATTGTATAAACCGCTAGATAGTGTTTTATATTAAGTCTGGCAAAATGTTGTACAAAAAGGTACTGATACAAAAAATTTGAATCCCGTGGCTTTCAGTAGATCACATCTACAAAAATATGAAGCTCGTAATATTTCAGTACATCATCATCTATAAATGCTATCACTAATGATGCTCATGATAGCATATGATGGCCCTAGCCACCCGGCGTAGTAATCGACCAAAATTACCTGAAACTCCAACAATCTAACGCTATTATTTTCGTGGAAGGTCATATATAGAGATGTTTGGAATGTCTGTGGTTAGCCACTGTAGATTCTCCTCGAGCTCATTGATATCCTCCACGACCTCTCGATGAACTGCTGCCATCTCACAGACTACCCCTCGTCTCTCAATGGGCAAGGTCCCGTCAGTCTAGAAGGACCGATATCTGCATAAGCAAGGTATAGGGTATCGGTACTAAAAAAAAATGAAAAAATCATAAAAACAAGAGAGTATTTTTCTTACCTATCTCTCCCCACTGGTCTCCCTTTGGAAGAACCAAGTCTGGATCTCCTTGAAAGTTTTCCCCTGCATACGCATACTCCTACACCATGAGGAGATGGCTATGCAACCAGCTGAAGAAAGTAGGCCCATAGGTGACCATTGGCCCACCACCACCATGACGAGCCATCACTTCATCCCACTGCTGCATACGATAGTCATGCAGATCGATATCACTAATATCGAGCTGGGGACGGAGAAGTGGAATCCTTTCCAAGAAGAAAGAGATCACAATGGAGCCATAACCAAACTGCTTTATCTCCCCTCTTTGGAACTTGGTCAATTGTTCCTTCAAGTTTGCGAGGAGCCCCCCGCACCAATTGAATACCGTAGGAGCCATGCACTCGATGGCGTACAACATGTGGGCCTTGGTGGCCTTATGTGGTGCCCTAATACTTGCCACTCGCTCAATAGTGAACAATACGGTTCTCAAGGGACGATCCCTCATATTCATGATGGGGATTTTTCCACCCAACATCTATGTACCTAGAGTGCAAAATTGTCCGATAAGGTCCTCGGTAGTTCGGTCACCACCCCTAGGTCCGGATAGTGACATTGGGGCTCCACGCCTAGATAACCCTATCAGAAATTATATATCCTCAATGTCCAAAGTGAGGATGTGTGTTCCAACTCGAAAGTGCTGTTGGTTTAGATCCCACAGCCAGATCAAATAGTCCAGTAGTTGTATTCGGGCTCTCATACCCTCTACATGGAAGAACTTGAGAAATCCACAATCTCTTAGAGTATTTACGGAATGTGGATCGTTTACCGTTTGTACGTCCTCCAATTCATGCTTAAGTTCCTTCCATTGAACCATTTTTATTTTCAAACCCTGTATAAACATCAATATGAAAGGTATTAGGTCCATCTCATTGTAAAGAAAATTGTCTTTTGGCCCCCATTTAAAAGTTCATGGGACAATCTGCGTCGACGCACCCCGTCTTTGTAGACAGGGCGTTAGCGACACACTTAGACTATGGGGAAGGTGCGTCACCACTGAGTGACGCACTTCCCAAAAGGGGTAAGCATGTCACCCAGGGCGCACAATTCCCCCCTATGGAATGAGCCCTAAAAACACTAAAAATGCATTAAAATCAAAATTTCAAACCTGAAATTGAAGGGAAAGGAGAGTAGAATCACCTACAACTGATGGGATAATGAATAGCTGACCGATGCCTCCGCAATCTCTACCACAAGATCGAGCTTGAAAGGGATTTTTCTCACTTTCAACTTGGTAAAAAACAAATGGTAATTTTTTTTTACTTTTTACCCCTTTTAATAACCAAAATGGAATATTCCTTTTTAAATTATTATTGTTCCATGGGTTTTTTACTATAGTTGATCTTATTTTTGTTTTAAAAATCCTTGTGATGGCTCTTAAATTTGTTCTGAAGCTTGCAGGTGGAGGTGAGTGATGTTTAGACTATGGCAGAGACCATTGTTGACTTTTCATACTCCTTATCAAGTGTGAAAAGGCTTTAGAGTGTTTTTGATACTATTATCATGCTCGTTAAAGCTAAGTATAAAAGGTATTGAGATTAGTCTTTTTTCTTTCTCGTGCTCGTAAATACATGAGAATAAGTCACCGAGTTATATTTTATCTCTTGTTTCGGGCTCATGAAACTTCTACCAAAAAGGACCCCCCCTAGAGTTCTCTTTAATATATTTTTAGACTCCTTAAATAAGAAAAGATCGCCAAGGGAACTTGATTATTTCACGCTTGTAAAATTATTAGATAGGTCATCTTTCTAGTGATAATTTACCCCTTTTTTGGATTAGTGAGACTATCTACGAAAAATTAACACTCTAGTTAATCATGACTAGAATAGTTCTCTCTCATGTTGTTTTATCCTTTTTCGGGTGAGGAGACTGATATTTACAAAAAAGTACTTGTTGGAGTCTTCTTTAGTCCTTTCAGATTCTGTAAACATGAAATGACACCGAGTTTTCCTTCTTTGTATTCGTTAAAATGTAACATTGAAGGGCCCTTTAGGGACGAACCCCTCCTATCTCAGGTTCGTAAAATGTGTGAGATTGGACTCGTCCGAAGGGTGAGTTATACCTAGCTTCTGTTATCCTCCTCAAGCTCGTTAATAAAAAAATAGGTACTCTTAAATCATGATGGGGAAGACAGAAAGAGTTTGTATTCACTTGTATTAATGGAATTTTATAGTCGCTCTTGAATATGGCACTCGATTTCATCTCATTCAAATCACTTGGATAATCTGCTTGTCCTCGAGTCTCACAAATTCCATGAGTCATCATACTCCTTGGGGTCATTGTCATATCCCAAATTTGGAATTGAGTCACAATGGCCTAATCACATTAGCCATATTCATTAGAGTTTGTAAAATTGATGTTAAGGGTCAAATAATTGCCAAGGAGGAAAATTACTAGTTTCCTAGGTTTGGGGTGGAAGCTTTGGGATTTGGAATAAGGGGGATAATAAATGATGTTTAGACATTAGAAGGGTTCAAGTATTTAATAAATAGAGTGAATAAAGAAATTCAAGAGAAATCCTAGATGACAAATGGTTTTGGAGACATATGGAGGATGTGGGACCCACACTAGCTTGATTTTTCATAATACATGGTATCTCTCTTTTGCAAATTCGAATTAATGGGAATGTGAACACTCTTGGGTGAGTTGGTAAGTCATACCACATGTCATTGAGCATCTTAGGTCGAATTGGGAAGGATTGGTAACCTCCATGGAAGATAAAGATTCAAAGTGGAAGTTTGTGGACACTTGGGCTAGATTCCCTAGCCCCTACGACACCAATGATGGAGCATCTATGAAAACTACGACGAATTACAGACCTGACCTCTGACATCTGACCAATATGACATGTCAGCCCCAAAAATAGGCTCAAAGAAGGCTAATTTGGCAGTTGGAGAAGCCAAAGAGACTAGAAATCGAATTTGGGAGAAGATGGAAGGTTGGAACTAGGAGACAAGTGGCAAATGTGGAATATTTCCTAAATGGAAATCTATTGAATCTATTGAGATGATTTCGACCCTTAGAAGGCTAATGTTGGTTATAAAATGTAGAAATGAAGTATGAGAAGGGCTTTTGATCATTTGTAGAATTTGCAATTGCATTTGTGAAGAGGGAGAGCTAGTGGATGACTAGTTTCTTTCCTTAGCCAATTTCGAGGGTGAAAGATTCCCATCCAAGTTGGTAATTGGAAAGGCCATTCAGACCTTTCATTTGGAGCTTTAATGGAGTCTTTATTTTCAGGTGTAAGCTATAGGGAAGCTCATGGTTTCTTCTATTGCAGCTCACTCCTTCAACCATTTCCAGTTTTGATGGCATATTCTTGATCTTTGAGGGAGGGCATTTTTGGTGAGCTATTGTACTCTTTGGGGAAGATTTTAATGCCCCATTTCTTTTGAAATATGAATTAAATACTCTATTCTTCATATCCAAAAAGTTTCAGGTCTAAATTCCAAGTAGAAATGTATAAATCTCATTTTTAATGGAAGAACAATGCCATTTCCCCACTACCTTGTTGTGAGCCAATGTATTGATGATGATTTCGAATGAATGGATGATTCTATGATATATTTGTGATCAATATACTACCATGGATGTCTTCTACAAGTTTCATGTACTGTAATTGAGCATTTGAAGCATTTTTACTCAGTTTAGTTGTATTGGGAGGTGAAATAGTACCATTTTCCCAAAGGTCGAATTGGGGATTTTTGCAGTTGAATGGGAGAGGGTGAGAACAGTTGTAATAATCCATTAATGGTGCATATGAGACTTTAATAAAACACTTAACACATTACATACCTCTGTTCATAAATTTGAGTGGGTTTGGAGGCATTTGGGAAGCCATTTTCAGTACTTACCCCAGGGGGATTTGAACCCCAAATTACTAGTAAAATTGCATAATTGGTCCAGAATATTAAGAGAGTTTGCAGAGGTATTTTGGTGGAAATATTTCATCCCTAAAAATCATATTCAAGTTCTAATATCATTCATACACCTTCCTTGAATATTTGAAGGCATTTGGAGTCAATTTGAGACCTAGAGACCAATACTAGTCAAAGGAAAATCACTAGTAAAGTTACCTACATTGATCAGAATTGAAAGAGGATTTGCAGAAGTATTTTAAAGGTCCAAAGACATCCTTGAAACACATATTTATGTTATAATATCATTCATACACCTTCTCAAAATATTTGGGATCATTTGGGGCAAATTTGGGACCTAGAGATCAAAACTAGTCAAAGGTCGAACTAGGGGAAAAAAGTGGAAAATTGCAATTTTAATAAAATTCCTAATAAGGGACATTATAGTGGTATCAGAGCATGGTCCTTGCACCTGTGTATTAGGTACATACATTCAGGAATAATTGGAAGCCATGTATTACTATTATGATGAATCCTATGAGTACAATTCTTATGAGGAATATGCAGATGCTTATGAGCAATATGAAGCAGAATGTGAATGGTATGAGGAAGAGGTGCCATAATGCAACACTTCTTACAATTTCAAGAGAAATGAAGATTATTCTTATGAATTTAAATATGATGAATATGAGTGTGTCACACCAACCAAAGATAATTCTATGAGTGAGTTCCAAAGATGGAGAGAAAAATATAAAACCTTGCCCCAACAATATCAAAAATATCAAGAATATCTTGCTTTTAGCAAAAACACACAAAATGCCATGTCTTTTGAGTACTATGCTAAACATATTTTTGAAAATAGGCCCAAAAATGAAGATGTGGAGTTAGTGAAGAAAGGTTTATGCCCTTCTTGTAAAAACCCTTGGAGCGAGTATCATATATTTGTGCATGAAATGATGTCCTCCTTGAGGAGAGCTTTTGAGATTTATTCAAGAAGAGATTCCAAATATATTGATCCTAAGGAAAACAAGGGGCAAAATGCATCAGCTTGCTTTAAGGAGCAAAAGGAAGAGACATCACAAGAGCATGAAGAAGATTCTATTGAAAATATGGAAGATCATTTCGAGACACCTTCTAGCTTAGACATGAACCAAAAAGCATCTACTGATGGATGCTTAAACTATGAAGGAGTACCTACTGATGAGTGCTCACACCTCTATGTTGGTGACATAGAGATCACTTTTGAAAGTGTTTCTACAAGTAGAAGTTTCATTAAGCATGATAATGAAGACCTTGTAGCAGTTGAAGAAGAACCAAGATCAACTTCCCCATCACCACTTGAGCTTCATGAAGTTGGTCCAAGCAAAATTGAAGAAGATGAGGAGGTTCATTTGCAAGAGCCTCATTTTCTTGAAGGGTCCTTAAAGATGAATGAAAATAAGATCCAAGAGTCCCTCATCATTCTCCATGACACTCAAGCATTGGTGTCAAATTCTTGTTGGAGAGCTACTTCATTGGAGGAAACATCCTTCCTTGAAGACATGGAGAAGATTCAAAGAGCAATGTGCCACATCAAAGGTAATTTCATGTCTTTGCTTTTTGATAGAAACCATTTGTTTGAGCTTAATGAATTGTTACATGATGCATACTTGAAGAATAATGAGGATATTCATAAGCTCACAATTAAAAATGAGCAACTTCTTGAAAAGTTGCAAGATACTTGTTTTTCCTCCTATGTTTTAGATTGTCAAATGGCAGATTGTTTGGAGGATTTTCATGACATGGTGGATCATGAGAATTGTGGGAATTTGAATGTGCTTAATGTGTTTGAAGATAAACTTGAAGAGATCAAAACACTTGATGTGGTGGAAGAGGAACTTGAATTGTCTCTTGATGAAGCTTATGCAATTTTTAAAGAAGAGCATGATTCCTCTACATGGGAACCAATCTATGACAAAGGTTTCCCACTTTTGAAGGAGCTGCATGATACTACCCACATGGATCCTTCCCATGATGAAAATTCTGCACTTTTTGATCATTTGGGTGATTTGGTTCATTCTCCTACATCCCACAATTCCATGTTTTGCAACATTAGTCTCAATGAAGTATGGGTGAAAGGGTTCTTTTTGATGGTGCCACATGAGGAGTATGGAACTCCTAGATTTAATTTTTATGATGATATGGTTGGAGCACATTCTTATTCACATTTGCAGCAGCATACTTTGTTACTTTATGATCATGCACATCTACATGGATGCACCTATGATATGCATTTGAGTCACTTGAAGACTCATGGTTTTTCTTGCTCAACACTTGATTCATTTGATGTTGGAGGGACTTCATCCAACACTTGGGTGAATATATTTATGATTGGAGAACATTTTTGTTGGAAGCCACATACTTTGTTATATCTTTATGATGATCAAATTTAGAGATGTATGGGTGAGACTTCTTTGAGTCATTTGAAGTCTCCTTGTTTTTTCTGCTCATTTTTGGGTTCAGATTTTAGTGGAGATTCTTCATTCACTTCTTGGATGAAAGAATACATGGCTGAATATTTTGATGCATATCACATCCTTTTGGATCAGCTTTATAGGACATGGGATCCTCACCTATGTCATTGGAGCAGATTTGATTGGTCACTTGAAGCTTGTATGCACTTGGAAAACGGTGGTCTACTTGCTTGGAGGTATAAACACTTTCATGATTCTTTGATGAAGCACCTCCTTGATATTAATTTTCATTATGTAGTTATGTACTTTGATGATATATATTTTGTACTCATGATGTTTGGAAGAATGCATACAAGAAAATGGGATCCAGGAATCCTCTTATCTGATGGTATGGGTTGGAGAGCACTCTTAATTGTTCGGGTGCAATACAAGCAATGGGATCCTGGAATAATTTTTGTCTCATTGGTTTCAATTTTTTTGGGGAAACAAGAAGCATGGGAGATGGATTTCCCACTAAATAAAGTGATTTTTATCAAATTAGTGCAGCATCAAGCAGGGTGGTTCCTCTCTAAAATATTCATGGAAACTCAAAGATTCAAGGTTGGGCAATTCAATGGCAACTTCAAAGAATTATACAGAAAGCAGGTTCTTCAACACCCATGTTTGAAATTGCTTGAGGACAAGCAATATTGGGAAGGGAGGATTTGTCATATCCCAAATTTGGAATTGGGTCACAATGGCCTAATCACATTAGCCATATTCATTAGAGTTTGTAAAATTGATGTTAAGGGTCAAATAATTGCCAAGGAGGAAAATTACTAGTTTCCTAGGTTTGGG
Source organism: Larix kaempferi (assembly GCA_027924585.1). Classification (NCBI taxonomy): domain Eukaryota; kingdom Viridiplantae; phylum Streptophyta; class Pinopsida; order Pinales; family Pinaceae; genus Larix; species Larix kaempferi. The sequence goes on along the minus strand of BSBM01000451.1, from coordinate 9,034,861 downwards.
GTGGAAGCTTTGGGATTTGGAATAAGGGGGATAATAAATGATGTTTAGACATTAGAAGGGTTCAAGTATTTAATAAATAGAGTGAATAAAGAAATTCAAGAGAAATCCTAGATGACAAATGGTTTTGGAGACATATGGAGGATGTGGGACCCACACTAGCTTGATTTTTCATAATACATGGTATCTCTCTTTTGCAAATTTGAATTAATGGGAATGTGAACACTCTTGTGTGAGTTGGTAAGTCATAACCCATGTCATTTAGCATCTTAGGTTTAATTGGGAAGGATTGGTAACCTCCATGGAAGATAAAGAGTCAAAGTGGAAGTTTGTGGACACTTGGGCTAGATTCCCTAGCCCCTATGACACCAATGATGGAGCATCTATGACAACTATGACAAATTGAAAACCTGACCTCTGACATCTGACCACTATTACATGTCAGCCCCAAAAATAGGCTCAAAGAAGGCGAATTTGGGAGTTGGAGAAGCCAAAGAGACTCAAAATCGAATTTGGGAGAAGAAGGAAGGTTGGAACTAGGAGACAAGTGGCAAATGTGGAATATTTCCTAAATGGAAATCTATTGAATCTATTGAGACGATTTAGACCCTTAGAAGGCTAATGTTGGTTATAAAATGTAGAAATGAAGTATGAGAATGGATTTTGATCATTTGTAGAATTTGCAATTGCATTTGTGAAGAGGGAGAGCTAGTGGATGACTAGTTTCTTGCCTTAGCCAATTTCGAAGGTGAAGATTCCCATCCAAGTTGGTAATTGGAAATGCCATTCAGAACTTTCATTTGGAGCTTTAATGAAGTCTTTATTTTTAGGTGTAATCTACAGGGCAGCTCATGGTTTCTTCTATTGCAGCTCACTCCTTCAACCATTTCCAATTTTGATGGCATATTCTTGATCCTTGAGGGAGGACATTTTTGGTGAGCTATTATACTCTTTGGGGAAGCCTTTAATGCCACATTTCTTTTGTAATATGAATTAAATACTCTGTTCTTGATATCCAAAAATTTTCAGGTCGAAATTCCAAGTAGAAATGTATAAATCTCATTTTTAATGGAAGAACAATGCCATTTCCCCACTACCTTGTTGTGCGCCAATGTATTGATGATGATTTCGAATGAATGGATGATTCTATGATATATTTGTGATAAATATACTGCCATGGATTTCTTCTACAAGTTTCATGTACTGTACTTTAGCGTTTGAATCATTTTTACTCGGTTTAGTTGTATTGGGAGGTGAAATAGTGCCATTTCCCCAAGGGTCGAATTGGGGATTTTTGCAGTTGAATGGGAGAGGGTGAGAACAGTTGTAATAATCCATTAATGGTGAATGTGAGACTTTAATAAAACAATTAACACATTACATACCTCTGTTCATAAATTTGAGTGGGTTTGGAGGCATTTGGGAAGCCATTTTCAGTACTTACCCCAGGGGGATTTGAACCCCAAATTACTAGTAAAATTGCATAATTGGTCCAGAATCTTAAGAGAGTTTGCAGAGGTCTTTTGGTGGACATATTTCATCCATAAACATCATATTAAAGTTCTAATATCATTCATACACCTTCCTTGAATATTTGAATGGATTTGGAGTCAATTTGAGACCTAGAGACCAATACTAGTCAAAGGAAAATCACTAGTAAAGTTACCTACATTGATCAGAATTGAAAGAGGATTTGCAGAAGTATTTTAAAGGTCCAAAGGAATCCTTGAAACACATATTTATGTTATAATATCATTCATACACCTTCTCAAAATATTTGGGATCATTTGGGGCAAATTTGGGACCTAGAGATCAAAACTAGTCAAAGGTCGAACTAGGGGAAAAAAGTGGAAAATTGTAATTTTAATAAAATTTCTAATAAGGGACATTACAGTCATCGGAATAATGCATCAACTGTTAGTTGCATTAGGTCTTGGTGTTTATCTCGTCATGTCAATGCTTCCAAGTTATGCCATTCCATTTTCAAGGGAATCCTGTTGTTGAGTCAACCTCTGCAGTCGTTATACCCTCCTTTGTGTCGGTCACCTCAAAGTCAGTTTCAAAATTTACTCTACAATTCGATCTATCTCAAAACATCTTTGATATCGTTTCATGTCAATGATGGGGGAAATATCATCTCCCTCCTTCAACGAGTTTATCCTTTTTTACTTCAACACGTCATCCAAGGATTGAACATAGAAACTAGTCAAGTACCTTGGGCCTACATGCCTTAATGGTAGGTTACCTCACTTTAAACAATAAGTTCACAATATTGACTTCTGATTGAAATATTCCACTGAATGTTCGATCTCAACTCGTTAATTCACATTCGGAGGTATGTACTATGATACCTTGGGGATCATTGACAGTAATGTTGATTTCCCTCGCACTTGTTAACGATATACATCAATGACCGGTAATCAAGTGGTTTCTACCATGTTCGACTTCAACACATTGTAATCACATGGTTATATTTGTGTCATTTACGGGCTCGGGTTGAAGACCTCGGGTTAACTTATGCATTTTACCTAGGCTGCGATGGACATTTTTTGAGCCATATCACACAGATCCACTCTTGTATTGGCCGTGGCTGTGTAATTATCTCATCATGGATCTATGCTTTTGTTCAGCAGCCATGATTGTGTCCAGTCAGTCAGTACTAACATGGATATGCAATGTATCGATTGAAATCCATGCTATGTGTCATTTGAGACACATATCTCAGAGTTTGTTGTACTGCAGAAGTCTTTGTTCGACACTTCAACCAGTGGTCCTTGCCTCGAATTTCCATATATCAAAGCACCTCACCTACCCTATCTTGCTAGATTCATGCTTTGGGGGGCATTATGTTACACTAAAATCTCGTCGTCAAGAGTTGTGTACTTCATGTGTCCTGATTCCTAAAGCACTTAAGGCAAATTGATTGAAGGAAGAGTTGTGGTTGTCCCTTTTTCCCTTTGTTGTCATCCCGACGCACCTTGCATGTTGACAAAGTGATTCAGAATTCGGGTGATGTGCTCTGCATATTGACAGAGCGCGTCGCTGACACATTCCACCTTTGAACAAAGTGTGTCACTCTTCAAAGACGTAGGTTACCTTTAGACAAAGTGCGGCACTGTTAGTTTAAAAGGAAAAAGAGAATCTTCAAGCGGTTTCTGGAACCTATGGCTTCATGGAAGCTTATCCCTATGAACTAGGAAAGGTGACATTCACCTCCCTAACCTTTTGGGATAATCCCTTGACCTTCTCCCACAAATCCTCAACCTATTCTATCTCTTTAGGCCTATATATACAAGCCCTCTCTTCATAGTTAAAGGGGAGAAAGATAGAGCACTTAAACGCTTGTGAAATTCTGCTGGAGCTTATTCCATTTCATCCATTAGGAGGAAAAATATTGGATCTTTGAGGCTAGGACCATTTGGAAGAAGTTGCAATGTAAAAGCTTGGTTGTAACTCTCCCTATGTATTTATTTCATTTACAGTAATACAGATTCTTTCCATAAAGTCTTGTTGTATTAAGATCTTTAGAATTAGCTTCTTTGACTACTAGTTTAGGCTAATCCATATTGCATATTATTTCTATTTGTATGTTTCCACTTGTTTGTACATTGTCTTGTAGCTGAAGATCAAGAGCTACATCAAGCAAGGAGGTAGAACTACAATCATAAGGTAATCCATTGCTTCATACCTTTGCAATTTGGTTAATCTAGGAAATATATCTGTATTTTGTACAGTTTTTTTTCTAGATCCGAACGATTCGGACTAGGGAGATCGGTTAGTGTCCGCATTGACGGATTGTCCATAAACAATTATACCTCCCCATTTTGTGAGGTTTTTGGTCCTCAAAATATTTTACTAAATGAGGTGAGGAAATTTTTCCTTTACATTCTCCCTAGAGTACCATTCAACCTTACCTGGAAGTTATCCTTTCAACCCAATATGCCAAAGGTCATGCTACCCCTGTTTGGTAGTTCTGGACTTATTCTCCAAAACTATTTCTTCTGCCAACTTTTCTTGAGCATCAGGTTCTAAGTCCTCTATGATAGATAGGATCTGCTCCTCATCATGATCTAACATGGAATACTCATAGAGTTTACAATTTTCCACATTCACTACTACGTAAATGTGCATGTATGGGGGTAGATTGAGTTTGTAGGCGTTATCTCCCACCTTATCCAATACCTCAAAAGGGCCATACCACGGAGCCTTGATCTTCTTACCAGGACCCTGTAGCCTTTCCTTGTTTAGCTGTAACCAAACTCTATCCACCACTTTGAATGATTTATCAACCCTGTGTTGGTCATATATGGCCTTTCAGTTTTCCTATGAATTGTTTAATGTCTCTTGTACTTGCAAATTTATTTTCCTGATCTTATTAATGAATTTTTCAGCTCTTGGTGCTTGACTTGTGGTGTCTTCCCTCACTCCCCCTTGCTTTCCATATACAACATCTAGAGGTGAAGGTGGAAAATATCCAAAACAAGTTTCAAAAGGGAACCTACCAATGGAAGTGTGGATTGTTCTATTATAATATTGTTGAATATAAATCATATTTTCATCCCAAGTCTTCGAATGCTTTTGATTGTAACCCCTCAAAAGCTGTGCCAAAGTCTTGTTGACTACCTTTTTGTCCATATTTTTGTGGATGGAATGTTGTAGAGATCTTCAACTTAGTGTCCATATTCTCCAAAAGTGTGGTCCAAAAGGAATTGAGAAATTTGGTATCCCTGTTTGAGACGATGCTCCTTGGTATCCCAAAGTGCATCCAAACCTGCTCAAAGAACACGTGTGCTCCTTATTGTCCTTTGACGGTCTTTTTACAAGGTATAATAATGCACATCTCACTGAATATTTCAATTACCACAAATAAATAGTCATGTCCCTTCCTATTGGTTGGTAACCCATCCACAAAATCCATGGAAATGCTTTCTCAAGGTCGAGTGGGTACAAGTAAGGGATGGCATAGACCTTGATTTCTATTACTTGACTTGCTAGTACAAAAATGTATGCATGCTCTAATATACTGTGCTACATCTTCTTTCATTCTGGGCCAATACAAATAAATTTTCAAGTTAGCAACAATATTCTTAACACCAAAATGCCCTATAAATTTGGAGGCGTGCGCCTCTCTAATAAGCTGCAATATTTCACCTTTAGGAATACAGAGCTTGTCTAGCTTGTAGAGTAACCCATTCTAGCGGTGATAGTTAACCTCTATCACCTTGTTCTACATGAATTTTTCCCTATAGATGTTGAAACACCTTCTTGAAGTCCTCATCCTCTATGTATCCCTCTTTGTATGCATTATTAGTAAAAGGTTCCATGCGCATAAGATTCACCAAATATGTAATCTTGGATGTGGGTGGACTTGAAATAATGTCTACCAACTTATTAGTGATTCCCTTCTTATACTTGATGACCGAATGAAACTGTTGCAAAAACCCCATCCTCTTCTTATGTCTGGTTTGTTGCAGCTTACTCTGGGACTGCAAATACTATAGTGGTTGGTGATATGTGTCGATAATGGTTTACTTTCCCATCAGACAATGCTTCTACTTCTTAACAACTTGAACCATGGCATATAGTTCCTTATCATAGGTAGGGTATTTTAGTACTCCCCAATGAAACATTTTAGAATGATAGCATACCGACTTACTTCCTTGCATCAAAATTGTTCCCATGGCATACCCACTTGCACCTGTCTCCACTTTGAAAGGCTTATACAAGTTAGGAAATGTGAGAACTAGTGCTTGAATAGTCTTTCATTTTAGCTTATCAAAAACTTTCTGTTGATTCTTTCCCCACTAGAAACTCTTACCACTCAATATTATGGTTTGGAGTGGTGTGGCCACCACTGAAAAGGAAGTAATAAATTTTCAGAGGTACTATGTCGCCCCAACAAAGATCCTAACTCCAATGACATTGGTAGGAATTGGCCATCTTATAATGGCCTCCATCTTTGCAAGGTCTATCTTGAGTTCTCCTCCACCAATCATATACCCCAAATACAGTAATGACTGCTAAGAAAACTCACATTTCTTGATATTAGCCAATAGTTGGTGTTTTTTCAAAGTCTCAAACACCTGCTTGAGACCTGAAATGTGATCCTCCCAAGTAGATCTATAAACTAGTATTTTGTTCGAATAACAAATGAATCTAAATATGAGCGCAAAAGCATCATTTATTGGTCTCATAAATGTAGCCAGTGCATTACATAAACCAAAAGACATAACCAACCATTCAGGCAAACCTTTCCTCGTCTTAAAGGTGGTCTTCGAGGTGTCTTCTTCTTTGACATGTACTAGTGTAATATCCCAATTTTGATCCCATTACATTAAAATGTAAAGGATGTAATATTGTTATAAAATTGTTGTGAGGAGCTCAAGGCCAAGGCCCCGCTATCAATTTAGTGATGCATATGGTTTGCGTGCTAGCTAGGCACAATGGAATTGCAAATATCATGTAAATATGCATTTTAATAAAATACCCACAACTAGCTATGCAATGCAATGCAACAAGAGATGAGGGCATGCTTTTTACAAGGAATTGGGAGGGGAATATTCAAACCCTTGGAGCCAATTAAGTCAAGCCAAGTGTCAATGAGAGAACCCATAGACCCTCAACTACCCATGTTGAATTTTGTACCCAATCATTTATTTCTTCCAAGAGTTGGTTGAGGTAGTTAATGCCTTGGGGAATGTAGAGGTATGGCTGTCCAAATTTGGGTATGGGAAAGCCGTCAGTTTTGGGAAAAACGTGTTTGGATTCCTAGGCAAGAAAGGAGCCACGAATTTGCTCCCCAAGCCATTATTCACCATTGTCTTTGCTCCCTCATGCGGTATAAGCTTCATGGGCGTTTTCCTCCATGTTCTTCTAGTGCTGCCTTGGTTTTCTAGGTGGGGAGTGGGCGTTTTTGTGTTGCGGAGCCGTGGGGAAGAAAATAAATCCAATTTGGGCATCTCGGGAGGTCTTTTTCGCCATCTAAATGCCCCTATATCTGTGGGAAATTCGAGTTGTTCCCTTGTGGTTGATTTTTCCCTCCCCATAAGTCATTTTTCCGTGCCACGATTGGGGAAAAACCACGGACATATTGTTTTGTAAATCCCATTGTTAAAAATGGGTATCCATGCCCAATAATTGATATTGTTGTGTATGGGTTGGGTATCCATTGTTTTGGCTTGAGCTTGAGTGCAAGCATCCAAAAATAGAAGGGTTCACATTGGCCCGATAAACCCAGCTGTGGACTGGCTTGGCTTAGATGTGATGTTTACTTGGGCTGTGCTGAGCTTGAGAGTCTTGTTTTCCTTGTAGAAATCATGCCCAGATCGGGGGTGGAAACTATGCCGAGAGATTAATGAGCGCAGTTGGCCTAGGGTTGGGTGGAACGTTGCAACAAGATAGCTAGTTGTTTGGGACAACATTACATCAAGATGAGTATTCTCTGTATGCCTATTTTACTTTTGAAATGTTTTAATTAATTATGGATTATTCTGATTTTGATGTTAAATGCATGTGAAATGTGTGTAGATAGTTAAATTTCGCTGTGCATGTTTATTTGATTATGCATCTGCACACATATGCATTTTATTTGTATGGAATCTAATGAATGGGGATGAATTTTTGGAAAAATCCCAAGATCTGTAGTCATGTTCCCTTCCTTGTGTTGGATCGATGGGAGGGGACGTGACAATTAGTGGTATCCCGACTTGAGACCCAATTTGGTGAAGTACTTGGCATGCTACAACTAGTATAACAAATCGTTAATCCTAAGCAGAGGATACCGATTCTTATGTGTAATGTTGTTCAAAGCTATGAAGTCAATACACATCCTCCAAGTTCCATCCTTCCTAGGTATGATGATCATAGGTGACCCACAAGGTGAGGTGCTTGGTCAAATCACCCCTTTATCCAACAACTGCTACAACTGTTTCTTCACTTCATCTGCTTCCTAAACAAACTATCTATACAACCCAATATTTGGTAATGGGGAGTCAAGTAACAAATGTATCTCATGATCTACTTCCCTCTTAGGTGGTATCCCTTTAGGCTCCTGGAACACTCCTCTGTATGCATGTAGAAACTCCACCAATTGATGTCTTTTCTCTTAGTTACATCCCTCCAGGGATGCCTTTAATCTTACTGATTTATCACCCGATTGAATCTCTCATAAGAATGAACCAAAAAATATTTCTCAATTGCGCTAATCAACTCCTCGGCTTGGTTGGCACTTACCAGTGACAACTTTGATTTACCTTTATGTGCATTGATGACGAATGACTTCCCATCCTTGATCAAGTGATATTGGTTTTCTCTCCTCATGAAGACCGCATCCATCGTATAAATGTAGAGGATTCCAAACTGTCACGTCCCCACCCATCATACCAGTGAAATGGAGAGGATCGCGAGACTAAAACCGGGCATCCAGCCCCATAAACTTATTTCATAAGCATTCACATAATAGAAATGGAGATATGAAGATGCATAAATATTTTTAAAAAAACACAGCGAAAGTAAATCATGTGCAGGATTAACACACATCCAGGATTTTCATGATAACCATTAAGTGTATACATTGCAAAAATGGCAAATGAGAATACTTATCTTTAAACCAAGTAATCCCGGAGCAACTAGCTACGCTTCTGCAACGTTCCACCCAACCGTAGGCCAGTGTGCTCCTTAATCTCTCAGCACCACTGCCACCCCCGAGCTGGGCATGATCTCCACAAGAAAAAGGGGAAACAGGCTCTCACATAGCCAAAGATATGCCAGAATTAGCCAAGCCAACCAGCAGTTGGGTTTCTCAGGCTGCTAAGAGATGGGCAGAGGTGAATTACTAGGCTAGTGGCTCAACCATGGAGCTATGGATACTTCATTGGGCTTATCAAGCCAAATCTGTCCCCTTCCACTCTTGAAGCTCCTGCTCACAGGTTCAAATCCAAAACGGGATACAATTAACAATGAAACCACAATTAATGGGCATGAGGAAAACACTTTCCACAGTGGGATGCATGAGATGGGGTTTCAACTCACTCAGAAAAACGTGGGAACACACAAAAACGAAATGGGGAGATGGGGAACAACCCTGGGAAGCCAATTCGTTTTTAGAAAAACGTCCTTGGACATTCGGGGGCAAAAACGACCTCCATACAGTCCCCGAATCGTGGCCCTTCTCTCCCAAGCTACTGTATATGCAAAAACGAACTCCCAGGCATGGAAAAATGCAGGATTTGGATGAAAAACGTGCAAGGAAAGACCCAGCTAGCTTCCACTGCGTGAATGAGAGAAGGCTGACTGTTCAGAATGGCTTTGGGCACCATTTCGTGGGTGTTTTCTTGCCCAACAAGCAAAAACACGAATTTCCAGGTTGATGGCTTGCCCATGCACGAAATGGGCTGCCATACTTTTTCATTTCCAAGGCAATAACTGCCCCAACTAATCTTTGGAAGAATTAAATGATTGGGGGCATGAGACAAAATGGGTAGTTGGTGATTTATGGGTTTCCCCATTGACACATGGATTAACACCATTGGCTCAAGGGTTTGAATAATTTCCCTCCCTTTTCCTTGTAAAGATCATGCCCCCATCTCTTTGTTGCATTGCGTAGCTGGTTGTGGGTTTTTATTAAAATCGCATATTTACATGATGTCCGATTTTTACATTGTGCTCCGCTAGCACAAGAACCATATGTATCTATTCTGATTGCCGATACCTAAAACGATAAATCAATGGCGGGGCCTTGGCCTTGAGCTCCTCACCATGACTAAATAACCATATTTACATCATTTACAATATTAATGCAATAGGGTCAAGCTGGGGACATTACACAAACACTACACTACACACATAAATGGGTACTACATCTAACTCCACTTCATCATTAAAATATGCACTTACAACAAATTTGATATTACACTATTTCGTGACCTTGATATCTGTATCCTTGTTTACCCGTCCCAATGGATAAGGGCTATGATGATTATGAACCTCCAACCCAAGCTTGTTGAACGGATCAGATGCTATGAGATTAGCTTGTGAATTGGAATCAAATAGAGTGTCTACCTTGGTCTTCTTGATCTAGATCTAGATATGGAAGAGTTTTTTCATATCCTTCTCTTCCTTGTGATGAAGGCTACTCAAATTCCCCTCCTTCTACATTGAAGTGCAAACAATCTTCTCATCCACACATGATATGCTCTCTACTTGTTAGCTTGAATCCGTGGCTAGAATATTATTCTTCTTGCATCCTTCTTTTGGTTCTTAGGGTTCAAATCTAGATGTAGCTTCCAACTCTTTTCTTTAGTGTGGCCATCGATGTTACAATTATTACATTGGATTTTTTGGACCCTTGCATTGATGTGTCATGGATGCAGTCTTCTTATCATTTCCTTTCCACTTCTCCTTCCCCTCCTTGGAAGTGTCTTGGTTCTCTTTCTATTTGGAACCACTTGAATTTCCTTTCTTGTGGCCTATATTATCTATGTACTGTAACTGCACACATGCCCCATCAATTGTATTGGGCTTAAAGAGCATCACTTGATTTCGTAAATGACTGTGTAGACCCCCTAGATACTTGAGGACTACACTTGGATTCATGGGTGAGATACCCAAAATAATATTCAGCTTCCTAAATTCAATGGTGTATTTTTGGAACCACTTGGTTGTCCTTTCTTGTGGCCTATATTCACTAGGTATTGTGCTTACACAGATGCCTCTTCAATTATCTTAGGAGTAAAGAGCATCACTTGATTTCATAAATGACTATGTTGACACCCTAGATACTTGAGGACTACCCTTGGATTCATGGGTGAGATATCCAACATAATAGCCATCTTCCAGAATTCAGTAGGGTAGTCTTGCACACTCCCCCGTTGCCTTTGCATGAAGTAATGCCGACATATTCATTGGTCCTATACATACCCAATAGGGTAGAATTGAGACTTTATAAGGGATTTGAAGTCCTCCCACTTAGTTACTGGCAGATCACCCTCTAGTCTAAGTGCCTCCATGTGGATTTTCCACTAAGTTAATGCATGGCCCTCTAATTTCAATTGAGCAAATTAAATATTAAGCTCCCCATCTATGTTGTGGATACTAAAATATACCTCTATTTGATGCAATCGATGATTAAAGTAAAGCAATAATATCACCTTGGTAGGGATTTATATCTACTTTCACTTCCATCTTAAACAATGGTTGGGAAGTGGTAATGGCACTAGAACTTGGCTACTCTTTCTCGGGCTCTTTCCTTGACACCTTTTATGGGTCCCCTTTGTCTTCCAATCTCCCCTATGATTTGATCTTTGAGTTAGAGCCTCCAAAATCACCAAAAGGTCCAAACTTGATCTCTAGAGCCGTTATGAGGATTGACACATTGTGCACGATATCAACGACTTGTATTTCCATCTTTGTAAATTGTTGTTCATACACCCCCACCCCAATTCTTCACTAAACTCATCTACCATGGATAGGGTTTGAAGACTTTTTCTTTATTCCGTTGAATCCTAGATTCTACAATTTCCCACAAAACCCAAAAGAAAACTACTTTGATACCAATATGATTCGTAAAAAGCCATGGATATTCCACTGGAACAGTTTGTCAAAACAAATCTTGCAACTTAATTCATTATGTTAGCTCAATTCCACAAAATGATAAATAAATTACAATTGAAGGGAAAATAACTAGAGAAAAATAACACATCCACACAAGTAACACAAGATATACCCTGGGAAAACCCACTATGTTGAAAAGCCCAACCAAAGTGAGGAATATGCCCTACTCTTTTCTTCTCCAATGTGTAACGCAAATGCAAAGAAAGTGGTACTCAAGTTATGGATTTACCTATGACATTGTGGCCTGTACGACTACTACATGATCTCCTACTTCCTATGTTATGCTCAAATATATACTCCCTTACTGTTGCTTAGATATGGAACAATACAATAACATCATCATAATGGAACCCCTTCTCCTTAATGAACTTGTATTTAACATAGCTTGATAGTTGTCTAGGGTGTACATGAGTCAAATCTTGATTAGGGTTAGGGTTTTGGACCCTCTAGAATTTTCTTGAAAGTCCACACTTGACTAGCTCCACATGTGTGGGTAATGAGAGTTGACGTGGAATCCACTCGATACCATGGTGGTCAACTCGAAAGGTCAACTTGTAAGAGGCATAAATTCCTCATATAGACTCTAATTGAGGAAATTCTTGCACCATTAGAAATGTCTCAGAATGTAGAACAACGCCAAGAGGACACGCTCACAAAATTTTGACCCTAGAAAACATCGTTTAAGCCTTCAAATGGGCCACAGAAGGTTCTGGACCCCAAATCTACTAAGTGAGACTTGCTCCTAAAATGGACCCTACAAGCCAATTCATCCAATCATTCCACTAGGAAAGCACTGAAATAGATGAAATATTATATACTGATCCAATTTGGATTAGAAGTACACTACACAATTTGTGTTAAGTAAGAGACAAACAATATATATAAAGAGATGGAAAAAATAAAGTTATTGGGCCAGTGTGATGAGGCCATGACTGAGGCACGACAAAAGGAAAGTTGGAGCTATCAATGCCATGTGAGAATGAACTAGTTGTGCATCCATAGGATAAATCAAATTGTTGATGTAGATGGTCTGAAACCATAGTTGACGTACAAAAGGAGGTGCGAGCACCCTACTAGTGAGATAGTTAGGTGGATGTTGGGGACTAGCATTACATGCTATCATTGTTGGTTACGGAGGGGTCACTATATAAGCAAGGAAAAATTGCATGCATGTGAGGTGCTAAAGTAATAGTTGGTAAAAGGGTCTAATGGCGGTGGAGGGACGATATGCCCTAGTTGTGTTAGTGATGGATGACTTTAGGTGGAATTTGTGATAAACATTACACAAAAGATAACAAGTGACTCCCTCAACGGATCCATTGATTAAGCTATATAAAACATATAGTAACCCATGAAAATATATGATTTGATGGAGGCTGTCTGAGTGAGATGTCCTTGAAGAGTGAGTGAATGGTTGGGGTCTTGGCATGTTGGTGATGAATTTGAGTCTACAAGGTAAAACACCAATAGAGGATGTCGTGAAGAGATCCATGCTATGAGTGTGAGTGGCATATAAAGAGTGTGTTTTTCCTATATATAATGTTGCTCCATAGATGATAGAAGGTCAGTGAGGTTGATACTATGTTACCGAAATAAGGGTGTTGTTGTGAAGATGATCACCCTTGATTTGTCACATGGCTAGGCATCCTTGTGATAGCCATTGAGCCTCATGATAGGTTGGTGAAGAGTGCACCATGTGGAAGAGAGGGGGTCGAGGTACCCTCCTAGAAGTATGCTTGTAGACTAAACCCAATAAAAAGGGAATCTAGGGTTGTGAGAATATGAAGAGACAACTTAGAGATGAAAATTGTGTTGTGAATAGCTTCTTGAAGAGAATAACATTGGTGATGGTACTGATATGTTCTTGCTATAGAATTTGTCTATCTATTGGCCTATTTAAGTGGGTGAGAGGGAGAGCCTTATTGTTGAGAGAACACAAATTGTCTTCCTAAAACGAGTGTGAGTGTTGAGTGGTCTGTTGTGCTATTAGATCGTATTGTAGAATTGTTGATTAATAGGTTGTGGCTAGTTGCTTTTAGGTTATTGGATGCAGTGGGGTGAGGGAATGAAATGGTTGTATACAGATACACAAAAGAGGTTGATGACAAGCCTATGGATATGCAGTATATATGGTAGTAGTAGGAAGGATGAGGTTTTGAAAACTAAATAAGAAGCCTTAGGTCATAGTAGGGGTTGGGAAATGGATAGGGGGATTGAGGGTGGTGTAAGACAGTGACTAAAAGAAAATAATGGTTACGTATATGGTTGTGGGGTAGTAGGGGACGAAAAATATGGAAGTAAAGGCATTTACAGAGCCTAAGTTGTTGAACTACACTAGAGTTAGTTCCATGATGCAATAAACATAATTATGCACAACAAAAATATAGAACAGTAAAGAAAAACATAAAATCATGCACATGATAGACACCATGATTTTATCCTGGAAACCCTTAACCAATAAAAACTAGCAGAAGATATTCACTATGCCCCTTGGCCAAATATGACCAAGATACGTCGAGTGTGGCTCTACCACCATGGTTGCACCCTTGATCATCAATAACTTAGTACATCATACAATGGAGTATGACCAACCTATTTATAGGATTTGATCACAATTATGCCATGGGAAAATACACAATTTTCCCAATACCATGGTTTGGAAACAATAATAACCAATTTCAATTAGCTTGCTCTATGACCAAGTCAATATTAACCCAACATTCCCCCCCTTAAACTTGACTTGGGAATGATACCTCCCCCCCTCAAATTTATAAAAAAAGAATATGACATGCTTTCCCCACTTCAGATTTAACACAAGGGTACACATGCCTTTATTGGTCTTGCAAAGATATGCCTATTGACAATGATTAAAACTCTATTAATGAAACATTGCTTGACAAAAAAATTCTACCTGAGCATCTACCTGCTTATACAATAATAAAACAAGCACTCTTGAATCGAGTACTTGAATTATGCTGCTCAATCGACTACCTAGTTGAATTGTATGCATATTTAACCATAAACATCACCACTTGCTACAATTGACCTCTCTGCATAGTCAACTACATACTCCACCCTCTGCTCTAGTTGACATGTCTTCATGTTGCTCCAATTCTTTGGTTGTCCCTAGCACATCCTCCTCAATTATGTCTACATTTTCATAAGGAATCATAACAATTTCTAACAGATTCTAACCCTCAACAACACATGCATCCCTCTAAAGGCACAACAAATATGTTGTATAGTCAAATAGTTGACCAATTGACTATTGAGTTGATATTAACCGCGTTTCCTTAGTCGACCTAAGATGGTCCACCCAGTCGACCTTTTGTGACTCCTCAGTCAATATTGACCTCGACTGTATTGTTGTTGAAGCATCGATTAACCTTGGTTGATCCACAATACTTAGTTTACCCCATCAACCATATCCTCAATCGACCAGTCGACCATATCCTTAGTTGACCCAGTTGACCAGTCAGTCTTGTCAACTACCTGGTCGATCAATTTTGTTGTCGAACACTGGTCGATTTGCATTCCCGTTGATCCTTAGTCAATTTGTAATCCATCGACCACTATTCGATCCATCGACAGCCTATCGAATCGACTCTATCCAACTCATTTGCTTGGTTGATCACCCTCATTGATTTGAAAAAATTCAACTCTTATCGAATTTGACTATACCAAGTCAACAGACCATGACTCTCATCAACCTTTGACTGCTCCATCGACTGTACCGAGTTGACCATCTGCGAATATTTTTGACTTCGACTGCTTCAACCACATATCTCTCCTTTCATATTTGAAAGTTTTAAAACATCCTATGGGACCTTGAACCAGATTGTGCATATCATGATTCGTTTTTTTCATTCACCTTTTTCACACCACATTTCAATGGCCAAAAGCACAACACAAACAAAAAATGGACCATTTTTTTTTTCTCATGGCTACCGCCTTGAACCCCCACAAACCTTTAGGCCAACCCCCTTTGCTCGAATTGCCTGTTTATTCTTAGATTTGAATCTATCCTTGGAAAACAAGGATACCAAGAAACATACTTGCCTCGCTCTGCCAGTGGGAAACATATATGCATACCCACACTCCATGTTTCTTTGTCAAACCTCATATTTGGTACTTTTGTTGCTTCTCATGCCGACCCATCATGTCAATGGATTTGGCCATAATTATTCACACTCCACCAGACAAATCTAGGTGGCTGAAAAAATTCCTTTAACCAATCTCATATAACAATGACTTAATCTACATTCTACCATGTAGATCTAGGTAACCCATACTTGATCAGAGCACTCTCATTGGAGAGTGAGTGTCTACCAAGCTTTGATACAATATGTCAGTTCCAGTAAGCAACAAACATAATTATGCACAACAAAAATATAGACCAATAAAGAAAACCATAAAATCATACACATGATAGACACCATGATTTTATCCTAGAAACCTTTAATTGGGAAAAACCAACAGAAGATCTTCATTATGCCTGTTGGCCAAATTCGGCCAACATAGGTCGAGCGTGGTTCTAACGCCACAACTGTACCCTCTTCCATGAGTGAGTTAGTACATCATACAATGGAGTATGAACAATGTCTTTATAGGATTTGATCACAAGAATACCATGGGAAAATACACAGTTTTCCCAATACCATGGTTTCATAACAACAATAACCAATTTTGTTTAACTTTCTCTAAGTTCGTGGGATACTCAATGCAGGCCATGCTCGATACAACAAAATGGGGCATCCGGTTCTCCAACACTGTTCATATTCACCGCTGTGAGGGATTGGCCTTTGTTTATACTCGTCACCCTAGAATAGGCACTCAGAGGGCTCTAGAATTTGTGACTTAATATATACGGAGAGCACTGCTGAGGGGTCTAGAACTGAAAATAAGACAAGAGGGCCAAAGGATTGATATTAAATACAATTGTTACCCACTTCAATCCAATTCCATATTTGATTACAGCCAAGCGTTTGAATGAAAATCCACTGTACGTATATCCAATGAATTTGGAAAGTCCCATTACTACTCTAATGCATCCAAAGCATTCTGTCTTGTGGGAGAGCAGGTGATTGTAGTCTCCTGATGTCATCCCATCCTTCCAAATCTTGAATACATTTAATCTTGCATGAAGAGGAGTAATGAAGTAATCATCCCTTCTGCTATAATGATGAATGTTTTTGGTGAGATGGTTGAGGTCGCATGAGTGAGAGACGTGGCTCGTCCATTGCCCGCCCTCCATAAGAGCTTCTATCTGACGTTTCCACATGGCATTAAGCTCATGCCCCTTCCTATATCCTTTCGCCCAATATAGGATAAAAGCCTTCTTTTATTTATGGGATTGTTTCATAATGAAATTCACCAATATGGTTTGTGTAGCCACCCTCTGTCCCACCTAAGGCCTTTCTAGCCAAAGCGTTCGCCTCACTATTCTGAACTCTTAAGACATGAAAGAGATTGACTTTGGAAATTCTCCTTAGATTCTCTAGGATTCGACTTTGAATCCTCGCTAGAGAATTTTTTTGCAAGGGAGTGCTTCTTTTAACTACATTGATTGCAAGCTTCGAATCTGCAATAATTAGGACATCTGAGAATCAATTCTTGATGATTATATTTGTCCCTTGCCATAAGGCTAGGATCTCCACTTGGTTATTAAATTCCTGTCCTCGGCTTCAAGAAAATGAATCCACCTTTATTCCTCTAGGATCGAAGAGTACCCCTCCCACTCCTACCGCCTCGTGGCTTAGTTGTAACCTTAAAACATATTATTATTATTATTATAAAATATTATATTCTTTTCATATTAACATCTCAAACAATTTTGAGTACTTGAAAATATAATTGTGAATACGACTTTAGGACAATTAAAACTAAAGAGAGTGAATCTCTTTGTGGGTTGGTGCATAAAACATGTACATCTAGGATTAATTAAGATTAAAGGGGATTTCCTTATGATATTGGTGTGGATTCCCTTGTGGAGTCAATGGAATATAGCCTTGAATATGTTTTATCTTTTAAAGTGACCAAGCATGCAACGAATAACTACATCCAAATAAGTTTTATAGAGAGGTATGGAATTGGAGTTAAGGTTAAATACATAGGTCAGATAATTTTTAGAGAATTTTCATTTATTGATTAAAAGTGTGGTAATATTTTATTTATCTGAGCTCAATTATTTAGTATATATGTTTTATTTTGTAAAGTAATAATTTTTTCTTTTTTGGTATGAAGGGAATCAACAACTGGGATGGGGCTGGTACTTCCGTGACATGGGGTTTAGGGGTCCAATCATGTTCGCTACCACTATATCCCTAGGTGCACCCACACATTCTGCAAGCATGGGGAATGGGTAAGTCGAGGTGTTTTGAACTCGTGACCTCTATTACAACATATCATCTCATTTTCAAATGAATCGTCAATCAAACTACACCTCTACAAACAATATTAAAATTATTATTAAGTTAAATAAAGAATAACATTAACTATGTCATGACATATAATACTTCTTAGTAAATAGTGAATGCTCGATATTTGAGAAGAAACATTTTAGTGAGTCCTCATGTACAAGTGGAATTGGGATTTAATTATCTGAACGGTTATGCATTTTCATTTACATATATTTGTCACTTTCTTTTAATAAAAAATTATCACCTTGTGGTACATGTTGATGAAATACATGAAGCTTATGAGTGACGAGCAACGTACGACGCTGGCTTGTCCAAATATATCAAGAAGTGGACATGAATCGAGCTTCCAAACATCCTTATTAAGAGGTGGACATGAATTGAGTTTTCAATCACTAGTCTGCTAATGCATGGAAATTGTGGAGTTGGTTCTTAAGTTATTAGACATTGTGGAGTTGGCTCTTAAGTTATCATTTAATTCATGTAGAATCTCAGCCTTTTGCTTATGGTTCTTTTTTTTTATATAATTCAAAATAGGTTGTATGATTAAGTTAGTTGACAATATTGGGGTGATGGAAGGGTTTGCAGGATCTCTTCCTGGTTTATAGGGCTCGGCTTTGGATGGTGATTGGGGGGGTGTTTATTGAGCAATTCAGCAACTTGGAGTTAAGCTGGTTCGGGTTGAACTGTCCTAGTACCAGCCAAGTAAAAAAAGTGGGAATAGGGTATCGCTGGTGCTCACAAAACTCCTTTTTCCAGTCACTGTTTCTTTGCTTTTCCCGCGGAGACTAGTTCCGGCTGGTTTTGTCTGGTATTTTTTTTTTGTGTGGGTCCTAGTGGTTTTGGTTTGTGGTTTCACTTGGTGCTGTGGACGAGACAACTGTGGGTTTGGCTCACCGGTGCTCCCGGTTTTTGTTTCTTCACCATATTTCACCCTTTGGTCATTACGCCATCCCCTATTTCCTCTGGGGGTTCCGGTCTTGTTATGGCTAAAACTCCATGCTCCATCGATGGGTACCCACTGCAAAACCCTAATTTGATTGGAGCTCGGGCTAAGCATTGGTGTAGGGTTAAAACCCTCAAGGCCAGGGAACGTGTGGATAGGTTCGTAATTTCGGCTGATTCCAATTTGGAGAGGGTGGAAATGTTGGCTGAGAGGGCTGTTAGCACTTAGATTTTATCCCGGTTGTAAAAGAATAACACCTAAGGTAACTTATTTCAGACCAAGATTTAGGTAGAAAACTTAGCCATTTTTTCCACCAGAGAGGGCTCTCTCACAAGATATATGTAAAGGCTAAAAATATATAGAAGTACGCTCAAAATTTCTCAAAAGGATTACTTGGTTGAAAAGGAAACAAGAACCATTGGGCATGGAGTCAACTTTCAAATATTTAACGTGCCAGCAAGAGATTTATACCAAACAGATTTCCACAGAGGCAAGATAGCAACCATATCACAGTCAATTTGATTTTGCAAGTGGTATAGAAAGAAATAATGACAGTCCATCAACAACAGGCATCTAACTAGGATGAATCCATTGTCAACTTTGGAGAAATAGTGGATATTTAAATTCGATAAAACGAGGCATCACCAGTATGAATCCCGATTTATTTCAAACGTTCATTTAAATATAGAAGAAGAACATAATGGAAGATATAACAAAGAAAGTGGACATGCACATATAAAGATAAGGGAAAAACAGACTGTAAAACTGATCAACACATGAATCTCTGGTCTCAAAAGATAGGTATTTCCACTATACGACCTTTATTTATCAAAAAATTTGACTTCAAAACATATCGTCTCTCAAAGAGTTTCCAACCCTTTCAAAAATGACTCTCATTGTCTTTTATACAAAATTCGGAAGAAGCTTGACATAACTGCTTCTTCTAACTAATAACTAAAAATGTCTTAACTCGAAAGATAACTGTCTTTAAACAATAGATAACTGTCTTCAAACAATATTACAAATTTAAAATAAAAGCATTATTTTGCCACTTGGCAAAAATTCTGAATGTATCTATGAATTGAAAGAATATCTTGTCCTTCCATATTTGTCCACATAGTTCCATTGGTCGGCCGTGGGTAAATCATAACTGGTCATTTCCTTCACCAGGACTCGCATTTCAAGGTGACCTGCATAAGAAACAAGAGGAAGATTCTCACAGGTTGAGATCAACATATTTAAAATTTCAAAGTCTTCCGCAATTTTCTCCATTAAAATCTTTCCTGTAAGCATATGATCCAACTACTGAAACTTTTTGTGATCCATTCTTATGTAAAACAGTAATCTCTTATATTCATTAGGAGGAATCAATTCATTCTTTTCATCCCAAAAAGCAGGGAATCCTTTGTTTATTAATTTTTCAAATCGCTTCTTAAACTTTATTACTTCCTCCAGTATATCTCCAGCTTTAGCTTCAATATTTTCAACATGTGAATATTTTCCCAAGATTCTTCTGGCCTATGTAATGACTGAAATTCTATTTATTATATTCATTGCTGTCAAGTCTGCTTCAGTTAAACTGTTTAAGAAAGTTATTGCTCTCTGTGCTACTTCTTTTGGCTTTTTGTTTAAATTCTCTCTGACTGCTCTGCAACTCTCAAAGGCGTCTTTGGCTACTTTTTCTTTGATTCTCATATAATCAAGATAAGGTCTTAATTTTTCAACTTCCTTTATAATTTGATCCCATACCATATGTTTGCAACCTTGCATCGCAGCCTCTCTTGTCACATGAGCTGCTAAACCTTTATTATTATCACTTAAATTCCTGATTCCTTATTTGCAAAGTTTTTATTTCCTTATCTTTAGTCTCATTTTCTTCTTTGAGCTTTTGTATTCCCATTTTTAATTCTTTAATTTTGACATATTTCAAACTCACTTGGGACATGGCTTGTAAGAGACCATCTAATCCAGTTTTATCTTCATCTGTATCTGTATGCACCTGTTGCTGTCCTAATTCTGCTAAATTTTTCTTTATTTCCTCCAATTGCTCTTCCAAACCAATTTTATCTTTTTCCCAATGAGCTTTTTCCTCGGTGAGATTCAACATTTTTGCAGTAATATCCTTTACCTCATTTGACAGCTCTTCTTTTTATTTTTCCAGTACCGTTAGTTCGACTCCTTGGATAATCACAGTGCATGGGATTTTTAGCTTTCGCCTTAACATTAGAATCGTATCATCCTTTTCTTTGAGCAATTTTGCTGCTGCATTTCCCTCTTTGTTTATCAAATCTATTTGCAATCTTTTTATTTGTTACTGTCGAGACTTATTTTCTGCTCTCTCTTGTCTCAACTGGTTATTCAATTTTTCCAGTAAATTTTTCAATTTGTCTGCCTTTAATATTGCTCCCAAATAATTTGAATATATAACCTCTCCTGTTTGTCTGTGCAATAAAATTTTATCTAGGGCATTGATTTTGGTCAGATCCACCTTCATCTCTGAGATCTTATCTTTAGTAACAACTGAAAACTTTAAAGAATTTTCTTTGACATTTCTACTAGTAAACAAATTGACTTCAGTGTTGGATATATTTCTAACCCTTGGAAATAATTGACTGGTTTGCCTAGAGGATTCCTGTTTATTCTGATTGTGTTCATTAAATACATCCATCATATTGTGTGGTCTATTTACATCATCTTCCACCGGGATTCTTCAATACTGTACTCCTTTACCATGACCTCTGGTATTTTGACTTCAGTTCTTCTTTCCTCTTCTGAAACTGCCATTAACTCTTGTTTTTCATCTATTTTCAACTTTTTTCCTTTTTCTGCTCGTTCACCTTCAATGTTCACTACATCCTGTATGGATCTTTTAAACCCCACCATTGTAGTATTCATCGTGTTTTCTGCCTCTGCTGTTGCATCTGTAAATATCATTTCTTTATCATGTGAATATGGAATGATTTCTTCCTTATACTCCAGCCAATTGGCTCTGTCAGACATTCCCTGAATCATCTGATGATTCAACGCTTTGATGCGATGATCCGTTCTCCGTTTTGATATTATGTTTAACGAATCATACTCAATAGCCATGTCTGTCTCAAAATGCATATCTTTCAATAATTTCTCTATATAAATAGCAACATTTTTATTCTTCACTGTGAATGGGCCAAGTGTGAACGGACACTTGATGTCTATTGCTTGTTTGAAAATCAAGAAATTATTATCCTCAACAATTAACTTCTGTCTCAGGAACTCCAAAGCAAAAACCCTTAAGGTAAGAAATGCTGGTAAAACATAGGGTTTATGTTTGAAACCATATAATCTGATCACTGTACTGTCCTTTGACAAGAACCAATCTCCTATAGCGTACTCTGCACTCAATTGCATACATGCTTGCATTTCTGGTAATACTCTAGGCAAATTTTCACCAAAAATCATTCTGTAAATCTCAGAGAGCATATGATTTATGTAATTAAACATGTTATTTTTTAATAACTTTGTGAAAATGATCTTAGGGAATTGCAACTCTTCATGACTGGCCACCATGATCATTTTCATCAAAAAAGACCGAAATTTGAAATGCCTCAGAGTGAGGAAATTGACCATCTAGTCATGAATCTTCTCAGTCAAAAATTCTTCAAAATTAAGTCGAGGAATTTGATTTTCATCAATCACTGATTGAATTGTCCTCATTTTATACAAAATACTTAACTGAAACTCAATTACATACATGTCTGTATCAAACCCTAGGATTAAAGCCAACAATGTCAGAACCAACTGGGTATTTTCATCAAATAAATTGATATCTATAGGGTACGGGATATCTGAAATGTTGGTTTCTGGTTTAAGACATGTAGCCAAAAACTTTTCTCTATCATCTTGAAGGGTTTGATGATAATTTTCAATAACAGAAGTTTTAGAAAAAATCTCAGACTTGAGGGTTTGGGAAAATTCTATTTCTAGGGTTTTAATTATTACGACAGGCTCTATTTTGCAAACGACTCTGGTTTTTCGACTATCTAAAACAGTTCTTTCTTCTCTGGAATAATTCTCAGCACACCACGACACAAATTCTTGAAAAGATGGGATTTGGTCTGGGCAGAAAGCTAACAAGGATGACTGGTGGACTCTGTGTATGTCTATACCTTCTTCTAATAATTTAGACAACCTAAGTTTAACTTCAACGATTGGTAACCTGATTAGGGTATCATGAATGTCCCCATCTCTATCTTCTAAGGCTTCTTTTGCTTTAAAAACATCTAAATCATGTATAGTTTCCATTTAAATCATTTCTACAAACAAAATTCCGTTAAAAATGTGGGCCAGGTCACCAGACCCTACCTGTATAGACACATCTTTATCCTTCTAACTACTGATCTCCACTAGTCTTCAGAGCTCCCAGGGATAGCGACACATATACAAAATGTCGTTATGATACCCTTTTGTTTTATATAAGCCTTTTTGCTTAACTTTCTGGCAGCTTTCCAAATGTACCTTATATCCAACCGTTGATCACGAGCCTTTTGATTTGAGCCATTAGATCTTGCATCCCTTTATTTCCCATGGTGGTATTCGCAATCCCAATAACGGTTTTCTTGTCCGATTTTTACCGTGTGTGGATCAACCATTTTCTGACACCTGTTAGAGTGGTTTAATTGCCGCAACCGCTCTTTCTTCTATCGAGTGCGCACTTTCCATGATGCGGATGACTCTTGGCCGTCGATTTTGTCCCAATGTATATTGTCCCTCCGATTAATATCAACATGTGTCGTATTCCCTTACACCTTCTCCATATGCCACGTGCTATGGCCCGCCGTGTATTATTCTTTGGTGGTTCCGCAGGGCGTTGTAGTGGTTTTTGATACCACTATCACGTTGATGCGGATTAATGAGATTGTGACACGTATCTGGCGGTATTAAGTCCGCAACCACTCACCAATGTTTGCAAACTATCCTTTGGGCGATGCGGGAAACCATGACAACCGTTGATCTCTATTATTGTCATCTCCGCCTTTGAAACTTCACCAAGACTTAACCTCTTCAATAATTACTTTCGGACTTTGCATATGTAGGTTTTTCTTTGTTGTTTTTGTATTATGACCCTTTATTTCAACCCATCTGTAGTAACTTCACTTCTTTTGGATATTTTTGACAAATTTTTAGGGTTTGAGTATTTACAAATATAGTGTCAACAACTGGCTCTAACTGGGGATGTTATTCTCCATGTGAGGTAGCAAAGAACATCGTAGACCAAGTGCCTGATCCATTGGGCTGCATTCAAACTTTTTTGCAAATCAAGGTTCATATCATCATTTTTTTTTTGTGATAAAAGAAAATATTTACACTGTACAAAATTCTCTTTCACCTCTGTCCTTTTAAGAGAGATAATGTTTGAGGTGTCTACCATTTACTGGTCCTCCAGGAAAGAATTCTCCATTACAATTTTGTAGGGTAAATGCATTTTCCCCTTGATATCTTGCAACAATATATGGACCTTTCCATAAATGCTCAAACTTCCCATGGTGATCTTCATTTCTAGAGTCCCACTTCAAAACTAAATCATTTATTTGAAAATTCTTTTCTTTAACTTTTCTGTCAAAAGTTTTCTTCATTTTTTCCTGATGTATTTGGGTTTTGTTGTATGCCTTTTCTCTAACTTCATGTAATTCTATCATTTGATTTATTCTCCTCTGCATATGATTATGTTCTTCTTCGACTTCTTGTAACAATTTCATAACGGGCAAACCCAAAGAAACGGGAAAAATTACCTCTGTGCCATACACCAACTAGAAAGGGGAAGTGCCAATTGCTCTTTTTGTACTGATTCTATCTGCCCACAGAGCATATTTTAATTTAGTGTGCCAAGCCCTCTTGTTATCTTCTAGCAACCTCTTTATGATCCTCACTAAACTTTTATTTGAAGACTCGGCCAACCCATTTACTTATGGATGATAAGCAGTGGAATGTTTTAAATGGATGTGATATTTGTGGCAAAAATTTATCATCTTTTTTGATTTGAACGCTGGAGCATTATCTGTCACTATCCTTTTAGGACAACCAAACCTGGATAAGATGTTTTCTTCTAAAAAGTTCATTATCACTGTTTCTGTGGCATTTCTTGTCAGAATGGCCTCAATCCATTTCATGAAGTAATCTGTAGCAGTCAGAATCCACTTATGCTGCCCTGAAGAATTTGGGTTAATTTCGCCAATAAAATCTAACCCCCACTGTTGAAAAGGTGCTTCGACTGAAATAGGTTTCAAAGGAAATGGTAATAATTCTCTTTTCCCATAAAAAATTGACATTCATGACATTTGGTCACTTCTTTATATACATCTGAATACATGCTGGGCCAATAAAAACCAGCTCTAAGGATCTTATTCACTGTAGCCTTCCATGAATGATGTCCTCCACACATGCCTTTATGAAATTCCCCCATAATATGCTGCGCTTCATTCTCTAACAGACAATTCAACAGAATACCTCCTGCATCTTTCCAAAATAAATTCCCATCTAATATCCAGAACTTGGCTGCTTTCAACTTTACTGATCTTGCTCTGGTTTTTTCCATATTTGCAGGTGCTTGGAGATTTTGCAGAACATACACAATGTCCGCGTACCAAGGAGATAAAGAGAAATCTTCAATTACTTGTAAATTTGGAACGTCTTCTTTTGAAATCTCGGAAAGAAAATTCATACCTAGAGAATCCCAATTTGTTTCTGTCATCATTTTAGCGAGACCTTGGCCTTTTATCAGCTTTGTAGGTTTAATGTCGAGATCATATTCCAATAATACTGCTATCCACTTCGCTCTTTTTCCTTTAGGATCTGGCTGGGTAAGAATATCTTTCGCTGCTGCTGATGGAACATGTGCTATTATATGAGAATGCAATATGTATATCCTGAAATCCTTCAATGCTTTCACTAAAGCATAAGCTTGCTTCTCCATAATGTTATATTTTAATTCTGCATCCCTCAGAATCTTACTGAAAAATGCAATTGGCTGTTCCACACCTTCTTGGATATTTTGTAACAATACTCCAGCTATTGTGTGTTCTGATGCATAAGTAAACATAATGAAATCCTTTGAATAATATGGACTAATTAACACTGGTGCTTTAGTCAATGCTCTTTTAATATTATCAAAAGATTTTCTTGCTTCTTCAGTCCATTTAATTTCCCTGTCTTTCCTTAGCATTTCAGATATGTTTCTCAAAATCTCAGCAAAACTAGGAATGAACCTTCTTAACCAATTTACCCTTCCAATAAATGACTGAATTTCTTTCTTACTCCTAGGGATCCCGACCTTCTGTATGGCAGATACTCTCTCCGGGTCAATCTTGATGCTTTCTTTTGATATGATGTGTCCCAATAATTTTCCTTCTTCCATGCAAAAATGAGATTTCTTTGGATTTAAGGAGATCCCAAATCTTCTACATTTCAGAAAAAACTCTTTCCAGATGTTTCCAGTGATCAGCAGCATTCTTTGAATAAACAGTGATATCATCCATGTATACTACCACAAATTTGTCTCTTTCATCTACAAATGCAATGTCCATGGATATCTGAAAGGTTGCCCCTGCGTTCATCAAACCAAATGGCATTTTGGCATACATAAACGTTCCCCACGGAGTAGTAAAAGCAATTTTCTCCTGATATTCTGGGTGAACTTTAATTTGATTGTAACCTGAGAAACCATCTAACATAGAAATTCTTTTGGCTCCCACAACTTTCTGCAAAATCTGATCCATTTTCGGGAGTGGATACTTATCTTTCAAAGAGACTTTGTTCAAATTTCTAAAGTCTACGCACAACCGTATTTCGCCTTTATTTTTCCTTACTGGTACCAGGTTAGCCAACCACTTAGAAAATCTCAAGGACACAATTATCTTAGCATCAAACAACTTTCTCACTTCTTTTTCTATTACTGGAAGCAACTTGGGATTTATTATTCTAAGCTTCTGTTTAAAAGGCTTTTCATCAGGTTTGATAGCAATTGTATGCTGTAGAATAGAAACATCATATTCTTTCAGGTCTTCATAACTCTAGGCGAAAACATCTGAAAATATTTTCATCACTTCCACACTTTTATTCTCTTCCTTTCTTGGTAATTTCTTTGAAAGCTTTACCAATTTGGGATCTTCTTCGGAACCTAAATTGTAATCTTTTACATCCTCAGGTTTAGGTTCTACTTTTGGATTTTTCACCACGTCATTTTTATCAAACAATTTTTCTAAAGGAATCAAGCCTCTAGGGATAACGTTATTCTTTAGTTGAATTATATCCTTACCTCCAATCCTTTGCTTGAACTTTTCTGTTTCTTCAGGGGAATCTTTTTCATCTAGACCAGCTCCAACATATTCTGCATCAATAGACCTGTAATTGAATTCATCTGTCATCTCTAAAAAGCGTTTAATCTGTTGATCATCTTCAAAAACTTGCCAATGTTTGATATTGTCTGGGATAGATGGTCTGTGTATGACCTCAATATCATATTTCTTTTTAGAAAAGATAGGGGTTTTGAACGCAGCTCCAGCAGTGGCCAAAGAATATGATACGGTGTTATTAACTCTGGGAATTGAAACAACATCATGTTCATCAAATTTTTTTTCTAATAAATCCCACACTTCATTCCTATATGACCTCATTTTAGGATGTTTGGTCTGATAAATAGCTTTTACCTAATTTATTACCAATTTAGAATCTCCAAACACTTCAATTCTTTTTGCTTTTAAATCCCTCAATACATTCAACCCTAGAATCAAAGCTTCATATTCTGCAACATTGTTTGTACACTCAAAATTCAATTGATAAGAAAACATCAAGAATTCTTGATCAGGTGTTATTATCCATACTCCCGCACCGGCTCCTTCTCTGCTCCTAGCTCCATTGAAATGCATTGTCCAAGTTCCTTCTTTTCTAATTTTTTCTCTTAACAGTCTTTCTTTTTCATTTTCTTTAGGTTCAATTAAATAAATCTTTTCTTTGGATTCAACATCATTGTACAGAATACATGACCCCAAATCTGTGTCTACTGCATATATAACATGCTTTTCAGGTTCTTTTAAGTCACTTACCAAATAAGCAGCCATTTTTTCAGCATATAATCTCCTATGTACCCCCAACACTGGAATAGTAGCAAAAGACATATCCATCTGCAAAGTTCCTTTTAACTTCAAGGCCCATGATCTAGACAATAGGATACCAAATTTTGCTAGAATATCAGCAACCACCACATCCATGAGAATACCTTTGGCTAGTATTTTACTGAGATTGACTGTCAAAACTTTGATCAACCCTAAACATTTGACTTTCCTTGAATCAAAAGAAAATAGGTCATCATATGGTCTTGTGATTTCCAATCCCAAATATTCAACTACAAGTTTTGGCATCAGATTATGAGAAGCTCCTGAGTCTAACATACAATTATGCACAACTTTATCATGAACGTTCAAATCTACATAGAAAGGAGAAATTTCCTCAAAACTATTATCTTCCATTCTTGAACCCATGCAAATATTAGGAGTATCATCATCTAATTCCAAAGTATCTATTTCCACTCGATTTTCTACTTGCATCACCTTTAAAATTTGTTCCTTGTATTCCTTATTCTTTAATATCTCATTGAAAGGTACATAAATCTTGACTTTCGACATTTCACTCTGTATATTGAAAGGAACCAAATTTTTATCACCTTCTTTCACTGAATCTTTCTTGTTATCTGAAATCACTTTTGGCACATCCTCGTTTTCTTTTCTTCTCGTTTGCTGTTCATTCTGACTGGTGGAGGATTTATCTGTAGATCCTTTTAACTTTCCCATTGACTCTTTTCCTTTGTCTATTATAACGTCTCCGTTTCTCAGATTTATCTTTCTTTGAAGATCGTTTATAGCACTTTGGTAACCAATCTGGTATTGATCAATTTCTGTCTCCAAATTACAACATTCTCCTTCTGCAAGGAACATATCATGCTCCTGTTTAGTCAAATACACTTCTGAATCAAAACTGCCACAATGGTGAATATCACTCTCAACCATCTCAGCTTCAACTTCCTCAACAATATAATTTTCAGGGAAAGGAGGTCTGATTGGATCTTCTTCTGCATTCCTTGGGTTCCTCTAATCTCTTGGCCTTATGGGTGGGACAAAAGGTCTCCTAAAATTAGGATTTCTGATTTGAGGTTTTGTTTGTTCTTTATTCGAAGCTTTGTTATCCACCACTAACCTGTCTAACAACTTCTCCATAGTTTTCATCATTGCTTCAAATTTTACATCTGTGGAAGAAGAAGAAGAAGTTGTATTTTGATTATCTTCTTTACTTTTCTTTCGGTCTATATCTCTATGCTTCATCTTTCCAGAAGCCATCATATTAGCTTCAACTTCCACCGCATCTTTCATCATTATTGCCAAAGTGGTAGATCTTCTTTCTTTTAATGTGCATGAAAAATCACCTTCAAAAGCATTTGCATAATGTAACTTGGATGTTCCTATTGGTGGTTTTATATCTGTAGGGATAGAGTTATAAACTTTCATAAATATGGCAGAGAATTCTTGAACCGACTCAAAACCTCCTTTTTTTCAGATTGTTATACTGTGTCAACATCTGTGAAGGATTTTTCTGGTCTTCCCATCTTTCGATAAAAAGAGTTGTGAAAGCATCATAATTAGCAATTGATCCTACAGCTAAAGCTCTGAACCATTTTTTGACTTTGCCTCACAAGCTTTGGGAAAACAACCTCATTTTTGCATCATCATAATCCACTTCTTCTAAATCAATGAAATCACTAAAGTTATCAACATGTTGCTGTGCTGTATAATTACCCTCATTATCAAAAGTAACGATTCTTTGTCCATAATTTTGAGGCAAATCATGTAAAGCAGCGAGCAAAACCAATGGGGCAAATCTGGCAGCCATGGGTGGTGGATTATAAGGTGGAACAATCACTACCTGTTGTTTATGACTTTGCACAGGTATTCTTTGGGCCTTGGATATTCTGGACCCAACCCTTTCAGATTTTTGTAAGTTTTCCCAAACAGATTTTAAAGAATAGTCCCACAAAATTTTTGAGTCAAATTTTGTTTCTTTCAAATCAGAATCTGATTTAGTTCTAAGCAAAACATTTTCACTTGAACCAATATTTTCTTCCTCAAACAGATTTTCTTGACAAGAAGGCAATATATTCGAAAACTGAGGAATACCTTCTTTTGTCTTGCCTTTGCCTTTATCCGTCTTGAGGATCTTTTCTGGATTATCCATGCCTGAGAAGAACTGTAAACTGGGATTTCTTCTTGTAGCCACAATGTCTTTTTCTGAATATCTTCAAAAAACCTTAAAATTTTTTCACAAGTGAAGTCACCAGGGCAATATCTACAACCAACTTACTTCAAACTTTCTTGCCCAAGAAATTTGACCTTTCTCTGTCGTTTCTCCCAGGGAAAATTTCACTTTCGCTCCCCGGCAACGGCGCCAAAATGTTAGCACTTAGATTTTATCCCAGTTGTAAAAGAATAACACCTAAGGTAACTTATTTCAGACCAAGCTTTAGGTAGAAAACTTAGCCAATTTTTCCACCAGAGAGGGCTCTCTCACAAGATATATGTAAAGGCTAAAAATATATAGAAGTACGCTCAAAATTTCTTAAAAGGATTTACTTGGTTGAAAAAGAAACAAGAAACATTGGGCATGGAGTCAACTTTCAAATATTTAACATGCCAGCAAGAGATGTATACCAAAAAGATTTCCATAGAGGTAAGATAGCAACCATATCACAGTCAATTTGATTTTGCAGGTGGTATAGAAAGAAATAATGACAGTCCATCAACAACAGGCATCTAACTAGGATGAATCCATTGTCAACTTTGGAGAAATAGTGGATATTTAAATTCGATAAAACGAGGCATCACCAGTATAAATCCCGATTTATTTCAAACGTTCATTTCAATATAGAAGAAGAACATAATGGAAAATATAACAAAGAAAGTGGACATGCACATATAAAGATAAGGGAAAAACAGACTGTAAAACTGATCAACACATGAATATCTGGTCTCAAAAGATAGGTATTTCCATTGTACGGCCTTTATTTGTCAAAAAAATTGACTTCAAAACATCTCGCCTCTCAAAGAGTTTTCAACCCTTTCAAAAATGACTCTCATTGTCTTTTATACAAAATTCGGAAGAAGCTTGACATAACTGCTTCTTCTAACTAATAACTGAAAATGTCTTAACTCGAAAGATAACTGTCTTCAAACAATATTACAAATTTAAAATAAAAGCATCATTTTGCCACTTGGCAAAAATTCTGAATGTATCTATGAATGGACAGAATATCTTGTCCTTCCATATTTGTCCACATAGTTCCATTGGTCAGCCGTGGGTAAATCATAACTGGTCATTTCCTTCACCAGGACTCACATTTCAAGGTGACCTGCATAAGAAACAAGAGGAATATTCTCACAGGTTGAGATCAACATATTTATAATTTCAAAGTCTTCCGCAATTTTCTCCATTAAAATATTTTCTGTAAGCATATGATCCAACTACTGAAACTTTTTGTGATCCATTCTTATGTCAAACAGTAATCTCTTATATTCATTAGGAGGAATCAATTCATTCTTTTCATCCCAAAAAGTAGGGAATCCTTTGTTTATTAATTTTTCAAATCGCTTCTTAAACTTTATTACTTCTTCTCGTATATCTCCAGTTTTAGATTCAATATTTTCAACATGTGAATATTTTCCCAAGATTCTTCTGGCCCATGTAATGACTGAAATTCTATTCATTATATTCATTGCTGTCAAGTCTGATTCAATTAAACTGTTTAAGAAAGTTATTGCTCTCTGTGCTATTTCTTTTGGCTTTTTGTTTAAATTCTCTCTGACTGCTCTGCAACTCTCAAAGGCGTCTTTGGCTAGTTTTTCTTTGATTCTCATATAATCAAGATAAGGTCTTAATTTTTCAACTTCCTTTATAATTTGATCCCATACCATATGTTTGCAACCTTGCATTGCAGCCTGTCTTGTCACATGAGCTGCTAAACCTTTATTATTATCACTTAATTCCCGATTCCTTATTTGCAAAGTTTTTATTTCCTCATCTTTAGTCTCATTTTCTTCTTTGAGCTTCTGTATTCCCATTTTTAATTCTTTAATTTCGACATCTTTCGAACTCAATTGGGACATGGTTTGTAAGAGACCATCTAATCCAGTTTTATCTTCATCTGTATCTGTATGCACCTGTTGCCGTCCTAATTCTGCTAAATTTTTCTTTATTTCCTCCAATTGCTCTTCCAAACCAATTTTCTCTTTTTCCCAATGATCTTTTTCCTCGATGAGCTTCAACATTTTTGCAGTAACATCCTTTACTTCATTTGACAGCTCTTCTTTTTCTTTTTCCAGTACTGTTAGTTCGGCTCCTTGGATAAGCACAGTGACTGGTATTTTTAGCTTTCGCCTTAACATTAGAATCATATTATCCTTTTCTTTGAGCAATTTTGCTGCTGCATTTCCCTGTTTGTTTATCAAATCTATTTGTAATCTTTTTATTTGTTGTTGTCGAGACTTATTTTCTGCTTTCTCTTGTCTCAACTGGTTATTCAATTTATCTAGTAAATTTTTCAATTTGTATGCCTTTAATATTGCTCCCAAATAATCTGAATATATAACCTCTCCTGTTTGTCTGTGCAATAAAATTTTATCTAGGGCATTGATTTTGGTCAGATCCACCTTCATCTCTGAGATCTTATCTTTAGTAACAACTGAAAACTTTAAAGAATTTTCTTTGACATTTATACTAGTAAACAAATTGACTTCAGTGTTGGATATATTTCTAACCCTTGGAAATAACTAACTGGTTTGCCTAGAGGATTCCTGTTTATTCTCACTGTGTTGATTAAATACATCCATCATATTGTGTGGTCTATTTACATCATCTTCCACCGGGTATTCCTCAATACTGTACTCCTTTACCATGACCTCTGGTATTTTGACTTCAGTTCTTCTTTCCTCTTCTGAAATTGCCATTAACTCTTGTTTTTCATCCATTTTCAACTTTTTTCCTTTTTTTGCTCCTTCACCTTCAATGTTCACTACATCCTGTATGGGTCTTTTAAACCCCACCATTGCAGTATTCATTGTGTTTTCTGCCTCTGTTGTTGCATCTGCCAATATCATTTCTTTATCATGTGAATCTGGAATGATTTCTTCCTTATACTCCAGCCAATTGGCTCTGTCAGACATTCCCTCAATCATCTGATGATTCAACGCTTTGATGCGATGATCCGTTCTCCGTTTTGATATTATGTTTAATGAATCATACTCAATAGCCATGTCTGTCTCAAAACCCACATCTTTCAATAATTTCTCTATATAAATAGCATCATTTTTATTCTTCACTGTGAATGGGCCAAGTGTGAACAGACACTTGATGTCTGTTGCTTGTTTGAAAATCAAGAAATTATTATCCTCAACAATTAACTTCTGTCTCAAGAACTCCAAAGCAAAAACCCTTAAGGTAAGAAATGCTGGTAAAACATAGGGTTTATGTTTGAAACCATATAATCTGATCACGGTACTATCCTTTGATAAGAACCAATCTCCTACAGCGTACTCTGCACTCAATTGCATACATGCTTCCATTTTTGGTAATACTCTAGGCAAATTTTCACCAAAAATAATTCTGTAAATCTCAGAGAGCATATGATTTATGTAATTAAACATGTTATTTTCTAATAACTTTATGAAAATGATCTCAGGGAATTGCAACTCTTCATGACTGGCCACCATGATCATTTTCTTCAAAAAAGACTGAAATTTGAAATGCCTCAGAGTGGGGAAATTGACCATCTGGTCATGAATCTTCTCGGTAAAAAATTCTTCAAAATTAAGTCGAGGAATTTGATTTTAATCAATCTCTGATTGAATTGTACTCATTTTATACAAAAGACTTAACTGAAACTCAGTTACATACATTTCTGTATCAAACCCTAGGATTAAAGCCAATAATGTCAGAACCAACTGGGTATTTTCATCAAATAAATTGATATCTATATGGTACGGGATATCTGAAATGTTGGTTTTTGGTTTAAGACACGTAGCCAAAATTTTTTCTCTATCATCTTGAAGGGTTTGAGATAATTTTCAATAACAGAAGTTTCAGAAAAAATCTCAGACTCGAGGGTTTGGGAAAATTCTATTTCTAGGGCTTTAATTATTACGACAAGCTCTATTTTGCAAACGACTCTGGTTTTTCGACTATCTAAAATAGTTCTTTCTTCTCTGGAATAATTTTCAGCACACCACGACACAAATTCTAGAAAATATGGGATTTGGTCTGGGCAGAAGGCTAACAAGGTCGACTGGTGGACTCTGTGTATGTCTATACCTTCTTCTAATAATTTAGACAACCTAAGTTTAACTTCAGCGACTGGTAACCTGATTAGGGTATCATGAATGTCCCCATCTCTATCTTCTAGGGCTTCTTTTGCTTTAAAAACATCTACGTCATGTACAGTTTCCATTTAAATCGTTTCTACAAACAAAATTCCGTTAAAAATGTGGGCCAGGTCACCAGACCCTACCTGTATAGACACATCTTTATCCTTCTGTCGCAACTGCTGATCTCCACCAGTCTTCAGAGCTCCCAGGGATAGCGACACATATACAAAATGTTGTTATTTGATACCCTTTTGTTTTATATAATCCTTTTTGCTTAACTTTCTAGCAGCTTTCCGAATGTACTTTATATCCAACCGTTGATCACGAGCCTTTTGATTTGAGCCGTTAAATCTTGCGTCCCTTTATTTCCCATGGTGGTATCCGCGATCCCAATAATGGTTTTCTTCTCTGGTTTTTACCGTGTGCGGATCAACCATTTTCTGACACCTGTTAGAGTGGTTTAATTGCCGCAACCGCTCTTTCTTCTATCGAGTGCGCACTTTCCACGATGCGGATGACTCTTGGCCGTCAATTTTGTCCCAATGTATATTGTCCCTCCGATTAATATCAACATGTTGCGTATTCCCTTACGCCTTCTCCATCTGCCACGTGCTATGGCCCGCCATGTATTATCCTTTGGTGGTTCCGTAGGGCGCTGTAGTGGTTTGTGATACCACTATCACGTTGATGCGGATTAATGAGAATGTAACACGTATCCGGTGGTATTAAGTCCGCAACCACTCACCAACGTTTGTAAATGATCCTTTGGGCGGTGCGGGAAACCATGACAACTGTTGATCTCTATTATTGTCATCTCCGCCGTTGAAAATTCACCAAGACTTAACCTCTTCAATAATTACTTTCAGAATTTGCATATGTAGGTTTTTCTTTGTTGTTTTTGTATTATGACCCTTTATTTCAACCCATCTGTAGTAACTTCACTTCTTTTGGATATTTTTTGACAAATTTTTAGGGTTTGAGTATTTTCAAATATAGTGTCAACAAGGGCTTTGGTGGGGCGATTTGAATTCACCTCGGGGTCCAAGAAGGAGATAGTTTCTTGGGTCAATAAGTACTGGGTACCTGTTACAAGTATTGCACCTCGTATCAATCTGTTAATGGATCGATGGATATTATTCACCTTTTCGAAGCCAGATTTTATGGAGCAGATACTGGTTGGTGCCTGGCTATTTAAGGACGGTTCTTTGGTTCTTAAGCGTTGGAATGTTGCTTTTGACCCTCTTCGAGAAAGACAGGGTATTAGGCATCTTTGGATGTTGATCCCAGGTTTACCCATTGAGCTTTGGACAGAGGAAATTATTGTTGGGTTGGCCAATACGGTTGGTAAATTCATTAGGGTTGATAAAAAAACCCTATTTGGTATGGATAGGAGATATGCAAAAGTTATGGTGGAGTTCGACTTGAGCCTGGGGCTCCCTGCAGAAGTTGAAATTGTCTGGGGAAGTAGAACTTGGAAACAATGCTTGGATTTTTTTAGAATTCCTTTCCGTTGCTTTTTTTTCCATACTGTTGGTCATGTGCAGGCTCATTGTCCATCTCTGTTGGGTAGAAGGGTCAGGGTTTCGCCTGAGACTGAGCTAATTACTAAGACTCCAATACAAGGTGAATTGGTTCCGACTTGCTTTGAAATCGGTAAGTCCAAACCCTTTCCTGAATCGGCTTATACTGTTGTTTCTAATGAAGAATTGGCTTTGATTGCAAATTGGGAAAGGGATTTAGATAGGCGTATTTCATTAGGAGAGGTTAAATTTAGACATAGTATTACTTGTAATGCTGGTGGGGGGGGGGGGTTGTGAGGGATGGGGAGCATCCATCGGTGGTTCGGAATTTGGACAGTGAACTTGCTGTTGTTGGGTTGGATTTAGATCCACTTAAATTTGTTGACCCAGGGTCAAATCCTTTGCCCAACGTTTCTACAATTGTTGAGCTGGGTAATGGGTCACTTGGGGTTCCAGAACCTATTACAAACCCTATAGTGGATCTTCACCAGGAGGCGGTGCTGGCCCCTATTGAATTGGATGCCGAGGATAAGGTTATTTTAGCTTCAAGCGGATATGATGGGTATCGGGCTTCGACTGAGTTCTCACCTCTTCCTATTTATTCCAAGAATCCTTCTTCGAATTCGGAAGCTCTTCCCCTTAGTTCTATTAAGTTTCAAAATGTGACCATACGTAAAAGAAGAAAGGATAAGCCGGGGTTTGATATGGGAAGTTTTGCTGAGGATTATCTTTTTTGTGGCAGATAGAATGAAGGTAGTGGGGAGTGATTTCTTCACAGATTCGGGTCTTAGAGCAGAGAAGCCCATTGGTGATGGTTCTTGATGTCTTTTCTTTCTCTGAATGTTCATGGGTTGGGTAAGGCTTCTAGGGATAGGGACTTAACCAACCTCTTCCATGTTACTAGCCCGAGGATTGTTTTATTTCAGGAGACTATGTGCTCGAGTTTTGATGCGATTTCCAGGATTGGTGGGGTTTTTCCTTGTTGGGAGGTTACGACTATTTGTTCGAATGGAATTTTTGGAGGATTGGCTGTAGCGTGGAACCCTAATATCTTTTCCTTTAAAGTTTTTAAAACTCCATGGGGTATCCTGATGAGGGGTTTGTGTTTGGTTTTGAATTTAAATTTGACTATCTTTAACTGTTATTCACCCTCTAATGACAGGCAAAGATTTTGGGATTCACTGAATTGCTCAGGAATTCTGAATGCAGATAACCTCATTTTTGCAGGTGACTTAAATTTTACTAGGTCATCTTCCGAAATCTGGGGTCCGAAAGCTAGATTGGATCCCATGGCGAACTATTTCACTTCTTTTCTTGAAAGGAATGCACTGATTGATGTGGTTCCTGTAAAGGCTCTTCCATCTTGGACAAATGGAAGAAGTGGCAATGATGGTATTCATAAAAGACTTGATCACTTCCTTGTTAAGGAATCTCTGCTCGGTCATGTTAAGAAGTATCGTTCTTGGGTTCATGAGACTAAGTTTTCAGACCACTAACCTATTTTATTTCAATTAGAGGATTTTGGTGCGAAGTTTCATCGTCCATTCAAATTTGATAGCTCTTGGTTATGCCAGGAGGAGTTCTACACTATGGTGAAAAGCTTTTGGGTTTCAGAGAATGTTGAGGGATATAATCCGCTTGCTCTTTTCTGTAAAAAAATGAGAAGACTAAAGAGTGTTGTCAGTGATTGGATAAAGCATAAGAAAGCTGGAAGAATTGGTACAGTTGGAAAGGGATATACAACAGTCTTATGCAGATAATTTTACTGGGGTTCTGAACGTGGATGGATTTGAAGCTATTAAAAAATTTGAGAAAAAGAAAGAGGAGATCCTGCTCTAAGAGGAGAAGGAGTGGAGATTAAAGAGTAGATCCCTGTGGGTTTAGCATGGCAATAAGAACTCAAAGTTGTTCCATTCCTTTGCTTCTGCTCGGCGAAATATGAATACTATCTGGGAACTGGAGGATGTTTTGGGCAACAAAATCACTGGTGAGGACTCTTTGAAGATTGAAGCTGTAAATTTCTTTAGCAATATTTATAAGGATGATGGGAATGGTGAGCTTTTGGATCAAATTAGAGTTGCTAGACTCTTTCCTAGATTTTTTGATGATCATGAAGCAGCCGAGTTGGGGAAAATTGTTACATTGGAGGAAATAGAACTTACACTGAAAAATTTTAAGAAGGAAAAAAGCCCAGGTCTTGACAGTTTGCCTGTTGAAGTGTACATCCATTTTTTTGACTTAATGGGTAAGGATTTGCTCAATATGGTTGAATACACCAGAGTATTTGGGTTTTCTTCTAGTGCTTTGAATTCTACCTTTGTGACCCTGATCCCTAAAAGTAAAAAACCGTCATCCTTTGGTGACTTCCGGCCAATTGCTCTTTGTAATCTTGCATACAAGTTAATTTCTAAGATCATTGCGCAAAAGATTAAGTCTGCACTGTCTGAGCATATTACTGCAGAACAATTTGTTTTTTGCATAATCGTCAGATACTTGATGCCATTGGTGTCTCTCAAGAACTCATGCATTCTATAAAGACTCGGAAGCAACAAGCTATGCTGTTAAAAATGGATTTGGAGAAGGCATATGATCGGGTGAATTGGTATTTTCTAAGACTTGTGCTGATTCAGATAGGGATTTGACCACTTGTGCTAAATTGGATAATGGGCTGTGTCTCTACGGCAAGTATTGCTGTGTTAGTAAATGGAACACCTTCTGCTTTTTTTCAATGTTCAAGGGGGCTGCGTCAGGGGTGTCCATTATCACCTCTGCTGTTCATATTAGTTATTGATGGTTTCAACAGGATTTTGAATTATGCTAAAGAGGAGGGGTATATCAAAGGCATTGAATTGGGCCATGGTTGTGTTCTAACACATCTGATTTTTGTTGATGATGTGTTATTGGCGGGAATCGCTTCTGTTGAACAATGGATGGTCTTTAGAAATATTATCAAGACTTTATGTAATGTCTATGGCATGAAGGTTAGTTCTTCAAAATCAAACTTTTTCCAATTTAATGTGAATGATTTAGAAAGAATGGAAATTGAGAGAATTATGCCTTACAAATGCTGCGAATTAGAGGATGGATTTAAATATCTATTTTTTTACCTAAAGCCGAATCATTATCTTACCAATGACTAGAGGTGGCTTATACGCAAGGTGGAGGCTCGTATCTCACATTGGGCTTACAGGTTCCTCTCAATTGGGGGGAAACTTATTTTGGTGAAAGCAGTCTTAATAGGTTTGCCAGTATATTGGATGTCTCTTTTGGAAGTCCCGGTTTCAATTTTAAATGCTTTTAGGAAACTTTTATTTAATTTCCTGTGG
This sequence comes from Larix kaempferi, assembly GCA_027924585.1. Classification (NCBI taxonomy): domain Eukaryota; kingdom Viridiplantae; phylum Streptophyta; class Pinopsida; order Pinales; family Pinaceae; genus Larix; species Larix kaempferi. The sequence goes on along the minus strand of BSBM01000451.1, from coordinate 8,995,612 downwards.
ATTGGAAGTGCTGGGCTTGCAAAGCTTATCATGACAGGTTGGGAGGTGCTTCCAAGGCTTGAAAAGTATGGCAGATGGGGTGTAAAGGACCTCAAGATTTTCAGTATAGCACTGAGATTAAAAAGTTAGTGGCGTGGGATTTTTGGGAGTACACTATGGTCACGGTTTCTTCATATTAAGTATATTAAGTCTGATGTGTTTACTTGGTTAAGGAAGTCGAAGAGACTAGATGGGAGTATCTCTCCTATGTGGAGAGGTATGCTAAAAGTTTTGTTTTGTTTTTTTTTTTTTTTTTTTGTTTTTTTTTTTTTGTTTTGTTTTGTTTTGTTTTGTTTTTTTTTTTTTTTTTTTTTTTGTTTTTTTTTTGTTTTTTTTTTTTTTTTTTTTTTTTTTTTTTTTTTTTTTCTGGATTGCAGATGACCTAAGATGGCAGGTGGGTTCTGGTGAACAGATTATGGTCGGGAGGGACCCAATTTTGGGTATGGAGGACTCATTTAAACTTTCTGAGAGATTGCAGGCCTATTTAAATTTTTATGGATTGTCCACTCTGAGCCGTGTGAGAAATGGGAATTGTATCGTTGGTGATGGCAATTACTGGCTTAGTTCTAGAGACCTGGGGCTTCAAGGATATGATGCACTTGAATGGGATGGATATGTGCGTAAATTATGTGCTGCGGGTTGTCATTTTGATGCTGATGCTGATAAAATTGTGTGGATTGGGAATGAGAAATCTGGTATTGTTACTACCAAGACTGCATATACTAGAATTCTTCAAGATCGTTTCATATTTCCGCAGAATTGGTGGTACAAGAGAATTTGGAAATGGGAATACCCTTGAAAATTAAGTCTTTTTCTTTGGCAAACTTTACAGGGTAATCTTAAAACTTGGGACAATCTGGTAAGGTGTGGCTGGTGTGGTCCCAACTAGTGTATACTGTGCAAACACAATATGGAATCAGTTTGTCATCTTTTTGTTGATTGTCGTTTTGGGAAGGATGTCTGGAAATTAGTTTATGCAAACTTACATATTGATGATACTTGGGATGTTGGTGACTTTGGGTTTTGTCTTCTCAGCTGGTACATAAAATCTAAATCCTTTTTTCTATTACCTATTTTTGTGTCATGGGTAATATGGTATGCAAGAAATTGTGCTACTTTCCAAGGGAGATTACTTGAGGTTAATACTTGTGGGATTTCTGTTTTAAAGATGACACAGATTTATAATTCTGATAAGGTGGAGCATGGTGCTAAACAGATAAGTCTGTTCTCGTTTACTATCAACCAGCTGGTACTTTTTTTTGATGGGGCAGCTCAGCATGGTTTGTGTGCAGCAGGTGGTGTGATTTTCTTAAATAAGAATCACTATTTTACTCTCCGTCTCAATTGTGGTTTGGGGACAAACATGAAGGCGGAATTACTGGCTTTGTGGTGTGTTTTGAAGACTGCGAACATCTTTGGATTAGGTGGCTTGAAGGTATTTGATGATTCCCGTGTAACAATCAAATGGGCTATTGGAGAATTCAGGTTAAATGTGTTGGCAATCCGACATTGGTGCATGCGCACTAGGGCTGAGATTGACAAATACGAGACTATTACATTTGAACATATTTACAGGGAACATAATGACTTGGCTGATAAATTGTCAAAGCAAGCATTCGATGGGGTTGAAGGGCATCTTATTTGGGAAGAATGGTTTAACTTTGATATTCTGAATAAAGGTGCTCATTACTTTTTTGGGGAAATTTGAAGATGAATATCCTTAATTTTTGATGGATGGAAGTTATTTTATATAACTGTTTACTGATAGGTTGTATAGTTTGTACGGGCCTGCGTGCCTTGGAAATGGTACTAAGTCTTGAAACTAGCAATAGTACGCTTTTTTTCTTCTGAAAATAAAATAAAATTAGTTGACAATATTGATGAATAAATCTTTTTAAATAGGTTGTAGGATTATGTTAATTGAAAATTTTAATAAAGATAATATTTTTTTTTTAGAGATTGTAGTTAAGGTTGAGAAATAAAGGTGGTATAATTATTAAGATTTTGACTGGCTAATAAGAATGCACGGTGATATTTCTTTTGTCAAATTCATTGTTTTCAAAGATGGTATGTGTTTTATTTATAAAACAAGTAAAATAGCAACAAAGCTGCTTATACCTGCCTCTTCGAATTAACAAATAGAAACATATATAAAATTGTATAATTGACTATTACAAAAAAAAGAACAAGAATGCAATTTTGTATTAATATGGAACTAGTTAATAGCATGATAGTTTATGAAAGTTTATTGATACTCATAGTAAAAAAATTAAAAATTAAAAAAAAAAAACGATGTATTAAAAGAGTGTATAATGTATTACGAGAGTGTCATATCATCTACCATTCAGTTCATTAGTTGTATAATGTATTACAATAGTAAATTCAATAGCATTAAAGTGGGTATAAATTCCAATAAGGATAATAGCTACAAAGCAACAAATCTCAACTTTAATATTATGTTTATTTTTTATTTAATTAATAAAGAAATTAAGCCATTTTATTCTTAAGGCAAGTGAATACATAGCCACTAAACCATTAAAGAAAATATTTATTATACAATATGTAATTTGAGATAATTATTTTGCAAAAATTAAATTGTCAATATTACCTTGAGTTCAAATCATTAATGTTATCTACGTTAATTTAAATCATTAATATTATTTTAATGTCTAAAAAGATTAACAATATTTCTAGGTTACAATGTTATAACACACAACATTTTTAATATTCTAAACATCATGACTTATGCTTAACTATATCTATATGTAGTATATATGTAAATTAAAGGATTTGTTTCAATGTAGGTTGGAGAAGAAAGCTAAAATTCATTTCCAACTATAAAACTTCACTGCATAATGTTATTGCGCACATTATATGAGAAATGTTGATTTGAAAAGTAAATTAATAACACTTATTTAAATAGAGGTATAAAGTATTGTAACTTGTTAGTTGAGAAAGTCTTCAATAAAGACAAACTATTGTAATTTATTGTTTTGATGAGGTAGAATACTTAGACTTTCATATAACGATGGATGAGGTAGAATATTGGGTTCCATAATATACTTGAGAATATGTACTATGAGAAAGTATGGGAAAGTTTGCTAATGCTTTTTCATTTAATATTCAACCTAACCCATGAAATTAGGTTCTCATTGGCCTATCCACCTTTGAATCACAATATCTTGTTACAGAGTAATTATTGAAACATGGTGCAAAGAAACCATCATAACATCATATTCACCACTCTATAAAAGCATGGGCTTCCTAAAAAACATAGCTATGAATATAATTGTCTCGTAACAATAATTAGTAAATTTGTATATAAAATTAGAATTAAAAGGTTGAGAAATTAATATGGATATAATGTAGCAATTTATGTTTTTTTAAAATAACAATAATATGGTAATTTAAACTTTGAAAATAATAATGAATATTTTGATATAGAAAAATAATATAATTGAACAATAAATTGTTTTAATTATTTAGTTTTTAAATATGAAAATATGTTTAAATAGATTTTTTTAGTTATTTTATTTTTAAATATATAAATATAAATATATTTAATGTTTAAAACAAATTTAATGATGATACAGTAAAAATTAAATTAAAAAAAATAAATCATAATTAATATATTAAAATTAAATGTAAGAAATAATAAATTTTAATGGTTTAAAATTCAGCAAAGTGTAACTTATATTGAGTGATTTTTTCCGCTGAAAAAAACTTATATTGAGTGATTTCGTAGGATTGATGCTGGAATGAATAATGAATCCGTGGGAGCATGCCCTCTCTGTAAGTGTACAATAACTTATTCCAAAGTCCCATCGTAATTTAATTCTCAATTAATATGCACAAAATTTAAAACTAACGTGACATTTTATATTATTTTTAAGAGTTTATATTTTTAAATTAATTTTATTTGTCTCATAATTATATTGCAGCCCATATAAAAATTGTCACTTCAGAAATTTTAAATAATAAAAAAACATAAATATAAATTTTTAAAAATTTGAAAAATATTTTTCAATTTTTAAAAATTATGTTTAATATAAGATAACAAGCTTAATCAACGCAAGAATGTAGGGTTCAGAGGAATAACACGACGGAAGCAAAGCTCTGTGGTAAAATTTAATACACAGATCACAGGATCCCATCCATTCGGTGAACAATAACACATCTGTACGATGGGGTTCACATTGGGCACGTCAATATTTCTGAATGATCTAAGTTTGGTATAACATAATTATGTCTGTGGCAGAGTAAGACTCTCGATCAGGATAGGTATAGATTTGATAAGCGCCGGTTGTGGGAAGCGTTAACTTTCCATAGGTTATGGATGAAAATGAAATTGTACGTTTTTTATTCAATGTAGCATCCACCTGTCAGATTGGCTATTTTTAAAATTTTAATATATTTTTAATTTCTGACAATTAGCCCTCAAATGAGGGGAAATTAATCTAATCATTATTTTTAACCAATGAATAATTTGATATTTTAATATTATAAAAATTATTTTTTGATTTTTAAATAATAAATTTAATATATATATTTTTAAAAACTATTGAAAACTTTATATAAATATCTAAAAAAAATGAAAGTAATAAAAGTGTTACTGTGTGAGCGAGAAGAGATATGGAGAATGAACTGCAGAAAGGTGAGCTGCTGGAATGGGAAAGTAGCAGGAATGTGTTACTGTGTGAGCGAGAAGAGATGTGGAGAATGAAAAGTAGGGCGATATGGTTACAGTGTGGGGATGAGAACACTAAATTTTTTCAAGCATATGCAAAGGGGAGAAAATTCACTAACTCCATTTGGGAATTATCTTCAACTGAAGGGGAACGGGTCTCCAGCTTTGATGGTTTGGCTGAGATGGGTGTTCGACACTTCGAAGACTTATTCACCGCTCAACCTGGGGCCTCTATAGCTGAGGTTATCAGGATGGCTCAGCTCTTCCCACGTTTTGTGGGGGAGGAAGAGAACAAACTTTTGATGGAGGAGGTGCTGCCGATTGAGCTCTCGCAGGTAATGCAATCCTTCCAGAAAGATAAAAGCCCAGGGCCTGATGGCTGGCCTATTGAATTTTTCTTGGGCTTCTTTGACTTCTTCGGGGAGGAATTATTGGATGTGGTGGAAGAATCAAGAAAGGCTGGGTTTGTACATGGTCCCTTTAACTCGACCTTTATAGCTCTCATTCCTAAAACGGACAAGCCTGAAAGTTTTGATGAATTCAAACCTATTTCACTCTGCAATTGCATATATAAGATCATCTCTAAGGTTATGGCGAGGAGACTCAAGAATATTCTGTCTCAGCATATTTCATGTGAACAATTTGGATTCTTGGAAGGTCGTCAAATTCATGAGGCCATTGGAGTTGCACAGGAAGGTATACACACTCTGAAGGTGCAGAAGCAGAAGGGTGCAGTGATTAAGATTGACCTCTCTAAAGCATTTGATAGGGTTAGCTGGCTCTATATCTGGATGCTTCTAACACACCTGGACTTCTGCTATGAATTTATTCGATGGATTATGTCCTGCATCACCACGGTGAGCTTTGCTTTCCTGATCAATGGTTCTGCTAGCCCATTCTTCCATGCTGGCAAGGGGCTACGACAAGGTTTCCCACTTTCACCACTGTTATTTCTCCTTGTTGCTGAAGGCCTCAGTCGTTTTATATTGAAAGCAAAAGCTGATGGCTCCTTTCGTGGCATATCCATTTCTCAGGTATTGTATATCACACATCTCCTATTTGTTGATGATATTCTAATATTTTGTGATGGCTCGAGACAGGATATTGATAAGGTGGTTGAAGGGCTCAATTTACTGCAAGATGCCGCGGGTATGTTAGTGAATATTGATAAATCAACAATCACATGCTCGCATTTAAACGAGCAGGAGATTCACAGATTGGCCATCAGACTCCCTTATAGGACTATGGATATTGATGAGGGTTTAAAGTACCTTGGATTTCACTTGAAACCCAATGCATATTTGAAGGCAGATTGGCGCTGGTTAATTGCAAAATTGGAACAACGACTACATGGATGGAGTCATAAATGGCTCTCGCGGGTAGGGAGACTGGTTCTGGTTAAATCAGTTTTGGAAGCAATACCGGTATATTGGATGTCACTTGCTTGGATTCCCAAAGGAGTCTTGGAGCAGATCCGTCGGTTGTGTTTTGCCTTTCTTTGGAAGGGTAAGGGCGAGAATCGAGCCTTGGTGTGGGTTAGATGGGAATTGATTGCGGTCCCCAAAACACTGGGAGGATGGGCTTAAAGAATATCTTTCTTTTTGCTAAAGCTTTGGGGGCCAAGGTGGCATGGCGAATTATACATACACGGAGCCTCTGGACTCGTGTGGTATATCATAAATACATTGCTCCCTTAACCCTTCTTGATTGGATTAGGCAGGTAATAAGTCGAGGGCAAATTGCTCTGTGGTATGGAAAGCGGTGGTATAGCATTTTCATCTTGTTGGATCGGGATTAGTATGGAGAATCAGAAATGGGCATTTACTTTGTATCGGACTGGATCCTTGGGTAGGATGTAGGGGGGGACATGTACTTCCTGTGGACTTAAGGACTTTTCTGGCAACTAGAGGCTGTCATTTTCTGGCTGATATTGCACGACCAGGATCATCCACTCTATGGCATCAGGGGTGGACCTCTGCCCAGCATCTTGAGGTTCCTGATGACATGCTCGGAGTTTGGGAGGATTATATTCGGAACTTAAGATACACAAATATTCGCTTGACAAATAGGCCTGATGAACTTCTCTGGGATCACCATCCCTCTGGGATATACACACCAAAACTTTGATATATTCAGCTAAATGTGGAAGTGCATAATAGGGCTTTGGTGTGGTGGTGGAAATCTCTGTGGAAGTTTAAATGCCCGGGTAAAGAATAATTACTCTTCTGGGCGATATTGGAAAATAAGGCACCTACCTGGGACATTCTGAAGAGACGATTCATACAGGGCCCAGGTTTTTGTCCACTCTGTAGGGAGGCGGATGAGACCATTTCTCACCTTTTTGTTCACTGTCGGTTTTCACAGGCTGTTTGGACAAATATCTGCAACTATTTGGATCTCAATGTGAGATGGTGGGGAGTGAGTGTTCTTGACGCGTTTCAAATCTGGTGGTCAAATCAAAAGAACTCTTCCATATGTGCAGCCCCATGTATCTTTGCCTGGGGCATTTGGATCACCCGAAACAAGATCATTTTTCAGGACTGTAGGGTCCCGATGGAGCAAGTAGTGGCACAAGCTGTGGCTATCTTATTACACTACAAGACTACTCCCAAAGCGATTAGAATTCGACCAGTGATCGCGGAAACGATTGATAAATCCATACCATGGGCATATTTCGATGGTGCATCACTTGACCATCAATTGGTGTGTGGTGGGGGGGGCGTTCTTCACAAATCTGAGTCTCATTATTTTCACATCGTGGCTGGATTGGGGAGCGGTACAAATAACTATGCTGAAATTATGTCACTTACGCTGTTGATGTTATTTGCACTTGAACAGGGTTGTCTTTCTCTACAGATTTTTGGAGACTCACTGATTGTTATTGATTGGGCCAATGAGCATACACAATGTAATGTGATGGTACTCTTACCTATACTGGAAGATGTATTACGGTTAAAGCAGACATTTAATCTTATTACATTTACACATGTCTACAGGGAGAGAAATGGCATGGCCGATCTTCTTTCCAAAGAAGCGTCGCAGCAACATATGACTTTCGGCACATGGCGGATTACTATACATTCTACTGCTGGCACATACAGTTATTACCATAGGCCTTTCCATGAGGCTTTGGAGGACCGGGATGGAGCATGATCGACTCCTGTTGATCTGACTTTACATCAGTTCTGTTTGGTTATTGTTTATTGGGCTGTTTGGACAGAATATATTTTCTGTTGATAGGAACTAATTCATCATTTTTGAGACAGTTATGGTTATATGTAATCGGATATATGAGTGCTGTATGGACAGCCATCTTCATTATATTGGGTTTGTATGGGTCACTAGACATGTCAGAAACATGAACAGTATATATGCGACAATGTAGGGATCTCTGTGATTCTATTACATGTGCAGAATGTAATTTTGTTCAAACTATTTGAAATAAAATTACGACTTTTTCCAAGGAAAAAAAAAGCATGATAGTTTATGAAAGTTTATTGATACTCATAGTAAAAAAATTAAAAATTAAAAAAAAACAATGTATTAAAAGAGTGTATAATGTATTACGAGAGTGTCATATCATCTACCATTCAGTTCATTAGTTGTATAATGTATTACAATAGTAAATTCAATAGCATTAAAGTGGGTATAAATTCCAATAAGGATAATAGCTGCAAAGCAACAAATCTCAGCTTTAATATTATGTTTATTTTTTATTTAATTAATAAAGAAATTAAGCCATTTTATTCATAAGGCAAGTGAATACATAGCCACTAAACCATTAAAGAAAATATTTATTATACAATATGTAATTTGAGATAATTATTTTGCAAAAATTAAATTGTCAATATTACCTTGAGTTCAAATCATTAATGTTATCTACGTTAATTTAAATCATTAATATTATTTTAATGTCTAAAAAGACTAACAATATTTCTAGGTTACAATGTTATAACACACAACATTTTTAATATTCTAAACATCATGACTTATGCTTAACTATATCTATATGTAGTATATATGTAAATTAAAGGATTTGTTTCAATGTAGGTTGGAGAAGAAAGCTAGAATTCATTTCCAACTATAAACTTCAGTGCACAATGTTATTGCGCACATTATATGAGAAATGTTGATTTGAAAAGTAAATTAATAACACTTATTTAAGTAGAGGTATAAAGTATTGTAACTTGTTAGTTGAGAAAGTCTTCAATAAAGACAAACTATTGTAATTTATTGTTTTGATGAGGGTAGAATATTGGGTTCCATAATATACTTGAGAATATGTACTATGGGAAAGTATGGGAAAGTTTGCTGATGCTTTTTCATTTAATATTCAGCCTAACCCATGAAATTAGGTTCTGATTGGCCTATCCACCTTTGAATCACAATAGCTTGTTACAGAGTAATTATTGAAACATGGTGCAAAGAAACCATCATAACATCATATTCACCACTCTATAAAAGTATGGGCTTCCTAAAAAATATAGCTATGAATATAATTGTCTCGTAACAATAATTAATAAATTTGAATATAAAATTAGAATTAAAAGGTTGAGAAATTAATATGGATATAATGTAGCAATTTATGTTTTTTTTAAATAACAATAATATGGTAATTTAAACTTTGAAAATAATAATGAATATTTTGATATATAAAAATAATATAATTGAACAATAAATTGTTTTAATTATTTAGTTTTTAAATATGAAAATATGTTTAAATAGATTTTTTTAGTTATTTTATTTTTAAATCTATAAATATAAATATATTTAATGTTTAAAACAAATTTAATGATGATACAGTAAAAATTAAATTAAAAGAAAAATCATAATTAACATATTAAAATTAAATGTAAGAAATAATAAATTTTAATGGTTTAAAATTCAGCAAAGTGTAACTTATATTGAGTGATTTTTTCCGCTGAAAAAAACTTATATTGAGTGATTTCGTAGGATTGCTGCTGGAATGAATAATGAATCCGTGGGAGCATGCCCTCTCTCTAAGTGTACAATAACTTATTCCAAAGTCCCATCGTAATTTAATTCTCAATTAATATGCACAAAATTTATATCAAAATATTCATTATTATTTTCAAAGTTTAAATTACCATATTATTATTATTTAAAAAAAACATAAATAATTGAACAATAAATTGTTTTAATTATTTAGTTTTTAAATATGAAAATATGTTTAAATAGATTTTTTTAGTTATTTTATTTTTAAATATATAAATATAAATATATTTAATGTTTAAAACAAATTTAATGATGATACAGTAAAAATTAAATTAAAAGAAAAATCATAATTAATATATTAAAATTAAATGTAAGAAATAATAAATTTTAATGGTTTAAAATTCAGCAAAGTGTAACTTATATTGAGTGATTTTTTCCGCTGAAAAAAACTTATATTGAGTGATTTCGTAGGATTGCTGCTGGAATGAATAATGAATCCGTGGGAGCATGCCCTCTCTCTAAGTGTACAATAACTTATTCCAAAGTCCCATCATAATTTAATTCTCAATTAATATGCACAAAATTTATATCAAAATATTCATTATTATTTTCAAAGTTTAAATTACCATATTATTGTTATTTAAAAAAAACATAAATAATTGAACAATAAATTGTTTTAATTATTTAGTTTTTAAATATGAAAATATGTTTAAATAGATTTTTTTAGTTATTTTATTTTTAAATATATAAATATAAATATATTTAATGTTTAAAACAAATTTAATGATGATACAGTAAAAATTAAATTAAAAGAAAAATCATAATTAATATATTAAAATTAAATGTAAGAAATAATAAATTTTAATGGTTTAAAATTCAGCAAAGTGTAACTTATATTGAGTGATTTTTTCCGCTGAAAAAAACTTATATTGAGTGATTTTGTAGGATTGCTGCTGGAATGAATACTGAATCTGTGGGAGCATGCCCTCTCTCTAAGTGTACAATAACTTATTCCAAAGTCCCATCGTAATTTAATTCTCAATTAATATGCACAAAATTTATATCAAAATATTCATTATTATTTTCAAAGTTTAAATTACCATATTATTGTTATTTAAAAAAAACATAAATAATTGAACAATAAATTGTTTTAATTATTTAGTTTTTAAATATGAAAATATGTTTAAATAGATTTTTTTAGTTATTTTATTTTTAAATATATAAATATAAATATATTTAATGTTTAAAACAAATTTAATGATGATACAGTAAAAATTAAATTAAAAGAAAAATCATAATTAATATATTAAAATTAAATGTAAGAAATAATAAATTTTAATGGTTTAAAATTCAGCAAAGTGTAACTTATATTGAGTGATTTTTTCCGCTGAAAAAAACTTATATTGAGTGATTTCGTAGGATTGCTGCTGGAATGAATAATGAATTAGTGGGAGCATGCCCTCTCTCTAAGTGTACAATAACTTATTCCAAAGTCCCATCGTAATTTAATTCTCAATTAATATGCACAAAATTTAAAACTAACGTGACATTTTATATTATTTTTAAGAGTTTATATTTTTAAATTAATTTTATTTGTCTCATAATTATATTGCAGCCCATATAAAAATTGTCACTTCAGAAATTTTAAATAATAAAAAAACATAAATATAAATTTTTAAAAATTTGAAAAATATTTTTCAATTTTTAAAAATTATGTTTAATATAAGATAACAAGCTTAATCAACGCAAGAATGTAGGGTTCAGAGGAATAACACGACGGAAGCAAAGCTCTGTGGTAAAATTTAATACACAGATCACAGGATCCCATCCATTCGGTGAACAATAACACATCTGTACGATGGGGTTCACATTGGGCACGTCAATATTTCTGAATGATCTAAGTTTGGTATAACATAATTATGTCTGTGGCAGAGTAAGACTCTCGATCAGGATAGGTATAGATTTGATAAGCGCCGGTTGTGGGAAGCGTTAACTTTCCATAGGTTATGGATGAAAATGAAATTGTACGTTTTTTATTCAATGTAGCATCCACCTGTCAGATTGGCTATTTTTAAAATTTTAATATATTTTTAATTTCTGACAATTAGCCCTCAAATGAGGGGAAATTAGTCTAATCATTATTTTTAACCAATTACAAATAAATAATTTGATATTTTAATATTATAAAAATTATTTTTTGATTTTTAAATAATAAATTTAATATATATATTTTTAAAAACTATTGAAAACTTTATATAAATATCTAAAAAAAATGAAAGTAATAAAAGTCAAAATCCAAATCTATTACTATATAACTGCCTTCGGCAGGTATAATAACGAAGTTATCATAAATATTAAGTCTGATAAAATATAATATTAGTTTTATAATATACCATTTTTTTTTATAGATAATAGATGTTCGACATTTAAGTTAATAGAAAATATTCTGCTAATTCTTTTTACAAAGATTCATCATCCCTAATAAAACGACTCAACAATTTTTTTAATTGTCACTTTTTCTTTGAAGTGTCAGTTTCAAAAAGAGATTGTACATGTTAATGAAATACAATTTTATAGGAGGTAAGCTATTCACATATAACATTGGTTTGTCCTATCCTTTATTTTCTTTGAAGTGTCAATTTCAAAAAGAGATTGTACATATTAATGAAATACAATTTTATAGGAGGTAAGCTATTCACATATAACATTGGTTTGTCCTATCCTTTATCTTATTGATAAGATGATCTTATATATATATAATTTGGTGTCTATATAGGTCATAATCTTAAAATTGGATTATTATTATTATTATTAAAATGGACATGAAATTGGGGTGTTAGGTGCAATGCATGGGAGTTGTCTATAACCCCAAAGGACAACTCGAACTGACCTACGCTTGGGGCTTGGGGATATCCATTAACAACATAGTAGAATCATTAGCTCTCTTTCAAGGGTTAAAAATTCTCAGATCAATGGAGATTGGGATGTGTTGGTGACAAATCCTTGATTAGAATTTGTCAAATGCAAGATTCTTTCTCCTTGTTGGTGTTAAGCCTCGAAAGGATGATAAGAAGACTTCAAGGAATTGTTAAAATTTTCAATTCCATTGAGTTTTAACACATTCTTTGACATCTCAAAAGTCAACTTGATTTATTAGCAAATAATGGAGCTCAATTGAATCAAGGGTGGTTAAGTTAAAATGGGAAGGAACCCTTCATAGAATATCTCCCGTGGATATGAAAAATGTAAACTTTACGAATGGCGTGTATTTTGAAATAATAGACAAGTGGCAAATCTCCTCAATTCACATGATGGTTAGTATTGTTTCCCTCATCCTCCTCATACACTTCCTTGTGTCTGTAGTAGAGGAGTGTTATTGTGAGAGGCGATGTTATGTACCTTAAATCATAAAATGGAATCATACACAAGATAATAAAAATTCTCAATGCATTATTGATCATGAACCCTCAGGTTAAGGACACATTACAATTAATCATTTTATGAAAGGAATCCACTCATGTTCACTTTCCTCTCAAGGTTAGGTGGCTAAGCTCCAAATACAATATTATTCTACACCTCTCATAAGGAAAACACCATCCTTATTTATAGATAAAAATAGAATCCTTTATTGAGTTGTGTTAAGATTTAGAATTCTTATATTGTGAAAAAATTCTGGCTTGAACTATGTTCAGATTTAGAATTCCCATATTGTGAAAAAATTCTAGATTGGACTATGTTCAGATTTAGAATTCTCATATTGTGAAAAAACTATGGATTGAATTCTGTTTAGATTTAGAATTCTCATATTGTGAAAAAATTCTAGTTTGAATTGTGTTCAGTTTTAGAATTTTCTTATTGTGAAAAAATTATGTATTGAATTGTATTTAGATTTAGAATTCCCATATTGTATATCTAACTATGAAAATATACACTCTAAAATATGTGTTTTCCTACTGAATGTCCGTATGTATTACAATTGCAATAGGGAATCCAAGAGGATAATGTACCACTGATGAATGCTTGTTTTCAAATGATTTGTGTTGTAATTTATGGCACACAATAATTCAAAGGATGCATCGTATATTGTACCCCTCACCTCTAAAATTACACTAGTTCCAGCATCCATGATTTGCATTTCATGAAATTATTGTATGACATATTGTGTTATATTTTATAACAAAGGTATTGGCCTTTCAATGAGTCATTGTTCTACGGAATCACCTTGAGTGGTGTGTTGAAAAGTATTTGAAGCACTGCACCTTTTAGGCAACTTAAATATTTATATTTGGTTAATGCACCTAAAATAGAAATGTGTGTTTGTGCTTCTAGAGTGTAGATTCATTAGAACTTTGAGTGGAGTGGAGCACCGCATTATGTTAAAAAGAAATTGCTTTTACTACTACAATTTACTCTTAATGCTCCAATTTTGCTTTGTAGCACTGTTATTCCTTCACACATTAAGTCTTCCTTGTTACTTTGTTGGTGATTTAAGTGTGCACCCATCATTATTACTCACTGTCTAATAGGGTAGGGTTTTTAAAATTTTCCCTCAAAACCCTAATTTTCATATTCTATGTATGTTTGATGCTATGGGGCCTTACAAGCAAGCACTAGTATTCTTTTTAAACCCTTAGAAAATAACTCTATAAATTTTCACGGTGCTCTATATGGATATAAGTGCTTGATGCACATATATTATGATAGATCACCATGGCACCTAAAATATAAAACAATTAATGTTTCACATGTTTGATATAAAGCATTGGTGCTCCAAGTGTATGATAAAGTATTAGTGACTCATATACTATTAAAAAGATGATGAAGCATTGGTAATGCATATGTTTCTAAAGAGATGATTGAGCATTGGTGTATGATTTCATTTGTAAATCAATGCTTTTCCTAAAAAAAATGCATTGGGACAAATCAATGGTATATCAATCTAGAGCACACAAGGGGTTGTTACCATGTTGTTGGGAATTTGTCTAGTTCCATGAAAGTAGGTTCTTAGTTCGAATAAACCTAGGTGATGCACACTAGTCTACACCCAAGGGTTTTCTAAGTACACTATTCAAAAATACAGGGAAACATCCCTTAGGTTTCCTCATGAGGTAATCATTTGAGAACACAAACACACACACACACACCCTCAAAAGAAAAACTAGTTTTATTATAGATGACAAAATTACATTTCATATGCCCAAGGATAACATTGTATAAAACAAGTATATCAACTATCCATATGATATCTACCACTGTTTTTGTAGACCAACCCACTGGTTTTCAAACATATGGCATATATTTATCTCCAACAAAATCTCCAAAAAATTTTAAAATAAAAAAGAGTGTAGTATTTCAACCATTTGATAGGCAAGGTCAAAGGTTATAGTGGATTGACCCTCTATTTTGACATAAGTCTTTTAAATAAAAGGAGCATGAAAATTTTTAGTGGATTGACATTCCTGCAACTCTTAAACATGCCATACACTAGGTTCCAATTGTAATCTTGCTTTAGTCATTCTACCCACTTCTACATTTCTTTCTTCAAACACGCGATGGAAATAGATAGTGTTAAAAGTTGTTCTATAAATACAAATCTCTTAAAAAATGGTCTCATCATATAATTACCCAAATTGGATACTCCATTCATCCAATTTACCACCACCAAGGAGTCACTAACGATCTAAAGTTTCTTTACACCGTTTTTTGCATATAGCATTAACAAAATTTTCAAAGCTAAGACTTATGTAGAATTGTTGGTGCCTCTACCTAGGCCCCACAAAAAAAGGCAGGCACCTTTTTTCGTCGTTCTATTCAATTCCAATCTTCTTTTGAGGATTTCCTCTTGAAATATAATTGAACACATCAAGGATGGACATACTCTGCACCGCACATTATATGGGAGGAACACATATGTCTTCAAATACACATGCAATGTGTGCTAACCAAAATCCCCATGTTATTACTAATGGAAGAACCTTATACTTTTTAACACCAAGGTTACTGTACCATATTTTAAAACCTTCCTCTATTGAATTCCCTCCCCATACCTCCCTTGAGCTTGTAAAGTAATTAATATCCTTCCATATATGATTAGTAAAAGGACAAAATCATAAGAGATAAGAATGGATTCTTCATTTTCTTTACAAAGTATACCTTGACTTGGTCCTTGTTTGCCTCCCTTTTGCAACAAATCCCAACTAAGTGATTTTTTTTAAAGATCCATCCACCTACTTTTAATGGGAATTTAAACTTCCATATTTTTTTCACCACCACACAAGTTCTCCCATTCCTTCATTTACATATAGTACATGGTATCCCACTTTAGCCGTATAAATATATGTAGCATGGTTTTTTGACTGCATGAGCTCATATTCTACATCTTTAATTCTCACATGACTTGTCTTGAGAATTGAATAATATTCTCCCCTCCTATTTGAATCTCTATCTCTAAGACCTAGCAAATGAGCTAGCCTCGAGTTATGAATCCATATAGTAGTTAGTTAGGGTATGTGACTTGATCGACAAATAATAGGCCTTTTTCATGAAGAACATTAATAAATCATTTTTACAACTTAAACCCTTCCCCACTTCCTATCCAATGGGTTGATTTCATATCTAATTATCCTCCCATTCCCAATATTACACACAACCCATTAACCTATTAGAGGAAAGTCTAATATCATTGCTCTTGAAATTGCATAAGAATTTTTCCATTTGTTGATTAGAGACCTAATCCAATCCTCTACTGATTCTGGTTTTATATTTTTGGACAATTACTTGACACCATATACCATTACCAACTATGAATCTCCATACTAGTTACTAGAGATTTGCTAAAAGGATGAATAATCCTTAAACCCCAACCACCAAGATCTTTGGGAGTTGCAATGTGCTAGAATTTTACCAAAGCAATCCTTTTTTTTGACAGGCCTTGAATAACTCCAAAAATTGAATTGATTTCATTAATGTGATTCACATATAAATACATTGAGATATGACCTTTGGTTTCATATTCCAAGAGGTCTGGTGACTATTCCTATTCACCTATGACACTTACTCCTAAATGAATAATAATAATAATACAACACCATAATACCTAAGGATTAGGTGTCTAACATATCCCCTTTAATTTGAGGGAGTGTTTGTGAGTTCAAGTATCTTTCTAAAATTTTCAAACTTTTCTCTTCCAAGTGCTTTGGTGAAGATGTATGCAATTTGGTCACTTGTGGAACAATGTATCAAATGAATGGTGCTGGCCTCTACACTATGTCAATTTAGGTGGTGATTCATGCTTATGTGCTTTGTTTGATCATGGATTATAGGATTCATAGCAAACTTGATTGTATAAGTGTTGTCAATCAAAAGTGGAGTAACATTCACATGTTTCTCCTTCAAATCATCTAGTATCTTATTGAGCCACACAATCTCCTTTGTTGCTTATGCAACATCCACATAATCTGCCTCTCTAGTGGAATATTTCGGAATAGACTATTTGCGTGATAACCAAGAGATAGATACTGATCCAAGACTCATGCGATATCTTGAGGTAGACACTCCATTCTCCTTATCCCCATCAAATTCTGAATTTGTATACCAAATTAGTTTGAATTCCTCCACTTTAGAGTATTTGAGCCCAGAGTTTTGAGTTCCCTTCAAGTATCTTAAAACTCTCTTTGTAGCACACCAATGTATTTCATGAACCTATAAAGGATCCCAATTGCAAATGAAATATCTCATCTAGAGTGGCAAAGTAGATGAGACTTTGCATAAGATGTCTATATTTAGTTGCATCCTCAAATTCATTCCCTTCATTTAATGTTAGCTTCAAATTTCATTCCATTGGAGCAGAAAGAAGATTACAATCAACCATGCCAAATATACTCAATAGTTATTTTATGTACTTCTTTTTGGAGATGAATATATACCTTGGATTATGTGTCACTTCAATATTCAAGTAGTAGTGAAGATGTCTCATATATGTCATCTCAAAACCCTTCTTCATTCCTTTCTTTATGTATGCAGTATATGATTAATTGTTTCATGTTATCAAAAGATAATCTACATACACAACAAGATATGCAACAAATTTTCAAACTTTCTTGGAAAACAAAGTTGCATCATCAAAATTAAAGTGCTTGAAATTGATCTTCAAAAGATGCTTAGCTAGATTTTGATACTATGTGCGAGGTGCTTACTTTATGCCATACAGATACTTGATGGGATTGCATACATTAAGTTCTTGGCCCTTCAAAAAAAATCCTTCTACTTGAGACATGTAGACATTATTTTTCAAATATTCTTTTAAGAAGGATATCTTAAAATCCAGTTGATGAATCTCGCATCCATTCTATAATGCCAAAGCCAAAAAAACACAAATGGTATCCCGTTTTGATGTGGGGTCAAAAGTATCCTCATAATTTATGCTTTCTTATTGTGCAAATCCTTTCACCACAAACATCTCCTTATGCTTGTGACTCAAGTGAGCTATCTAATTTGTACTTGTTCTTGTATACCCACTTGCAACCAATTGGTTTGGTTCCGAATGGAGGATCCACCAACTTCCATGTCCCATTCTTGATGATAACATCCTACTCCTTTTGCACATATTCTTTCCACTCATCATAATAATCAACCTCTTCAAAGGAATTTGGTTCAAACTTAGTAGATAAATTCAATTCACAATCATATGAAACTTCCATATCATTCACATCGCTTGAATTTGAATCTAAATCATCACCTCCATCTTATTGAATTTCTAAACTTCTAGTTTCTATATTTTCAACCTCATAAGGGTGACCACTTTCTAGTATCTTCATGGACCACTTTGGAAATATATTTGATGGTCTAGGTTGCTTAGTTGATTGAGATGGTGTTGCATTCCCATCAAGACTCAACCTTTAAATCCTCTCAATTACATCATCCAATTGAACCTCTTGTTTTGATTAAGTGGCTGGATCCTCTAAATTAGTGGGAGATAGCACTTCAAAACAAGATTCCAAAGATTGGTTGAGGATAGGGATGACCCCTTCAAGATGTGAAATCTCATTTCCGAACTCATGATATGTCTTTCAAGGGTAAATCTATTAAGATGATCAAGCTTCTACTCAATAGGCTTGTCATTTTTAGGGAATTAAATAAAAATCACATCTTTGGAAAGAAAAAACTTTTAATTTACCTCATCATAAAGATGATAGGCTTTGGTGGTATTTGAGTACCCCAAGAAGATGCACTTGTGACTCCTTTCCCTTGGTAATTTGTTTCTTTTCTCCTTAATATTTAAGGCATAACAAGTGAAACCAAAAACCTTGAAATGCCTCACTAAAGGAATGTAGTCATGCCACATTTCATAAGGAGTCTTGTTGCCAAGAGCATGAGATGGATTTCAATTTTTAGAATATATTGCACACATAACTACATCAACCGAAAACATCAAGTTCTAATTTTTGAAAAATAGCATGGAACATATCATATTCAAGAGTTTCATGTTCATTCTTTCCACTACACCATTATGTTGAGGATTGTACAAAACAATGGTTTGATGCTTAATCCCATTCTAACAAAGATATATTTCAAAATCATTAGAAGTATATTCTGCTCCATTATCAATATGAAGATTTCCCATATGATATTGTGCTTCATTTTCAATCCATACATGAAAAATTTAAATGTTTCAAATTCTTGATATTTATGTTTAACAAATAAACCAACACATCTTGGTGTAATAATCAATACAAGTCATGCTATATTTATTACCAAAAGCATATGCACGAGGCCACACAAATTAGAGCGTATCAAACCTAGATTTCTACATGCCCTTGAAGTGGAATCATGAAAAGGATGCTTACTATGTAATGTACCAATAATCTTTGATTGTACAGTAACTGACTCTCCTACAAGACTTGAGGAAAAACAGTAAAACTAGTGACTTGACTGGCTGTAGGAAGGCAATTTCAAATAACTATGGAAGGAATTAGGATCATGCTATATAAGAGATACTTTAAAAAATGTATTGGTACCATTAATTTTTTGAACATCAGCCATGATGAAGTATAATCCAAGGCTCCTAGGCACCCCAACATATGTAGACTAGATCTTCAACTTGGCACTGCCTGAGAACTAATGGTGAAGTATTTTGAATTAGGAAGGCTTAAAAAATTAATTGAATTTAAAATATCATTTTGGGTTCGTACCATCATGTTTGAGGAAATTTTTATGAGGTTTCAAAAGCAAACAAGCAAAATTGTCTCCCAGGACTGCACAACTAGTTCAACTTCAGGATTTCCCAAACATGGAGAAAGGAACATGAATTATTGTTTTCAGACATGGAATGATTTTATTGACATGTTAAATGATAGCATCAACTGAAATAAATCAAATTGGAGTTGTAGAGGTTCATTTATTGATCAAACACTGAAAACTATCTATTTTCCATGGCAATCTAGACTAGGTGCAATAAATTGATATAAAAATCAAACTTATCTTTATTCAATATGAAGAATGGACTTCACAGGTTCAACATTCCATTAATTAAATACATAATAATCTTAAATACATCTCATAGAAGTCTCAAGAAAGAAATACATAAGAGAAAGAATTCTCCATCATAGAAAGACTAGAAATCATCAGGATTTCGAATGGGAGGATTCTCAATCTTTGCAAACAAGCTCGAAATTCATTGGATCATACTTCATGACCTGCAATAAACTCAGTTATGAATACTATATGTCATCATCCTCTCATAAGAAGCGGGGGCACATCTCCCAAGTCAAAGAGGAAAAATAGGTCGCAATTCAATTCTCAAACTGTCAAAAGATGGGCTAGGGGTGCACACTCGTTACTTTATAGAATTGAGGTGACTTGTTGAGAAATTAAATTAGGCTAATTATCCCTCATGGAGTGGATAAGGATATCTTTATTTCAAGCTTTTATTTTTGTGTTGCTTTGAGCATTTGCTTTATCCTACTTTTGCTTTTCTATCTTGCTTTTTTGCTTTTGACTGCTTTTATTCCTTATCCTACTTTTTCCTCCTTTTCTACCTTATCATGATTTTCTACCTTATCCTTATTTCTGCTTTTCTACTTTATTATGCTTTTCCTGAGCTTTACTGCTTTTCTTCCTTGTGCCATCTTTTCCCTTTTTTTCTTGCTTTCCTAGCTTTAATTGCTTTCAGCTTTTCTTCTTGTGAAAGCTATCTCTTCGTCAAATATTATCCTCTAATGATCCCCTATGAATCATATTTATTCACTTTATTTCATTAAGATAAATATTTATTATTGAAAAATAAATTCCATTAAGTGCATCTCAAACTTAAGAAAATAAAATCAACACCTCCTAATTAATTAATGCCTTAACTTTCAAAATTAACCCCAAGTGTATGGAATTTTCTCCATAACCCAAGGGATTTATTGGGTTAGGAAATCAATCCAATGAAAATCAATGAGGGGAAATGACAGTCCTCCCCTCCCAATATTTCTTTCCCCCAAGCAATTTCAAACTTGGATGCTGTAAGATGTGTTCTCCTTCCCAAGTAGAATCCTGACTAGGTAGCCCTTCCCATTGCACCAAATATTCTTTAATGATTATGCTTCTTAAATTCATTTCTCGGAACTCCAAAATATTCTATGGAAATAACAAAAAATTTCCCTCATCATCAAGGGGAGGAAACTCTTTTGAGAATTAACTTGCTTCCCATTGCCTTCTTCAAACAGGACAAATGGAAAACATTGTGAATTTTTCTTTTTGGAGGAAATTCTAGTTCATATGCCACTTCACCAATATTCTTTAGGAATTTGTATGGATCATAGAACCTTGGTTGTAGCTTCTTATCTCCCTTAGAATTCAATGAGGATTGTCTATAGGGATGCAACCTCAAATAAATCAGATCTCCTTCTTGGAAGGTTCGCTCCACTCTTTGCCTATCTGCATTCACCTTTTGTCTATTATGTGTTACTAACAAGTTGCCCTTGAGAGTTATGAGTATGTCTTGAATCTATTGGATCCAATCCTTTTCCTTCCGTGTCTTTCAATCACCAAATATCATATCAGCAAAAGTGGGTGCATCATATCCATATATGACCTTGAACAGTGACATTCCAATGGATAGATGGAAAGTGGAGTTATAACAAAATTCCCCCAGGTGTATCCAAGTAGTCCATGTCTTTTGCTGACTAGTCATATAGTTTCTCAAGTACCCTTCGAGCCACTGGTTCACTCTCTTTGTTTGACCATCAGTCTATGGATGGTAGCTTGTACTCATGTTCAAACATGTCCCCACTAGCTTGAACAATTCTTGCCAGAAATTGCTAGTGAACTTACTATCTCTATCACTGATGATAGACTTGGGCATGCCATGAAGTTTGAAGACCTCTTTGATGAAAAGTTCAGCCACTTGGATGGATTCAATATTTGTTGTGACACCAAATAAATGTGCATACTTGGTTAGTCTATAAACCACAACAAAAATATTGTCTTTACCTTGGCTTTTAGGGAGTCCGGTGATGAATCCCATTGACACACTTTCCCATTTCTGCTCAGGGAAAGGCAGGGGTTGTAGGAGTCCGGCTGGATTTGTATGTTCTACTTTGTTTTCTGACATGCCACACATTATCTAACATACTCCATCACTTCCTTCTTTAGGCCCTTCCAAGAGAACCTTTCCCTCACTTTCCTATATGTCTTCACAAACCCTAGATGTCTTACTAGGGGCGCATCATAGGAAGCCTCTAGGATCTTCTTCTTTAATTAGGATTCTGGAATCAAGAAAATCATATCCTTATGATAGATGATATCATTAAGGATCTTGTAAGAATCATCATGAATTAGTACAACAAATAAATCACATGCAAACTGATTCTTTGCATACTCTACTCCTAGCTGTGCCTTCCAGTCATCATGAAACTTCATCAATGAAATTAATGGTTTCCTAGAGAGTGCATCAGCTACAATATTCATCTTTCCCTTCTTGTATTCAATGTCAAAGTCAAAATATTTGACCTTACTTACCCACTTCTATTGTCTATCATTCAACTCCCTTTGTGACGGGAAGTGTCTCAAGATATTATGATCAATTTTGATGATGAACTTACCCCCCACAAGATATTGTCTAAACTTGACTAGACCATCCATGATGGATAGCATCTCCTTGTCATAAACTGAGTATAACCTCTCATGGGGATGCAAATTGCTACTTTCAAAGGCTATGGGACGCTTTTTTTGCATCAAGACAGCTCCAATCCCATTTCCCGAGGCATCACATTCAAGAACAAAAGGTTGAGAAAAACATGGAAGTGCAAGAACATTACAACTACTCATTACCTCTTTCATTCTATTGAATGCTTGTTCAGCTTCCTCTGACCAACTAAAGGCTCCTTTCTTAGTGATATTTGTCAATGGAGATGACAAATTTATAAATCCCTTGACAAAATTTTGGTAATATGTACATGAGCCAATGAACCCCCTCAATTAAATAATATTTCTTCGTCTTGGCCAATCCAGAATTGCTTGGATATTCTCCATGTGAACCTTAACCCATTATTTCCTAATCACATGACCAAGATATAAAATATCAGTCATTCCAAATTCACATTTGGACAATTTAGCATAAAAATATTGATCTTCCAAGATAGTTAGCACAATGTCCAAATGATGCAAATGCTCCTCCCAAGTCATACTATAAATCATAATATCATCAAAGAAAACAAGAACAAACTTACGGAGCTTCTTGTTAAACATTATGTTCATGCAATATTGAAAGGTTGTTGGTGCATTAGTTATGACAAAAGGCATAACTAAAAACTCAAAGTGTCCATAATGACATCAGAAGGATGTCTTCTGAATGTCCTCCTCTAGCATTATGATTTGATGGTAACTAGAGCGAAGGTCAATCTTTGAAAAGTATTTATCTCCATGTAGTTCATCCATCAGTTCATCAATCCTTGGAATATTATATCTGTTATTGATGGTATTTTTGTTGAGGGCTCTGTAGTCTATACACATGCACATGGTCCCATATTTCTTCTTGACAAGGAATACAGAAGATGCAAAAGGGATTGAGCTCGGTTTGATGAATCCCAAGTCAATCAATTCTTTGATGGTTCTCTCTATCTCATCCTGGAATATTTTTCGATGCTTGTAATGATGGAATTTGATAGGTGATGTGCCTATCTCCAATTCTATTATATGCTCCACTCCTATATCAAGTGGCCTATAATGAGGAAGGTCTCGAAACACCTTCCCATGATTTTGGAGAAACTTCTAAATGTATTTAGGATACTGTGCTACCTCTAAATAGGTGCCTTTATGATCCAGATTTATGTGGGAACGAAACAAAAGATAGCATATACAGAATCATATACAAAGATATATTGCAAATAACACAGTGATACAGTAAACACATATTCTATTAAATAGCGGAAATAGAACAGACTGTAAAATACAATAGCTAGAATGGTGGTAGCTATCTCTGAGAAGAGATGTGGCCGCTATGCTCATTCGTGCCAAGATGAATACAAAGAGAGGCCGAAAGGGCCTATTTATCATAAGCATGAGGGAAAGAATCCCAAACATCCAAAAACCTAACCCTAGAAGATGAACCGTCATAGAGTTTGCGGCCCCAAGGTGGTTAGTTGAACAGTCAACTTCCTGGGGTCATAACTCTTGCATACGATCTCCGTTTGGGGCGCCCGGTGGCCCGTTGGAAAGGTCTATCTGAGATTTACAACTTTCGAGTGGGCCCAAATGCATGCCGGGGGCATCCATCTGGTCCCCCAAATCGCCAAAAAATGTCGTTTAGGGCCTCAAAATGGCTCCGGAAGTTCAGGACCCCGAAAAACTGCTAAAAATAGTAATTTACCAAGATTGCCAGAAGACTGTTTTGAGCCAGTTGGAAGAGGTGGGCCGCCACCGATATCCACCTGGATCAATCCTCCCTCCTTAGGAAGCAATGGTCTCCATTGCGTTAAATCCCTTATCATATGTCGAGCTGTGTGTCGAGTTGAGGTCTTGGTGCGACATTTGCTGAAGTGGAAAGGTTGCCTTACTTTGACATCTTCAGAGGGTTGTAATTGTTGTTGATGGATGCGCTGGAGCTGTTCAACAGTTTTGGTTGCTGTGTTATCCTTGGTATGCACTGGTGTGGATGGTTTCTTTTTGGAGGGGCCCCTTGAATGCGTGGCCTTGCACTGTAGAGGTACTCGAATGGGCGATGCTGCACTAACTTTGTGTTTTTCTTGTTTCTGCTAAGTAGAAGGATAATCTGCAGAGGTCATGGATGTCTCCGCGATCTGATGTTCACCTTTAGTGGCAATTGCGAATAGGGAAAATTTCCCTGTGTGGGAGATTATCTTCCTTCCCTGCTCCTTTGGGGTAGGTGCAACTATCTCTGGTATCCGATAGAGTTGTCCTCCCAAAGTGACAATGACACTGCGAGGTCGTGATTCATATACCGCATGACGCTTCCACATATATGGTTGTCCTAAAAGAACATCACATACTTCAAGTGGGGCCACATCACACAATACCTCATCTTTGAAGGGCTTGATGCCATATGGTAGGCGACATTGGTGACTAACGCGGATCCTTCGCCCTTGGCTTAGCCATCCAATGGTGTATGGTTGTGGGTGTGGCGTTATTGGTAGCTCCAATCTCTTGATGACTTCTTCTGAGATCAGGTTCTTCTGGCTGCCGCTGTCCACAACAAAGTGTAGGGGAATTCCCTTCACCCACATCTGTGAGTGGAAAAGGCGCTCCTCTACCTCCGACTCTTCAGGCTCCTCTGGCTGAATCTGTGTGGTGGCAACAACGGCACTGGGTTCTGCATCAATGATCTGCTTCCCTTTTTGCGCGGCTGTGAAATTAGGTTTCCGAGTCAGAATCGGAACTGGGATCTAATTCTGAAGCTTTGATCTCAGCCACCAATGACTGTTTTGAGCGACAATCATCAGTGTTGTGCCAGGGGCTTTTGTGGAACTCGCACCACTTCCCGGTGTCTTTCTTTGTCTTTTCTTTACCCTTCTTCGCCTGTGGTTGGGACTGGTTGTCCTTTTCCTGCCCCGTGCTCTGCGAGCCAGAGTTTCCCTTGCCCTGCTTCTGCGCAGGTCCGAAGTCACGCTTGTTCTTTTGCTGAAATTTCTGCTCAATTTTGACAGCATATCGATAGGGGGATCCGAGTGAAGAGATTTCCAGGAAATCCATCTCTGTTCGGATGTACCGGTGTAGGCCACTGCGATATTTCAGTACTAGGTGCCGCTCGGAGTCCTTGATACCTAGCTTTGTGCGCAAGGTATGAAATTTGTTGGTGTACTCCGACACCGTTTGGTCCCTCTCTTGATGCAGAATGGTCCATTTTGTGTACTGGTCATCATAGTTTCCAACAGGGTAATATTGTTCCTTAACGGCATCTATAAAAGAGGCCCAAGTGGGATTGGAATATTCAAACAATCCAGACTCGTCTGATGAGTTTTGCTCACAATAAGTTTCCCACCAATTTTTGACATGGGGGACAGCCTTAAGGAGCGCAAAGATGATCTTCTCCCTGTCGGAAAATTGGTGGACAGAGAAATACCCTTCTAGTAGATTCAACCATTTATCTAGGGCATCGGCATCGATTTGGCCTTCAAATAAAGGGATATCAAAATTAACTTGTACCTTGAAGGGAGTCGTATCTCCGAAATGGCTGCTCGTTGAGGGTGCATTTGCCGCTGTTGGCATGCGTTGAAGGATCTGGGCGAAATTATCCATCATCTCGTTCCTCTGTCGCGCGAGGGCTTCCTCGAGCAACAACTTGATAGGATCTACTGCTCCGTCGTCTCTCTTTTCTTCCGCCATGGGAGGCCGTTTGGGGCGGCGAGAGTGGTCTTCCCCAAGTGAAACTAGTTCGAGACCCAACTCTCTATATCCTGACCTCGTCGGGGACATGCACCGAGAAACAATCAAAGAGCAGACCGCTCTGATACCACTGATCCGGATTTATGTGGGAACGAAACAAAAGATAGCATATACAGAATCGTATACAAAGATATATTGCAAATAACACAGTGATACAGTAAACACATATTCTATTAAATAGCGGAAATAGAACAGACTGTAAAATACAATAGCTAGAATGGTGGTAGCTATCTCTGAGAAGAGATGTGGCCGCTATGCTCATTCGTGCCAAGATGAATACAAAGAGAGGCCGAAAGGGCCTATTTATCATAAGCATGAGGGAAAGAATACCAAGCATCCAAAAACCTAACCCTAGAAGATGAACCGTCATAGAGTTTGCGGACCCAAGGTGGTTATTTGAACAGTCAACTTCCTGGGGTCATAACTCTTGCATACGATCTCCGTTTGGGGCGCCCGGTGGCCCGTTGGAAAGGTCTATCTGAGATTTACAACTTTCGAGTGGGCCCAGATGCATGCCGGAGACAACCTTCTGGTCCACCAAATCGCCAAAAAATGTCGTTTAGGGCCTCAAAATGGCTCCGGAAGTTCAGGACCCGAAAAACTGCTAAAAATAGTAATTTACCAAGATTGCCAGAAGACTGTTTTGAGCCAGTTGGAAGAGGTGGGCCGCCACCGATATCCACCTGGATCAATACTCCCTCCTTAGGAAGCAATGGTCTCCATTGCGTTAAATCCCTTATCATATGTCGAGCTGTGTGTCGAGTTGAGGTCTTGGTGCGACATTTGCTGAAGTGGAAAGGTTGCCTTACTTTGACATCTTCAGAGGGTTGTAATTGTTGTTGATGGATGCGCTGGAGCTGTTCAACAGTTGTTGTTGCTGTGTTATCCTTGGTATGCACTGGTGTGGATGGTTTCTTTTTGGAGGGGCCCCTTGAATGCGTGGCCTTGCAATATAGAGGTACCCGAATGGGCGATGCTGCACTAACTTTGTGTTTTTCTTCTTTCTGCTGAGTAGAAGGATAATCTGCAGAGGTCATGGATGTCTCCGCGATCTGATGTTCACCTTTAGTGGCAATTGCGAATAGGGAAAATTTCCCTGTGTGGGAGATTATCTTCCTTCCCTGCTCCTTTGGGGTAGGTGCAACTATCTCTGGTATCCGATAGAGTTGTCCTCCCAAAGTGACAATGACACTGCGAGGTCGTGATTCATATACCGCATGACGCTTCCACATATATGGTTGTCCTAAAAGAACATCACATACTTCAAGTGGGGCCACATCACACAATACCTCATCTTTGAAGGGCTTGATGCCATATGGTAGGCGACATTGGTGACTAACGCGGATCCTTCGCCCTTGGCTTAGCCATCCAATGGTGTATGGTTGTGGGTGTGGCGTTATTGGTAGCTCCAATCTCTTGATGACTTCTTCTGAGATCAGGTTCTTCTGGCTGCCGCTGTCCACAACAAAGTGTAGGGGAATTCCCTTCACCCACATCTGTGAGTGGAAAAGGCGCTCCTCTACCTCCGACTCTTCAGGCTCCTCTGGCTGAATCTGTGTGGTGGCAACAAAGGCACTGGGTTCTGCATCAATGATCTGCTTCCCTTTTTGCGCGGCTGTGAAATTAGGTTCCGAGTCAGAATCGGAACTGGGATCTAATTCTGAAGCTTTGATCTCAGCCACCAATGACTGTTTTGAGCGACAATCATCAGTGTTGTGCCAGGGGCTTTTGTGGAACTCGCACCACTTCCCGGTGTCTTTCTTTGTCTTTTCTTTACCCTTCTTCGCCTGTGGTTGGGACTGGTTGTCCTTTTCCTGCCCCGTGCTCTGCGAGCCAGAGTTTCCATTGCCCTGCTTCTGCGCAGGTCCGAAGTCACGCTTGTTCTTTTGCTGAAATTTCTGCTCAATTTTGACAGCATATCGATAGGCGGATCCGAGTGAAGAGATTTCCAGGAAATCCATCTCTGTTCGGATGTACCGGTGTAGGCCACTGCGATATTTCAGTACTAGGTGCCGCTCGGAGTCCTTGATACCTAGCTTTGTGCGCAAGGTATGAAATTTGTTGGTGTACTCCGACACCGTTTGGTCCCTCTCTTGATGCAGAATGGTCCATTTTGTGTACTGGTCATCATAGTTTCCAACAGGGTAATATTGTTCCTTAACGGCATCTATAAAAGAGGCCCAAGTGGGATTGGAATATTCAAACAATCCAGACTCGTCTGATGAGTTTTGCTCACAATAAGTTTCCCACCAATTTTTGACATGGGGGACAGCCTTAAGGAGCGCAAAGATGATCTTCTCCCTGTCGGAAAATTGGTGGACAGAGAAATACCCTTCTAGTAGATTCAACCATTTATCTAGGGCATCGACATCGATTTGGCCTTCAAATAAAGGGATATCAAAATTAACTTGTACCTTGAAGGGAGTCGTATCTCCGAAATGGCTGCTCGTTGAGGGTGCATTTGCCGCTGTTGGCATGCGTTGAAGGATCTGGGCGAAATTATCCATCATCTCGTTCCTCTGTCGCGCGAGGGCTTCCTCGAGCAACAACTTGATAGGATCTACTGCTCCGTCGTCTCTCTTTTCTTCCGCCATGGGAGGCCGTTTGGGGCGGCGAGAGTGGTCTTCCCCAAGTGAAACTAGTTCGAGACCCAACTCTCTATATCCTGACCTCGTCGGGGACATGCACCGAGAAACAATCAAAGAGCAGACCGCTCTGATACCACTGATCCAGATTTATGTGGGAACGAAACAAAAGATAGCATACACAGAATCGTATACAAAGATATATTGCAAATAACACAGTGATACAGTAAACACATAGTCTATTAAATAGCGGAAATAGAACAGACTGTAAAATACAATAGCTAGAATGGTGGTAGCTATCTCTGAGAAGAGATGTGGCCGCTATGCTCATTCGTGCCAAGATGAATACAAAGAGAGGCCGAAAGGGCCTATTTATCATAAGCATGAGGGAAAGAATCCCAAGCATCCAAAAACCTAACCCTAGAAGATGAACCGTCATAGAGTTTGCGGCCCCAAGGTGGTTAGTTGAACAGTCAACTTCCTGGGGTCATAACTCTTGCATACGATCTCCGTTTGGGGCGCCCGGTGGCCCGTTGGAAAGGTCTATCTGAGATTTACAACTTTCGAATGGGCCCAGTTGCATGCCAGAGGCAACCATCTGGTCCCCCAAATCGCCAAAAAAATGTCGTTTAGGGCATCAAAATGGCTCCGGAAGTTCAGGACCCGAAAAAATGCTAAAAATAGTAATTTACCAAGATTGCCAGAAGACTGTTTTGAGCTAGTTGGAAGAGGTGGGCCGCCACCGATATCCACCTGGATCAATCCTCCCTCCTTAGGAAGCAATGGTCTCCATTGCGTTAAATCCCTTATCATATGTCGAGCTGTGTGTCGAGTTGAGGTCTTGGTGCGACATTTGCTGAAGTGGAAAGGTTGCCTTACTTTGACATCTTCAGAGGGTTGTAATTGTTGTTGATGGATGCGCTGGAGCTGTTCAACAGTTTTGGTTGCTGTGTTATCCTTGGTATGCACTGGTGTGGATGGTTTCTTTTTGGAGGGGCCCCTTGAATGCGTGGCCTTGCACTGTAGAGGTACCCGAATGGGCGATGCTGCACTAACTTTGTGTTTTTCTTGTTTCTGCTGAGTAGAAGGATAATCTGCAGAGGTCATGGATGTCTCCGCGATCTGATGTTCACCTTTAGTGGCAATTGCGAATAGGGAAAATTTCCCTGTGTGGGAGATTATCTTCCTTCCCTGCTCCTTTGGGGTAGGTGCAACTATCTCTGGTATCCGATAGAGTTGTCCTCCCAAAGTGACAATGACACTGCGAGGTCGTGATTCATATACTGCATGACGCTTCCACATATATGGTTGTCCTAAAAGAACATCACATACTTCAAGTGGGGCCACATCACACAATACCTCATCTTTGAAGGGCTTGATGCCATATGGTAGGCGACATTGGTGACTAACGCGGATCCTTCGCCCTTGGCTTAGCCATCCAATGGTGTATGGTTGTGGGTGTGGCGTTATTGGTAGCTCCAATCTCTTGATGACTTCTTCTGAGATCAGGTTCTTCTGGCTGCCGCTGTCCACAACAAAGTGTAGGGGAATTCCCTTCACCCACATCTGTGAGTGGAAAAGGCGCTCCTCTACCTCCGACTCTTCAGGCTCCTCTGGCTGAATCTGTGTGGTGGCAACAACAGCACTGGGTTCTGCATCAATGATCTGCTTCCCTTTTTGCGCGGCTGTGAAATTAGGTTTCCGAGTCAGAATCGGAACTGGGATCTAATTCTGAAGCTTTGATCTCAGCCACCAATGACTGTTTTGAGCGACAATCATCAGTGTTGTGCCAGGGGCTTTTGTGGAACTCGCACCACTTCCCGGTGTCTTTCTTTGTCTTTTCTTTACCCTTCTTCGCCTGTGGTTGGGACTGGTTGTCCTTTTCCTGCCCCGTGCTCTGCGAGCCAGAGTTTCCCTTGCCCTGCTTCTGCGCAGGTCCGAAGTCACGCTTGTTCTTTTGCTGAAATTTCTGCTCAATTTTGACAGCATATCGATAGGCGGATCCGAGTGAAGAGATTTCCAGGAAATCCATCTCTGTTCGGATGTACCGGTGTAGGCCACTGCGATATTTCAGTACTAGGTGCCGCTCGGAGTCCTTGATACCTAGCTTTGTGTGCAAGGTATGAAATTTGTTGGTGTACTCCGACACCGTTTGGTCCCTCTCTTGATGCAGAATGGTCCATTTTGTGTACTGGTCATCATAGTTTCCAACAGGGTAATATTGCTCCTTAACGGCATCTATAAAAGAGGCCCAAGTGGGATTGGAATATTCAAACAATCCAGACTCGTCTGATGAGTTTTGCTCACAATAAGTTTCCCACCAATTTTTGACATGGGGGACAGCCTTAAGGAGCGCAAAGATGATCTTCTCCCTGTCGGAAAATTGGTGGACAGAGAAATACCCTTCTAGTAGATTCAACCATTTATCTAGGGCATCGGCATCGATTTGGCCTTCAAATAAAGGGATATCAAAATTAACTTGTACCTTGAAGGGAGTCGTATCTCCGAAATGGCTGCTCGTTGAGGGTGCATTTGCCGCTGTTGGCATGCGTTGAAGGATCTGGGCGAAATTATCCATCATCTCGTTCCTCTGTCGCGCGAGGGCTTCCTCGAGCAACAACTTGATAGGATCTACTGCTCCGTCGTCTCTCTTTTCTTCCGCCATGGGAGGCCGTTTGGGGCGGCGAGAGTGGTCTTCCCCAAGTGAAACTAGTTCGAGACCCAACTCTCTATATCCTGACCTCGTCGGGGACATGCACCGAGAAACAATCCAAGAGCAGACTGCTCTGATACCACTGATCCGGATTTATGTGGGAACGAAACAAAAGATAGCATATACAGAATCGTATACAAAGATATATTGCAAATAACACAGTGATACAGTAAACACATATTCTATTAAATAGCGGAAATAGAACAGACTGTAAAATACAATAGCTAGAATGGTGGTAGCTATCTCTGAGAAGAGATGTGGCCGCTATGCTCATTCGTGGAAAGATGAATACAAAGAGAGGCCGAAAGGGCCTATTTATCATAAGCATGAGGGAAAGAATCCCAAACATCCAAAAACCTAACCCTAGAAGATGAACCGTCATAGAGTTTGCGGCCCCAAGGTTGTTAGTTGAACAGTCAACTTCCTGGGGTCATAACTCTTGCATACGATCTCCGTTTGGGGCGCCCGGTGGCCCGTTGGAAAGGTCTATCTGAGATTTACAACTTTCGACTGGGCCCAGATGCATGCCAGAGGCAACCATATGGTCCCCCAAATCGCCAAAAAATGTCGTTTAGGGCCTCAAAATGGCTCCGGAAGTTCAGGACCCGAAAAACTGCTAAAAATAGTAATTTACCAAGATTGCCAGAAGACTGTTTTGAGCCAGTTGGAAGAGGTGGGCCGCCACCGATATCCACCTGGATCAATCCTCCCTCCTTAGGAAGCAATGGTCTCCATTGCGTTAAATCCCTTATCATATGTCGAGCTGTGTGTCGAGTTGAGGTCTTGGTGCGACATTTGCTGAAGTGGAAAGGTTGCCTTACTTTGACATCTTCAGAGGGTTGTAATTGTTGTTGATGGATGCGCTGGAGCTGTTCAACAGTTTGGGTTGCTGTGTTATCCTTGGTATGCACTGGTGTGGATGGTTTCTTTTTGGAGGGGCCCCTTGAATGCGTGGCCTTGCACTGTAGAGGTACCCGAATGGGCGATGCTGCACTAACTTTGTGTTTTTCTTGTTTCTGCTGAGTAGAAGGATAATCTGCAGAGGTCATGGATGTCTCCGCGATCTGATGTTCACCTTTAGTGGCAATTGCGAATAGGGAAAATTTCCCTGTGTGGGAGATTATCTTCCTTCCCTGCTCCTTTGGGGTAGGTGCAACTATCTCTGGTATCCGATAGAGTTGTCCTCCCAAAGTGACAATGACACTGCGAGGTCGTGATTCATATACCGCATGACGCTTCCACATATATGGTTGTCCTAAAAGAACATCACATACTTCAAGTGGGGCCACATCACACAATACCTCATCTTTGAAGGGCTTGATGCCATATGGTAGGCGACATTGGTGACTAACGCGGATCCTTCGCCCTTGGCTTAGCCATCCAATGGTGTATGGTTGTGGGTGTGGCGTTATTGGTAGCTCCAATCTCTTGATGACTTCTTCTGAGATCAGGTTCTTCTGGCTGCCGCTGTCCACAACAAAGTGTAGGGGAATTCCCTTCACCCACATCTGTGAGTGGAAAAGGCGCTCCTCTACCTCCGACTCTTCAGGCTCCTCTGGCTGAATCTGTGTGGTGGCAACAACGGCACTGGGTTCTGCATCAATGATCTGCTTCCCTTTTTGCGCGGCTGTGAAATTAGGTTCCGAGTCAGAATCGGAACTGGGATCTAATTCTGAAGCTTTGATCTCAGCCACCAATGACTGTTTTAAGCGACAATCATCAGTGTTGTGCCAGGGGCTTTTGTGGAACTCGCACCACTTCCCGGTGTCTTTCTTTGTCTTTTCTTTACCCTTCTTCGCCTGTGGTTGGGACTGGTTGTCCTTTTCCTGCCCCGTGCTCTGCGAGCCAGAGTTTCCCTTGCCCTGCTTCTGCGCAGGTCCGAAGTCACGCTTGTTCTTTTGCTGAAATTTCTGCTCAATTTTGACAGCATATCGATAGGCGGATCCGAGTGAAGAGATTTCTAGGAAATCCATCTCTGTTCGGATGTACCGGTGTAGGCCACTGCGATATTTCAGTACTAGGTGCCGCTCGGAGTCCTTGATACCTAGCTTTGTGCGCAAGGTATGAAATTTGTTGGTGTACTCCGACACCGTTTGGTCCCTCTCTTGATGCAGAATGGTCCATTTTGTGTACTGGTCATCATAGTTTCCAACAGGGTAATATTGTTCCTTAACGGCATCTATAAAAGAGGCCCAAGTGGGATTGGAATATTCAAACAATCCAGACTCGTCTGATGAGTTTTGCTCACAATAAGTTTCCCACCAATTTTTGACATGGGGGACAGCCTTAAGGAGCGCAAAGATGATCTTCTCCCTGTCGGAAAATTGGTGGACAGAGAAATACCCTTCTAGTAGATTCAACCATTTATCTAGGGCATCGGCATCGATTTGGCCTTCAAATAAAGGGATATCAAAATTAACTTGTACCTTGAAGGGAGTCGTATCTACGAAATGGCTGCTCGTTGAGGGTGCATTTGCCGCTGTTGGCATGCGTTGAAGGATCTGGGCGAAATTATCCATCATCTCGTTCCTCTGTCGCGCGAGGGCTTCCTCGAGCAACAACTTGATAGGATCTACTGCTCCGTCGTCTCTCTTTTCTTCCGCCATGGGAGGCCGTTTGGGGCGGCGAGAGTGGTCTTCCCCAAGTGAAACTAGTTCGAGACCCAACTCTCTATATCCTGACCTCGTCGGGGACATGCACCGAGAAACAATCAAAGAGCAGACCGCTCTGATACCACTGATCCGGATTTATGTGGGAACGAAACAAAAGATAGCATATACAGAATCATATACAAAGATATATTGCAAATAACACAGTGATACAGTAAACACATACTCTATTAAATAGCGGAAATAGAACAGACTGTAAAATACAATAGCTAGAATGGTGGTAGCTATCTCTGAGAAGAGATGTGGCCGCTATGCTCATTCGTGCCAATATGAATACAAAGAGAGGCCGAAAGGGCCTATTTATCATAAGCATGAGGGAAAGAATCCCAAACATCCAAAAACCTAACCCTAGAAGATGAACCGTCATAGAGTTTGCGGCCCCAAGGTGGTTAGTTGAACAGTCAACTTCCTGGGGTCATAACTCTTGCATACGATCTCCGTTTGGGGCGCCCGGTGGCCCGTTGGAAAGGTCTATCTGAGATTTACATCTTTCGATTGGGCCCAAATGCATGCCGGAGGGAACCATCTGGTCCCCCCAATCGCGAAAAAATGTCGTTTAGGGCCTCAAAATGGCTCAGGAAGTTCAGGACCCGAAAAACTGCTAAAAATAGTAATTTACCAAGATTGCCAGAAGACTGTTTTGAGCCAGTTGGAAGAGGTGGGCCGCCACCGATATCCACCTGGATCAATCCTCCCTCCTTAGGAAGCAATGGTCTCCATTGCGTTAAATCCCTTATCATATGTCGAGCTGTGTGTCGAGTTGAGGTCTTGGTGCGACATTTGCTGAAGTGGAAAGGTTGCCTTACTTTGACATCTTCAGAGGGTTGTAATTGTTGTTGATGGATGCGCTGGAGCTGTTCAACAGTTTTGGTTGCTGTGTTATCCTTGGTATGCACTGGTGTGGATGGTTTCTTTTTGGAGGGGCCCCTTGAATGCGTGGCCTTGCACTGTAGAGGTACCCGAATGGGCGATGCTGCACTAACTTTGTGTTTTTCTTGTTTCTGCTGAGTAGAAGGATAATCTGCAGAGGTCATGGATGTCTCCGCGATCTGATGTTCACCTTTAGTGGCAATTGCGAATAGGGAAAATTTCCCTGTGTGGGAGATTATCTTCCTTCCCTGCTCCTTTGGGGTAGGTGCAACTATCTCTGGTATCCGATAGAGTTGTCCTCCCAAAGTGACAATGACACTGCGAGGTCGTGATTCATATACCGCATGACGCTTCCACATATATGGTTGTCCTAAAAGAACATCACATACTTCAAGTGGGGCCACATCACACAATACCTCATCTTTGAAGGGCTTGATGCCATATGGTAGGCGACATTGGTGACTAACGCGGATCCTTCGCCCTTGGCTTAGCCATCCAATGGTGTATGGTTGTGGGTGTGGCGTTATTGGTAGCTCCAATCTCTTGATGACTTCTTCTGAGATCAGGTTCTTCTGGCTGCCGCTGTCCACAACAAAGTGTAGGGGAATTCCCTTCACCCACATCTGTGAGTGGAAAAGGCGCTCCTCTACCTCCGACTCTTCAGGCTCCTCTGGCTGAATCTGTGTGGTGGCAACAACGGCACTGGGTTCTGCATCAATGATCTGCTTCCCTTTTTGCGCGGCTGTGAAATTAGGTTCCGAGTCAGAATCGGAACTGGGATCTAATTCTGAAGCTTTGATCTCAGCCACCAATGACTGTTTTGAGCGACAATCATCAGTGTTGTGCCAGGGGCTTTTGTGGAACTCGCACCACTTCCCGGTGTCTTTCTTTGTCTTTTCTTTACCCTTCTTCGCCTGTGGTTGGGACTGGTTGTCCTTTTCCTGCCCCGTGCTCTGCGAGCCAGAGTTTCCCTTGCCCTGCTTCTGCACAGGTCCGAAGTCACGCTTGTTCTTTTGCTGAAATTTCTGCTCAATTTTGACAGCATATCGATAGGCGGATCCGAGTGAAGAGATTTCCAGGAAATCCATCTCTGTTCGGATGTACCGGTGTAGGCCACTGCGATATTTCAGTACTAGGTGCCGCTCGGAGTCCTTGATACCTAGCTTTGTGCGCAAGGTATGAAATTTGTTGGTGTACTCCGACACCGTTTGGTCCCTCTCTTGATGCAGAATGGTCCATTTTGTGTACTGGTCATCATAGTTTCCAACAGGGTAATATTGTTCCTTAACGACATCTATAAAAGAGGCCCAAGTGGGATTGGAATATTCAAACAATCCAGACTCGTCTGATGAGTTTTGCTCACAATAAGTTTCCCACCAATTTTTGACATGGGGGAAAGCCTTAAGGAGCGCAAAGATGATCTTCTCCCTGTCGGAAAATTGGTGGACAGAGAAATACCCTTCTAGTAGATTCAACCATTTATCTAGGGCATCGGCATCGATTTGGCCTTCAAATAAAGGGATATCAAAATTAACTTGTACCTTGAAGGGAGTCGTATCTCCGAAATGGCTACTCGGGTAGGGTGCATTTGCCGCTGTTGGCATGCGTTGAAGGATCTGGGCGAAATTATCCATCATCTCGTTCCTCTGTCGCGCGAGGGCTTCCTCGAGCAACAACTTGATAGGATCTACTGCTCCGTCGTCTCTCTTTTCTTCCGCCATGGGAGGCCGTTTGGGGCGGCGAGAGTGGTCTTCCCCAAGTGAAACTAGTTCGAGACCCAACTCTCTATATCCTGACCTCGTCGGGGACATGCACCGAGAAACAATCAAAGAGCAGACCGCTCTGATACCACTGATCCGGATTTATGTGGGAACGAAACAAAAGATAGCATATACAGAATCATATACAAAGATATATTGCAAATAACATAGTGATACAGTAAACACATACTCTATTAA
Source organism: Larix kaempferi (assembly GCA_027924585.1). NCBI lineage: Eukaryota > Viridiplantae > Streptophyta > Pinopsida > Pinales > Pinaceae > Larix > Larix kaempferi. The sequence continues at coordinate 8,958,251 of BSBM01000451.1, read as the reverse complement.
ATAGCGGAAATAGAACAGACTGTAAAATACAATAGCTAGAATGGTGGTAGCTATCTCTGAGAAGAGATGTGGCCGCTGTGCTCATTCGTGCCAAGATGAATACAAAGAGAGGCCGAAAGGGCCTATTTATCATAAGCACGAGGGAAAGAATCCCAAACATTCAAAAACCTAACCCTAGAAGATGAACCGTCATAGAGTTTGCGGCCCCAAGGTGGTTAGTTGAACAGTCAACTTCCTGGGGTCATAACTCTTGCATACGATCTCCGTTTGGGGCGCCCGGTGGCCCGTTGGAAAGGTCTATCTGAGATTTACAACTTGCGAATGGGCCCAAATGCATGCCGGAGGGAACCTTCTGGTCCCCCAAATCGCGAAAAAATGTCGTTTAGGGCCTCAAAATGGCTCCGGAAGTTCAGGACCCCGAAAAACTGCTAAAAATAGTAATTTACCAAGATTGCCAGAAGACTGTTTTGAGCCAGTTGGAAGAGGTGGGCCGCCACCGATATCCACCTGGATCAATCCTCCCTCCTTAGGAAGCAATGGTATCCATTGCGTTAAATCCCTTATCATATGTCGAGCTGTGTGTCGAGTTGAGGTCTTGGTGCGACATTTGCTGAAGTGGAAAGGTTGCCTTACTTTGACATCTTCAGAGGGTTGTAATTGTTGTTGATGGATGCGCTGGAGCTGTTCAACAGTTTTGGTTGCTGTGTTATCCTTGGTATGCACTGGTGTGGATGGTTTCTTTTTGGAGGGGCCCCTTGAATGCGTGGCCTTGCACTGTAGAGGTACCCGAATGGGCGATGCTGCACTAACTTTGTGTTTTTCTTGTTTCTGCTGAGTAGAAGGATAATCTGCAGAGGTCATGGATGTCTCCGCGATCTGATGTTCACCTTTAGTGGCAATTGCGAATAGGGAAAATTTCCCTGTGTGGGAGATTATCTTCCTTCCCTGCTCCTTTGGGGTAGGTGCAACTATCTCTGGTATCCGATAGAGTTGTCCTCCCAAAGTGACAATGACACTGCGAGGTCGTGATTCATATACCGCATGACGCTTCCACATATATGGTTGTCCTAAAAGAACATCACATACTTCAAGTGGGGCCACATCACACAATACCTCATCTTTGAAGGGCTTGATGCCATATGGTAGGCGACATTGGTGACTAACGCGGATCCTTCGCCCTTGGCTTAGCCATCCAATGGTGTATGGTTGTGGGTGTGGCGTTATTGGTAGCTCCAATCTCTTGATGACTTCTTCTGAGATCAGGTTCTTCTGGCTGCCGCTGTCCACAACAAAGTGTAGGGGAATTCCCTTCACCCACATCTGTGAGTGGAAAAGGCGCTCCTCTACCTCCGACTCTTCAGGCTCCTCTGGCTGAATCTGTGTGGTGGCAACAATGGCACTGGGTTCTGCATCAATGATCTGCTTCCCTTTTTGCGCGGCTGTGAAATTAGGTTCCGAGTCAGAATCGGAACTGGGATCTAATTCTGAAGCTTTGATTTCAGCCACCAATGACTGTTTTGAGCGACAATCATCAGTGTTGTGCCAGGGGCTTTTGTGGAACTCGCACCACTTCCCGGTGTCTTTCTTTGTCTTTTCTTTACCCTTCTTCGCCTGTGGTTGGGACTGGTTGTCCTTTTCCTGCCCCGTGCTCTGCGAGCCAGAGTTTCCCTTGCCCTGCTTCTGCGCAGGTCCGAAGTCACGCTTGTTCTTTTGCTGAAATTTCTGCTCAATTTCGACAGCATATCGATAGGCGGATCCGAGTGAAGAGATTTCCAGGAAATCCATCTCTGTTCGGATGTACCGGTGTAGGCCACTGCGATATTTCAGTACTAGGTGCCGCTCGGAGTCCTTGATACCTAGCTTTGTGCGCAAGGTATGAAATTTGTTGGTGTACTCCGACACCGTTTGGTCCCTCTCTTGATGCAGAATGGTCCATTTTGTGTACTGGTCATCATAGTTTCCAACAGGGTAATATTGTTCCTTAACGACATCTATAAAAGAGGCCCAAGTGGGATTGGAATATTCAAACAATCCAGACTCGTCTGATGAGTTTTGCTCACAATAAGTTTCCCACCAATTTTTGACATGGGGGACAGCCTTAAGGAGCGCAAAGATGATCTTCTCCCTGTCGGAAAATTGGTGGACAGAGAAATACCCTTCTAGTAGATTCAACCATTTATCTAGGGCATCGGCATCGATTTGGCCTTCAAATAGAGGGATATCAAAATTAACTTGTACCTTGAAGGGAGTCGTATCTCCGAAATGGCTGCTCGTTGAGGGTGCATTTGCCGCTGTTGGCATGCGTTGAAGGATCTGGGCGAAATTATCCATCATCTCGTTCCTCTGTCGCGCGAGGGCTTCCTCGAGCAACAACTTGATAGGATCTACTGCTCCGTCGTCTCTCTTTTCTTCCGCCATGGGAGGCCGTTTGGGGCGGCGAGAGTGGTCTTCCCCAAGTGAAACTAGTTCGAGACCCAACTCTCTATATCCTGACCTCGTCGGGGACATGCACCGAGAAACAATCAAAGAGCAGACCGCTCTGATACCACTGATCCGGATTTATGTGGGAACGAAACAAAAGATAGCATATACAGAATCATATACAAAGATATATTGCAAATAACACAGTGATACAGTAAACACATACTCTATTAAATAGCGGAAATAGAACAGACTGTAAAATACAATAGCTAGAATGGTGGTAGCTATCTCTGAGAAGAGATGTGGCCGCTGTGCTCATTCGTGCCAAGATGAATACAAAGAGAGGCCGAAAGGGCCTATTTATCATAAGCACGAGGGAAAGAATCCCAAACATCCAAAAACCTAACCCTAGAAGATGAACCGTCATAGAGTTTGCGGCCCCAAGGTGGTTAGTTGAACAGTCAACTTCCTGGGGTCATAACTCTTGCATACGATCTCCGTTTGGGGCGCCCGGTGGCCCGTTGGAAAGGTCTATCTGAGATTTACAACTTTCGAATCGGCCCAAATGCATGCCGGTGGCAACCATCTGGTCCCCCAAATCGCCAAAAAATGTTGTTTAGGGCCTCAAAATGGCTCCGGAAGTTCAGGACCCGAAAAACTGCTAAAAATAGTAATTTACCAAGATTGCCAGAAGACTGTTTTGAGCCAGTTGGAAGAGGTGGGCCTACACCGATATCCACCTGGATCAATCCTCCCTCCTTAGGAAGCAATGGTCTCCATTGCGTTAAATCCCTTATCATATGTCGAGCTGTGTGTCGAGTTGAGGTCTTGGTGCGACATTTGCTGAAGTGGAAAGGTTGCCTTACTTTGACATCTTCAGAGGGTTGTAATTGTTGTTGATGGATGCGCTGGAGCTTTTCAACAGTTTTGGTTGCTGTGTTATCCTTGGTATGCACTGGTGTGGATGGTTTCTTTTTGGAGGGGCCCCTTGAATGCGTGGCCTTGCACTGTAGAGGTACCCGAATGGGCGATGCTGCACTAACTTTGTGTTTTTCTTGTTTCTGCTGAGTAGAAGGATAATCTGCAGAGGTCATGGATGTCTCCGCGATCTGATCTTCACCTTTAGTGGCAATTATGAATAGGGAAAATTTCCCTGTGTGGGAGATTATCTTCCTTCCCTGCTCCTTTGGGGTAGGTGCAACTATCTCTGGTATCCGATAGAGTTGTCCTCCCAAAGTGACAATGACACTGCGAGGTCGTGATTCATATACCGCATGACGCTTCCACATATATGGTTGTCCTAAAAGAACATCACATACTTCAAGTGGGGCCACATCACACAATACCTCATCTTTGAAGGGCTTGATGCCATATGGTAGGCGACATTGGTGACTAACGCGGATCCTTCGCCCTTGGCTTAGCCATCCAATGGTGTATGGTTGTGGGTGTGGCGTTATTGGTAGCTCCAATCTCTTGATGACTTCTTCTGAGATCAGGTTCTTCTGGCTGCCGCTGTCCACAACAAAGTGTAGGGGAATTCCCTTCACCCACATCTGTGAGTGGAAAAGGCGCTCCTCTACCTTCGACTCTTCAGGATCCTCTGGCTGAATCTGTGTGGTGGCAACAACGGCACTGGGTTCTGCATCAATGATCTGCTTCCCTTTTTGCGCGGCTGTGAAATTAGGTTCCGAGTCAGAATCGGAACTGGGATCTAATTCTGAAGCTTTGATCTCAGCCACCAATGACTGTTTTGAGCGACAATCATCAGTGTTGTGCCAGGGGCTTTTGTGGAACTCGCACCACTTCCCGGTGTCTTTCTTTGTCTTTTCTTTACCCTTCTTCGCCTGTGGTTGGGACTGGTTGTCCTTTTCCTGCCTCGTGCTCTGCGAGCCAGAGTTTCCCTTGCCCTGCTTCTGCGCAGGTCCGAAGTCACGCTTGTTCTTTTGCTGAAATTTCTGCTCAATTTTGACAGCATATCGATAGGCGGATCCGAGTGAAGAGATTTCCAGGAAATCCATCTCTGTTCGGATGTACCGGTGTAGGCCACTGGGATATTTCAGTACTAGGTGCCGCTCGGAGTCCTTGATACCTAGCTTTGTGCGCAAGGTATGAAATTTGTTGGTGTACTCCGACACCGTTTGGTCCCTCTCTTGATGCAGAATGGTCCATTTTGTGTACTGGTCATCATAGTTTCCAACAGGGTAATATTGTTCCTTAACGGCATCTATAAAAGAGGCCCAAGTGGGATTGGAATATTCAAACAATCCAGACTCGTCTGATGAGTTTTGCTCACAATAAGTTTCCCACCAATTTTTGACATGGGGGACAGCCTTAAGGAGCGCAAAGATGATCTTCTCCCTGTCAGAAAATTGGTGGACAGAGAAATACCCTTCTAGTAGATTCAACCATTTATCTAGGGCATCGGCATCGATTTGGCCTTCAAATAAAGGGATATTAAAATTAACTTGTACCTTGAAGGGAGTCGTATCTCCGAAATGGCTGCTCGTTGAGGGTGCATTTGCCGCTGTTGGCATGCGTTGAAGGATCTGGGCGAAATTATCCATCATCTCGTTCCTCTGTCGCGCGAGGGCTTCCTCGAGCAACAACTTGATAGGATCTACTGCTCCGTCGTCTCTCTTTTCTTCCGCCATGGGAGGCCGTTTGGGGCGGCGAGAGTGGTCTTCCCCAAGTGAAACTAGTTCGAGACCCAACTCTCTATATCCTGACCTCGTCGGGGACATGCACCGAGAAACAATCAAAGAGCAGACCGCTCTGATACCACTGATCCGGATTTATGTGGGAACGAAACAAAAGATAGCATATACAGAATCATATACAAAGATATATTGCAAATAACACAGTGATACAGTAAACACATACTCTATTAAATAGCGGAAATAGAACAGACTGTAAAATACAATAGCTAGAATGGTGGTAGCTATCTCTGAGAAGAGATGTGGCCGCTGTGCTCATTCGTGCCAAGATGAATACAAAGAGAGGCCGAAAGGGCCTATTTATCATAAGCACGAGGGAAAGAATCACAAACATCCAAAAACCTAACCCTAGAAGATGAACCGTCATAGAGTTTGCGGCCCCAAGGTGGTTAGTTGAACAGTCAACTTCCTGGGGTCATAACTCTTGCATACGATCTCCGTTTGGGGCGCCCGCTGGCCCGTTGGAAAGGTCTATCTGAGATTTACAACTTTCGAATGGGCCCAAATGCATGCCGGTGGCAACCATCTGGTCCCCCAAATCGCCAAAAAATGTCGTTTAGGGCCTCAATATGGCTCCGGAAGTTCAGGACCCGAAAAACTGCTAAAAATAGTAATTTACCAAGATTGCCAGAAGACTGTTTTGAGCCAGTTGGAAGAGGTGGGCCGCCACCGATATCCACCTGGATCAATCCTCCCTCCTTAGGAAGCAATGGTCTCCATTGCGTTAAATCCCTTATCATATGTCGAGCTGTGTGTCGAGTTGAGGTCTTGGTGCGACATTTGCTGAAGTGGAAAGGTTGCCTTACTTTGACATCTTCAGAGGGTTGTAATTGTTGTTGATGGATGCGCTGGAGCTGTTGAACAGTTTTGGTTGCTGTGTTATCCTTTGTATGCACTGGTGTGGATGGTTTCTTTTTGGAGGGGCCCCTTGAATGCGTGGCCTTGCACTGTAGAGGTACCCGAATGGGCGATGCTGCACTAACTTTGTGTTTTTCTTGTTTCTGCTGAGTAGAAGGATAATCTGCAGAGGTCATGGATGTCTCCGCGATCTGATGTTCACCTTTAGTGGCAATTGCGAATAGGGAAAATTTCCCTGTGTGGGAGATTATCTTCCTTCCCTGCTCCTTTGGGGTAGGTGCAACTATCTCTGGTATCCGATAGAGTTGTCCTCCCAAAGTGACAATGACACTGCGAGGTCGTGATTCATATACCGCATGACGCTTCCACATATATGGTTGTCCTAAAAGAACATCACATACTTCAAGTGGGGCCACATCACACAATACCTCATCTTTGAAGGGCTTGATGCCATATGGTAGGCGACATTGGTGACTAACGCGGATCCTTCGCCCTTGGCTTAGCCATCCAATGGTGTATGGTTGTGGGTGTGGCGTTATTGGTAGCTCCAATCTCTTGATGACTTCTTCTGAGATCAGGTTCTTCTGGCTGCCGCTGTCCACAACAAAGTGTAGGGGAATTCCCTTCACCCACATCTGTGAGTGGAAAAGGCGCTCCTCTACCTTCGACTCTTCAGGCTCCTCTGGCTGAATCTGTGTGGTGGCAACAACGGCACTGGGTTCTGCATCAATGATCTGCTTCCCTTTTTGCGCGGCTGTGAAATTAGGTTCCGAGTCAGAATCGGAACTGGGATCTAATTCTGAAGCTTTGATCTCAGCCACCAATGACTGTTTTGAGCGACAATCATCAGTGTTGTGCCAGGGGCTTTTGTGGAACTCGCACCACTTCCCGGTGTCTTTCTTTGTCTTTTCTTTACCCTTCTTCGCCTGTGGTTGGGACTGGTTGTCCTTTTCCTGCCCCGTGCTCTGCGAGCCAGAGTTTCCCTTGCCCTGCTTCTGCGCAGGTCCGAAGTCACGCTTGTTCTTTTGCTGAAATTTCTGCTCAATTTTGACAGCATATCGATAGGGGGATCCGAGTGAAGAGATTTCCAGGAAATCCATCTCTGTTCGGATGTACCGGTGTAGGCCACTGCGATATTTCAGTACTAGGTGCCGCTCGGAGTCCTTGATACCTAGCTTTGTGCGCAAGGTATGAAATTTGTTGGTGTACTCCGACACCGTTTGGTCCCTCTCTTGATGCAGAATGGTCCATTTTGTGTACTGGTCATCATAGTTTCCAACAGGGTAATATTGTTCCTTAACGGCATCTATAAAAGAGGCCCAAGTGGGATTGGAATATTCAAACAATCCAGACTCGTCTGATGAGTTTTGCTCACAATAAGTTTCCAACCAATTTTTGACATGGGGGACAGCCTTAAGGAGCGCAAAGATGATCTTCTCCCTGTCGGAAAATTGGTGGACAGAGAAATACCCTTCTAGTAGATTCAACCATTTATCTAGGGCATCGGCATCGATTTGGCCTTCAAATAAAGGGATATCAAAATTAACTTGTACCTTGAAGGGAGTCGTATCTCCGAAATGGCTGCTCGTTGAGGGTGCATTTGCCGCTGTTGGCATGCGTTGAAGGATCTGGGCGAAATTATCCATCATCTCGTTCCTCTGTCGCGCGAGGGCTTCCTCGAGCAACAACTTGATAGGATCTACTGCTCCGTCGTCTCTCTTTTCTTCCGCCATGGGAGGCCGTTTGGGGCGGCGAGAGTGGTCTTCCCCAAGTGAAACTAGTTCGAGACCCAACTCTCTATATCCTGACCTCGTCGGGGACATGCACCGAGAAACAATCAAAGAGCAGACCGCTCTGATACCACTGATCTGGATTTATGTGGGAACGAAACAAAAGATAGCATATACAGAATCATATACAAAGATATATTGCAAATAACACAGTGATACAGTAAACACATACTCTATTAAATAGCGGAAATAGAACAGACTGTAAAATACAATAGCTAGAATGGTGGTAGCTATCTCTGAGAAGAGATGTGGCCGCTGTGCTCATTCGTGCCAAGATGAATACAAAGAGAGGCCGAAAGGGCCTATTTATCATAAGCACGAGGGAAAGAATCCCAAACATCCAAAAACCTAACCCTAGAAGATGAACCGTCATAGAGTTTGCGGCCCCAAGGTGGTTAGTTGAACAGTCAACTTCCTGGGGTCATAACTCTTGCATACGATCTCCGTTTGGGGCGCCCGGTGGCCCGTTGGAAAGGTCTATCTGAGATTTACAACTTTCGAATGGGCCCAGATGCATGCCGGAGGCATCCATCTGGTCCCCCAAATCGCCAAAAAATGTCGTTTAGTGCCTCAAAATGGCTCCGGAAGTTCAGGACCCGAAAAACTGCTAAAAATAGTAATTTACCAAGATTGCCAGAAGACTGTTTTGAGCCAGTTGGAAGAGGTGGGCCGCCACCGATATCCACCTGGATCAATCCTCCCTCCTTAGGAAGCAATGGTCTCCATTGCGTTAAATCCCTTATCATATGTCGAGCTGTGTGTCGAGTTGAGGTCTTGGTGCGACATTTGCTGAAGTGGAAAGGTTGCCTTACTTTGACATCTTCAGAGGGTTGTAATTGTTGTTGATGGATGCGCTGGAGCTGTTCAACAGTTTTGGTTGCTGTGTTATCCTTGGTATGCACTGGTGTGGATGGTTTCTTTTTGGAGGGGCCCCTTGAATGCGTGGCCTTGCACTGTAGAGGTACCCGAATGGGCGATGCTGCACTAACTTTGTGTTTTTCTTGTTTCTGCTGAGTAGAAGGATAATCTGCAGAGGTCATGGATGTCTCCGCGATCTGATGTTCACCTTTAGTGGCAATTGCGAATAGGGAAAATTTCCCTGTGTGGGAGATTATCTTCCTTCCCTGCTCCTTTGGGGTAAGTGCAACTATCTCTGGTATCCGATAGAGTTGTCCTCCCAAAGTGACAATGACACTGCGAGGTCGTGATTCATATACCGCATGACGCTTCCACATATATGGTTGTCCTAAAAGAACATCACATACTTCAAGTGGGGCCACATCACACAATACCTCATCTTTGAAGGGCTTGATGCCATATGGTAGGCGACATTGGTGACTAACGCGGATCCTTCGCCCTTGGCTTAGCCATCCAATGGTGTATGGTTGTGGGTGTGGCGTTATTGGTAGCTCCAATCTCTTGATGACTTCTTCTGAGATCAGGTTCTTCTGGCTGTCGCTGTCCACAACAAAGTGTAGGGGAATTCCCTTCACCCACATCTGTGAGTGGAAAAGGCGCTCCTCTACCTCCGACTCTTCAGGCTCCTCTGGCTGAATCTGTGTGGTGGAAACAACGGCACTGGGTTCTGCATCAATGATCTGCTTCCCTTTTTGCGCGGCTGTGAAATTAGGTTCCGAGTCAGAATCGGAACTGGGATCTAATTCTGAAGCTTTGATCTCAGCCACCAATGACTGTTTTGAGCGACAATCATCAGTGTTGTGCCAGGGGCTTTTGTGGAACTCGCACCACTTCCCGGTGTCTTTCTTTGTCTTTTCTTTACCCTTCTTCGCCTGTGGTTGGGACTGGTTGTCCTTTTCCTGCCCCGTGCTCTGCGAGCCAGAGTTTCCCTTGCCCTGCTTCTGCGCAGGTCCGAAGTCACGCTTGTTCTTTTGCTGAAATTTCTGCTCAATTTTGACAGCATATCGATAGGCGGATCCGAGTGAAGAGATTTCCAGGAAATCCATCTCTGTTCGGATGTACCGGTGTAGGCCACTGCGATATTTCAGTACTAGGTGCCGCTCGGAGTCCTTGATACCTAGCTTTGTGCGCAAGGTATGAAATTTGTTGGTGTACTCCGACACCGTTTGGTCCCTCTCTTGATGCAGAATGGTCCATTTTGTGTACTGGTCATCATAGTTTCCAACAGGGTAATATTGTTCCTTAACGGCATCTATAAAAGAGGCCCAAGTGGGATTGGAATATTCAAACAATCCAGACTCGTCTGATGAGTTTTGCTCACAATAAGTTTCCCACCAATTTTTGACATGGGGGACAGCCTTAAGGAGCGCAAAGATGATCTTCTCCCTGTCGGAAAATTGGTGGACAGAGAAATACCCTTCTAGTAGATTCAACCATTTATCTAGGGCATCGGCATCGATTTGGCCTTCAAATAAAGGGATATCAAAATTAACTTGTACCTTGAAGGGAGTCGTATCTACGAAATGGCTGCTCGTTGAGGGTGCATTTGCCGCTGTTGGCATGCGTTGAAGGATCTGGGCGAAATTATCCATCATCTCGTTCCTCTGTCGCGCGAGGGCTTCCTCGAGCAACAACTTGATAGGATCTACTGCTCCGTCGTCTCTCTTTTCTTCCGCCATGGGAGGCCGTTTGGGGCGGCGAGAGTGGTCTTCCCCAAGTGAAACTAGTTCGAGACCCAACTCTCTATATCCTGACCTCGTCGGGGACATGCACCGAGAAACAATCAAAGAGCAGACCGCTCTGATACCACTGATCCGGATTTATGTGGGAACGAAACAAAAGATAGCATATACAGAATCATATACAAAGATATATTGCAAATAACACAGTGATACAGTAAACACATACTCTATTAAATAGCGGAAATAGAACAGACTGTAAAATACAATAGCTAGAATGGTGGTAGCTATCTCTGAGAAGAGATGTGGCCGCTGTGCTCATTCGTGCCAAGATGAATACAAAGAGAGGCCGAAAGGGCCTATTTATCATAAGCACGAGGGAAAGAATCCCAAACATCCAAAAACCTAACCCTAGAAGATGAACCGTCATAGAGTTTGCGGCCCCAAGGTGGTTAGTTGAACAGTCAACTTCCTGGGGTCATAACTCTTGCATACGATCTCCGTTTGGGGCGCCCGGTGGCCCGTTGGAAAGGTCTATCTGAGATTTACAACTTTCGAATGGGCCCAAATGCATGCCGGAGGGAACCATCTGGTCCCCCAAATCGCGAAAAAATGTCGTTTAGGGCCTCAAAATGGCTCCGGAAGTTCAGGACCCGAAAAACTGCTAAAAATAGTAATTTACCAAGATTGCCAGAAGACTGTTTTGAGCCAGTTGGAAGAGGTGGGCCGCCACCGATATCCACCTGGATCAATCCTCCCTCCTTAGGAAGCAATGGTCTCCATTGCGTTAAATCCCTTATCATATGTCGAGCTGTGTGTCGAGTTGAGGTCTTGGTGCGACATTTGCTGAAGTGGAAAGGTTGCCTTACTTTGACATCTTCAGAGGGTTGTAATTGTTGTTGATGGATGCGCTGGAGCTGTTCAACAGTTTTGGTTGCTGTGTTATCCTTGGTATGCACTGGTGTGGATGGTTTCTTTTTGGAGGGGCCCCTTGAATGCGTGGCCTTGCACTGTAGAGGTACCCGAATGGGCGATGCTGCACTAACTTTGTGTTTTTCTTGTTTCTGCTGAGTAGAAGGATAATCTGCAGAGGTCATGGATGTCTCCGCGATCTGATGTTCACCTTTAGTGGCAATTGCGAATAGGGAAAATTTCCCTGTGTGGGAGATTATCTTCCTTCCCTGCTCCTTTGGGGTAGGTGCAACTATCTCTGGTATCCGATAGAGTTGTCCTCCCAAAGTGACAATGACACTGCGAGGTCGTGATTCATATACTGCATGACGCTTCCACATATATGGTTGTCCTAAAAGAACATCACATACTTCAAGTGGGGCCACATCACACAATACCTCATCTTTGAAGGGCTTGATGCCATATGGTAGGCGACATTGGTGACTAACGCGGATCCTTCGCCCTTGGCTTAGCCATCCAATGGTGTATGGTTGTGGGTGTGGCGTTATTGGTAGCTCCAATCTCTTGATGGCTTCTTCTGAGATCAGGTTCTTCTGGCTGCCGCTGTCCACAACAAAGTGTAGGGGAATTCCCTTCACCCACATCTGTGAGTGGAAAAGGCGCTCCTCTACCTCCGACTCTTCAGGCTCCTCTGGCTGAATCTGTGTGGTGGCAACAACGGCACTGGGTTCTGCATCAATGATCTGCTTCCCTTTTTGCGCGGCTGTGAAATTAGGTTCCGAGTCAGAATCGGAACTGGGATCTAATTCTGAAGCTTTGATCTCAGCCACCAATGACTGTTTTGAGCGACAATCATCAGTGTTGTGCCAGGGGCTTTTGTGGAACTCGCACCACTTCCCGGTGTCTTTCTTTGTCTTTTCTTTACCCTTCTTCGCCTGTGGTTGGGACTGGTTGTCCTTTTCCTGCCCCGTGCTCTGCGAGCCAGAGTTTCCCTTGCCCTGCTTCTGCGCAGGTCCGAAGTCACGCTTGTTCTTTTGCTGAAATTTCTGCTCAATTTTGACAGCATATCGATAGGCGGATCCGAGTGAAGAGATTTCCAGGAAATCCATCTCTGTTCGGATGTACCGGTGTAGGCCACTGCGATATTTCAGTACTAGGTGCCGCTCGGAGTCCTTGATACCTAGCTTTGTGCGCAAGGTATGAAATTTGTTGGTGTACTCCGACACCGTTTGGTCCCTCTCTTGATGCAGAATGGTCCATTTTGTGTACTGGTCATCATAGTTTCCAACAGGGTAATATTGTTCCTTAACGGCATCTATAAAAGAGGCCCAAGTGGGATTGGAATATTCAAACAATCCAGACTCGTATGATGAGTTTTGCTCACAATAAGTTTCCCACCAATTTTTGACATGGGGGACAGCCTTAAGGAGCGCAAAGATGATCTTCTCCCTGTCGGAAAATTGGTGGACAGAGAAATACCCTTCTAGTAGATTCAACCATTTATCTAGGGCATCGGCATCGATTTGGCCTTCAAATAAAGGGATATCAAAATTAACTTGTACCTTGAAGGGAGTCGTATCTCCGAAATGGCTGCTCGTTGAGGGTGCATTTGCCGCTGTTGGCATGCGTTGAAGGATCTGGGCGAAATTATCCATCATCTCGTTCCTCTGTCGCGCGAGGGCTTCCTCGAGCAACAACTTGATAGGATCTACTGCTCCGTCGTCTCTCTTTTCTTCCGCCATGGGAGGCCGTTTGGGGCGGCGAGAGTGGTCTTTCCCAAGTGAAACTAGTTCGAGACCCAACTCTCTATATCCTGACCTCGTCGGGGACATGCACCGAGAAACAATCAAAGAGCAGACCGCTCTGATACCACTGATCCGGATTTATGTGGGAACGAAACAAAAGATAGCATATACAGAATCATATACAAAGATATATTGCAAATAACACAGTGATACAGTAAACACATACTCTATTAAATAGCGGAAATAGAACAGACTGTAAAATACAATATCTAGAATGGTGGTAGCTATCTCTGAGAAGAGATGTGGCCGCTATGCTCATTCGTGCCAAGATGAATACAAAGAGAGGCCGAAAGGGCCTATTTATCATAAGCACGAGGGAAAGAATCCCAAACATCCAAAAACCTAACCCTAGAAGATGAACCGTCATAGAGTTTGCGGCCCCAAGGTGGTTAGTTGAACAGTCAACTTCCTGGGGTCATAACTCTTGCATACGATCTCCGTTTGGGGCGCCCGGTGGCCCGTTGGAAAGGTCTATCTGAGATTTACAACTTTCGACTGGGCCCAGATGCATGCCGGAGGCAACCATCTGGTCCCCCAAATCGCCAAAAAATGTCGTTTAGGGCCTCAAAATGGCTTCGGAAGTTCAGGACCCGAAAAACTGCTAAAAATAGTAATTTACCAAGATTGCCAGAAGACTGTTTTGAGCCAGTTGGAAGAGGTGGGCCGCCACCGATATCCACCTGGATCACTTTAGTAGTTATTAGGCACTCTAAATCCCATTCAATGTCTGCATGCCTCAATATGGATCTCATACTATGCGCATACACTAATTTATTTGGGTAGGTGTTGACCCCCCTCAACACTACCTCCTTTCCACCTTCATCTTGGAATCTCATCTCAGGGACTTTGTAGTCTATGGTGTCCTTCCCAATAGAATACAAACATTGTACTCCCAAAACCATATTAGTATCAGCCACATTCACAACACAAAAAATATCTTTCACAATGTAATCTCCTATAGTGACTTGCAATTTAGGAATCCATCTAGAACATTCCATAGAATGACTACCTAGGATTATGACAGTGAAGCCTTCAAAATTATCAATAGGAAGCTTTATTATTTCCACCAAATATGAATTAATGAATTTATGTGTTTCTCCTCCATACACCAACACAGCGACTGATTTCCCTTGCACCACTTCTTTGAATCTGAGAGTGTGGAAGAGAGGCACTCCTGACAATACTGCAATTTTGCTAACCTCTGTTGGCTCTCCAAATTGACACTATTTGCATCCTACAAATCCACTTTTAACCTCTTCATTTGATCACTATACCCTATAAATCCATCTATATTTTCATATATTCACCTAATTACCCAACAAGTATAGTAAGGTATAATTATTTACCAAAACTCTTGGATTTCCTTTATTTAATGATTAAATGTACTTATTGGAAGATCGTGACTAATTATATTAGATTCTACAACATGTTTTGATTTCAGCAGCAGATTGAATATCGTGGAAGATTTTCTATACTCCAGGTTCTGCCAGCTTGCTCAAGCAAAACCGAATTTACCCAGCTTAGCTCTCATCGATGATTCACATATACACATTAATGAGCTCTTCATCTCTAGGCACTACGTGCCATAGAGATGAAGATCTGTTATTAGATAATGAATTCATAATGACTTTTGAGCATGAAGGGGTTAATCATTAATTGAAGGAATCATTCTACCTTCTGCCAACAGATGTATTCTTAATTAGAAGATAGGCTTTGTTACTATAAAATCAGGATTAGTTATCCTAGTTTTCGAGCTATAAAAACCATGGATCAAAATGTAATAGAGGATGGATAACTGTTTGAAGAATTGCACTGCTCCAGTGCTGGTTTTATGAATTAAATAGAGGTTGAATGATATGATGTTGTTTTATTACTTTCAGTAATGATATATATGATTCTGTAGATTGTAATTTAAATTGTTTTCTGTCTCTCATGTTTTCTTCATTCTATTATATGTCTGCAGCTTAGAGTTTTATTCTGCAGGTCGTTTAAAGACTTGTGGTCTTGTTGGAAAGGATCCACCAAGAAGACCATAAGCCCTTTCCCTGTAACTTTAATTCATGTATAGAATAGATAATGTAACTAGTTACTTTCTATTTTTATTAGAAATAAGAATTGTGTTTAGTAAGATTGTCAAGCAGCTGTAGAAAACAAATTGTATATGCTTGGAATCTATTTCTCATTATTTTATTATTGTTGAAGTATTGTGCACAATGTTTGATGATGTAGAAACGAGCTCGGATGTTTGGGTAGATGTATTTGAGGCATTGTTTTGAATTCTTAGTGTTATAGATTTGAACTGTATTCATTTTACTGTAGCTTTAGATTCTAGTTTAATTCATGTATTGATTTCTGCAAATCTGGGCTTTTTAAATGAAATAGACTTAGTTGTATCTTCTTTTAAATTATAGGATCTGCAGATCTCCTTTGTTTGATCATAGTTTAGACTCTAGGTTAATTCAAGTGTTTCTTTCAATAGAATTGGATTTCTGAATATAGCCTTAGACTTAGTGATAATATGCTCTGCAAATTTCATTTATTTCACTGTAGTTTTAAATGCAAATTTAATTTCGAATAGTTTGAATTATAAGTAGTAATTCATTTTAAGATTGAATTGGATAGTGAACTCTATGCTGATATACAAATTATTAAAAATCATGCTAATACAATCTATTAATTTGATAAAAGAATTAAGACATTAAATGAGAAATCAATTTCTAGTTCACTTTCTATCACATGTTCTGTTTTCTGTGTCATTATATAGTTTTCTGCTTAATTTAGTTTCTGTTTTCTGTGTCATTATGTAGTTTTCTGCTTACTTAATTTAGTTTCCGAGTCATATTAGGATGAGTGATTTTTATTAGTTATTTTCATTTGCAAGGATATGCTTTAGAGGTAGGATTGTATTGAATTCAGTTTGAACATTATTTCATTTTTGCAATTACATTAGAGCTTGAAATTTGAATGCTTTTTAGATTTTAGACGTGAGAGTATTTAATCAACATTAGGATCTTAAATTTGAATATAATTGATGGAAAATAAGTTAAGAATCTTAGTATTAAGCATTTCAAATAGTTTCTAGATTAGATTAGATTAGGCTAGGCTAAGCTCCGATCCTGCACATATAGTGCTTGTGCCTCAAAGGTTACCTCCCTGGGTTGACATTTTATGAAGGCTATTTATAGTGATATATTTGGCTCAACATTTTGGCGCCGTTGCCGGGGAGGTACTAAAGGGGTTGGAGTCTAGGTAGATAGGCTGCTTTTTCATTACACAACAAGGGGGAGGGGAGAACGGTAAGACGAGAGGTAAGAACCTGCGCGTCCACTATAGTGGGGTACCCCAAAGCCTTGTTGTTCCTTTTCCGCACAAGTTTGTATGTTTCCCTTTCTTCAAATATAGATAGTGTACTCTCACATAGTTTGGTTTCATGCATATATGCTTTTATTTAGGTAGTTTATTTTCCTGCATTTACTTTTGATGCAAGTGTGTTTTTTTTCTTTCAATAGTGTGCAAGAGTAGTTTTTCTTCAGCAAAAGTAAGATTTCTTTCAAGTAGGAATGTTTTTTAGTTTATGGTTTCATAGTGAAGAGTCTGATTGCTTTCATTTCAATATTGGTTTTTGATTGCATAAAATATTAGCCCAGTTGCACCCACAACACTTAATTTTAACTTAGTTTCTTTGCTTTCAAGTTATTTACATTTTGTAATGCATGCATTTGATTTTCTGCATAAATAGTTTTTCTGCAAATAGTTTAATCTTAGATTTAAAAATTCGAACTTTAAAATCATTTGGGTGCTATAAGAAACTTGTTACTGACCCATCTATGAAGCAGGATAGTTGAACCAGTACAAGTTTGAGGATGTTCAAGAATTTGTTGAATAGAGAAGGGCTTATTACCACAAGGAGTTTCTTCAATCCTTGTTGCAGTATTAGATCCATATCTGAAGAAGAATTCATTTTCCCAAGAGGGAAGCAAATCAATAAGTTTTCTCGGCATGGAGCTCTATTCATCTATCCTTCCGCAGTTGATGAAGGAGCCTAAGAATCATGGGTAGTAGCTGAGGAAGAACAACAATTAGAACCTGAAATTGTAGAATTTCTTGCTTGCTTGGTACCAGAGGAAGAATATCAACTTGGCTTAGAAATAAAGGATACTAAAGGAGGAATCCAAGCAAATCAAGAATCTATTAAGTCATGGACTGAATCAGTTTCCCAACTCCAGCCTTTTACTTTTCAACAACTTTTGAAATGCAGATCATATGAGAAGCTGGTTCTTCATATCTGGGTATTTGTTCAGATACTTTATGTGAACAAGAATTTTTTAGAAATCCTGATTCGTAGGTGGTTACACTGGAAGTATGCATATACTTGAAGGAATATTTTTACTTCCAGTAGAATAGGGTAGTATAGGAAAAAAAAGAAAAAAAAGAGATAGGAATAAAAGTAAAGAGAACAATAAGCTATATTGTGAAAACTAGTTTGTCTGGCACAGTCTAGCAGGGGTCTAGTTAGAAAATTAGGTGACTAACTGACTAGAATCCATAATAAAGTCTGTTGGTGATGTCTACTCCATTTCTACAAAATCATTTTAGTTCTGTGCTTAGCTAGATGATGGGAGATTTTATTAAGGCTCTCCTTCCAGCAAGTTTCAACCCATCGACTTTAGAACATTTTCTAGGTTTGAAACTCGAGACATTAGTGGGTACCCTGGAGCTTGCATGCTCTAATGGAGGGTATCCTTGTCATCTATTAAGGAAATACATTAATGTTTCTTGGCAAGTGAATTCTACAGTTCATTCGACTCCAACAAATCTATTCATGACTGTTAGGATGTACCAAGTGCCTTGATTTCCATTAACATTAAGGGTGGAATATCTCGCATTGGTTAACAACTTTCCGCATTGGTTGGTAATCCAATGATTTATACCTGTGTTCGACATCAATAAATTTATTCACATAGGTAGATCTGCACAAAGAGAAGAACGTGGATGAAGACCTTGCAGTTCTTTACTCTGTAATCATGGACAGTTCCAACAGTTTGCAGCTTTTACTTTGGTACAGAGCAGTCTATTCCTCTACAACAGTACAGTATCATTCAACACAGACATTGAACGACCTCTCAGAAGTATCATTCTTAGTCTTGCAGCAGCACAATCTTTTGTGCAAGTTAAAACATAAAATCTTATTCTGTTACATAAACCCCATTCTGACACAGTAATTATAGTATGCAGCAGAAACTTTTGACAACCAAGGTATTTCTGAAGAAATTGGTCTTATAAGGTAAATCTTATATGAGGTAACGATTCTTTCTTTGAATATATTTATTTCATTAAATCTAAGGAAATTTCATTATGAATTATACTTACAATACTTGCTTAGCCTATTTCTTTCTACCCTTTGAATGCCATCATATAGTTTATAACCTTCTTGCCATACTTTTGTTTGTCATCATCATTTCTGTAACCCCCCATAACTTATAGATAGATCTTCCTCTCTATGGCATGTAGTGCCTAGAGATGAATATCTTATTCACCTTAAAAGAGTATGATGATGTTTATCTTTTATCCATTCATAATTCGATTTCCTCTTTGCGTTTCCGTGCACAATAAATTCATCATCCTCACAAACTTTTACGCACCATGCATTTGAATGATAGTGAAGTACGACTCGGGATTATCACTTACCACTACATTCGAAGCATTAGAAGCCTCGAGAAAATCTATTGAGATTTATCACATGCCTACCTAGTAATCTTTGCCATTCTCCCAGTGCCTATTTTCATCCTCTGTCCTCTATCCAATTTCCAGTATGAGCATAGTGTCAAGAAAATTATGGGAAGAAAGGGGGTTGAACATCATGAGCCGATTTCTATCTCAGTGTTAGAAGGCCTTCTTGAGTTCAACGCATGTAAGGAGAAATTTGAAGGCACAAATTGGTACCAGTTCTTTAAAAAATTTCAGGGATATGATGATGAAATCACACTGTATTTCGCACAGGGATTTGATGGGAAAGTAGTGCACATTGGAAATTTTATCATGGCAATGTCCGAGAAAAAAATTTCTCGTGCCTCTGGATTACCCTGTCAAGGGGAACGATGGTTTAAAAATAAACCTATAGAACATGCAGTATGTACCAGGATTTTAAAGGAGGGGCATCAGTCTGCAAGTTGGAAAAAGGGGTTCCCTCGTGACTGGATGAAGGATGAATGGTGCAATGTGCTTTATGTGTTGCAGAAATACTTAACCCGCGAAGGGAGGTATGTAACCACTCTGAATTACCATGTCCTCCTGCTCTTGCATTTTGAAGCCGAATTGGAAATGAATTTCCCATATTTATTGTGCAAAAGTTTAGCTAAGATGTCAAGACGGGTTCAAAAGCATTCTGGGAATCCTTATAACAGTCTCTACCATCACGGTTTGATCAAAATTCTCATTGAGGATGAATTGTGTATTCATAAGGATACCTGGGCTAATTTTGTGGACAGAGTTCGGGGTCTCCCTTCATCTAAAAGCCCTCCTTCTCCACACATTCAAGTTTCTCTTCAAGCTGAAGGTTGTGAATTAGAACCCGTTCCTACCCAAGATCCGGAACCGACTCTGATTAATCTTCTTGCCTCAGTCTTACAGAGAGTAAAGAAGCAACGAAATTTACCTAAAAACCCTGTCGTTGCTCAACCCTCAGCTTGTCATGTCACAAGGAGTATGAGTGTTAATCCCTCTGGGGCTGCACTCCCATCAACCTTCATCAATTTGGAAGAATCCCCTGAGTTAGACCCGGAACCCTTTAAGAAGAAGAAGAAGATCTCCTGAGAACCCTCTTTTGTGCTCGAGCATGATTCTCCTCACAACGATTTCCGTGAATTCAATTTTCCTTCATTAAATCTTCCTAACAATGGCCCTCCTAAATTTGAATATACTAAGCCTGCTCATGACCCACTATCTTCTAAATTTGGTCATGTCAAATATAATCCTGAATTGTTTGACCCTCAACAATTTGATTATGGCACTCCTAAAGATGACCTGCCCAATCCTGAAATCCCTACCACTGTGCCTATAGCCGATGTAGTTGCTCAAATCCAGGAAAAAGATAGGGAAATAGAGCAGCTAAAGATATCGCTGGAGGAATGTAATGTTCTTGATCGACACATTAAGGCTGAGAATGAACAATTGAAGGTGACTAACAGGAAATATGTGGAAGCCATTGACGAATTGAAGACATGTGGTCTTCAACTTGCAGAGAAATATGAGAAATTGACCGCCAAACGTCAGAAGACAACTGACGCAAATAAACGCCTTGAAAAAGTAGGAAGGACTTGGAAAATAGAGGCCTTAAAACATCTTGCTCACATCATCATGTTAAAAAAGAAACTCAAAGCCAGAAGAAATCAAGCCAGTGAGAAACTGAATACTACTGTTAAAACATCATAAGTTTTGTCAAGCCTAGTTTGAAGTTTTGAAGCTTCTAACAGGTATGTTTGCACGAGGACATGCAAATACACATGCATGGGAGAGTGCTGGCTCGCCAGAGAACAGGCTAGTGAAAAATTGAATATCATTGTCAATACATCCTAAAGTTTTGTCAGAAGGATTGAAAATCGTTTTTGAATTTTTTTTTGAAGCTTCTAAAAAGGTATGTTTGCATGAGGACATGCAAATACACAGACGTGGGAGAGTGTTGGCTCGCCAAATTGACACTATTTGCATCCTCCAAATCTACTTTTAACCTCTTCATTTGATCACTATACCCTATAAATCCATCTATATTTTCATATATTCACCTAATTACCCAACAAGTATAGTCAGGTATAATTATTTACCAAAACTCTTGGATTTCCTTTATTTAATGATTAAATGTACTTATTGGAAGATCGTGACTAATTATATTAGATTCTGCAGCATGTTTTGATTTCAACAGTAGATTGAATATTGTGGAAGATTTTCTATACTCCAGGTTCTGCCAGCTTGCTCAAGCAAAACCGAATTTACCCAGCTCAGCTCTCATCGATGATTCACATATACGCATTAATGAGCTCTTCATCTCTAGGCACTACGTGCCATAGAGATGAATATTTGTTATTAGATAATGAATTCAGAATGCCTTTTGAGCATGAAGGGGTTAATCATTAATTGAAGGAATCATTCTACCTTCTGCCAACGGATGTATTCTTAATTAGAAGATAGGCTTTGTTACTATAAAATCGGGATTAGTTATCCTAGTTTCCGAGCTATAAAAACCATGGATCAAAATGTAATAGAGGATGGATAATTGTTTGAAGAATTGCGCTGCTCCAGTGCTGGTTTTATGAATTAAACAGAGGTTGAGTGATATGATGTTGTTTTATTACTTTCAGTAATGATATATATGATTCTGTAGATTGTAATTTAAAATGTTTTCCGTCTCTCATGTTTTCTTCATTCTATTATATGTCTGCAACTTAGAGTTTTATTCTGTAGGTCATTTAAGGACTTGTGGTCTTGTTGGCAAGGATCCACCAAGAAGACCATAAGACCTTCCCTTGTAAATTTAATTCATGTATAGAATAGATAATGCAACTAGTTACGTTCTATTTTTATTAGAGGTAAGAATTGTGTTTAGTAAGATTGTCAAGCAGCTGTAGAAAACAAATTGTATATGCTTGGAATCTATTTCTCATTATTTCATTATTGTTGAAGTATTGTGTACAATGTTTGATGATGTAGAAACGAGCTCGGATGTTTGGGTAGATTTATTTGAGGCATTGTTTTGAATTCTTAGTGTTATAGATTTGAACTGTATTCATTTTACTGTAGCTTTAGATTCTAGTTTAATTCATGTATTGCTTTATGCAAATTTGGGCTTTTTAAATGAAATAGACTTAGTTGTATCT
Source organism: Larix kaempferi (assembly GCA_027924585.1). NCBI lineage: Eukaryota > Viridiplantae > Streptophyta > Pinopsida > Pinales > Pinaceae > Larix > Larix kaempferi. Next base: position 8,936,284 of record BSBM01000451.1, on the reverse strand, counting down.
TCTTTTAAATTATAGGATTTGCAGATATCCTTTGTTTTATCATAGTTTAGACTCTAGGTTAATTCAAGTGTTTCTTTTAGTAGAATTGGATTTCTGAATATAGCCTTAGACTCAGTAATAATATCCTCTGCAAATTTCATTTATTTCACTGTAGTTTTAAATGCAAATATAATTTCGAATAGTTTGAATTATAAGTAGTAATTCATTTTAAGATTGAATTGGACAGTGAACTCTATGCTGATATAAAACTTATTAAAACTCATGCTAAGACAATCTATTAATTTGATAAAAGCATTAAGACATTAAATGATAAATCAATTTCTAGTTCACTTTCTGTCACATGTTCTGTTTTCTGTGTCATTATATAGTTTTCTGCTTACTTAATTTAGTTTCTTTTTTCTGTGTCATTATGTAGTTTTCTGTTTACTTAATTTAGTTTCCGAGTCATATTAGGATGAGTCATTTTTATTAGTTATTTTCATTTGCAAGGATATGATTTAGAGGTTGGATTGTATTGAAGTCAGTTTGAACATTATTTCATTTTTGCAATTACATTAGAGCTTGAAATTTGAATGCTTTGTAGATTTTAGATGTGAGAGTATTTAATCAGCATTAGGATCTTAAATTTGAAAAGAATTGATGGTCAATAAGTTAAGAATCTTAGTATTAAGCATTTCAAATAGTTTCTAGATTAGATTAGATCAGGTTAGGCTAAGCTCTGATCGTGTACATATAGTGCTTGTGCCTCAAAGGTTACCTCCCTGGGTTGACATTTTATGAAGACTATTTGTAGTGATATATTTAGCTCAACAACCTCTGAAGGAGTCTCTTCTTAAGCAGTCTCAGAGGCCACTTCTGCATCTACTGTTACCTCTTATTCTTCCTCCTCAGCTTCACTCTCTGAATATAATTCAATATAGTGCGCTTTCCCCTTATCACACTTGTGTCCCGGAACCCATGGTTCCTAACAGGTGAAACACAACTTTCTTCTTCTCAATTCATCCCGATCTTTGGAGAAATTGTCCATCTTGAAATTTCCAGAAGGACTCTTCATGGGTGGCCTTTGATTCTTGAATTGAGTAGGAACAATAGTTATAGGAGGAAATATTTTCCTTGGAATAACATCTTGCAAATCTCTTGTTCTATTCAGTGCATCTTGCAAGGTAGAGGGTCTGTAGGCCTTCACCAAGCCTTTCAAAGGATTTGCTAATCCTTCAATGAACAAGAGGATCAAGCGAGCTTCATATATATCAGTGACCATCAAAACCAAATTTTGGAACTTAGAGATGCAGGATTCAGGAGTTCCAGTCTGCTTTACATGCGCCAACTCTTTGAAAGTGATTTCAAGGTCTCTTCTTTCAAATATTTCATCCAATCTTCTTGTGAATTATTCATAAGTGGTCACTTGATCATGTCCAAGTGTCTTCATGCCATGAAACCACCAATAATTGGCTTCAACATCCAAGTGTAGGGTATCCATCTTGATGGCATCTCTCTTAGGCATTGGATTCAACTGAAAATAGTTGTCTAGCTTTTGGATCCAAGAACTATCAGTGCACTTTGATGAGCCATCAAAGTATGGCAGAAAAATATTACCAATAGCATTATTCAACTCATAATTTTGATTATGCATATGAAAGCTTCCTCTTGGATTGGTCTTGTATTGAGAATAACATAAATCTTTGAATGGCAGAGCTCTTCTACATTCTTCACTCAGTGTAAGGTATTCAACATACTTATCCTCCCATCAAGCAAGGCCTTCATTTCGAACTTCAGGTTCCTCCCTTTGCTCTTCAGTGAATTTTGGAATAGTAGGCCTTGGTTTGTACCGAGGATCCATATTGAATTCACCAGGGATATTGTGAGGTCCAATATTTGAGAAAATAGAACCACCAAGCATCCTCCTTTCTCCATGTTGCGAACCATGGCTACTCCCTTCACCATCCTTGTTTCCTAGCTACTTAGCAAGGAATTCTCTTGTCTCTTTCCTGGACTGGATGATGTTGCATGGAATATATTGGATACATTTCATCATGCTTTGAATAAGTATCTCGAACTCATCCTTTTATTCATTGTGAGACATCTCTAATTCTCCTTGAATCTTCCCCTTAGTGGAATTAACCTCTTCTTCTGCTTCTTCCTCTGTCAGAGGATATTTCTTCTTTGGATCTGAATTTATTTTAGGAATAATAGAATAATACCAATATCAGGTTTATAGGACCATTCTATGATACCACTTTAATGTACCAATCAACTTTTATTTTACATTAACCGACTCTCCTACAATACTTAAGTGAAAACAATGAAACTAGTGACTTGACTGGCTGGAGGAAGGCAATTTCAAACAACTCTTGAAGGAATTAGGATCATTATAGATAAGATATCCTTTACATAATGTAATTTTACCATTAATTTTTTGAACATCAACCATGTTGAAGTTTACTCCAAGGCTCCTGGGCACCCCGACATATGCAAACTAGATCTTCAACTTGGCACTACTTGAGAACTGATGGTGAAGTATTTTGACTTAGGAAGGATTAAAAACAATAATTTAATGTAAAATATGATTTTTGGTTCACACCAACAATTTTTAGGAATTTTTTATGAGGTTTCAAAAGCAAACAAGCAAAACTGTCTCCCGGGACTACACAACTAGTTCAACTTCAGGATTTCCCAAATAGGGAGAGAAGGATACAAATTCTTGGTTTCAAACATGGAACGTGTTTATTGACATGTTAAATTATATAATAAACTTAAATAAATCAAATTGGAGTTGTATAGGTTCATTTATTTATCAAACACTAAAAACTAGTTATTTTCCATGGCAATCTAGACTAGGTGCAAGAAATTGATATAAAACTCAGACTTATCTTTATTCAATATGCATAATGGAATTCAGAGGTTCAACATTACATTAATTACATCCATCATAACCTGAAATACATATCATATAATTATTAGGAAATAAACACATAAGAGAAAGAATTCTCCATCATAGAAAGACTATAAATCATCAGGATTTCGAATGGGAGGCTTCTCAATCTCTGCAAACAAGATTGAAATTCATTGGATCAGACTTTAGGACCCTAAATAAAATCAATTATGAATAGTGGATGTCATCATCATCTCATAAGATGCGGGGGCACATCTCCCAGCTTGGACTAGGGGCACATCTCCCAAGTCAAAGAGGCAAAATAACTCTCAATTCAATTCTCAAATTGTCAAAATATGGGCTTGTGGTGTGCACTCCTTATTTTATATACTTGAGGTGACTTGTTGATCAAGTCAACTAGGCTAATGTGCCCTCATGGAGTGGATATAGATCGCTTGCTTTCAAGCTTTTCTTTTTGCTTTATCCTGCTTTTTCTTTTCTATCCTGCTTTTATGATTTTGAATGCTTTTTCCTACTTTTATGCCTTATCTTGCTTTCTACTTTTGTCTACTTTTTTTCTTTATTCTTCTTTTCCTGAGCTTTACTACTTTTCTGCCGTGTGTAAGCTTTTCCTTTCTTTTTCCTACTTTCCTAGCTTTAACTACTTTCAGCTTTTCTTCTTGTGCAAGCTATCTCTTGGTCAAATATTATCCTTTAATGCACCCTTGTGAATCATTATCCACTTTATTTCATTAAGATAAATATTTATTAATGAAAAATAACTTCCTTTAAGTGCATCTCAAACTTAAGAAAATAAAATCAACACCTCCTAATTAATTAATGCCTTAACTTTCAAAATTAACCCCAAGTGTATGAAATTTTCTCCTCAACCCAAGGGATTAATTGGGTTAGGAACTCAATCCAATGAACATCAATGAGGGGGAATGACATGCTATGTTTACCAAGGATACATGTGTCACATTGCTTCAAATTCTTTGGAATGGTAGGAAAACTAGAAACACCATTTTTCTTCAACATACAAAGACTATCATAATTGATGTGCCCAAATCTAGCATGATACAAGAGACCAGATGGAAATGTGCCTTCATCATGGTGAGAGATGTATGCCAAATTTTGTGCTCGTGTAGATGTCCCTTTCAGCAGCAACAATATCTCATCCTCTCATCCCGTTGACAACCATGTTGTCAGAAGACCTCATTATTTCAAAATGTTCATCACACATGTGAATATAATGGCCTTGTTTCCGAATGTGCATAAGCCTGACAATGAGTTTCCCTTCAACCCAGGAAGATAGAGAACATCATGCAAAATAAAATCCAATAAACCAAGCAATTTGAGCCTGATGGTGCCAAATATTGAAGGTATGAGACTATATTTATCTAAAAAGTATATTGCACTCTATAAATTGTCATTCAATTTCTCAAAGAAGTCTCTTTGGAAATTCATGTGGCAAGTAGCACAAGTGTCAAGCAACCATGCATATCTCCAAGAAGCGAATGAAGTTTTGAACAAATATTCATTTATGCCACTATTTCAATGAGTAATAACAAAATGAATGGATTTAGGAGCTTTACCTTTTTCTTCGTTTTGTTCCTTATTTTCTTTGATATTCTCCCATGAGATCCTACATGTCTTTGAATAATGTCCATCATTTCCACAAAAAAACATAGTGAAGATAAGATCTCTCTCCTTGATTATGCCTACCCCCTGCCTTTGAATTTTTTTCCATGTCCTCTCTTAATACCTTCTCCTATAGAAGAATAATGTGATTGATTCTTCCCTTTTTGAGTAAGGCACACATTCACTCTAGTAGGATAAAATATCTTTTTCCTAAAATATTTCTCACATTAATATACAACTTTATGCACCAAAGAGTCAAAATTGAATGACTTCAACAGGACACTAGCTTGAATAATGTCTTTGAATAATTTCCATCCTTTCCACAAAAAAAAAGTAAAGACAAGATCTCTCTCCTTGATTATGTCTACCCCATGCCTTTGATTTTTTTTTCCATGTCCTCTCTTAATACCTTCTCCTATAGAAGAATAATGTGATTGATTCTTCCCTTTTTTAGTAAGGCATGCAGTCGCTGTAGTAGGATAAAATATTTTTTTCCTAAAATATTTCTCACATTAATCTACAACTTTCTACACCAAAGAGTCAAAATTGAATGACTTCAACTGGCCACTACCTTGAATAATGTCTTTGAATAATGTCCATCCTTTCCACAAAAAACATAGTGAAGATAAGATCTCTCTCCTTGATTATGCCTACCCCCCTACCTTTGTTTTTTTTCCATGTCCTCTCTTAATACCTTCTCCTCTAGAAGAATATTGTGATTGATTCTTCCATTTTTGAGTAAGGCACACAGTTCCTCTAGCAGGATACAATATCCTTTTCCTAAAATATTTCTCACATTAATCTACAACGTACTTTATGCACCAAAGAGTCAAAATTGAATGACTTCAACTAGCCACTAGCTTGAAGTGATTCGATATAGTGAGTATATGTGGGGTAGAGGACCTTGATGAAGGTTGTAAGAGAAATGTATAAATTCACACTAGTATCATCAATGCAATGCATGATGGATTTAATTTTAGATTCTAAATCCACAAGATCATTATCCTTCAACTCTAGGGTGAATATCTTCAACAAAAATTGAATTAGATCCAACTTTGAATGTGAATCACACAAATATTTCAATTTCTTCAAAGCACCACAATAATCTTTGATAAATTTGATGTGACAAATCACCTCTTTACTTATGTAAGAAATGATCAAGTCATATGGTTTATTATATTTATTCATCCACATTGCAAGCTATTTATCTCCTATAGGTTTGGTAGGTGAAGTATCTCCATCACAAATGCCATCCCAAAGATATTTGAAGATAAGAGTATGCTTGATTTTTCTTGACCATTTTAGATAATTTTATTTGCAATTAAGAACCACACCAAAAATTGAGACAAGAGGATGCATTTTCATAAACAAAATCACTTCAAGCTATAATTTATACGAGTGAGAAAAATGGAATATAAATCGCTCCAACATTAAACAAGACAAGCAATGCTTTGCTACCTAGAAATGTTATACATAATCATTTTGGAGTTGGTGAAGAGAGATAAAAATTCTAGCTGGGGCAAATGTTGGGTGGAAAACTACGAAGCACGATAGCTATGGAGCATGCCAAAGATGATCATGAAGTTATCCAAAAATACCAAGGCTCTGAAACCACTGACAAGAATTGAATAAATCCAAAAATTGAAATGATTTCATTAACATGAGTCACATATAATTACATTGAGATATGACCTTTGGTTTCATATTCCAAGAGGTCTAATGACTATTCCTATTCACCTATGACTCTTGATATTACTCCTAAATGAATAATAATAATAGTATTTACAATACACCATAATTCCCAAGGATTAGGTATCTAACATTTTCTCCTTCCACTAAGACTACAAGAAATTGAATTTAATTCTATGGATTCTTTCCAAAACTCCCTTTAGGATGTAGACTAGGGACATCCAATCGATATGAATGACGTCAAGAAAAAATCTCTTTAGGTGAGGTGAATTAGTCTACACCAACAATTTACTAGGGATGCCAACTATGAATGTTGGGATGCCCTTGTGAGATTTTCCATGGAAAAAAAGATATTTGACAACAAAGGATGTTTGATTTTATTCTAAGAGGGGTAAAATATTTACCCACACTACCTTGATTGTTACACTTTCCACCACAACTCATTTTATAATACATAATCGAAATGAACTACCACAATCTGTCCAAATATAGATATAGCTTACTATTCTTGATTCTTCCACTACAAAAATACAAATTTACAAAGTGGGCAAGTAACACAACATATTGACAAAACATGATTATTATTATAAGAAATGACCCAAATGTAGAAACATAGCATGGATTTAAGTAGTTCTTTCGAATTCAAGGAAACCCCCATAATTAATAAGCTACATAACAAATTACCAAGCCCAAAATGTATCCTAAATAAGAAAAAACGTGAATATTCCAGGAAACTTTCATATTTTGGGCATAACTTTTTGCTTGTAACTCGGAATTGAGCGGACTTTGGACCGTTGAAAATATATTCAAATTATCTACAACTTTTATGTTTTGAGTTTGGTCTGATTCTGTACTGTTTGTCCGGGGAGGGCATTTTAGTAAAAAACAATCTTTCAAAAGATGCGTTTTTACTAAACTGCCCGCCCCGGACAAACGGTATGGAATAAGACAAAACTCAAAACATGAAAGTTGTATAGAATTTCAAGAGTTTTCCAACGGTTCAAAGTCCTCCCAATTCCGAGTTACGAGCGAAGGGTTGTGGGAGTATTGAAGGGTTCTACTTCTTGAGGGAGAGAAGATGAGGGGTTTCTAAATATTAGTTTACCTTCTCTTCAACCTTTTGATGTTGGAGTTTTTGGCCGAGGTTCCAAGTCCTCTTCCAAGTCATCTTGGGTGCTTTTTTTTCCAACCTCTGCCTGTGAAATTATTTAGAGGTATTTTGATTCTTCTAGAGGGAACATTCATGATCTTCTTGAATCTCTTTGGAATGAGATTTTGTTCCCTTCGTAGTAATATATTTACTCCTTTGTTTTTATTGGGGTTGGGGGACATTCTTTACTAGATTTGGAATTTGTATCATCTCTCCTTCCTTTTCCATTTTTGGGGTTTACATATTTAGCTTTACAATGATTCGAATTGGAGGGGCCAGTCTTGGACTTTGAATAATTTAATTTTTGATTTTGGGAGGATAGTTTTTAATACGGATCATTAGGAATGAAGGGATCTGTTCATCCTAGATATGGGTCTCTTTTAAAGAGACTATATTATCTTTAATAGTTATTGATAACAAGATTTGTTTTGGAAATATTTTTGCAAAGTTCCCAAATTTGAGGCGCAATTTACATTAAAAGGTTCCATATCCCAAATATTGTTAGTGATTCCATTCATTAGGATAAAGGAGAATAGGCTGTGGAAAACCTCTCCCTAGGGATACCTCCACACAAATGTGAGAAGGAAAGATTGATCCCATTTAAGCTTAGATAAATTAATGAACTTCCCTAGTTTTACCAATCTTGTTGAGAGTGGATATGCACCATAAATTAAAGGGAAGTGAGAGAGGTGAACCCAAGTATGCCCCAATTTCTTTTGTTGATTGAAGTATAATGACCATGAATTGATATACAAACCACAATTTCCCATGTTGATAAGAGCAAAAAAGAGTCATGGAAAATCATTCCAAGCTATTTATTTAGATGCCAAAAGGTATGTATCCTTCTTGAGAGCATGGTCAATCTATTCAACTAATATCGAGGGTTCTTACCCCTAATATCTGGCATTTGATATACCCTATGACCAAAAGAGTGATATTGATCATATGGTTCAAGAAATGATATAGGTTGGACTCATAAGGCCTAACTAAAACTATCTCTCTTCACCAATGGTGATTATTTAAAACAATGTTGTTCATGGTGTATGTGTCTTAATTATAAAGATCTCAACAAGATCACAATTAAAGATAACTTTCCTATTTGTGTCATTGATGAGTTATTAGATGAATTGCAAGGAGAAATTGTCTTTACTAAGTTGTATCTTTGCTCTAGATATCATCATATTAGAATGAGAGATAATGATATCCCTGAAACAACCATTAGAGCATATGAAGGATATTATAATGATGCCAATGATTCCTTTTGGCCTTACTAATGCATCTTCAACATTTTAAATCTTGTTGGATTCCATTTTCAAGCCCTTCCTGAAAAAAATTATGTTGATATTTTTTGATGATATACTAGTTTATGAGAAATCATGGGAAGAGCTTGTACAACATGTTGACATGAAATTAAAGCTATTGTAAGAGTGACCAAAATACATAAAACCTTCCAAATGTGATTTTGGGGTTCAAGAACTGGAATAATTGGGTCATATTGTATCTTGACATGAGGACTTGAAGATCAATCTTAACAAAATGAAAGATGTGATTCAATGGATGATTCTCAAAACCTTGAAAAATATTAGGGGATTCTTAGGATTGATGGGATAACACCACAAATTTGTTAAGAACTATGATTGAATATCAATACCTATAACATCATTATTGAACAATGATGTCTTATTTTGGGCACATGAAACAACCCGAGATTTTGAAAATATTAGGGAGGCCATGTGTAGGACCCCTATCTTAGTCACACCTGGATTCATAATTTTATTATTATCATGGAATATGATGCCTCAAGGCATGTAATTACTATATGTTTAATGTAAGAAGGAAGGCGCCTTGCCTTTGATATCATGTCCCCAATTTTCCAGTACCAAGGGAAGCAAAGAATCCACCAACCCCCCATGGATCCTAATGAAGACCAAGGAATTAATTAATGAAAGGCGGGATAACTTTAGCCCAGGCAATAAATTATCCTATAGTTGTTTAATTAATTAAATTAGAAGGATGCAATGATTATTTTCATATTTAAAATATTAATTATTTGTTTTGGTGAGTTGGATGATGATACAGACACCGTGAGGGCACATGGAGAGATAAGGCTAGCCTTATGAGTTGTCACACCAAAGAATAAAGTAGAGAAAAGTAGCACAAAGCAAGATGCCAATCTAAAAGGAAAGAAATTGACAAAAGCAGGTGGGTGAGGAAAATATAAACAATAATTTTATTAATTTTAATTATTTTCATAAATAATTATTCCTAAATTTTGAGCAAGTGGGACAAGAGGGCGCCCTCATGAGGATAAGGTTGCTAAAATGGAACTGTAGGCAAGAAAATAGAAAAATATGAAAAGCATAGAAGGTGTAAGAAGTTGCCAAAAGTAAAAAGGTGAAAACATCCATAAAAGCAAAGGGAGGGCGCAATTTCCAAATTAGAGGCCAGTTTATAAAGAAGGAAACTATTTTACATAGCAGGAAACATCTCAAGTCAAGGGGGGCACAGTTTCTAAAAGGATGAAAAGCTATAAGAGAGGAAAATCAGTAAATCCTATCCACTCAAGGAGGGCGAATTTGGAAGGATTATCAAAGGTCACCAAGCACATCAACTTGCTCAGAAAGTCATCAAGAAGTTTATAAAAGAATCCAAGAAACTACTTTTCACAACTTTTAATCATTATTGAATTTGTGTATGAGCACTTTAGCTTACCAAGGCAAGGAGATGTGCCCTAGCCAACGAGTGGGAGATGTGCCCCATTCCTTCTCTTCAATTCTTCTTCTATGATATTATTCCTTCTCTTGCAGCCATGGAAGTATGATGTGCAGGTCCAATAGTCCATTCAATCTGATTCGAGATTCAAAAGAATGGATATCGAGCATCCCATTCGAAATCTCTATTCATCCCCTTCATTCAGTGGGAATAATGTGGAAGGGGCGAAATGGAGGTTCTGGTTTCAGAATTTTTGAGAATATATGGGTTGGTGAGACCTGTTCCATTGATTCTGGAGGGTCATTTCCTGTAATACTCTCCTTTTTTCTTATTGAAAAAGGTGTCCGGATGACCAAGATACAATCATTCTCACCAGAGCCAAGGTTTCACTGTTAAGGAGCGCACGTGTGAAGTTTCAGTTGATGAATGCGCTCCTGAGCAGCTCATGAAGTTTAGTATACCCTCCATATGCATCTAATAGATATGGTTTCATCCTCATGGCAGATCCATTGCAGAAATTATCCTTCTTCTCCTCCTCCCATACTCATTCTCTTAGTTGTAAGGTCTCTCTAGCATTTAAGACTCCTTGAAGATCTGAATGTTGTAATTCCTCTAATATCTGCTCATAGTATTGAATTTAGACTTTATTATGTTAATAAAATTATTACAGAGACCTCATATACTTCAGAATTTAATTTTGTAAGCTTCTAAGCCAATTTGGATCAAGCAATTCGAAGACTAGCTCTTTAAGCAATTTTTATTGACTAGTTTTACCATTTTTTCAATTCAAAGCTATGTATGAGCTGGTTTTATGTTCTGAAGGTTATTTATGAACCATGCGACATTAATTAAGCATATACAACCATTTCCCTGAGGATTTGAAGTCCTCTTAGTTCACTTGGAAGAACTTGGAAAACTACTAGTCGAGCAGTCCAAGATAGCACCCTTGCCTCTTTGGTTTCCCAAACTCCACCAGAACCTCCCAAATATTTAGTAACTATTGTCAATAATTTAATTAGGATTTTAATGTTATGATATAAACCACTGGTTACATTCAGGTGTAAGCACTGATTTTAGTTTTCATATGCTGGTGTGCCGAGGAAGCATCAAAGTAGACATCAACCTAGTTGTTGTTGAAATGTAAATGGCCCCAGTAATTTGTGCATAGGAATCGGTAGTTGGCCCTATTTATGATATGTTTTCTGATGCACATACACCCATACAATTGTAAGAACCTAAATATCCCAAATTCATAACCCATGAGGAATCTGCTTGTGCCCTAAACTAGCCCTTTTCCACTAGTTCTGTTAACTAGTCTTCGCCAGTGAAAAAGTTGTACTGTAAGTTTTAATTTTTGAGATAATATAAGCTGATAATAGGTCAGGGATATTACACTAGTATCAGAGCACTTTCATTAGCTCATCTTGTGGAAATTAATTCTCAGTGGAAGATATCTCAGAAGTGTTTTCAAGTTGAAATTGTGAAAGCAGTGACAGACATGGAAGATGAAAGTTTTAAGTTGTATGAGGAAGAAGAGATAATTTACATTGATGGAGGATTACCAAGAGATGATGATGGTTAAATTTATTAACATATGTACATAGATCAATGGGATGAACCACAACTGGCTAATCTTGAGAAGGAGTTAGCAAAGAGGATATCTGCAAGTAAAATTTTTCCCTACCACTACCAAGAGTATCTGGATTTGGGAGAAGAGATTGGTAAGGCCATTTATTTCAAAGATTAATTTTATTGCAGATTTGGATTTGAGATCAAGGATGAATGTTTGGAATCAATAAATATCAGCAAAACACCCATGGAGGAACCAATTTGTTCTACCTCCATTAGTAAAGAAGAAGGAAGAAAAAATCAGCCAACTGCATTTTCTAGCATCATGAGATTGTTTGGCTTTTCTTCAAGCAGATCTTCCAAAGGAGGTAAGCACGAAGAATCCATCACCAATTATACTAAGGATCAACAAATTATGGATTAGAGAGTAGCTACTAATGGGTTCCAAGAAGAGGCATCTACTAACAGTTGCTCAAATTCTGAAGAAGCATTTACTGATGGATGCATTGAAGAGGTACCTACTGATGGGTGCCTAAGTTTTGAGGAGACATCTACTGATGGATGTCCATGGGTGACATAGAGATAAATATTGATGAGGTTGATACAAGTATAATTTTCCCTAATACTAAAGAAGATGAGATCCTTGCAGTCAAGGAAGAAGTCACAGGATCAATCTCAATATCACCACCTGAGCTTCAAGAGGTTGATCCATGGGTAGATGATGAGGAGGTTTATTCTCCACCTTCCCCTTTTGAAAGTCCAATCAATATGAATGAAATAAGTATCAAGGAGGCATTACACACTCTCCGTGACACACATGTTTCAGTGTCACAATCTTGTTGGAGAGCTACTTCATTGGAAGATTTATCTTTCCGTGAAGCCATGGAGAAGATTCAGAGAGAAATCTCTACATCCAAGGTAATTTTTCAGATATGCTTTCTAACAAAAATTATTTGCATGAGCTTGTGTATATATTGCAGGGAGCATCCTTGAAGGATGATGAAGAGATCAACAAGATCAATGAGGAGTTGATGGCCACCCAAGATTCTTTGAGAAGCACTCAAGGTGCCCTCTTAGAATCCAAGATCCAAAAAGAGAAACTTCATGAAAAGTTACAAAGATCACTCATACCAGTCATCCAGTATCTTATGGTTGGTTGTATTCGGAGTTCTATGGAAGAACCTCATGATATGTTGTTTCATGAGGTGCATGATGAAATGCATTTTCTTGAGGAAATTTTAGATGCAGAGGAAAAGTTCCAAGCACATACAGTTTCTCATAGCGAAACTGAGCTTCTGCATGGAGTAAGTCATTCCTCCACTAAAGAATCATAAGAGCTCATGTGTGATGGACCAGCTTGTGATGGATTTGATGCATCCATTATTTGGGTGGATGAATTTTGCAGAGAATATATTTTGGTCCATGATCCCACATCATACCCTTCTACTTCTTCCATGAGATTTGAGGATGAAGTTTGGGTCAAGAATTTCTTTTTGATGGTGCCTGAAAAGGAGCAGAAGGCTCCCAAATTCACTTCATCTGATTTAAGGGAAGCACCATTCCCTACCCAACAGTTGCAAATAAATATAATGCCTATGTTTGATGCCACAACACATAAATATAAATATGGTTCCATTTGACTTCATTAAGTGGGACACAAGATGGTTTTAGGAATCCTTTGACTAGTGGCAGAGAGTTGAGCCATTGGAAATTTTCACATGGAGAAGCATCTTGATTTCCATTTGGACCATTGGGTTGGAGTATCTCTTCTTTTCCTACTTGGGAGAAAAGACACATGAGTAATATTCCTGTTTTTAGCAATGGAGAGTCCTTTGATACATTTTACACCTTCGGTGAGCAACATGGGCATCCATTGAATGTTGATGATGCCTACCCTTTTGGTGATTGGACATGGGACACTCACCATTGTCATTGGAACAACAATGTTTTGATTCTTGTCACTTGTGTGCATTGGGAACATGGAGGAAAACATGATTTTCATGAGCTTGGAGAGTTTGGATATAAGCAAGATGAAGGCCAAGCACCTATCCATTGCCAGAAAGATTATAAGTTTCCTCATGGAAAAAGTTGCAGATTTTTGGAGAAGGTACATGAATTCATCTCAGTTGAACCAACCACAATATTGATGGATAATTGATTCCAAGAGTTGGCTCACATTCCTTCACCCCACATACATATGGCAGCCAACACACATAGGGACAAAGTTTGGATAAAATGATTTTTCCTATGGGTGCCACATGAGGAGCAGGAGACTCCCACATATTCCATTGATGACTTCAAGGTCAAGCCATGTGGCTTGACAAGTGCACCATTTCCTTTCCAGCTTGATGAGAAGGAGTAGAGACATCTATCTAATGTCTACATCATGCATAATATTGCACTCAGTTGGAGTGTTTGTTCATCCATTGATTGGGTGGCTGGATACATACTGGAGCTAAGCACCCCCAAAGGTGAGTTTTATGTCTCCATCAGGGGAGAGTTGAATGACACATCATACATTTATTTTGAGATGTTGCATGAGAAACTATGGTTTATGGATGATGTTTTGAAGACATGGGATTTCCACCTATGCCAATTTTCTAATAGATGTATGATTTTGTGTACTGGTTTGCACATGGAACATGAGGAGTTCCATACTTGGTTGGAGGAACTCATTGAGGTCCAGTTTTGCATTGGAGATGATAAACTTCCAGTATGGTGGAGTGGTCTAGACATCCTCCATGAAGATTTATTCTTCATGCTTATCTTGATGTTTGGGAGGATGCAACCAAGACGATGGGACCCTGGAATTCTTTGGAATGACAGTTTTCCACAAGTAACCATGCCACTGGGATACATGCAACAAAAACAGTGGGATCTAGGCATTCTTCTAAGCTATTTTAGTTTGGTTAAAATTTTTGTTGAAAATGAATTAGTCATTGGTATAATGATTATAATCAGAGTGGCGTAGCAAAAACATGGTGGACTTTTGGTTAGAGTAGGAGTTGGTTTCTTGCTTGAGGACAAGCAAATTTTGGAGGGGAGGACTGTCATGTCCCCAATTTTCCAGTACTAAGGGAAGCAAAGAATCCATCAACCCCCAAAGGATCCTAGTGAAGACCAAGGAATTATTAATGAAAGGGGGTATAACTTTAGCCCACGAAATTATTAACTAGGAATAAATTATCCTATAGTTGTTTAATTAATTAAATTAGAAGGATGTAATGATTATTTTCATATTTAAAATATTAATTATTTGTTTTGGTGAGTTGGATGATGATAAGGACACCATGAGGGTGCATGGAGAGATAAGGCTATCCTTATGAGTTGTCACACCAAAGAAGAAAGTGGATAAAAGTAGCACAAAGCAAGATGCCAAGCTAAAAGGAAAGAAATTGACAAAAGCAGGCAGGTGAGGAAAATAGAAACAATAATTTTATTAATTTTAATTATTTTCATAAATAAATATTCCTAAATTTTGAGCAAGTGGGTCAAGAGGGTTCCCTCACGAGGATAAGGTTTCTAAAATGGAACTGGAGGCAAGAAAATAACAAAATATGAAAAGCAGGGCAAGTGTAAGAAGTTTCCAAAAGCAAAAAACGTGGAAACATCCATAAAAGCAAAGGGAGGGCACAATTTCCAAATTAGAGGCCAGTTTACAAATAAGGAAACTATTTTACAAAGCAGGAAACATCTCAAGTCAAGGGGGGCACAGTTTCTAAAAGGATAAAAAGCTGTAAGAGAGGAAAAGCAGGAAATCCTATCCACTCAAGGAGGGCGAATTTGGAAGGGCTCTCACAGATCACCAAGCATATCAAAATGCTCAGCAGGTCATCCAGAAGTTTATAAAAGAATCCAAGCAACTCCTTTCACAACTTTTGATCATTATTGAATTTGTGTGTGAGCACTTTAGCTTACCAAGGCAAGGAGATGTGCCCTAGCCAACGAGTGGGATATGTGCCCCATTCCTTCTCTTGAATTATTATTCTATGATATTCTTCCTTCTCTTGCAGCCATGGAAGCATGATGTGCAGGTACTGAATTCCATTCAAGCTGATTCGAGAGTCAGAAGAATGAATATCAAGCATCCAATTCAAAATCTCTATTCATTCCCTTCATTCAGTGGGAATAATGTGGAAGGGCCAAAATGGAGGTTCTGGTTTCAGAATTTCTGAGAATTTATGGGTTGTGAGACCTATACCATTGCATCTATAGGGTCTTTTCTAGTAAGAAACACTTTTTTTCTTGTTGAAAAAGTTGTCCGGATGACCAAGATACAATCATTCTCACCAGAGCCAAGGTTTCATTGTTAAGGAGCACACGTGTGAAGTTTCAGTTGATGAATGCGCCCCTGAGCAGATCATGAAGTTCAGTGCGCTCTCCATATGAAGATACCAGATATGATTTCATACTCATGGCATATCCATTGCATAAATTATCCTTCTTATCCTCCTCCCATACTCATTCCCTCAATTGTAAGGTCTCTCTAGCATTGAAGACTCCTTGAAGATATGAATATTGTAATTCCTATAATATATGCTCAGAGTATTTAATTTAGAATTGATTCTGTTAATAAAATTATGAAAGATACCTAATATACTTCAGAAGTTAATTTTGTAAGCCTCTAAGGCAATTTGGATCAAGCAATTTGAAGACTAGCTCTTTAAGCAATTTTTATTGACTAGTTTTACCATTCTTACAATTCAAAGCTATGCATGAGTTAGTTTTATGTTCTGAAGGTTATTTATGAATACTGATAAATTAGTGAAGCATATACAACCATTTCCATGAGGATTCTAAGGCCTCTCATTCCATTTGGAAGAACTTGGAAAACTACTAGTCAAGCAGTCCAAGATAACACCCTTGCCTCTTTGGTTTCCCAAACTCCACCAGAACCTCCC
This sequence comes from Larix kaempferi, assembly GCA_027924585.1. NCBI lineage: Eukaryota > Viridiplantae > Streptophyta > Pinopsida > Pinales > Pinaceae > Larix > Larix kaempferi. The sequence continues at coordinate 8,919,750 of BSBM01000451.1, read as the reverse complement.
AAATATTCATTAACTCTTGTCCATCATTTAATTAGGAGTTTAATGGTATGATATAAACCACTAGTTACATTCATGTGTAAGCACTACTTTTAGTTTTCATATGCTGGTGTTCCCATGAAGCATCAAAGTAGACATCAGCCTAGCTGTTGTTGAAATGTAAATGGCCCCAGTACTTTGTGCATAAGACTCAGTAGTTGGACCTGTTTCTGATATGTTTGCTTCTGCACATCCACTCATACAATTGGCATAACCTAGATATCCCAAATTCATAACCCAAGAGGAAATTATCTGCTTGTGCCCTAAACTAGCCCTCTTTCCACTAGTTTTGTTAGCTAGTCTTCGACGGTGAAAAGTTGTACTAATAGTTTTAATTTTTGAGATAATATCAGCTGATCATAGGTCAGGGATATTACATTTGAAATATTCCAACTAAAAGGAAATAACGTATTTAACCCTGTTATGGAAAAAATTGCACAAGTGCACTCTTCCACTTGGTGAGGGGCTAAGCCTTGTAGGTTGCTGCAAGGACTCAGTCCTTGGAGCCCCTTTTGGTGGTTGGTAGTATTCCTCCAAGTGATTTTGCAAGATATTGTTAGTGTAGTTCACATTTAAACATGAAAATATTAATAAAAAAAATGAAAGACATGGGGGGAGAATGCAAACTTCAACAACAACCAAATATATGCTAAACCACTCTTTTATTGCCCAATGGAATAGTTGTACAACACCTAGGAGGTGAAGGCTTCAAGGGAATCCAAAAATATCCCTTAGGGAGGCCTTCCTTGTCCAAACTAAATGCTAAGTAGGTGGAAGCACAATGGAGAGAAACACTTTCCCCTTGATGGTAGGTGGCAAGCATGCTTGGGAATGCTCACATGGTAGGAAATGGTGGGATATGATGAAGCTCCAACTCAAATACAACATCATAATATTGCTCTAATTTCTCTCTACCAAATGCATGCCAATGGATTCCTTTTATAAGCCAAGAGGTGGCCATCAAACAACTAGATCCAAATGTGAACTCTCCTCCTTCATGAACTAGTTCCAAGGTACACAACGGGGGATGATTAATGCCCCCAAGTGTGTGAGGAGACAAATTATGATCCTTGGGGAGGATTGAGTCTTTAATGCTCCGCTGGGAATGAGTTTCCCCACCGTAATGACATTAGCGCGACTATTGAAGGAAAAGCTACGTGGGTGTAGCGTAGGAATTGTTCAGGTAACCTGCACTATAGCGCGGGTCAATTTTGTAATACCCATGCTACCCTTTGTTTTGACAGTCTCTTGGCACTTGTTGACTCATGTTGTGTTTTGGATCTGTTGAGGATGCCTGTGGTGAGATGAATTATTTATGTTGATGATGCTTTATTGGATGGATCTCCGAAATGTCGCATGTGTGCAACTTTTAGGCGTTAACAGATGCCCCCTGATTTATGAGGTTCGAAGGGTACTGTAGTGCCAATAATGCATCATGTTTTTTGTTGTTTCTCTCATGTTCTATAGGATGAAGCATATGTGGAAAAATTAAGGTTCTCCCATGGGGGAAGAGTGTTGGTGACGACCGTTGGAGCTGTAATAAATAATAGTTTTTATACAAATGAGGCATGTATACTCATGCTCTTGAAATGATGTCAAAGTGATTTACAATGAGAGAGGAGAAAGGTGTCGACTCTACTATAATTCTGGGACATGGATGAAGAAGGATTCAATCCATGTTAGAGTAAATGCCCCCAGAGCTGCTGCAAAATATTGAAGAAGTGGAACTACTAGTGACCATGATGAACCCACTGTGGTGGGCGACTAAAATTGGTATGTAAATCTGCCCGAGGGCTTCACCGTACCGAATAAGCTGCTATCATGATTTTCAAATGTGAACACTGGTACCTTCAAAAGTATGTTTCCTCGTCATGTGATGATGTGTTGATGTCAATAATAGGGGAAACGACTTAGTTAGGGAGAACTAATGACTCTCTCTACTAAGTCCAAGGTGATCCCTTATAGTTATTGAAAGGGATGCCCAAGGTACAACTGCAACTACTACAACTCTTATAATATAGTGTTTTGATATCGACGAGAGATGAAGTACATGATAGGACATGAATCCTATCCTGAGAACTGGGAACATAGTGTAACCAACTGGTGGACGGATAGAGTTGACATAAAACTGGTTGATAAGCATGGGGATTATAACTTCCTTTGATCGCTGTAAACATGGAGAGCGGGGATGACAACTTTTCTTTCAGGATGGAACGTGTTGAAACAGATGGAGACAAATTGAAAATGAAATGGGTTTTGATGGAGAAGCAATACAAAGGGTAATGGTGACTGGAAAAAAAATACCGTTGAATATACATTGATAAAAGGCGACCATGGGTTGCTGCCAAAATAATATGGTGTTCCCTCAATGTGAGGTGGTGAGGGAACTTGTTTGTACATAAAGAATATCGGTGGGGTCCCCACAGTTTTGGGTATATCGGGGGACCTATTTGATGATGGGCAGAATCCCCATAGTTTTGAGTGGATCGAGGGACACTTTCCAATGGTGAAGTGAGGGTTAATTTGCAGGCACAAAGATGGGTGCCCCATGAAACAATGCCATGCAGTGTATGTCCATGGGGTAATTGATTGGAACTGGTTACTTCAGTTGGGGGGGGGGGGCATGAGTGTCTTTGTGGGGGTGATTATACGAGGAAGATTGTGGAAGGTAAAGTGCTCATGGAGGTATGAGGGGGATTTCTGAATCATTCTCGTAACATGTGTTGAGGAGTCTGACGTGTGTCTACTTGGTGGAGTAAATGCACAATTATGAAATGATACTCTAAGGTAGGTTCGTTTCAAGTTTGGTCAAATTTCTCGGACTTATGGGGGGGCGACATCATGGGTTCCAATTGATGATGGGGATGGAAGTGGTGCGCAAACCCATGGGGGAACATGTTATTCACGAAAATAATGTTGATGGCAGATCAAGGCCATGAAGGGGGACCCTATGGTTATCAGCGAGATTATTGGAACATACATTATAAACAGAGGGTAAATAGGGTCTATATGCCAATTTTAGAATGCCACGGTAGGGTGCGTTCCCCTTGTTGTTATAACTTTGGAGTATTATCCGTATAGTTGTTAACACCCAAAAATTGCTCACTAGCTCATTTCCTTATTCACATGACCCATTTGTCCACTTTTTCACCATTTGAACCTCTAAAGCCACCAAAAGGTCACCAAAAGACCTTAATACACCCCTTTTTCCACCTAAAATGAATATTTTTCCTCAAAAAGCATAAATAACCCTAAACAAGGGTCCAAAATTCCCAGAAATATTAAAAAGGGAATAAAAATATTAAAAATATTCAAAAAAGGAAAAAGGAGGGAAAAGGTACCTAAACCATGTTGGTCAATACCATTGGTTTCCTCAAAACCATAATGGTATTCCCCACCACCAAAAACTATAAAAAGGTGGTAGGGTCTCCTCACTTTACATCCATCCATCATCCTATCCTCATGTTGCCAAAATCCCTTTTGAGCATTGCCCACCTTTTTGAGCCTTGCACAAACCAGGAAGCATTGGAGAAGAAGGGACCTTTGGAGTTTGGAGCTGCTCACCCTTGGAGCTACTCAAGAACCTTCACCACTTGGAGGTATTACCATTGCAAGCACTTGCTTGCCCTTATTTTTAATACAAAGTTATTCTTTATTCTATTTCTTGTTCTTGTTTTTAATTCAAAAGTTTATTATGATATGCACATGCTAGTTTAGTTTAGTTTTAGATTTAGATTTACAATTGTTTTTGCTTTAATATTTGAAACTGCTGCTACTAGTTAGCAGGTGCCCATAGCACTAAGCTTGGTTGCAAAACCAAGCCAACAGTTTTTGGCGACTCCGCTGGGGAAGAACTCTTAGATCTCAAATTTTGCTTTAGATCTTAGTTTTTGTTAGTATTAGTCAGTTTAATGCATAGATCTGCCACCCTAGACCGCAGATCCATTGCTGTTCTATATCTTGGCCCATTCTATTACCATTAACAGCCCAAAATTTTCAATTTTTGGGTTCGTTTTTCGGCGTCCGTGTACGGCTTTCGCCTCGCGGATTTTTTCCCAACAGTTGCGCGGCTCATCGCGACTGCACAGCTCTTTTCCACGCGGCTCACCGCGGCTTCGCAGCCAATTTGCGTGCTGCACATCGCGGCTTCGCGGACATTTTCCGCGCTGCACATCGTGACTGTGTGACGAAATCCCACGCTGCACATAGCGGCTTCGCGGCTGAAGCCCGCGCTGCCCATCGCAACTGTGTGACAGAAAACTGCGCGGTCCATCGCGACTGTTCTGTCAGAACCCGCGATGCAAATTTTTTCCATTCGGCCAATCCGTTAAAAAATTAATTTTTTGCTGTATTTTCTGCCCACTTAGCTATTTTACAGTATCAAAAAATTCCTGCATTATTACAGCCATTTAATCTTTTTACTATTTAGAATGCACCTTTAAAAAAGTCTTTTTAAAAATTTTCAGAAATTGAAAGAAGGATTTATTTGCATTTTATCTAGATAAAAATTTTACTGTTTACTTCCTTGATACTTTTCCCAAGCAATTGTTTAAAAAAGAAATCCATTTATTTCTTGAAGTATTCATATTTGCTTTCCTATTTCAAAGATCCTTTGTTTTTGAATAGTCTTTGCAAAGCATTTACATTTTCAATTTCAGTTTAAAATACCACACGTGCACCCACTCAAACACATAATTTAAACTGAGCCTTAAAATTTACCCTAACTTCAACCAACTTTTAACCCCACTTGGGGAGCACTTAAAAGAACTTTGTAGCTAGGTAGAATTGAGGGGATAGGTGTTCCAATAACACCCCTCAGTTATTACATTTGAGACATAGCTGTTGTCCATTAGGGAACCAAAATCTCCTAGTATTTTTTGGCACGGTCACAACCAGTTTATCAGAAGGCCTCTCCCCTAGGAGGGTTGAATTCGCGAGGATGGTTCAGGAAGCCTGAGTGGAATACCGAAATCCATTCAGTAACCGAAGGCTACCATTCGCAGTTCTCGGGATATCCCTGTATGGGGGTATTGCGGTAAAAGAACCAAACGACAGATTTACCTTTTCTGAACGTGTCATGAACAGAGTATCCTAGTTGCCATTCTTTAGGATTGACTACCCGGTGTCCCTCCTGGTATGGGGATATCTAGCCGTTGATTCAACACTCAATATTGTATGACTTGGATTTCATCACTTTGTAGAGAATATCGTTTGTTGACTCACAATACTTCTAGTTAGGTGTTTGCATGATATATTCCACCTTTGGTCTAGTAGCACCTCTTTTTTTTTCTAGAAGCTGTTTGACTGTTGGTATTCTGACCATTTTTGTTGCATCCCTCCACTTATTATAGCACAACTGCTATAATAAGTGCCTTTTTGAGGTTGATTTTTTGGCCTGAGAGCCTTTATTTTCACTCCCCTTTTTGCACCCTTGGTTGCAACAGGGTTTCGAGTTTTTTATACATTACCATCTTACACTGAAAATTTTTACACAAAAAACATATTTCTCACCATTGAGAATTTTAGACGATCTCGTCGTCTTCAGGGTGAACCCCCAGAGTTCAGTCTACTTGGCTCTCCATGTCACCGACGTCGAGCCTTATCCCTTGACCCGACACGTCATCTGCCACACATACAGTCATCCGATTCTGACACGCCTCACTTCACATCTGATTCTGAGGCAGAATCCGAAAACCCTACTGCGTTATTCCCAACCAACCTTATGGCTGGAACACAATTCGACCCACTTTTTACCAGTACCACAGGAGATACATCCACAAACCCTTCTACTGCAGTGCCATCCATGGAAACAACCACCCCCCTAGGTATGCCTAATATGGGAGACACTCCACCTTTAGGAATGCCCAACACATGACCACCTCCTATTATGGGTATGCCAAACATAGGGGTCACACCCCCTCTCATTACCACAAAACAGATCCCAGGAATTCCTACTACTATTCCTAACCCCGGTGTAACCCATGTTGCACTTGGAAACGCTGGACCATACCAAACCACAACTGTTGGAGGACACATACCTTCAATACCTAGCATACCCGTAGGAGCTACTGAACCACTACATCATGCCACCATGAATAGTCATGTCCCAGTCACTATGCCACATCCATCTGCTAGTTTACCTTACATGGCGAGTCTGAACTTACCAGACTTAGCCTGGCTAACCAACGATCCTATCAAACACGAACCTGCGTGGCCTCACATGCCCACAAAACTCCCCTCCGACATCCCTAAGTTTGAGGGCAAGGCAGGTGAGGACCCCCATAACCATATTATGTCCTTCCATCTATGGTGTTCCTCCAACTCCATAGTAGACGACTCTGTCCGCCTCCGTCTGTTACAACGCACCTTCACTGGCTCTACAGCGAAGTGGTATATCGAGCAGCCCCATGGGACCCATGCCACCTTTACCTCCCTTGCCTCGACCTTCCTGCAGTTCTTTCAATTACCTGTCTGCTATGATGCGGGAGTCGAGATCCTACTGTCTTGCAGATAGAACACGGCCACCCACATCACTGACCACATTCATGAGTGGCGTCGATGCCGAAGCCTCTATAAAAATCAAGTTAGACGACCGTATCTTATTAGATTGGTTTCTAAAATCCCTCCTCCCTCTCATTTCCAAGGATGTGGCATCCGAACAACCCCAGTCTGAAGAAGAGGCCATCCTCAAAGCCCAACAATTTGACCTCATTTACGCCCAGTCGGGTTATCTGTATACCATCATACCAGATGCCCCACGAGGCGATTCTTCACGCGGTGACGCGCTGGGGGCATCACATGCCGCCGATGGTATTATTGGCCAGGTCACACCAAAAATTAAACCTTTTAGCATGGTGAGCACCATAAATGTCCCAGACCTCTCTAGGGTGACATCAAATTCTGGAGCAACAAATTCCTATGCTCCAACGACTCATCACATTCATGGACCCTCTTGTCCACAACATTGCTATGGGCAAGCGCCATCAGCATATGTACCTCCCACGTACTTTAACCAACCGGCCACTCAGAACCAAATTCAGTTTCCTCCACAACCAATGTATTACCCACAACAAGCTGCAACAGCTAACCCAACACCTCCAATAGCTCAGGGTTACCAACAACCCCAGCAGGTAACTGGACCACCTCCAGCCCCACCAGCTTATTATCCACTGTAACCTGCTCCCGCACTTGCGGCAAACCAAAATCCTCCCACTGCTCAAGGGAAAGTGTACACACAACACAATCAGCCCCAACATCAAAACAACCAGCGCAACCATGGTGGGCAACAAAACCGTAAAAGAGGACGTAACTGCGGCAACAACCAACAACATCAGCAAGGTCCTCCACCTCCCAATCCTCCGCATAATAACAACGCTGCTCCTCCCAACCAGAATCCGGATCGTCATTCCAAGCAGCCTAAAAAAAATAACCTCAGAACAAACCACCCTTATTCTATATGTGGGGTCTATGGCCATTACACACATGCTTTCCCACATTTGGAGCGAGCTCGGCAACTCTGGACTGATGATGCCCATCGTCAAGGGCAAGTGACTCCTCAGGCACCACCCAACCCTCCACCACCTCAACATCAACCTTTGGTGTTGCAGAACCCCTTTCCAAACCAAGGCGTAGTGAACACTCAGCCGTTAGCTCCCCCTCAGGGCAACGCGCCACCACAAAAAAATCACTTATGCCGCTCCTGATCAACCCATGTTCGATTCATATACCCACCACTTGTTGATGATGTCATCCGCAGATGCCAACCTCCAAACCCGCCGGAACCAATATGGCTCCACCCTTGAGGCCCCTCCCGCCGACAAGAGCACTAACGTTCATCCCACGGATCAGACGTTACGTATACCTCTGACTCCACTCGATGGCGCTTCTAAAGCACCTCGCTTCCCACTTCGTCGCATCAATAATAACCCCAGTGCTCACGCTGCATCGAATTACAACATTGTAGATGACTTAGCCCAGTCTCCTGTAGCCATGTCTGCTTTAGAAGTCTTAAAAATTTGTCCTTCACATCGTAAGACTTTACTCTCTGCCATTGGCACCATTGAATCCAATGATTCACAACTGATGGCATTCGATTCGGACCAGTCCGAACCACGCTTGCCTTCCACTTTATCATTCCAAGTTTCTGTTTTCGTTTGGAATCTTGTCATCCATCGATGCATTATCGATGAGGGTGCCTCTACATGCGTTATGTCCACATTCGTTTGGAAGAAGTTGGGATCCCCTACTCTCCAGCAGTCCACCACTACGTTGCGAGCCTACGACGGCTGTTCGGCTCAACCCCAAGGTCTCTTAGCTAATGTCCCCGTCCAGCTGGCTGGTAAAACCGTGCTCATTGACATTGAGGTCATCAATGCCCAACTCGATTATAACCTCTTACTAGGCCGCAGCTACATGTATGCCATGCGGGCAGTTGCCTCATCCGTTTTTCATACCATGATGTTCCCCCATGAGGGACGCGTGGTCAAGGTCGACCAACTCACCTATTACAATCCCAAGGCCCCCGCTGCACCCGAAAATGTTCTCCCCATGGTTGAACAACCGGTTGGTGGTGCAACTACCTCGTTTGTGTCCTCCGTGGGACCCAAACTTTATTCCGACGCACCGATGACGTCTACATTCCAATCCATACCACCACCGTCACCCGAGACCCACGTCGCGGACCTCTGTACTCTTTCCCACAATACACAAACGCCCAACAATCAACCATCCCTGTTACCAAAACCACCATTGGTCCCTAGTCACATTGGGGTTACACCCATCCACACAATCACCTTTCTATTCCCTCCCTTGGGCGTAGTAAGTGCTCCGGTTATGGCTACCCTCAGTCTCCCCGGGTTAACATTGGGATTACCCATGTGGTATATTTCGCCTCCCGTTCCCCTGCCGACACCAAATGTCATCCTACAACCGGTGCAACCCATTGTCACTTCTACTCAACCACCTCCCGGTATCACTACCCCTTCGTCATCTACGAATCACCCTCCTCTCATCATTCCCACTGGGGGCAGAGGCCCACAACCATATACTGCGGTACCCCCACCCAAGGCAGTTAAACCTCCCCCCGTGTTTCATGCTCCTCCTAAATGCTCGTTGTGTGATGAGTTAGGCCATCCAACCCATTAGTGTCCACAGTTACCTGCATTACAAGAACACATGCAAATGCTTGACGACGACCCCAACATCCCGGTTGTCAAAATCGACTCAAACCCCATGCCTCATGACAAATCACTGCGTACCAACCACCCTTGTGCGATATGCGGTATTTACGGCCACTACTCACATCACTGTCCTGACATCCCAGATTACAGAGCAGCTCTCTACGAGATGAATAATTTGGACCTTGAGACGGTGCCCCCTACAATTGAGGAGATCTACCCTCCGAAGTCATCCGCTTCGGAATAAATCAATACCATCTATATGATTTCAACCACTTTCAAACCAGAACCCCTTGATTTATGGTCTGACTACTTCCATACTGATGAGCAAATTTTGGAAACACTCACTGCACCTGTGTAGTGCTCTGGTTTTTACAGCAGAGCACTGTGTAAAATTTCAGGTTTAATTTTCTACGTTTTAAACTTTATCAGTTTAAGGAAGTGAATTTCTAAGAATTTCTATGTGCCGAAGTAATATTTAGTGTACTGTGGTGATTTTACTAACCTTACATTCGAAATTTGAAATAAACAAACTTATCGTTATTTTCTTTTCAACAGCATAAGAATAGGTTTCACAACTTAGTAAATCAGTAAATAGCAGTAAATCAGTAAATAGTAAGTTTGCATGTTTACAGTAAGATTTAGCATAATAGTAAATAACGGAAATTACCTGATGCTGATGCTAACCGTAAGTTGTAGAAGGTTGTGTAACCCCTTAGACAGCCAAACTGAAGTGTCCACCCTACCGACCAGCTATAATCTTGCTGGCCCTTGGAAATCAAAGGATTTCCAAGCCCCCGAGCCCACAATCTGATAATCCCGAGAGCAGTCTTTCCTTCTGTTCTCAAAATCTTTCTGTTCGCCAAACTTTCTTTTCTTCCCCAATCAAAAAAAAACCTCCCCAACCTTCAACCTTCTCCCCCTCTATATACATGTCCATCCTCGAGAAGACCTTGGGCTTACTCCACCGCCCCAAACTCCCCCTCTCGAGCCCCTCAAACCTTTACTCCTTTCCCTAGTTCATTCATCCACGTCTCATTATAAAAATGTATAATTAATTACTCTTATGGAAAATTCATTTGGTTTTGGATTGACGGCAGTAATTATTTATTACGGTGGGAATTATCACCCCAAGGTTATCCGTTCGGGACAAGTTCCATTAAATACAAGTCTATCCGCCATCCTTGATATTTTAATGTTATTAATGTAATTAATAAAATATTATATAATTAGTTGCCCCTTGTCAACTTGGACATGATGTGTCTTAATGATCCACCTTATCCGTCGAGACTACTTTAGTTGAGGTTTAAATTCCAAGATTAACATTGAATAATTAAATATCCATTTTCCATCACATCACGGTTATTCCAAAAAGGATTATCTTGTTATGGCTAACTTTGAAATGGAATTAATCATGCAACATTAATTTATAAATCAATATTTTAAATCTTACTTATATTGCATTTGTTACGATAGGGATATAAATGTTTGCTGGAATATCATTTATTAATTAATAATAATAATTAAATCACCCTTTGACAATAATAAAAGGTGAATCGATCATAGTATTCTTAATTATTTGTTTATCACATGGGTACCCTATCATCAACATAGCATCCTTGTTATTATAAACAAAGCACTTGTGAGGGCTTAAACAATTTTACTAATTAATTAGACACTATCATTACCCTATTCACAACAGTTCTTCTATGACAATGTTAACTGACGATACTTGTCTTAGTTTATTATTACAATGTTTTCATATAATTACTAATTCACTTATTTACACATTGACAACCTAACCATTCATTACCTAAGTTGATTGATGTATCCTTAACTGAGTTATCTATGACATTTATACTACTATTCGAGCATGACAAGTATGTTATACACCAGTAATATTGTACACGTACAAGGTGTGCATGCATGGCCAGTGTATGCACATGTCGGACATGTACTATAAACAAACCCCATTCCGCCTATGCATACTTGCTAACTAACAATAGTATCTACCCCCATGCAGAAGAGCAAGCATAATCTATAGTATAATTACTTTAACATCCTCGGTTATTTAACAGTTAACCCTTTACGATTTAACATCATTGTCTTTATGTTTACATTAGTTTAATCAATCAAGTACAGGAAGGGTGCCTACTTCCACTAACTCGGAATCAAGGAATACTAAACCCCCCAACAGTACTAACTAACACATCCTCCCATCATAACCTACGTCCAGCATCCTCCCTATCCTCCCTCTGCTAGTACAACAGTGGGTGTCGGACTTATCGATCTGACCACATAGAACTTGAGAGCGATAGCGTCGGCTGAACAGCGGACCTATCCTCCCCTAGCAGGCATCCGACAATCGTCATCACAACAACATGGGGAGCGTGTCTCAGCACGGCCCTCCCACGACCTCGGGTCTCATGGAAACATAGGGTGGGAAACACATCCATCCCTCTCAACATACTGGGCCTACGCCCTTATCAACTCATACTTGCTGCTATCGGGATTATCAGTTTGTGTTATCGTATCCTCATTTTGGCTGCTAAGGTTTGCTGTATGAACATGTTTTTCCTTTCCAATGTATATCAGATCAAGTAACTGGCTATCCCATAGCCCTTGTGTCCTGTAGGTTAGTGTTTTGCAAAATACAATTTATAGAAAGCATTTTCCATTGATCGCCAATTGATCCATTTTATCATTTCATTTCATGTAACCTTTTTGGCTCATCATAGATACATATAACATTTCAATAATTCATATAAGAAGATGGTATCCACGTACCGAATCATATATTTCACATTTCATTAAGGAAAACATATAAACATATACTGCAATCGTAAAATAAGGAAATCATATGATAATCATGACATCATAACTGCATAACATAGTAACATCATAATCATGGCGAAATCATAAGACAGAGTAACATCATATAATGAGGTCCAATATAGTTTACTCAGTCGAGCTGTGTTCGACAAAATATATAAGAAATAAAGTATGGTGTGTCTAACTAATAAATATGCCGAATCAAAATATGGGCATTACATACACCCACCCTTCGGGAAACTTCGTCCCGAAGTTATGGTCAAAATAGTGAGGGAAAATCTCGACGCATGGTCTCTGCGTCCTCCCAGGTAGCAGACCCGGGGCTATACTTGTCCCATTGGACCTTAACTTGGTCCACATGGCGACTACGGAGCTGTCGAACCCTACGATCAAGTATACGTAATGGTTCGACCCTGAAGGTTCCCTCGTCCGAGACCTGCAATTCCTTCCAATGAATTTTGTGAGTCTCATCAGCTATGTAATGTCGTAATACAGAAACATGAAATACATTATGAGTTTTATGCAAGTGGGGTGGCAGCGCGAGACGATAAGCAACTGGTCCGATTTTCTCAAGAATTTCAAATGGACCTATAAAGCGAGGTGACAACTTGGTACCCTTCCCAAACCGAATGGTACTTTTATTTGGTCTGATGCGAATAAATACACGATCCCCTACTCCATAAGTTCTATCTGATCTGTGTGCATCAGCGTAACTCTTTTGCCTATCCTGTGCTTCCTTCAGCCGCTGCCTAATCTGTATCACTTGCTCCTCCATTTCCTGAATTAATTCAGGCCCAATTAAAACTCGATCCTCTAACCTGTCCCAACTGAGTGGTGTCCTGCACGGCCTCCCATACAATGCCTGATATGGTGGCATACCAATGGAGCTGTGATGACTATTGTTGTATGCAAACTCCACTAAAGGAAGATATTTCTCCCACTGTGTCTGCTGATCCATAACATACATCCTAAGCATGTCCTCCATCACTTGATTCACCCTCTCAGTCTGTCCATCTGTCTCGGGGTGATAAGCTGAGCTTAAGTTCAACTGTGTCCCTAATGCTGACTGCATGCTTGTCCAAAATCTGGAGGTGAACTTAGGGTTTCTGTCAGAGATTATCTTTTTAGGAACTCCATGAAGACGTACAATCTCATTTATGAATACCCTTGCCACATCTGTCACATCATAGGTGTCTCTGACTGGAATGAAGTGAGCACTTTTGGTCAGTTTGTCAACTACCACCAAAATAGCATTATGTCTCAGAGATGTGAGTGGTAATCCTACAACGAAGTCCATGGAAATGACTTCCCATTTAGTCATAGGAATATCATGCGGTTGTAGGAGACCGGCCGGATGACGATGATCTGCCTTCACTTGTTGACACTCAAGGCACTTCGAAACAAAATCCACTACATCCATCTTCATACCTGGCCAAAAGAAGAGTTGCTTCATGTCAGCATACATCTTCTTCACTCCCGGGTGGGCACAATAATGTGATCTATGGGCCTCTCTAAGGATTGTTTTCCTGATATCGCCTTCCTTAGGAACATACATCCTTCCCTGATACCGCAACAATCCATCTTCCTCAAGATGGTACCCATCATACTTCAATTCCTGTTCCTTTCCATTCTGAATAGCTGAGGTTACTTTTAGATACCAACTATCGCCCAATAGTTGTCCTAGTACCCTTTCCCTCAAGTCAACCTTCAAGGGAATTAAGGAGAAAAGTCTCGGCCTTCGGCTTAGAGCGTCTGCCACCACATTCTCCTTTCCTTTGATGTAAGAGATACCAAAGTCATACTCACTCATGAAATCACTCCATCGCCTTTGCCTAGCATTCAAGTCCCTTTGGGTAAATATGTACTGCAAGCTCTGATGGTCTGTTTTAAGGGTGAAGCTTCTACCAACTAGGTAGTGCCTCCATAATTTTAGCGCCAACATTACTGCTGCCAATTCTAGATCATGCGTGGCATACTGCTCCTCATGAGGTTTCAACTTTCGAGATGCATAAGCTATTACCCCACCTTCCTGCATCAACACCGCTCCTAATCCTTGCTTCGAGGCGTCGGTGCATACCATGAAATCTTTATCCATGTCTGGTACCCGCAAGATCGGTGCACTTGTCAACAATCTTTTTAACTCTGTAAAAGCGGCATCGCATTCATCGGTCCATTCATACCGGATTCCCTTGCGTTGCAAGGTGGTAATAGGTTTTGCAATTTTAGAAAATCCTTCCACAAACCTCCGGTAATAGCCTGCTAACCCCATGAAGCTGCGCACCTCATGAGCATTCCTTGGAATTGGCCAATCTTCAATCGCCTTTACCTTTTCCCGGGTCTACAGAGATCCCTTCACCTGAGATGATGTGCCCCAAGTAGTGAATCTCTTTTTGGAAGAAGGAACACTTTGACAATTTACCATAAAGCTTATGTTCCCTTAAGCATGTCAAGACTAACCGCAAGTGTTCCTCGTGCTCCTTCTCATTCTTAGAATAGATAAGAATATCATCTAAGAAGACCTGAACAAAGCGGTCCAAGTATTTTCGGAAGACACCATTCATGAGGCTCATGAATACAGCTGGAGCATTGGTCAAACCAAATGGTACCATTACAAACTCATAATGTCCAAATCGAGTTCGAAAGGCAGTCTTAGGAATGTCGCCTTCCTTGATCCTCAACTGGTGATACCCTGATCGTAAATCAATTTTTGAGAAGACTGACGCACCTTTCATTTGATCAAAGAGGTCATCGATTCTTGGTATGGGATACCTGTTCTTCACGGTGGCCTTGTTCAAATCTCTGTAATCTATGCACAGTCGCAGAGATCCATCCTTCTTCTTAACGAAGATCACTGGTGCTCCCCACGGTGAGATACTGGGTCTAATCAGTCCCAAATCTAGCAATTCTTTTAACTGGATCTGTAACTCACGGAGCTCTGGAGTTGTCATTCTATAAGGAGTTTTTGAGATAGGTTCTGCACCAGGTTTTAGTTCGATTGTGAAATCGAGCTCTCTTTCTGGAGGTAGCCCTGGTAATTCCTTCGGAAAGACATCCTTGAACTCAGAAAGTACTGGGTAAGAATTCAAGGAAGGTCCTTTACTATCGCTCACGGCCTCCACTACGAACAACTGGCATCCTTGTCTTAGGCACCGCTTAGCTTTCACCATAGAGATGAAACGGAGGGATACCTTCCTCTTCAAGCCTTGGATTTGAATTGTCCTTCCCTCGTCATCGAGGCACAACACCTTCTTTGCATAGCAGTCTATGAAAGCTCTATGGTCTTCTAACCAATCCATGCCAATAATGAGGTCATAAGTCCCCAAATTGGTGACATAAGCATCCAACTTAGTGGTGCAAACTCCTAAGTCAACCTCACAACCTATCACTTTAAGACCTACTAGTTGCTTAGCTCCTGAGGCCATTTCAACCAGTTTGAAATCATCGTGCTCGTAGGCTGCCAACCCACATTTATCTAATGCAAATGGTGAAATAAAACTATCAGTTGCTCCTGGATCAAACAAAATTTTAAGTTTGACATTGTTTACATTACCAGTGGATTCTACTACGGTAGACTGATGTTCTGCCTGGTGGTTATGCACCGCTGCATGAATCCGATGACTGTTACCCGAACTATCCATGGGTGCCTTTCCTTCCCTGTGCCTGCTGCTTGACTGACCCTTGGGACAGTCTCGCTGGAAATGAGGACCTCCGCATCCCCAACAAGAGAGATTGGGAGGGGCTTGCCTGTTGCTCGAAGGAATCCTCTGAGATGAGTTCCTTCCCCTGGTTCCTCTAAAACCCCTTGCCCCTCTATAGGAACTTCCCTGTGTACGTCCCTGGCTTTGGTGGGTTGCGGACGATGCCTGCGAGATTGAGTTAACTGAAGTATTACCCCTCGGTGTGAACCGGTTACCATAAGGAGGAGGTCTAGATTGTCCTCCCCTGAAGTAAGGACGTGATGCCTTCCCTGAAACATACTGATTGGTTCCTGTCAACTTACTGCCCCCTTTTCCATCTGACATATCAGCTGCATAACGAGCATACTCAACTGCCATGGCAACTGAAGTTGGCTTCCACATCCGCACAGCAGCTCTAATCTTGTAGTTAAGTCCATACACAAAACGCTCTACCTGACAATCATCTGCATCAAGGTAAGGAACATATTTTACCAGTTCCATAAACCGAGATTCATACTCCTCCACTGTCTTGTCTCCCTGTACTAAGGCATGGAGTGCACCTGCCTGTTCTTCCTTGTAGTAATTTGGCAAATACTTCATGTGGAACCTCTCCTCGAACAGTTCCCAAGAAGTTGTAAGAGGAGTAAGGTGCAACTGCTTCTCGAGATCTGACCACCAATTCAAAGCATCACCTTTAAGCTGAAAGACGGCCATCCTAGCCTTGGAACTAGATGTGTACTCATTCAATGCGAAGCATCTCTTCATGCCTTCCAGCCATGCTTCGGCATGCTTACCGGGTCGTCCTCCTGAAAACTCTGGAACTTTTATCTTTTGTAACTCCCTCGATATGTCCTGAAGCGGTTCCAGTCTTGGGCCATGTGCCCTTTCAGAGTTCTCTCGACTCACTTGAGTGGTTTCCACCTCAGCGGCCCTTTCCGACTGCCTGTTCATCGTGGTCATAATAGCCTCCAATGACCTCATTATGATCTGCATTTCTGGTGTTGAGGTTGGTGGTGGCGGTGTTGGCGGTGGCGGAGGTGGTGGTGACGGTGGTCGACCTTGACCCCGACCTCGACCTCTGCGTGTTGTTACCATGATAGTTCCTGAGTTTATTGAAAATAAAATCATGTCCTTAGTTGTTCAATCAAATACACGCGGAACTAAAATGTAGGTATTCATACACTTATACTTATGCATAAGAAATAACTTGCATCATGAGATAACAGATTGTCAGGATTAGCGCAGTAAAATCTATAGTCGTTTTTATTAAACAATCTTGTCATGGTGTTCAGCTCGTCGTGCTGGTCTTAATGGTGTCTTGTTTTTGACTTTTCGGGTCTCTTTCATCCCTTCGACTAGGAGTTGAAATCTCGGCAAAATTTTTAATATTAAATTTTAATTCTTAACAAAACTTAGGTTATACACTATATAAATGTATACCAAATTTAATTAAATTAAATAAAATGGTGCTAACCCTATACAAATATATATATGAAATTAAATTTAAATAAAGCAACGCTAACACTATATAAACGTATACAAAATTTAATTAATTTTTAAATAAATGATACTAACACTATATAATTATATATACGAAATTAAATTTAAATAAAGCAATGCTAACATTATATAACGTATACAAAATTTAATTAATTTTTAAATAAATGATACTAACACTATATAATTATATATACGAAATTAAATTTAAATAAAGCAATGCTAACATTATATAACGTATACAAAATTTAATTAATTTTTAAATAAAATGATACTAACACTTTATAAATATATATATACGAAATTTGCCAAAACTTAGGTTATAACATTAAAACTAAATTTAAATAAAATAAATAAAAATAAACAAGGAAAATTTACTCGACCGCTTAGCCCTTTTCACTCGACTCTCGGCTAAGCAAAAGGTATGGCCACGCGGCTCTTCGTGTCAGTTCACCGCCATGCAAGAGCAAGTCCGCATGAAGGACACGCGGTCTCTCCAAGCAGCCCACCGCCCTCGGAAAGTGGGGGAAACCCTAAATAGGGTCAATCCCCAAGACGCGGCCATTTTCACCCTCTCTCCTGGAGTTTTAGCTCTGCAACTCTTGCCGAACTCGGCTGCTAGGCGTGGTGGAGCTATGGGGAATAGTTGACCTTTGCGGACGTGCATCTTCAGAATCCAATATTCGTCCGATGCAATAGCTCTGGTAAGCCCTTCTATGCCATACTTCATAGAATAGATGCAGGGTTGATCATAGACTTTGAGCCTGTGACGCCTTCCGATGTGCCTGTATCTGCCGCTGGTGCACTGCAGTCCTACAAGCTGTCGGCCAAAGCCATTTCACGCTTGCAGTCTCTGCCCGGTGGAGATATTCGCTTGTTGTGTGAAACTGTGGTTCAGGAGGTGAGGGAGCTGACTGGGTATGACCGTGTGATGGCATATCGATTTCACGAAGATGAACACGGTGAGGTAGTTGCAGAGATGAGAAGACCCGATTTGGAACCTTATTTGGGTCTGCATTATCCCGCGACTGATATTCCCCAGGCTTCCAGGTTTTTATTCATGAAGAACAGAGTGAGAATGATTTGCGACTGTTGTGCCCCTCCTGTGAAAGTGATCCAAGACAAGAGGTTGCGCCAGCCTTTGAGCTTGCGTGGCTCCACTCTGCGGGCACCTCATGGTTGCCATGCGCAGTACATGGTCAACATGGGTTCCATTGCATCTCTGGTGATGTCAGTGACGACAAATGAGAATGGCGATGACAGTGAAGATATTGGGCAGCGGCAACCGCAGAGAGGAAGGAGGCTTTGGGGCCTTGTGGTTTGCCATCATACAAGTCCACGGGTTATCCCGTTCCCTTTGAGGTATGCCTGTGAATTTTTGATGCAAGTTTTTGGAATTCATCTCAACAAGGAGGTTGAATTAGCTGCTCAGTTGAGGGAGAAGCATATCTTACGTGTGCAAACTGTGCTCTGCGATATGCTTCTTCGCGATGCACCCGTTGGGATTGTGTCTCAGACTCCAATATTATGGACCTTGTCAAATGTGATGGGGCTGCCTTATTGTATGGGAAACGCCTTTGGCTCTTGGGGACCACTCCTACTGAGGCTCAGATACTGGACATTGCAGATTGGCTCCTCGACCACCACAGGGACACAGTGGGGATACATGGGTTTACCCAAATCTATTCCGGATGAACACGTCAACTGGTGCACCACCAGACTATTTTGATAAGAATGGGCAGAACTGGGGCTTTCCTACTTATAACTGGGAGGAAATGTCTAAAGATAATTATGCGTGGTGGCAATCACGACTGGCGCAGATGGGGAAATATTTCACAGCATACAGAATAGATCATATTCTGGGCCTTTTTAGAATTTGGGAGCTCCCAGAACATGCAGTAACTGGTCTCATGGGAAAATTCCGACCTTCAATTCCTCTTAGTCAGGAAGAGCTTGAAAAGAAGGGTATTTGGGACTTCAATCGTTTGAGTCAACCTTATATCGTGGAAAATATATTGCAGGATAAGTTTGGAAGTATTTGGATGGATGTGGCTTCAATATAACTCAACAAAAACGAATATCAACGTTATGAGGTGCGTTGGATAATCGTTTGTTTTTTTTTTTTTTTTTTTTTTTTTTTTTACAGAAAGCTAGGCCATGCCCTAGAGTTATTTTAACTTGTCCACATCCAAAGCACTTTTCACATTCGCACAACTGTATGCGCTTTCTGAGCTCAGCTTGTCAAAAAAAAGACACATGATAACAACACAAAATCCAATGTACAAGCACTGCCATTGCATCCTCCATGCACACTGTTTGAATAATGTTGACACAATCGTCACTCACGGCGACAATGCCTCCCAGATAATTACAAAATGCCAACTTTCAAAGCTGGCCTTTCAGCGAGTTAAATTTCATGGAACATGCCACGTATTTGGATCAAATATCATCAGATTTCATGTAAAAATTCACGGTGAAAGACTTGTAGTCAGTCAAATCCTAATCGGGCAAATACTGTTTGATTTGAATCGGCTTGAGCACAAACCGTAGCTGAGTTCGACAATTCTTGTTTTAGTATGTAAAGGGACTGTTAATTCTGTAGAAACTGATATCAAACAGAAACATGTAGGCAAACCCTAGAGTTAATTTGTTTTCCATGTGAAGAATTATTTAAATGTTTTCTGATATTATTTTGACCACATAGAGAGAGGCAAGAGGTTTTCCAGCCTTGGTAAAATCACTTTGGCAAGGTGGACGATCTTGTGAAAGATTAAGAACAGTGAAATGCAAACGCACATAGATGTCTACCTATGCAAAAATACAGAGATGTCTTCCCCATAGCTGTTGGGAGAGAGGGCAAAGTGGGGGCACGAAGAGTCAATTTCTAAAAGAGTTCAAGAGCGAAGAATTATGGGTGCAATTTTTGTATAATATATATTTTTATATATTTTTATGCATATATATAAAAAATAATACAAAATGGTGTATGCGAAAGTAATTTTCTTTTTCACTGTTGAAAAAAAAACTAGATATAAATATACATATTGTGTTAGAACTCTTTTTGTTTATATGCATTATCAAAAAAAACTAATTATATCTTGGTTTTCTATGGGTGCAGGTAGTTAGTTTCCTGGTGCTTACAACTATTGGGAAGAAGGATCTTGTGTAACTCTCCGTGTGTGTCTTGCACGTAAATTTTTTTTGTTTTTGCTAAGTTCGGCAAGAGCTCGAATCTAGGTAACTAATTGAATTTTCTAGTGTAGATCCAATCTCTTAGACTAGTTTTTTTTTTGAGTAGGCCCTAAAGGTCTGAGTTTCCGAGCCTGGGGCTCTGATACCATCTGTAGTGCTCTGGTTTTTACAGCAGAGCACTGTGTAAAATTTCAGGTTTAATTTTCTACGTTTTAAACTTTATCAGTTTAAGGAAGTGAATTTCTAAGAATTTCTATGTGCCGAAGTAATATTTAGTGTACTGTGGTGATTTTACTAACCTTACATTCGAAATTTGAAATAAACAAACATATCGTTATTTTCTTTTCAACAGCATAAGAATAGGTTTCACAACTTAGTAAATCAGTAAATAGCAGTAAATCAGTAAATAGTAAGTTTGCATGTTTACAGTAAGATTTAGCATAATAGTAAATAACGGAAATTACCTGATGCTGATGCTAACCGTAAGTTGTAGCAGGTTGTGTAACCCCTTAGACAGCCAAACTGAAGTGTCCACCCTACCGACCAGCTATAATCTTGCTGGCCCTTGGAAATCAAAGGATTTCCAAGCCCCCGAGCCCACAATCTGATAATCCCGAGAGCAGTCTTTCCTTCTGTTCTCAAAATCTTTCTGTTCGCCAAACTTTCTTTTCTTCCCCAATCAAAAAAAAACCTCCCCAACCTTCAACCTTCTCCCCCTCTATATACATGTCCATCCTCGAGAAGACCTTGGGCTTACTCCACCGCCCCAAACTCCCCCTCTCGAGCCCCTCAAACCTTTACTCCTTTCCCTAGTTCATTCATCCACGTCTCATTATAAAAATGTATAATTAATTACTCTTATGGAAAATTCATTTGGTTTTGGATTGACGGCAATAATTATTTATTACGGTGGGAATTATCACCCCAAGGTTATCCGTTCGGGACAAGTTCCATTAAATACAAGTCTATCCGCCATCCTTGATATTTTAATGTTATTAATGTAATTAATAAAATATTATATAATTAGTTGCCCCTTGTCAACTTGGACATGATGTGTCTTAATGATCCACCTTATCCGTCGAGACTACTTTAGTTGAGGTTTAAATTCCAAGATTAACATTGAATAATTAAATATCCATTTTCCATCACATCACGGTTATTCCAAAAAGGATTATCTTGTTATGGCTAACTTTGAAATGGAATTAATCATGAAACATTAATTTATAAATCAATATTTTAAATCTTACTTATATTGCATTTGTTACGATAGGGATATAAATGTTTGCTGGAATATCATTTATTAATTAATAATAATAATTAAATCACCCTTTGACAATAATAAAAGGTGAATCGATCATAGTATTCTTAATTATTTGTTTATCACATGGGTACCCTATCATCAACATAGCATCCTTGTTATTATAAACAAAGCACTTGTGAGGGCTTAAACAATTTTACTAATTAATTAGACACTATCATTACCCTATTCACAACAGTTCTTCTATGACAATGTTAACTGACGATACTTGTCTTAGTTTATTATTACAATGTTTTCATATAATTACTAATTCACTTATTTACACATTGACAACCTAACCATTCATTACCTAAGTTGATTGATGTATCCTTAACTGAGTTATCTATGACATTTATACTACTATTCGAGCATGACAAGTATGTTATACACCAGTAATATTGTACACGTACAAGGTGTGCATGCATGGCCAGTGTATGCACATGTCGGACATGTACTATAAACAAACCCCATTCCGCCTATGCATACTTGCTAACTAACAATAGTATCTACCCCCATGCAGAAGAGCAAGCATAATCTATAGTATAATTACTTTAACATCCTCGGTTATTTAACAGTTAACCCTTTACGATTTAACATCATTGTCTTTATGTTTACATTAGTTTAATCAATCAAGTACAGGAAGGGTGCCTACTTCCACTAACTCGGAATCAAGGAATACTAAACCCCCCAACAGTACTAACTAACACATCCTCCCATCATAACCTACGTCCAGCATCCTCCCTATCCTCCCTCTGCTAGTACAACAGTGGGTGTCGGACTTACCGATCTGACCACATAGAACTTGAGAGCGATAGCGTCGGCTGAACAGCGGACCTATCCTCCCCTAGCAGGCATCCGACAATCGTCATCACAACAACATGGGGAGCGTGTCTCAGCACGGCCCTCCCACGACCTCGGGTCTCATGGAAACATAGGGTGGGAAACACATCCATCCCTCTCAACATACTGGGCCTATGCCCTTATCAACTCATACTTGCTGCTATCGGGATTATCAGTTTGTGTTATCGTATCCTCATTTTGGCTGCTAAGGTTTGCTGTATGAACATGTTTTTCCTTTCCAATGTATATCAGATCAAGTAACTGGCTATCCCATAGCCCTTGTGTCCTGTAGGTTAGTGTTTTGCAAAATACAATTTATAGAAAGCATTTTCCATTGATCGCCAATTGATCCATTTTATCATTTCATTTCATGTAACCTTTTTGGCTCATCATAGATACATATAACATTTCAATAATTCATATAAGAAGATGGTATCCACGTACCGAATCATATATTTCACATTTCATTAAGGAAAACATATAAACATATACTGCAATCGTAAAATAAGGAAATCATATGATAATCATGACATCATAACTGCATAACATAGTAACATCATAATCATGGCGAAATCATAAGACAGAGTAACATCATATAATGAGGTCCAATATAGTTTACTCAGTCGAGCTGTGTTCGACAAAATATATAAGAAATAAAGTATGGTGTGTCTAACTAATAAATATGCCGAATCAAAATATGGGCATTACAACCTGACTTCCCTTGGGACGATATGCGTCATCGCTCATACTTCCTCCCAGAGGCGTCTACATCCACCGCATCTAATCAGCTATCGGTCGAATCGAAAGATTTCATACCCACTAATATCGATTGGTTCAAAGACCCCATCCCAGCACCGGATGCCTTCGAAGAAGGGAACATGTCCAACATTTCCCCCATTATACAAATCGACATTTCCACCACACCTGGGAAACCTGATCTCATCTCACTGGGCACATCTTGCACTCAAGCAGAAACTCAGGCATACAAATTTTTTTTCCAAGAATTCCATGATGTCTTTGCCTAGTCCTATACCGAAATGCCTGGTCTTGACCCCGCCATTATAGAACACCACATTGACACATGGCCTGATGTCCCCCCCGTTCGTCAGAAACAACGACCCATTCATCCTTCCAAGCTCCCTGCTTTTAAAGCCGAGGTTGAGAAACTTCGCGAAGCAGGATTCATTTATCCTATTGCTTATACCACATGGGTTTCAAATCCCGTTCCCGTCAACAAAAAACAAGGCACCCTTAGAGTATGCACTGAATTCCATGATTTAAACCGCGCTTGTCCCAACGACAATTTCCTCACGCCATTCATTGACCAACTCATTGATGCATGTGCGGGACATGAAGTCCTATCTTTCATGGACGGTTTTTTCGAATACAATTAGATTCAGATCCGTAAGGAGGATCAGTACAAGACTACCTTTACCACCCCATGGGGCACCTTTGCCTATCGTGTCATTCCTTTCGGCCTCAAAAATGATGGTGCCACCTTCCAGCGGGTCATGACCTATTGTTTTCACGACTTGGTCCATATCCTGCTGGTCTATCTTGATGACCTTACAGCTCATTCCCGTAAATGATCAGACCACCTTAACGAACTCCGACAAGTTTTCCAGCGTTGTCGCAAATATAAAATCCGCTTGAACCCACACAAGTGTGTCTTTTGCGTTCCTGCAGGCTGGTTGTTGGGTTTCATTGTTTCCCAGAACGGAATTACTGTTGATCCCCTGAAAGTCAAAGCCATCTTAGACCTTCCCTCTCCTCGCACGCTTCGGCAACTCCAGAGTCTGCAGAGGCAGTCCAATTTCCTTCGTCGCTTCGTTCCTGATTACGCCACCAAAGTTCACGGATTCTTACGCCTACTTCGCACCCACATACCCTTTGTTTGGGATGAGCAAGCAGACACGGCATTTGAAGCCCTCAAGAAATCTCTCACACAAGCCCCCTTGATCTCCCCTCCAGATTTCTCTTAGGACTTCATCCTTTACGTCTCTGCATCTGAACATGCCGTGTCCGGAGTCTTGGTCCAAGAAGATGCCTCTCACCAAGAGCATGTCATTTATTATGTCAGCCAAACCTTGTCCGGCCCACCCCTACATTACCCATACGAGGAAAGATTAGCCCTAGCTGTAGTCTTTTCCATCCAAAAATTGTGACACTGCATTCTGCTCAGTCATACTATAGTTGTCGCCGACTCCAACCCTATGGTCTATCTCCTAAACCGGTGGCTCCTACAAGGTCATGTTGCTAAATCGGTCATTATCCTCCAAGAATATGACCTCACTTTCAAAAGTCTCAAGAGCACCAAAGCCCTCGCGCTTGCCCATCTCATCACTGACCTCCCATCCTCTTCGTCATCACCCACTATCCAAACGGATCTGATTGACGATCACATCTTCATCATTTCGTCAGACGACCCATGGTACGGGGACATCTTAGTTTACCTCCGCACGCAAAAATTTCGACCCCACATCGATCGTGACGGACGCCGTCGTATACGACACCACGCCCCCCGATACCTCTTGTTAGGGGATGTACTTTATCGACGCGGCGTGGATACCATCTTACGACGTTGCTTATCCTATAGTGAGGCAGATGTAATGTCCCCTCCTATCATACCAGCCTGATAGAGAGGATCATTGAGCTACAACTGGGCATCTAGCCCCATGATCTTATTCATAAGCATTCAGCTATTATAACAGGCATATGAAGATGCATAAATATTTAATTAACACAACGGAAGTAAATTTTGAATACTCATTCACCATACTTTCAAGATATTCCTCAATTAAACAATTGAAGTATAGCACACTAGAATACTTATCTTAATGAATTAGTCCCAACAACCAGCTACGCTTCTGCAACGTTCCACCCAACCGTAGGCCAGTGTGCTCCTTAATCTCTCAGCACCACTGCCACCCCCGAGCTGGGCATGATCTCCACAAGGAACTAGGGAACAACAGGGTCTCACATAGCCATAGATACACCAGAATCAGCCATACCAACCAGCAATTGGGTTTCTGAGGTGGCTAGCAGATGGATGCATATAACAGCAAGGGCATAAGTGTTGGGTGTGAGGGAAATCGTTTGTACAGTGACAGGCATGATAATGATCCCCCTAAGCTTTAGAAAAACGTGGGAAGGTTAAAAACGAGCAATGGAGGTTTTGGGGAAAACCCCAGGTAGCAGAAAACATTTTTAGGGAAAACGCCCATGGCAATTCGGGGACAAAATGAACTCCATACAGTCCCAAATCGCAGCCCCTCCTTCCCAGCTACTATACAAAACTAAAAACGAGTTTTGGGTCAAGGAGAACCCTGCGTTTTTTTTATGAAAAACATGACTATAACTCCCAGCCGTCTCTATCTGCGTGAGAGGATGAATGCCATGGGTGAAGAATGGCTTTTGGGCCAATTTCGTGGGGGTTTTCTTGCCCAGCAAGCCAAAACTCGATTTCCCAGGTTGTTGTCTTGCCCATACACGAAAATTGACAGCCATACCTCTCCCATCCCAAGGCATTAATTGTCTCAACCAATTCTTGGAAGAATTAAAAGAGTGGGTGCATGAGACCAAATGGGTAGTTGAGGGTTCATGGGTTTCCTCAATGAAATGGCTTAACACCATGGCTCAAGGGTTTGGTTATTTTCCCTCCCTATTCCTTGTAAAGATCATGCCCCCATCTCTTTGTTGCATTGCGTAGCTGGTTGTGGGTCTTTCATTACAATTGCATATTTACATGATGTTCGTTTTTACATTGTGCACTGCTAGCACATGGACTCTATGCATCCATTCTAATTGCCGATACATAGAACGATAAATCAATGGCGGGGCCTTGGCCTTGAGCTCCTCACCATGACTAAATAACAACATTTACATCATTTACAATATTAATGCAATAGGGTCAAGCTGGGGACATTACATTCCCCTCCCCTTGGAATAACACCGTCCTCGGTGTTCCAACACTTCGGAAATAAATACCCGCTTTACATATGTCCAAAATTCACAAAAATGTGGTAGGTTTGTCCTGCAATTCACCCTTTACTTGGGTCTTTCAGGACTAAGTCCTTTGGTCTTTACCAACTGCCTTTGCTGGCTAAGACCTTCTAGCTCTGCATGAGGACATCGTTCCACAACAATTCCTTCTTTTCCTCTTCCTTCCAACTGGTCCACGAACCTGGGGAATTTACGGTTGCTACCCCCTTGATATTCTCTTGTTGGGCAGTCACGGAGGCAATGATTCCCTCCACATCCCCAACATTTCATCGACGGATTTACCTTTTCCCGGTCCATTTCCTTTGACTCTTCCCACCTGGGGCGTTTCTTAATCGGACGATTGGATGAATGCTTCTTCTTTGACCCACTTTCCTTCCCCTTGCTGATTGCTCCCAGAATGCTTTTTACCTCTTTTTGCAGACGAATAGAGTCCTGCAAAGCCTCATGGTTTATCTCATTCTGTTGCCTCTGTAGCTTGAGCATCTCCCCAAGATTTTCTTGGGTCCTGACAATTGTTTGAAGAAGACTTTCAGCCAACTCTAATAGTCCTCGGTCTGCTGCCATGGTCATTGGGCACAACGGAATACACTTTGCTTACTAGCAACACTTTCCGGTGCCGGCTGCAACCAATTGTTTCACTTTCTTACCTGTGAAATTCATCATGGGAATTCTTTGTTAGGACAAGCATAACATAAACATTTAGGTTTAGTCAATTATTTTCCTAATTGACATGGAATGTCCATGATTTCTTCATGGGACTTCCACACTTTCATGCTTTCCCAACATACACATGAACTCATTCATGTTCATCCTTTCACATGGAATTTACTCTTTTAGCATTCACAATTCATCTCAAGCAATTAAACACAATCTATTTTCAGCCATGATATGCACTCAACAATCTTTTGTTTTATAAATGCATCAATCAAAAGGAAATAGAAGAGTAGGGGTTTCTCCCTCTTAGTCTTGTTATATTATGGAGCTACACCATCGCTGTGGTTTCATGCTCCTTAGTCTCTTTCACTTCAATGTGAATGCTTTGACTTTCCTTTCTTGGCTATGACACTTAGTGTCTAAGGTCTGCATATAGATTTCAACCAGGGAACTCTTCCCCTTTGTCGCTTACAGAGCCTTTGGCTGCTAGGACCCACACAGTTCCACTAGCACCATCTTTCGTTACTGCTCATACTGAGCTCTTTAGGATGATCACATGTCCACATGCATCTTGAATATGCCTTCATAGTCCTTGCTTCCAGCAATACCTACACTCAATCATTGAATCAAATCACATGTTTAGTTCATCTTCATAGGGTTTTTTTTTTCTCTAAACAAGAGTTTAGGAAATCACAACCAAATCATATACAGACGTATATTTATAAGCAAGAAGCTGCAAGGTAACTGAATACTTATATGTATTGGATGTCTTTACTCTCTTCCACGGGATCCTTCTTTGCTTTACGAGCCTTGGGTTTCCCGTGAACATAATAACGAATGTTGGGCCAGCACATAGGCTACTCCACAATCATTCGAATCGGCAATTCCAGTCCAGTACGCTGACTGGGTTTATCGATCACTTCCTTCAGCAATATGCTAGGACAGTGCTCTGACTGGTTTTATCAATTGTTTAAGGGGTGTTGGGCTAGCGCACACGCTGCTTTACCATATCAAGAGGTTAATTCCCAACTAGTCACTCTCTGGACTTTTCAAGAACTTTATAGCGTTCAACCAGCTACTCCCTGGATTTCTTAATAATTTATATCGCCCACTCATTTACTCTCTGGATTTACCAGCAATTTATAGTCTTTCAGGGTCTTGCCTTCCTGCAACGACCAAGGTTTCCAACAAAGAAACAATAGTGTATCAGCTTAGCTGTTAAAAGATTTATACCTGTAACCTTCATTATTCCAAACAAGACATAAATGAAAACGAATACTTATCTGTATTTTGCATTTCCCCTCTGGTCCACAGGATCCTGCTTCGCTTCTGCAAGCCTTGGGATCGCCTATGGACTTGGATATAGTTAATGCTTAACCAGTACACCTCCCCATCGGCTGGATTTACCAAGCATTTGGTGGTGCCCAACCAGTCCCATACCTGGTTGGCCCTCTCCAGTGCTGAGCCAGCACATTCGTCTAGGTCATCGACCAATGGAAAGAAACTGCGCCACCGACCATCATAGGTCAAGGCTCTACTATGGAGCCATAGGTATCTCAGGGTTCCCAGTCAGTCATCGGTGCCTGCCCTCCCACTGCTTACCCAATAGAGATTTCAGGGTTTTCAGTCAGTCATCGGTGCCCACCCTCCCACTGCTGACCCAATAGGCATCTCAGGGTTTTCAGTCAGTCATCGGCGCCTGCCCTCCCACTGCTTACCCAATAGAGATTTCAGGGTTTTCAGTCAGTCATCGGCGCCCGCCCTCCCACTGCTGACCCAATAGGCATATCAGGGTTTTCAGTCAGTCATCGGCGCCCGCCCTCCCACTACTGACCCAATATAGATTTCATGCCTTTACCAATGCCACCACACCTTCTTGCACCATAACCCTTCACACTCATCAGCTCTTTATTTATACAAGGACGTCACTCCTCCTTTTGTGCAATCGGTGGTTCCTTTTAGGAACTTTATAGGTGACTTTCTTGACTGCAGGTTAACATGACCCCTACTCACACAAGGATGATACCTTCTCTTATTACACAGCTCTTCGGGACTGTCCATCCCTTCTGGTAATATTTCATGTGAGCACAGAAAAGTTGCCAATTCCCATACAGTCTCTCTGCGTACCCTTCTTCACTTTGCCCTTTAATGTGCAGTATCAATCTGCATCTGTGTAGGCTGACAACACAAGAAGGATAAGCAAGCTCATCAGTATTGCTATTCAATTTTTAACCACATTCCATATCATTCACTACCAAGTATTGAAACACCAGGAATGCGTCCATTCCCTTAGGGTGTAGTCAATATTGGAAACCCTATCATGACCCAGCACTAGAAAAGGTGTGCACCCCCCTTTCCGATGTGCGCCATGTAGGCCCTAATCATACTCAAGCAATCTGCAATGATATAAATAAGATAGAGCATGCTCTGCGTATTAACCCTAATTATTTAGACATGCATGTTCTTGTCTAGGGTTACGGAATACTCATTCAGTTTGCAGATTTGTCTCACATGCCTTCTGGGCATAGCTTTACCATCTCACTTTCATGGTTTACCGTCATGCGGTTTGGCTGAGATATTATCAATGGCGTTTCACCCGAAACCCATTTCCAAAGCATGGGGTCTTTCCCAGCTGGTTTGGCTTCTGCAGGCCATCACACATGATCTTCCTGCAATGTGTCATCCTGGCACATTTTATCAAATAGCCAAACCGTCAGCAACATTTAGCAATAAGCTTCATATACGATTGTTCCATAACCAATCAATAGCATTCATAAATAAATTCAATATGAATTTACAATTCTGTCTCCTACAGAAATTAGTTTTCTTATCCATGAGGCTATCCTCATATTGTTTGGCTCCTGTAAGGGACACCACTCTGCCCGTTATGGCCTTATGCCTGCTGCCATACATGAGCATCCACTTACAGCATGTCCTCCTGACACATTTTCATATAATCCAAACAGTCATTAGCAATCATTAGCAAAATTTCAAATCCGAAATATTTACCAATCTGGTATCTACAACTGTTCTTATTAACAGAACTTAGAGCTCTCAACCATGAGAACCCTCTCATAACCCTTGGCTTCGACATGTGGTAGATCCCGGTCTCTACTATGGACTTATCCTCATTGCCATATGTAAGACCTTCCTACCGAAAACTGAAACTTCAATCAGCCAAACACGTTGTGAGTATCTATGCACATAATCATTCATTGCCATAACAGTCACTGAAGTGATCTCAGAATTATAACACTCAATAATTCAAACACCTTCAGCTGTTAACATTCGAAATGCAACAAAATATATACACTTCTATATATGCATCATTATCACAATTCATCAATTCGTCAATTATCATGATTGGGCTCTTCATGCGTTTACTATTCTGCATTCATAACATCTCATGAAATGATCCTAGAATTATCATCAATTCATCACTTCATTCATTATTTATTTTGCAATAACATATGCATCATCCCTATGCATTCATACAATGCATCACAAGATTTATAAAATCTCTTAATGCTCATCTACTCAGTGCTACTTTGCATTGTTTCATGAGTACTATGCATTCAAGCATATTATGATCGAAACATGACTATCTCATATATCTTGCATTTCCATAATCAGGACCACCAGTCCTCACTTGCTTTGGTTATCAAGCACATAACAATCATACACATGGCATGATACAAATTCATGTGAATGCATTTGAGATTTCTAAACGGTCATAGGGTGTAAGGATCATTTCCTTCACTAACCCACACCTCACCAAGCTTGGTAGGTTAACAGTCCCAAGCGGTATTTAATATAATATGCAAACTGTCTCAACATAACTCATACATAGTTGAAGGGATCTTACCAAATCCTTTTTCAACATTCATGCAATTTGGAACCAATAACCATTACCTATATGGTTTCCATTAACATTGTCTGATGTTACCTGATCAGTTGGCCTCTTACCAAGGCTACGCAGTCCTTTTTCAACTTTATGATCATAGATTTGTTGCACCATTCTAAGGTTGTTGGCTTCATGCAACAACATCCTCAGCACATTTAACCATGCTCTTTGTTAGCTTTGGTCCTACAACCAATACCAACATCAATAGTGATTATCATCCACAATATTCTCCATTCATGGTTCATTGCATATGCAGACTTCATTATTCTACCAATACGCAATATCCCATTTATGCACAAGCATTTCTATATGCACTATGCAATGTTTGTTAAGATGCCACCCAGTGCATATACATCTATGTAATCTCTTACATTTTTATGCCATATGACAATTTCATAATTATACGTATGATAACAAACAGAGGTTTAATAAATTCTTCCCTGTTCGGTCCCTCATCGTGACATGGAATTCCTCTTCCATATCCTGCAATTGTAGAAATTGCCCATATTGACAACAGAATTCGTTGGTCAAAACAGCCGCTGGCACTCTTCTGCACTAAATATCTATAATATATGTAGACCTCATTCAAACTCTGGTCATGTATCATTGTTCTCTGCTGGACAAGCTTTCCAACGCCTGTCTTCATGCTTCATTCTGACATCAGGTGCAGGAACTGCATCCTTTCAAAAATGACAACTTTTACTCCCATTCTGCACATTTTACACAGCTGCATTATATTCTTCAGAAATTCACAAATTACTTCATGCACGTGGAAAATATTACGTTGACAATCATAGAATTCTATTACAACCAACAACATATGAGGAGAAAACAAAAGGGGGTCAAGGGGGCTTGCCCCCTTGTGGCTCGCCACAGCAGGGCGGGTCGAGGGCAGCGCCCTCGTTTTTTTTTTTTTTTTTTTTTTTTTTTAAATTATGCTGCCGTCGCGGGGCGGTTCGCTGAATCCTGCCGCAACGGGCAGTTCTCAGAATCCGGCCGCGACAGGCGGTTCACTGATTGCTCTCACAACTGCGGGGCGGTTCACGGTAAGCTCCCACAACTGCGGGGCGACTGGCGGAATGCTCCCGCCGTTCGGGTGATTTTCGGCTCGCCTCCATTGCGGGGCGGTTCAGCGACGGCTTCCGCAACTGCGGAGCAGTTCGCCGAACGCTTCCGTAATTGCGGAGCAGTTCGCCAAACGCTTCCGCAATGGCGGGGCGATTTTCCGAACGCTCCCGCAACTGCGGAGCCATTCGGCGAAGGCTTCCGCAGTTGCGGAGCCATTCGGCGAATGCTCCCGCAATTGCGGAGCCATTCGGCGAAGGCTTCCGCAACTTCGGAGCCGTTCGCGGAATACTTTCGGGTTTCGGGGCGGTTTTCGGAAATGCCTTTTTCGGAACAACTGGCGGAATGCTTCCGCAATTTTCGGAACGATTTGCCGAAGTCTTCCGCAGTTGCGGAACGATTCGGCGAAGTCTTCCGCAGTTGCGGAACGATTCGGCGAAGTCTTCCGCAATTGCGGAACGATTCGGCGAAGTCTTCCGCAATTGCGGAACGATTCGGCGAAGTCTTCCGCAGTTTCGGAACGACTCGCCGAACTCTTCCGCGTTGCGGAACGATTCGCGGAATCCTTCCGAAATTTCGGAAGAGAATTCCTTCCGCAATTTCGGAAGAGAATTCTTTCCGAAATTTTCGATACTTAGAAAAATTTTTCTCTTAAAAACATTTTTCTCCGCTGTTTCGGAGCAGTTGGCTGAATTCTTCCGCAATTGCGGGAAGGTTCGCCGAACGCTTCCGCAATTGCGGGAAGGTTCGCGGAACTCTTCCGCAATTGCGGGAAGGTTCGCGGAACCTTTCCGCAGTTTCGGGAGGACTCCCCGAAACAGACTAAAATCAAAATTTCCAGAAATAGGCTTAAACCAAAATTTTTCAAAACTGTTAAGGAAAAATTTAAAATCTTGCCTTCTAACTGCTATCAGGTTTGGCCCATAGAGGCCCAATGCTGCAACGCAGCTCTGATACCAAATGTAATGTCCCCTCCTATCATACCAGCCTGATAGAGAGGATCATTGAGCTACAACTGGGCATCTAGCCCCATGATCTTATTCATAAGCATTCAGCTATTATAACAGGCATATGAAGATGCATAAATATTTAATTAACACAACGGAAGTAAATTTTGAATACTCATTCACCATACTTTCAAGATATTCCTCAATTAAACAATTGAAGGATAGCACACTAGAATACTTATCTTAATGAATTAGTCCCAACAACCAGCTACGCTTCTGCAACGTTCCACCCAACCGTAGGCCAGTGTGCTCCTTAATCTCTCAGCACCACTGCCACCCCCGAGATGGGCATGATCTCCACAAGGAACTAGGGAACAACAGGGTCTCACATAGCCATAGATACACCAGAATCAGCCATACCAACCAGCAATTGGGTTTCTGAGGTGGCTAGCAGATGGATGCATATAACAGCAAGGGCATAAGTGTTGGGTGTGAGGGAAATCGTTTGTACAGTGACGGGCATGATAATGATCCCCCTAAGCTTCAGAAAAACGTGGGAAGGTTAAAAACGAGCAATGGAGGTTTTGGGGAAAACCCCAGGTAGCAGAAAACGTTTTTAGGGAAAACGCCCATGGCAATTCGGGGACAAAATGAACTCCATACAGTCCCAAATCGCAGCCCCTCCTTCCCAGCTACTATACAAAACTAAAAACGAGTTTTGGGTCAAGGAGAACCCTGCGTTTTTTTTATGAAAAACGTGACTGTAACTCCCAGCCGTCTCTATCTGCATGAGAGGATGAATGCCATGGGTGAAGAATGGCTTTTGGGCCAATTTCGTGGGGGTTTTCTTGCCCAGCAAGCCAAAACTCGATTTCCCAGGTTGTTGTCTTGCCCATACACGAAAATTGACAGCCATACCTCTCCCATCCCAAGGCATTAATTGTCTCAACCAATTCTTGGAAGAATTAAAAGAGTGGGTGCATGAGACCAAATGGGTAGTTGAGGGTTCATGGGTTTCCTCAATGAAATGGCTTAACACCATGGCTCAAGGGTTTGGTTATTTTCCCTCCCTATTCCTTGTAAAGATCATGCCCCCATCTCTTTGTTGCATTGCGTAGCTGGTTGTGGGTCTTTCATTACAATTGCATATTTACATGATGTTCGTTTTTACATTGTGCACTGCTAGCACATGGACTCTATGCATCCATTCTAATTGCCGATACATAGAACGATAAATCAATGGCGGGGCCTTGGCCTTGAGCTCCTCACCATGACTAAATAACAACATTTACATCATTTACAATATTAATGCAATAGGGTCAAGCTGGGGACATTACAGCAGAACAGGTCCATAATGATTGCCACAACGGTGCCTGCGGAGGCCATTTCTCTGGCATGGCCACCGCCCAAAAGATCATTCGCGCAGGATACTTTTGGCCATCATTATTTACTGATTGCATCACCGCAGTCAAACACTGTCAAAACTGCCAACTTTTTTCCCCCAAAGCAAGAACCCCACCCGCCCCCCTTCATCCAGTCGTCACTGCCGTACCATTCTGTAAATGGGCCATCGACTTCCTCGATTGCAATCCCACATCAGCCGGCGGTCACAAACACATTATTGTGGCCGTAGATTATTTCACCAAGTGGGCGGAGGCCATGCCAACTTACAATTGCAAGGCCGACACCGCAGCACGGTTTTTTCTCAACCATGTTATCGCTCGTTTCGGAGTGCCAAAGCAACTTGTCTCAGACCACGGCTCTCACTTCGAAGACACCGTCTGGAAAGAACTATCAACCTTACTGAAATTTGAAACCATTTCTCCTCTTCTTACTACCCCCAAGGAAACGGCCAAGTCGAAGCAATCAACAAAATTTTGAAAACCATCCTCCAGCGCACTGTAGACAAACACAAATCAAATTGGCACCACATGCTCTTCCCGGCACTATGGGCATACCGCACATCAACTAAAACCGCCACGGGTTTTACCCCTTTCCACTTAGTTCACGGTGTTGAATCCGTCCTCCCCATCGAGTTCCAGATTCCGACCCTACATATGGCCGTTGAACTCCTACCGGACACTGCCCCAATTGAGCAATGCTTACTACTCCTGGAGAAGGCCGATGAAGATCGGCGCACAGCCCTCCAAACCATGGAAGCAGCCAAGAACCGATCCAAATTAAATTATGATAAACATGTCCACCCAAGAACTTTTTCTGAAGGGGACCTTGTCCTCGCCTACGATCAGGCTCATGACAAAACCGGGAAAGGAAAGTTTGTATCCATGTGGCAAGGCCCATATATTATACACGCTTGCCTCGGACAGGGGGCATACATTCTGACCGATTCAGAAGGCAACCCCCTCCGCAACCCACACGACGGGTTGTACCTCAAGCGATTTTACCCATAGTAAACTGGATGGACACCACCATCCATTACTGAACTTCATGACAGTTCTTTCCTTTTCCTGCTTTCACCAGATCCATTTTTTGACCATTTTTTTGGACGCCCTCGTCGCCTCGATTTGCGTGCTACATCCGCTGTTCTCCGTTTTTGACAATCTTTATATCGCCGGATTCAGTTTTCCACGCTTGTGATGATGCTTGAGATCATTTATCGCTCTCATGCCCATATTTTTTGGCCATTTTTCCCATGGCCCCTCGTCACCTCGGTTTGCGTGCCACATCCGTCGTTCTCCATTTTTGACAATCTTTATATCACCGGATTTAGTTTTTCGCGCTCGTGATGATGCTTGAGATCATTTCTCGCTCTCACGCCCATACTTTTCGGGCATTTTTTACTGTGCCCACCCATCACCTCGGTTCACGTGCCACATTGGCCGTAGCCCCCTTTTGACAATCTTCATGTCAACGGATCCAGTTTTCCACACTCATAATGGTGCTTGAGACCTTTTCTCGCTCTCATCAATCCCTTTTTGTTCGGTATCGTTTTACCCCTTTTGCGGGCCGAGCAATCCCTTTTACGAAAAAGGCACTTAGGGAGTTTCTGTTAAGCTCTTTTCTGACTCCTAAAACAATGAAAAGATCGCCGAGCAACCTTGCTTCCTTTCATGCTCGCTAAAATGTATCTGAAAGGGCATCTACCTGGTATAAGTTTACCCCTTTTCCGGACCTTGTAGACTAATT
Source organism: Larix kaempferi (assembly GCA_027924585.1). Taxonomy (NCBI): domain Eukaryota; kingdom Viridiplantae; phylum Streptophyta; class Pinopsida; order Pinales; family Pinaceae; genus Larix; species Larix kaempferi. The sequence goes on along the minus strand of BSBM01000451.1, from coordinate 8,883,484 downwards.
ACGAAAAAGGAATACTCTAGTCACATCGGCTAGAAGAGTTCTCCATTTGCATCATTTTATGCTTTTTCGGGCCTTGGAGAATAACTCACGAAAAAGAACACCAATGGAGTCCACTTACTGCTTTCAGACTCTCTAAACATGAAAGCGACCACGAGCAATCACCATCCTGGGCTCGTAAAACCCACAGGACAGTACTCACAACCACTGCAGAGTCTTCTTATCGTTTTTAGACTCCTTAAAAATGAAAGCACCAATGAGCACGAACAGTCCTGGGCCCACAAAATCCACAGGACAGTACCATTTCATAGCACACTTTTATACCTTCTTGGAGCTCATTAAAACTATGAAGAAGGACCCAATGGTGCTTCTCGGTGCCACAACAGATCACATCTACTCATATAGCAGCTCCCCCATTTTGGTCGCCTTTGTTCAGAGTATTCTGCAGTATGTCACCCCGAGAACCCCTCGACAGCACCCATAAGCTTGACCCCCCTCGAGAGTCAATACATACCCTTCAGTCCTTAAAAGCTATGATCCCCACACCTACAAGTCAGTTCCCTACGCTGCTAGGTCAACCATGTCATCATGCTCTGAACAAAGGAAGTTTGAGTCTACCCACTATATGACCCCAGTTACTTCCCATCCCCACAAGTATGTCAGTCCTACCATCAGTACTACCACACTTCAGTTCTAGACCTCGCGCTCCTATCAAGGAAAGATCATTGCCTTGTTAGTTGCTGGTCTCCCTCTGTCGACGACAACCAAATTTATTCCAGAGGATAGACCTAGAGGTCCCTGTGTCTTGGACTCATCACCATTTATGATGAGTACCTACGAATCATTTCGAGAGGAGTCCTCAGTGCCTCTCCAAATGGTTGTTTCTCACATGCTCGACTTCAACACCTTGATCGCATCGTTGAGACTCACACAGGGTATTGGTCCTTTCAGTTATTAGTCGAAGACCCCGGATACCTCCTGACTCTTCCACATTTGAGAGTCTACTTATGGAAACAACCAGTTACATTTTTTCTATAGATATCCGGGTTGCGCGTGGTGACAGTATTCAGATGTACCCCAGCTTTCAAACTCCCTCGAGTATACATGTACATGTACTTCTCAGATATGACTCTCAATCATTGAGTCCCTACAGATGTTGGACACCTTCAGTTTCAGCAGTTCAACCGTTATTCAAGTGTATCAGTCATTAAGATCAGTCATGTTATGATCATGAGTACAACCCAAAATGATGTCCCCTCTTGACCATTATGATGTACCAGCAGATTTTTTATGTATTTTTCAGGTCCCCCTTCTTGGGACTAATTGTTTATATATGTCTTGATACGAGCATGGGTATGCCCGCCTCGTCCATTATCAGAGATTATTCCTCATTCATATTGAGGCCATGTAATATTTTTTGTTTTTTGCAGCTTCCAAGGGCCGTGGATCCAGTATCCAACCGGTCTCTTCTCTTCCCCAAACCCAGAAAAAAGACAAAAGAACTATGATGTCTATCGGCCATACGATGAGCTCCTGCCCTCACACATCAGGGGGCAATCTGTTAACACCCAAAAAGTGCTCACTAGCTCATTTCCTTATTCACATGACCCATTTGTCCACTTTTTCACCATTTGAGCCTCTAAAGCCACCAAAAGGTCACCAAAAGACCTTAATACACCCCTTTTTCCACCTAAAATGAATATTTTTCCTCAAAAAGCATAAATAACCCTAAAAAAGGGTCCAAAATTCCCAGAAATATTAAAAAGGGAATAAAAATATTAAAAATATTCAAAAAAAGAAAAAGGAGGGAAAAGGTACCTAAACCATGTTGGTCAATACCATTAGTTTCCTCAAAACCATAATGGTATTCCCCACCACCAAAAACTATAAAAAGGTGGTAGGGGCTCCTCACTTTACATCCATCTATCATCCTATCCTCATGCTGCCAAAATCCCTTCTGAGCATTGCCCACCTTTTTGAGCCTTGCACAAACCAAGAAGCATTGGAGAAGAAGGGACCTTTGGAGTTTGGAGCTGCTCACCCTTGGAGGTATTACCATTGCAAACACTTGCTTGCCCTTATTTTTAATACAATGTTATTCTTTATTCTATTTCTTGTTCTTGTTTTTAATTCAAAAGTTTATTATGATATGCACATGCTAGTTTAGTTTAGTTTTAGATTTAGATTTACAATTGTTTTTTCTTTAATATTTGAAACTGCTGCTACTAGTTAGCAGGTGCCCATAGCACTAAGCTTGGTTGCAAAACCAAGCCAACAATAGTGGAAAAACAAGAGGCTCCATATTGCCCTGATCATGGTCCTGCACATGCGACGCACATACCCAAGTGTAGTAAAAGACATAACCAAGGTATTGACAATGCATAAATCATATAATCATAACAGTGCGTACCTGTGGGGTACTTGGTAGTCAAGGATAGAACTTTTTGAGGTACAACCCATTGAACAGGTTGTTGAGGGTAATACATTCATGGTCGATTAAGATATAGGCTCCTTTTTTGGAGACAATGCTTAATGACATAAGGGCCTTTCCATTTAGATACAAACTTCCTGGGTCTTGTTTTACCATCTTTCTTGGCATTAAACAAAAGAACAAAGTCACCTTCGGTGAAGGTGTGTGGTCACACTTGTCGATTGTAGTGTGCCTTGGAGTAGACCTTCATGGCCTCATTTTGTTGAAGAGATTCGTTCCTTTCCTCATCAAGGTGTTCCAAAGTGAATACGCATTGTTTAAGAGCAGGGGTATCTGGTAGCAACTCGACGACATATTGGAGGGTAGGGATTTGACACTCGATTGGGAGGATGGCTTCTACTCCATGTACAAGGTAAAATGGGGTAAAACCTACGGTAGTCTTGACGAAAGTGAGGTAAGCCCACAGGGATGGAAAGAGCATGTGGTTCCAGTTGGTTTTGTTTTTATCCACTGTGCGTTGGATCATAGTTTTGAGAATTTTGTTAACAACTTCAACCTACAGTATGCCTGAGGGTAGTAAGTGGTTGAAAATTCATTTTTAAAGCCTAATATCCGTGGTAGTTCCTCAAAATTTTCGTTGTGTAAGTGTATTCCGTTGTCAGAGACAAGTTGCTTGGGAACGCCAAAGCGGGATATGACATGGTTGAAGAATAACCGTGCAGTTGTTATTGCTTTACAATCAAATGTGGGCATCGCTTTGACCCATTTGTTGAATTAGTCCACGATGATGACGATATGGTGGTGACCTTTTGCTGACGCCAGACGACATTCCATAAAATCAATTTCCCATTCACAGAATGGGCCCGCAATGATGACTAGATGGAGGGGTGTAGGGGGAGACTGTGTTTTGCAGGAAAATACCTGACTATTGGCGCATATTTTGACGGTGTAAAGACAATATTTAAATACAGAGGGCCAAAAATACCATGCTCGTAATATTTTCTAGGTAGTGGCTAATCCAGAGAGGTGGCCGCCACATGCGCCTCTATGGAAATAATTGAGAACTTGTTCGGATTCTTCATGCATTATACATTATTGAAGAATAGTGTCGATGCCACGGTGATATACGATGTCTCCGATGAGGAGGTATCGTGGTGCTTGGTGTAGCATTTTATGGCGATCGTCGCGGGATAAGTGGGGAACAAATTTCAGGGTGCAGAGATAAAGGGGGATATCATCGTACCAGGGATCTTCGGTCGTAATGAGAAAGAGGTGCTCATCGGGTAGTTTTTCCTTGACGGATTTGTTAGTGATGGTGGAGGGAGGATTTGTAATGAGTTCAACTAAGGCCATGGATTTCTTGCTTTTAGGAATCACAAACTCGAGGTTGAATTCTTGTAAAATAACGATCCACCGTGAAAACTTACTATTGATAATCCTACGACTAAGTATGTATTGCATAGGGTTGGAATCAACGGCAACGGTTGTTTTTCGGAGCGAAATATAGTGGCAGAGTTTCTATACATAAAGGATGACTACAAGGGAAAGCTTCTTGTCATGGGTGTAGTTGAGTGCAGGTCCGACGAGGGTTTTGCTGACATAATATATGACATGTTCCTGATGGTTTGCGGCAGGTTGGACTAGTACGCTGGCTACAACAGAATCTGATGCAGAGATATACAATATGAAATCTTTGTAAAAGTATGGAGGAGAGACGAGGGGGGATGATGATAATGCTTGTTTAAGGGCATCAAAGGGATTTTGGGCATAGTCATCCCACTTAAATGGAAGATATTTTTTGAGAGGCCGTAAAAATCCATGGGCTTGAGTGGCATAGTCGAGAACAAAACGACAAAGAAAGTTGGGTTACCTTGGACACTCTGCAACTGGCTTCATGTTCGTGGTGCTCGTAATTCTAAGATGGATTGAACCTTGGAGGGGTTGATGGTGATACCATATTTGGAAATAATGAATCCTAACAGGAGACCAATGATGATGCAAAATACACACTTGAGGGGGTTTAAGCATATATCATACTTGCAACATCTTGTGAAGATGGTACAGAGGTCTTGAAGGTTATTGCATCATTTTTTGGACTTGGTTGTGAGGTCATCTAAAAAGGCGAGGATGATGTCAGGCAAGTCATTAAAAACATATGCCATTGCTCGCTGGAAAGTGACGCCGACGTTTTTCAAATCGAAGGACATGAATTTGCAAGCAAAGGTGCCCGATGGTGTGGTAAATGTAGTTTTATACTGATCCTGGGGGTGGATGCATATTTGGTTATATCTGGAGAACCCATCCATGAAGGAAAACATTTCACTACTAGTACACGAGTCGACGATTTGGTCGATGAATGGCATGGGAAAATTATCCTTGGGGAAGGTTAAATTGAGGTCTAGGAAATTGGTACAGACACGAATAGTTCCCTACATTTTGTTAACCGGGAGGGGGTTAGAAACCCATGATGTGTAAGTGATGGGAAAAATAAATCCGGATTGCAAGAGTTTTTAGACCTCGACTTTGATTGTGGGGGCCTTAGAAGGATGGACGAGGTGTTGTTTCTGTTGGATGGGAATGGCATCGGGCCAAGTGTTAATGTGACGTTCAACAATTGCTGGGTTAAGACCTCAAATTTATTCATAGGACCATGCAAAGACATCGTGGAACTCTTTAAATAGAGCGCGGTGAAATCAGTAATTTCCCGCGGTGAGTAGGAAGCCCCGATAGAGATGTTTTCGACGACTCCTGGTGTGATGGAGATACCAACTTGTATGGTAGGGGATATATTTTCAAGGTTACCGACTTTGAACGCATCTGGGGCGGGGATAATATTTTTAAACCAATTGATGTGACTAGGGGTAAAAAGTCTTTTGAATTGATGGTGTATTGTTGTTCAGTGGGGAGTGTGTGTGGTTCTTGCCTGCTTGCTGCTGAGGACCTATGATGGAAAGAGTCCCATGAGGGTTCATTAGCGTTCATGGCATCGATTATCTCCTCATCTATGGTGAAGATGTATTCTTCTAGTATATCCTCATATAAATACCCAGTGTCTTCAGTTTGGGAAGAATGATAAATTGAATCGAGATGCAGGATGTCAATATACTCAGGGATGGCTGCAGTGGGTGTTAGGATTTTTTTCTTGATGAAAGATTAAGGGGTCTAGCACCTCATGGGAAATTGGTGATGGGGGATCAAGTTCTGTCACGGTATCCGATGAATGTGACATGTTGTTTTCCCCATTGTGCTCTGTTGGTTTGGTATCCTCTTCGATTACTATAGGGAGGGTGGTTCCACACGGGGTAATTTTATCATCTAATTGACTTTGGGTTGTCCACAAAGTGAAAAATGCAACAATGAGAGGGAATCGAAACGAGTGGTGAGACATTAATTTGCACGAGAGACACAGTCGAGTGGTGTTTGTATGATTTAAAAACATGGCCGAGATTTGTGGATGTCGCGGTGCCTGTTGGTGGGGTATGGAATCGTCCCACCATGGGGAGGGACTAGTCGGGATCACTATAGTACCCATGCTGATAGGATCCCCTTATAGAGATGACGGAGGTGAGGTATCTTCCAAGGGTTCGGTAAGGTGAATAGTTTACAAGGCCTCCCGATAGCGAGGGCGGTCAGGGAAATGATGTTTATAGTGCCCATATTGAGAGCATATGGAACATGCATGATTCGTATGCAATGTTTTGGACTTAGTTGTGGGCGAGGGAGGTGTACCCCCATTTACCGCTAATGGAGAACGGGTGATGCTAACGGGGGTGTTAAGAAAATTCCTTAACTCTTTTAGAGTGCTACATATGTATTTTACGTGGCCTTGATTCTCGCAAAGATAACACGACGGTGTGACCCTTTGATTCGGAGTATTGATTCTCAATTCCTGATGGTTGATGCCCCTTGCTTTAGGCTTCACAGTTTCTACCAAATTAAATGTCGGGTTGGTAATATGGGGTCTTTCAACTTGGGTTGTTTGGTGCCCCAATTGATGGTTTTAATGATGACCGATTGTGGGGTAGTTGCGGATGTCATAGGTTGTGCTATCATAACTGGACGTGTTACGGGATTTACAGATATGCTAGCAGAAAAAGGGACAAAATCACAATGGGCGACTATTTTGGAAGCCATCTCTGGGAAGGGTGGTGTAAGGTACCACATCGGTATCCCCAAAGTTAGCCCATGTAGAGTTAATTGATACATAACCGGCGTCCCTTGTACACCAGTGGGAGGATACAAGAATAGGATTTGAAAAATTGGTGGTACCGATGGACTCAACATTTGTTCAATGCCATGACTCAGTGATGGTGCTGATGACAATGTTGAGGTGGAGATGGCTCCATTTTCAGTTGTGAAAATTGTGCACATCAAGCCATCGATAGATGTAGGGATATTTGGTGGTGGTCCTGAATATGCTCCTAACAAATTGGAGTCCTTGTACATACCGGGGGAAATGTCAACATATGGTTGATCATCACCCAATATAGTGGATAGGACATTATCAGGATTGCTTGTGGTATTAGGGTCATAGTAGTTAAGCTAGTCGAGGGTAACTATATTCCCATTTAAGGGAAACATCATGATACAAACTAATGAGGAGGCTACCGCCTTCATGGCGTACATGTAACTATGTCGCAAGAGGATTTTGTAGTTGAGATTAGCATCAATTACTTCGATATTGATCATAACCATCTTTCCCCCTAGCTCTATGGGCACATTTTGGTACAATCCTCTTGGTTGGGATGGTATCCCATCATATGCGCGAAGAGCGATAGATGAGGGGACCAACTTGGGGGACCCTAATTCTGTCCAGAATTTTACGGACATAATGCAAGTGGATGCGTCTTTGTCGATGATACAATGATGGATCATGAATTTTTTAACTGTGTCTAGAACTTGACATGCGACTGATGATGTTAGTCATGGATCACCTTTGTCAACATCAAAGGTCACGAGGTGCGAGTCAGAAGGGTCGACAACACTGATTGCATTGAGTAATGGCTTTCTCTGTGTTGAGAAATACTCTAGCACTTCTAATGTGGACATAGCCATGGGGGACTGAGCCAAGTCATCCACAATATTGTAATTGCGGGAAGATTTCATGTGGGGGTTACTAGGGGTATGCCTAAGTGGATATTTAAGAATCCACGAGATTTGTTCAGTATTTGGTCATGGTATTTGCAGAGGCCCCCTCGAGGGGATAGAACCGTCTTCCACTTGGGGGGTGGAAGGCCCATCATAACCCTTGGATCGTGTATGAAGGTTTATATCCAACGTATATATATTTTGGAAAGAGCCATCGCCAGGTGGACGGGGATCTTGTTCTTGTGTAACTGCCCCTTGATTGGAAAAGGGTTGCTGTAACACTGTTGTTTGTGGTTGGGGATGATTCATTACCTGAGGAGGGTTTATCACCATCTTCTTTTTAGCTTCCACTAACTATTGGAAGTCAGATATAAGAGGAGAATGATGTGTGTAATGACCATAATCGTCGTAAATGGAGCAGTAATAATTGGTTCTCAGGGGAGGATTCTTCCTTTGTTTGGGGGGATTGTTAGTCCCTGCATTTTGATCACCCGTGTTCTGGTTTTGCTGGGGGGAGGATCACCCCCTTTCCTCGCCTACTGATTTTGTTTGTTCTTACCTTTATTATTCCCTTGATTCTGTGGATTCTAGGGATTTGCGGCGTTCAAACGCTTGAATTGTTGAGCTTGTTGAACATAAATATGTTGAACTAGGTTAACCCCCAAGTGGGGGGGAGGTTGCTGACCAGTTGGGCATGGGAAAGGGTAATATGGATTATATCCCGATGGTGGGATGAATGTAGTTTGCGCTCCATAAGAGGTGGATGTAGGAGCGACTTGCACCATTGGCGGTGTAGGAACCATCATTGTTTGGCTGATGTTTGGGTATGTAGGAATGTATGGTCCATACTGTAATTGACCAACTAATCATGTTGGTACCAACTTAGGGTGTACCGATGCAAGTGGCATGGATGGGTAATATGGAACCATGTTGAATGGCACCGATGTGGTGGGAGGAACCTTTCCTAAATGGGAATTGGACCCAATAATACCATCCATCGAATGTGATGAGCCCGAAGGTGTAATATCCAATGACCGATGCCACGGGGCATCAGGGAGGATTGTGTAAAGGTATCCAGACTGTGCATATATGAGGTCGAAATGTTGTGCTTTCAGAATAGTCTCTTCCTTGCTTTGTGGAATGGAGGTGGTGACATATTTAGCTATGGCGGGTTGGAGATATTTGATAAATGAATCCAACAAAAAGGGAGGTCGTATTTCGATCTTGCATAGTGTGCGGCATCTACGCCACTCGTGGATGTGGTTTGCGATGTGGGTGGAAGTATTTTGACGAAACTCAGTGATAAGTTTGAGGCCTAGATCATGTCGGATTGGAAATTGAAATTACATAAGAAATGCAGTGGCCAATGTCGCAAATGTGGAATGGGTGACACTTTCTAGGTTTACGTACTATTTTTTTGTTGTTCCGGTGAGGGTACGCTGGAATAGGTGAAGCCTCACGGGGTCTTCTACTAGGTTGATAGATGAACATCATAAGTGCAAAGACATAATGTGGTTGGCGAGATCATCTCCCCGTTTTCCTTCAAATTTGGGAATATCGGAAGGAAGCTTGTCTGACATAGCTGGCCATGTTGCATCATGAGAAATGGGGTCATTTGTTGGTTTGGCCAAATTAGGTAGATTTAAACTAGCCATAAATGGTAAGGTAGGGACGACGGGTCTTTCCTTTCCGTTTGGGATGTGATTTCCATGAGGGGGAGACCCAGGTGGTGTTGTAAACAATAGATGACCTCCTATGAAGAGGATGGGTCAAAGGGATCCGACGGATCTCATTGGGGAGAATCCAGAGGAGTACTACTTTCGATGGGGGAAGAATTGGTGTAATTAATAAATTCTCTGAGGGGAGAAAATTTACCTAGAAAGGCGTGGCCTTGACCAAATGATCCTATTAATGCTTCTTGGGAATGATCCCGACTTGAATTCCCTATGTGTGTAATACGAGGGGGAGGTGTAATAAAACCCCTTGAAAGAGGGGATAGGCCTTCCAGTCTATGAGACTGTCTTAGGATGTTGTTTTGTTCCTCAATGGTGAAGGCTTTGTGTCAAATGAGAGTGATAATGGAATAAACACAATTGAACAAATGAAAAAATATGCCAACCACAACAGATGCAAAATGGTGCGATAAGTGAGTGATATGTGCAATGTCGGTTTTAGTGCATGAGTCCCCACATGTAGGTTCTTTTTATTACGAGTTAGTGAACTTGTAGTTAAAAAAGAAAAATAAATGTAAATTCCGTAGAATACCTAATGTCCTTCCTCTCAAAATGTAACTGGGCCTGCCAAAAGCACAATTGATGGTGATAATGGTATCCACTCACCAATCGACTAGTGGAGGTAACAAAGAGATAGTTCTACGATGATGGGGCCAATGATACAATCAAGAAGACTTGGAAACACCTCCCAACGACAATAGCTAACTTCAGGATTCAATTGCACTCACAATTGCTCCTTAGTGATATCCTTAGTTGGGCCACTAAGATACCTTGAGTCAAGTGTGGATCAGTGGTTTGGCCTGCATGGTATAGTTTCGTCTCCCTACAACAAGCCGAGTGGCTTGTAGGGGAGAGTAGGGCAGCTATACCTCGACGTTCACCTCCTTGGTCATGGCGCACTTCTGATCCAAGTTTTCTTTTAACACTTGCTTATAGCAGGGTTTTGTAAGTGCCCTATGAGACAATAATGCTATGTTTCAAAATATTACTAATGAAACTAGATTGGTGCACATTAATGGATGCTTAGCCCAATCAATCCTACCTAACTAAAATATTGTTTTGTGACCTCCTGTGGAGGATTTTAGTTGGTTAAGACAATTGCAATGTTGATTTTAAGGGGTTTTAATGTTTCACTTATCGAGTGTAGGAGGGGTATTTCACAATCCCTACCTTTCCAATTCACCAAGCTCACATGAAGTGCGAGGTAAAGAGCATACTGGGATTGGAAGAGTCTTTAGGCCTCTTATTGTGTGCTAGTGGAGGAAACACATGTGATGAAAGCAAAAAGTTGATTTTATTGGAAAATTAACTAAAAGAGTATATCAAGTAATGTGTACTTCTAACTCTAAGAGATGCTCATGGTGCTTTGCAAAATACAAATATTCTAACTAATAGAAAAGTGTGCAATGGAGGTATTTCACATTTCTCACCCTTTTTTGATTCACCAAGATCACATGAAGTGCGAGGTGAAGAGCATACTTTAGGCGACAAGTGTCTTTAGGTCCTTGCTTATGTGAAAAAAGTGTTTTCTATACTAGCAATACTATTAAAAACAACATGTCAATTTCATGCATAAAGAAGAAATGGTCTTTAATACTAGTGACAATAATAGGGCCCGTTGAAAGCCTCAAAGTTGGTTACCTAGGTAAGTTTCAAGAGAGGTGTACTCTTTATTTCCTAATATTGGTCTAGGTGCACTAATTACTAAGAAATTAAGTAATTGGGTGAATTAGCCTTAATTTAGGTTCACTAGTAAGCAACAATTGGGCTTCCAAACTAAGCTATGCAGATAAAAAGCAAATAAACAATAGTAGCACGGCTAAACTAGACTCTTCCACACAGGTTAATACAAAATAGACGCATTGTAGTGCGTGTAATACACTAACCTTTCACGTGGGTGCGATGGGTGCTGTAGCGTAGGTATGACATTGGTAACCCGCGCTATGCACGTGACTGTATGATTCGATTCCACGCTATAGGTGCGACAGAGACGCTGGGAACCGCGCAACTGCGGAAAAATAAATTGGGCCAAATTCTGGAAGGAAGAGGTGGATTGCACGATCTCCTGCAATTGACAAATGCCCAGAATTAGCTACTTAGCATAAAACAACCTAGTTTAAAAAGAAATGAACAAAAATAAGTGTGGTTTCCATTATAGCTGTTATGGAAAAAATTGCACAAGTGGACCCTTCCACTTGGTGAGGGGCTAAGCCTTGTAGGTTGCTTCAAGGCCTCAGTCCTTGAAGCCCCTTTTGGTGGTTGGTGGTATTCCTCCAAGTGATTCTGCAAGAGATTGTTAGAGTAGTTCACATTCAAACATGAAAATATTAATAAAAACAAAATGAAAGAGATGGGGGGAGAATGCAAACTTCAACAACAACCAAATATATGCTAAACCACTCTTGTATTTCCCAATGGAATAGTTTTACAACACCTAGGAGGTGAAGGCTTCAAGGGAATCCAAAAATATCCCTTAGGGAGTCCTTTCTTGTCCAAATTAAATGCTAAGTAGGTGGAAGAACAAAAAACTTACCCCTTGATGGTAGGTGGAAAGCAATCTTGGGAATGCTCACAATGGTAGGAAATGGTGGGCTATGAGGAAGCTCCAACTCAAATCCAACAGCATAAAATTGCTCTAATTTCTATCTACCAAATGCATGCCAATGGATTCCTTTTATAAGCCAAGAGGTGGCCATTAAACAACTAGATCCAAATGTGAACTCTTCTCCTTCATGAACTAGTTCCAAGGTACATAAGGGGGGATGATTAATGCCCCCAAGTGTGTGAGGAGCCGAATTCTTATCCTTGGGGAGGATTGCGTATTTAATGCGCCGCTAGGTGTGAGTGGTCCTTTCATTTTTATAGTAGCGCAGCTATTGAAGGAAAAGACGCACGGGTGTAGTGCGAGAATTGTTCAGGTAACCTGTGCTATAGCATGGGTCAACTGTGTAATACCCACACTACCCTTTGTTTTGATTGTTTCTTGGAACTTGTGGACTCATGTTCTGTTTTGGATTTGTTGAGGATGCCCGTGGTGAGATGCATTCTTTATGTTGATGACGCTTTACTGGATGGATTTCCCAAATGTCGCATGTGTGTGACTTTTAGTCGTTAACAAACCCCGTTTATGAGAAATAAATGATGTCCATATTACTATATGTAGTTAAGAAATCATGTCATTACTCAATAGGAAGACACTTCAGAGTAAAAAAATCATGATAGTTTGAAGTACTTCTTATAACAATGACTATCTTAAGAAAAGCAACAAAAATGGGTTACAAATATTCTAGGTTATTACTTTCAATTTATCTACAAAAAGGGAAAGAAAATGTAGTGGTGGATGCACCTTTCATTTAGAGTGAAAAGGGAATATGGTCATACCAATCACAAAATACTAGATGGAACATAAGAATACTTGAATTGTTAGTTGGTTGAATGAGAAAGGGATTTATGAAAAGTAAGGAGAAACTTGGCTCGTTAAATTTATTTCCTTAGCTTACTTAACTTAACATAACATAACATAGCTTATTATTGTTGGCCTTGGATTCTTGGGAAAAGGGATGGATAAGGAGAAAAGTTGCGCTCATTGATATTTGGATATAATTTATCTTCTATAGGTAAAACTCTTTCAAGGAAAGAAGAAGACATTGAGGCATTAATTTGTGCTATAATGATTTTACTAGATGTTTGGGTGGGATAAGCAAGGATATAATGGAAATAGGACCATAATACAATGTAGTTCATTAAACAATTACAGCATGACCCTAATACATCATATGAATTTGTGTAGAATAATTATTCACTTTGGTATAAGGATCACTTGTATTTATGTTGGAATTCCATCTCAAACATAATGTATTTTCAAAACGACACACTTATGCACCTACAAGGATAAACTTATGATTTATGTAAACTTATTACAAGATCAAGAAGGATTATCTTAGGAAGGGTCTTAAATTTGATGCTCAAAATTTGATAGTGGAACTTCTAGTTTTCCAACAGAAAAAGGAGAGAGGATCAAGACCTCGGGTCTTCTAAAACCATTAGCCATACTAAGTCAACATTGGGAAAAGATATAAATGGATTTGATCATGAGTCATCCAAATTTTAAATGGAATAATGTCATCATGGTTGTCGTATATTGATTCACAAAGATTGCTCATTTTTATGCATTTTCTCATCCTTTTAAATCAAGTACTATAACTATACCCTTCAATGTGGAAATCCAAATTTTATTATGAGCGATAGAGATTCAGTTTTCACTGGTAATTTTTGGATTGAGTTGATTTCTTGCGTGGGTACTCAATTGGCCCATGGATCTTCTTAACATATCCAATATGATGGGAAAACTATGATTGCGAATATATGTCTAGAATATTTTCTCCATTATTTTGCATTTGATAAAAAATCACAATGAGTCATACGATTACATTTGGAAAAATGGTGGCACCACACTTCCTTCCCTACATTGTCCAAATATGTTTCAATTATGATATTATATGGGTATCATCCTCCATCCATCATATCACCCTTGAGAGACAAACCTACGGTTCAAGCAATTGATGATAACATCCGGTGCCAAAAAAGAGGATCTCTTATTATTGAAGGTCAACTGAACTGAAGCACAAAACATGATGAATTGACAAGTAAATCAACATAATTCAATGAAAGGAACTTTGAAGTTATAGATTGAGTATTTTTGAGGGAACAACCATACAAATAGATGTCCTTCAAGCAATGAAAGAGGCACAATAATTATCACCCAAGTACTATCACAACTAGTTTTAATTGTGAATTTTGACATCCTCCTACTGTTAATATGTTGGAAGCAATGGCATAAGCAAAATTAGAAAAACATAGAAAAAAAATAATCAAGATCCCAACAACCCATTAGGACCATTGTAATTTCAACACGAATTGAATGCCACGTGGAAAGAATTTGCTTTTAAAAATAACAATGCTTGTCAGAAGACCGATAATTTTTTTGATGGAATAGCATTTTTGGATTCTTGAAATCTTTGTAGTGAGAGGATGCATTATTGATAGTGTGAAGATAATTCATCACATATATCATTGATATTATGAAAATGGTTGTTGGTAGTGTGACGATCATTAGTCACAAGTCCAAGGATAGTTAGCTGCAATTGTGATTGTGATTAGTTCCATGTGGCAGGTGTTGTTTTCTTAAAAAAATAACTATTGTTGGAAAAATAATGGAAAGTGTGATGTGTTTCTTTTTGTGGCAATGGTAGGTCTACTGGATTTCCGATGGCATGTAATAAAAAAGCTGATAGTTCCCATTAGCTTGTTGAGATGGTTTCACAGTCCGGACACCTACATGATTCAGAAATATGATGATAAGTACCATACAAAAAATTACTGTGATCCAATCCTCTTTTTGTAACACAACGTTTATAGTAGAACATTAAGCAGGACCAACCAAATTGCCCCTTTTTCTAAAAGCCTAGAGCCATTGATGCTAAAATTCCATTCCCGAAATGGTACATGAACTTTAGAGTGTACACCCCTAGTACCTAACATTCTAGAGTTTGACCATGGTGAGGAGGTGGAGTAGGAAACACATTTAGATATATTCAAAAAGTTTAAATTATTATCCTTCTATGGATTTCCTTATCTCTACGTCAAGCTAACTATCCCATTTAGCAGGATGCCATTTGTGATAATCTTAAAACATATTTCATTATGGATTTATATATCTATTATGTTAAAGTAGATTTGAATTAATAGGCACTAATAGTGCAACTTCAACAATTCCCCAATCTCATAAGCGATTTCAAACATTTCCATGGTTTGAGAGAACTTAACTACTACCCATAAAACAACAATTGACTTATCAATAATCAAAACTGTTGGAGAACTACAATCATCTTGGGAAGCATTGGTAGGGATGCAGTCAAAGGAAAATATGGATTCAAAGACCTTTGGTTAGGTTTATAGGGCTTTAGCAATGCCTCCTTCATTAAAAATTGAATCATGGCCTCGATAGGAATGCAACCCATGAAGTATCCCGACAATGTTTTCCTATATTCATGGCTAATAATATCAACGTTAGAAAAGGATATATCAATTGGTGTTTAATTAAATTCAATTGGATCATCTCATTGTATCCCTTGGGGATAAACTACCTTGGTGTCTTTGGAGGTGCCATTATGATCTTTTTCACTAGGCACATGATTACCAATAATACTTAGAATACTTAGAGTATAATTAGGATCAAATGATCCATTTTTTAGCTCAATGGTAGTGATTATGGGATTTCATAGGCCCTAAGTCAGGAAGCTGGGGAAATAATGGCTAGATAAGTCAATAAAAAAAGACATGTAGTAAATGCAAGGAAAGGACAATAAGAGTAAGGTGGGTTATACATCGTACACCTTTAGTTATGTTTGTTGACTTAAGTAACAATTTATTTTGACTAACTTTGAGGGTAGACAACAACATTGTAATTTAGGCATTATCAAGTATTAATTGATATTTGATATGACAACGTGATTGAGTTTTCAAATGTATCTATCATGGTTTTTATTATCTTAATTTAGATAAAAGATGATAAATTGAAAAAAAATAGTAGTAGAATATATTTTTATTTCAAATAATCTATAAATGGTTTATTATGCTCTTTTATAGAGACATGTTTTTTAAAACTAATAAGTACAAATACAAATTCTAAGCACTCACATATAATATTTCTCCCTAACATTATTACAAAAGTTGTACATGAAAAATGCCATGATTCTTACACTAATAAAACTATGATATCCAACCTTTAATATCAATGACTTTATTTCTAAGGTTATCATTTCTTATGTGTTGTGCAATCACATATAATATTTTTCCTTCATATTATTACAAAAGTTGTACATGAAAAATGGCACGATTCTGACTTTATTTCTAAGGTTATCATTTCTGATGTGTTGTGTCAATGTCTTCCTTTTGAAGCGATTGTACAATGATAGATATAGGCACACAACGTACACTATAATTTAATTTCTCATGTGTTGTGTCAATGTCTTTCTCTTGAAGCGATTCCACAATGATAGATAGATATAGGCATTTATCTGACAAACAACGTAAACTATAATTTATAAGAGATAGAGGGAAAATCTTTACCTTATTGAATTGTAATATTAACTAACTTCAAATGTGAATGTTAACATGATAGAAGTTATTTGTGGTGAGCACACTTTTTAGTTTGCAAGCACATTACTAATACATAATTAGAAATGTTTTTAAGGACATTGCTTTCTAAAACACCAAAATTCAATTTATTTCCATTCCCGTATGTAAAAATGAAAAATAATGAACAATTAACTTTATTCAAGCCTTTTATTTCCTTATAAAAGTGTGCCCCCGGGATTTAGATAGTACCTGCGCTTTTTTTTCTTGTGCACTTTGGTTGTAAATGTTTCATATATTTCCTCTATATTGATATTTTTTAGGCACCTAATGGAAATATAAAATTATTTAATAAATTGTTATAGTGTCTTTTGCCACAGTTTATCCCAAGACGTTATGATAGCCGATCTTATCCCTTCTTCTAGTTGCAGACACCCCTTTTCCCTTGTGCCATTATGTACAATCATATATCTTGAGAAATTCCCTTCAAAAACCTTTATTTATGAAGATGTACGCCCCCTATGGTTGAACAACTTGAGTATATGTAGCCTATATATGTCCAACTCGCAT
This sequence comes from Larix kaempferi, assembly GCA_027924585.1. Classification (NCBI taxonomy): domain Eukaryota; kingdom Viridiplantae; phylum Streptophyta; class Pinopsida; order Pinales; family Pinaceae; genus Larix; species Larix kaempferi. The sequence continues at coordinate 8,866,528 of BSBM01000451.1, read as the reverse complement.
ACATGTCCGTTCAAGGGTAACACATAAAATAAAAAGTTATCTCATGGGTTTAATTTTAGTTGAGACCATTTTATAATTCCCAAATCTCGTAAATAACCACTCCTAACCCCCTAATTGCTCCTCACAAACTATAAAAGAGCATAGGTGAGAGAAAAGTTGGTCACTATTACCTTGGCTAATTCTTGGTAAAAGCTTTTCTTGGAGAACAAACCCTCTTTATGATTAGATTGCACAACCCATTTCCCTTTCCTACAACATCCCTCACTCCTTATGTGGAAATCTTGTTTTCCATCCTTCTCATTGCAAGCAAAATATGCTAGAGAATCCTTATATTCATTTGAGCATACTTTGTATTTGTCACGTCCCCACTGACCTACCTGGCCACTGGAGACCATGATCCATTTTTTTCCTCAAACATCCACTGAGTGCCCATACACACAGTCGGGAGAGCTCGGGTTCGCAATCTTCACTCCGCAACAGCGAAACCGGCAATCCGCATCCCGAAACCCGCAACCCGCAGTTGCGGATTCGGAAATGCGGAAATCCCAAAACGCTAACTTCGAACATGGAGATCCCGCAACCCGAAACCCGAACCCCGCAATTTCGGATTCGGAATTGCGGAAATCCTCAACGCATAACTTTCTAACTTGGAGATCCCGCAACCAGCAACCCGAAACCCGAAACCTGCAATTTCGGATTCGGAATTGCAGAAATCTCCAATGCATAACTTTCAAACTTGGAGATCCCGCAACCCGATACCCACAATTTCGGATTTGGAATTGTGGAAATCCCGTCTCTGCAATATAATTATCCTCAAAACTTCTAAAGGGAATAACTCCTTCCTCCAGCATCCAAATGGGGCAACGTTGGTACCATTGGAAAGCTCTTGGAGAGATATATCCAATGGTAGAATCCCTCTTGATCCGGTGAGACATCTAACTTCCTCATTTCCTTCTCTGAAGTTCTGCCTATATTCCCACTTAAACACTTCCAACCTTCCTCCTACCAAGGTCTTCCTTTCCATCTGTTCCACGGAGGTTTCTGAAACCACTTCCAGGCTTCCCTCCCCCCTTAGGGATCAGGTGTAAGTATACATCACCTTCACAGGTTCGTTAGGCATAAACATTAATCTTCAATAATGAAACACTATCATTCATTATAACATGTAGAATGCATTAACAGATTTAATCCACACATCTATCTTATGCAAGAATTACAAGGCATTAAACTCATGCAATATAAGATACACACACGATAGTGAATTCAGCCTCTTACTCAGACTTGTACATATGACTTCATGTCAATCCCATGCACACACATACATCCACAGTTCCATAATTATAGACAAGCATTCATAACTCCACAAAGGGACATGAGAAACCATTTCATCACAATGAACAACATCATTTGACATAGCAAGAAATACTTATCTTTCAATTCCGAAGCAACAGGCTAAGTGAGAGCAAAATTCCACCCAACCTTAGATCTTTGTATAGCCTATACTATTTCAGCTGAGAGATCACCCCCGAGCTGGGCAGTGTATCCACTAAGGAGGGCTAACAGGTCCTCTCACAGTCAGGGCTCCATTCTCATGCTAGACCAGTCTGTAGTTGGTTTTATCAAGCATTCCAGGGCACCTACCCATGCTAAGCCAACCTACAAGGTTATCAAGCAATTCAGGGACAACAAAGAAGGCGTTGCTAAGCCAGTGAGCTCAACCACAGAGCTGCAGGCATCTCAACACTCAGTTGACCTGGCACCCACAATACCTACCACATCCAACACAAGGAATATCTACATCACTGCTACACAGTCTCTCAAGGCATCTTCCCTTCGAGTGCTATTCCAGGATGGGCATAGAAAGGTCCAGTTGCTCTCAGTCAACCTGGCACCCACAATACCTACCACATCCAACACAAGGAAGATCCTATCACTGTTGCACAGTCTCTCACGGTCCTTCCCTTCCAGTGCTATTCCAGGATGAGCATAGAAAGGTCCAGTCATTAATTCATTAAGACTATAGCCTTCACTGGGTTTATCAAGCAACCCAACTCTCTCCCACAGTTCAAAAACTGATTCGTTACCAGGATTGGGGTTTCCTCACGACCGCTTTTCCCATACCACTCTGCAACATCTTCTATCAATACCACACTGTCCCTGTAATTGGGGTTTACAAACAGGGTGGTTAAGGCTATTACTCTCGGCTCTTTCTCCCACATCGGAAGCACAATTAACCTCATATTTACCCTTTTCCCGGACTGGTTTGGCGCATACAGGAAATACAGGAATGAATTCTCTGCGAGGGTCGATGGCTCGTGAATGGAAAAGTGCGTGCAAGGGCGAGTGAGGGCGTGAGTGAGGAGTCCCCCTGTCTGTGTATGCTTGCATGTGTGTATCCCCTCCATCCCCTATCTTCCAAATAGTCAAACAGGTTCCGCGAGTTTCCCCAGGCGATTGAGTGTCGTCCTATTCAAGCGATCAGAGCCATGCCCCGCCATACGAAATCACAGGCATGCTCCATACTCCAGTGGCCTCAGCCATCAGTGTTCTCAACCACCCACTGCAGTTGTATTAATGTCAGCAGGGAGTTCAAATGGGTTCCGAGTTAGACATGTGGCAATATGGGCAACCAATCCCAAAACCCCTCACCTCTCCCTAGTAAATACACATGGACCCTTCTCATTCGTTGCCTCGTTAGCCATATTCTTGGTTATTTTATTCATTCAGTAAGAATTAAATCATTTACATTCCTTCATGGCTTAATCAACCCATGAATAATCAAACTGTCCAAATATTTGCCTAAGCAAATAACCTTAAACATCCACTAGTGGGGCCTTGGCCTTGAGCTCCACACTACGGAAAATACACACACTGTACATATACAATATTTACATCAAATCCAAACACATCAAGGGAAAAATGGGGTATTACAACTCCCTCTCCCTTAAAATAACACCGTCCTCGGTGTTCTCAAAATTGAACAAAAATGGGAATGCCTCCTTCATGGTATCCTCTAGCTCCCATGTGGCCTCTTCTAGGCTAGGGTGCCTCCATTGCACCTTTACTTGCCCTATGGCCCGGTTTCGGAGCAGGGTAACCTTCTTGTCGAGGATGCATGTAGGCTCCACCTATAACTCTCCCTCTGGTTCCCCCTGTATCACATGCCAATCAATGATATGATTAGGATCATGTACATATTTCTTAAGCAAAGACACATGGAAAACATTATGAGCTTTCATGTTAGCAGGCAATGCAATTCTATATGCAATAGGCCCTATCCTATCAAGGACTTCAAATGGCCCACAATATCTTGGTGCCATCTTAGCACAACTTCCCAACTTCATGGAACTCTTCCTGGGTCTCACTCTCAAGTAGACATGATCCCCAATCTGAAATTCCTTATGCACTCTTTTCAGATCTGTATAACTCTTCTGCCTGTCCTGTGCTGTCTTCAAATTCTGCCTGATCTTAACAACTTCCTATTCCATCTCCTCAATCATCTCTGGTCCAAGCACTACTCTGTCAACTGGACTGTCCCATCTCACTGGAGTTCGACATCCTTTTCCATACAACACTTCAAAAGGACTCATCTTCAATTATGCTTGATGCACATTGTTGTAAGCAAATTCCACTAAGTGTAAATAGTCTTCCCACTTAGATGGCTTATCCATCACATACATCCTTAACATATCTTCAAGGATCTGATTCACTCTCTCACTGACCATCTATCTGAGGATGATAGGTTGTGATAAATTTCAACTAAGTTCCCAAACCTTGGAACAATCCTTTCCAAAAATTGGAGGTGAACTTTGTGTCGCAATCTGAAACTATTGCCTTGGGCAATCCATGCAGTATGAATATCTCCCTCATGAAGATATCTACAATGTCATTAGCCTTGTGGGTGGACTTGATTGGAATGAAATGAGCTACCTTTGATAGATTGTCCACCACAACCATGATTGAATCATGCTTCTTCACTGTCATAGGCAATCCTGTTATGAAATCCATAGAAATCATTTCCCACTTCCATTTTGGAATGGGCAACGGCTGCAACAATCCTGCTGGATGTTGGTGCTCTGCCTTGACCTGTTGGCACTTCTGACATCTAGCAATGTACGCATCTATGTATTTCTTCACACTGTGCCAAAAGTACTTCTTTCTTGCTGCTGTTATAGTCTTATGATATCCTGGGTGCCCTGAGTATGGATTCTGATGTATCTCATCCATCACCAACTTCTTCAAATCTGCACTGTTGGGAATGTATAGTTTGGTGTTCTGATAAATGAGAACATCATCCTCACCTAGCTGATATCTTGCATACTTCTCCTCTATAACATTCTGCTGCAATTTCTCTTTAATCTGGAGATAGACTTCATCACTATCTTGAGCCTCTAAAATTATTGCCTTCAAATCTGATTCACATCTACTTATTGCTGCAATATGGAATCTCCTGCTGAGTGCATCAACAACCTTATTCTCTTTACCTTTGACATGCTTAATCTCCAAATAAAACTCACAAAGAAATTCCATCCATCTAGTTTTCCTTGCATTCAGATTTGGATGGTCAAACAAGTACTTCAAACTCATATGATCAGTTCTGAGCTCAAATCTCCTTCCCAAAAGATAATGTCTCCATCTTTGTAGAGCGTGAATTATGGCTGCTAGCTCTAAGTTATGGGTGGAATACTTCCTTTCATGCTCTTTCAACTTCCTTGACTCATAACAAATTACAGAACCCTCTTGCATTAGCACTCCACCGAGTCCTTCAATGCAAGCATCAGTGCATACCACAAAATATTTACTTGGATCTGCAATCTTCAACACAGGTGTACTAGTAAGCAATTCCTTCAACTGCTGGAAACTTCTTTCACATTTTTTAGACCATGTGAACTTGATGTCCTTCCTCTGCAAGGAAGTAATTGGATGGGCTATCCTGGAGAAGCCCTCAATGAACCTCCTGTAATAACCAGCAAGGCCCATAAAATATATAACATCCGCTGCATTCCTTGGAGTGGACCAATCCATGATGGCCTCAATCGTTTCTAGATCTACTGCAATGCCTTATGCTAATATAATATGGCCCAAATACCGCACCTTCTCTTGATAAAAGTTACATTTAATCAGATTAGCATACAACTGGTGCTCCCTAAGGACTTGCAATACCATTCTCAAATGCTCATCGTGTTCTTCTTCATTCTTTGAATACACAAGGATATCATCCAAGAACACAATTGCAAACCTGTCCAAGTACTTGCTGAAGACACTGAGACACATGAACGTAGTAGGTGCATTGATAAGACCAAATGGTACCACTGTAAATTCATAATGACCATACCTAGTTCTAAAGGCTGTCTTATGAATGTCTTCTTCCTTAATCCTCACTTGGTGGTACCCAGACCTCAAGTCAATCTTTGAAAACACTCTAGCTTCCTTCATTTGATCAAACAAGTCATCAATCCTTGGCAAGGGATACTTGTTCTTAACTGTCACCTTATTGAGCTGCCTGTAATCAATACATAGCCTCAATGTTCCATCCTTCTTCTTAACAAACAACACTGGTGCACCCCATGGGGATACACTCGATTTGATATATTCCTTATCCATTAACTCATGCAGCTGCATCTTCAACTCTACCAACTCTAGTGTGCTCATTCTATAAGGAGCTTTGGAGACGGGTGTTGCTCCTAGAACAAGATTAATGGAAAAGTCAATATCTCTCTTAGGTGGAAACCCTGGAACTTCATCTGGAAACACATCCTGATACTCCTACAATATCTGGAAGTCTTCTATCCTGGGTCCTTTATCTCCTGCTGAGTCTGATATATGTACAACATATAACTGACAACCATTTTTATAACACTTTCTTAATTGCAGAGCTGAAATCTTCCTTACTGAAACATGCTTTGGAATCCCTTTAACCATCCTTGGTTGGCCTTCATCATCAAGGGATTCCAATGCTTTCTCATAATAGTCCACCTTGGATTTGTGCCTTTCCAGCCAATCCATGCCAATTAGGGCATCATATGATCCCAATGGCAAGATATTTAATTCAGCATGTGTGAGGAGTCCATTCAATTCTATAGGACACTCCTTCACTACTTCACTTACCTTTCTCTTGGTACCGGTGTCCAATTGAACTAGACAAGCCTTCTTATGTCTTACTTTAACAAGAGAACAACTTCCAACTATCTTAGGAGATACTAAACTATGAGTGGATGTAATGTCTCTTGTTAGAAATTTTATTAAAATGACAAATTTTCACTTTTTTCCCTAGTTAGACCTTTGACTAGTTTTGAGCTCTAGGTCCCCAAATTGCTCCAATTGCTCCCAAATATTCTGAGAAGGTATATCGATGATGTTAAAACATAAATATGTGTTTCAGGGATGCTTTTGGACCTTTAAAATACTTCTACAAATCCTCTTTCAATTCTAGCCAATGTAGGGAATTTTACTAGTAATTTCCCTTTGACTAGTATTGGTCTCTAGGTCTCAAATTGACTCCAAATGCCTTCAAATATTCAAGGAAGGTGTATGAATGATATTAGGTCTTGAATATTATGTTCATGGATGATATATGGCCACCAAAATACCTCTGAAAACTCTCTTAATATTCTGGACCAAGTATGCAATTTTACTAGTAATTTGGGGTTCAAATCCCCCTGGGATAAGTACTGAAAATGGCTTCCCAAATGCCTCCAAACCCACTGAAATTGATGAAAAGAAGAAGGGAATGTATTAAGGATATTATTAAGGTCTCATGTGCACCATTAATTGATTATTATATCTGTTCCAACCCTCTCCCATTCAGCTGCAAAAATCACCCATTCGACCCTTGGGGATATGACATTATTTCTTCTCACAATGCAATTAAACTAAGTAAAAATACTTCAAATGATCAAGTACAATACATGAAACTTGTAAAATACATCCATGGCAGTCTATTAATCACAAATGTATCATATAATCATCCATTCATTCGAAATCATTAGCATTACATTGGTTCACAACAAGGTAGTGGGGAAATGACACTGTTCTTTCATTAAAAATGAGATTTACACATTTCTACTTGGAATTTCGACCTAAATTTTTTTGGAGATGAAGAAAAAAGTATTTAATTCATATTAAAAAATAAATTGGGAATTAGAATCTCCCCCAAAGAGTACAATAGCTCACCAAAAACGCCCTCCCTCAAGGATCAATAATATGCCATCAAAATTGGAAATGGTTGAAGGAGTGAGCTACAATAGAAGAAACCATGAGCTTCCATGTAGCTTACACCTGAAAATAAATACTCCATTAAATCTCCAAATGCAAGGTCTGAATGGAATTTCCAATTACCAACTTGGATGGGAATCATTCACCCTTGAAATTGGCTATGGCAAGAAACTAGTCATCCACTAGCTCTCCCTCTTCACAAATGCAATTGCAAATTCTACAAATGATCAAAATATGGTTTCATTCTTTGTTATTGATATTTATAAACTTCTATGTCCTCTATGGGTCGAATTTATTCCAAGAGAATCATGCCAACTCAAGTTGGGAAGAGATTCCAAAGAACGCCACTTGTACAACAATTCCTAGTCTCCCACTTCCACCAAATCACATGTGGAAGCATCTTAGATTCCCTAACACCCTTGAGCGCACTATTGGAGTCTATTTTTAGCCCTGACATGTAATATATGTCATATGTCAGCCTTCAGGTCTGATTTGTGTCATAGGTGTCATAGCATATTCATCATTGTTATCATAGAGCTAGGGAATCTAGCCCAAGTGTCTCACTAGCTCCAAATTGCCTCTTCCTCTTCCAAGGGAGTTACTCTTCCTCTATATTTCGACCTCATTGACTCATGCCAAGTATTATTGACCTTATAACTCATCCCAAGAACATTAGGCTTCCCATGGATTCAAAATTGCAAGAAGAGGATGCCATGTGGCACATAAATTCTAGCTTGTGTGGGTCCCACTTCCTCCATGTGTCTTCATGATCAAATGCCACTTTGATTTTCACTTGTATATATTTATTCATCTCCTTTATTAAATATTTATGCCATCCTAATGTTGCAACACCATTTATTATCCCCATTATTCCAAATCCCAAAGCTTCCACCCCAAACCTAGGAAACTAGTAATTTTCCTCCTTGGCAATTATTTAACCCTTAACATCAATTTGACAAACTCTAATGAATATGGCCAATGTGATTAGGCCATTGTGACCCAATGCCAAATTTGGGACATGAAAAATCCTCCCTTCCCAATATTGCTTGTCCTCAAGCAATTTCAAACATGGGTGTTGAAGAACCTGCTTTCTGTATAATTCTTTGAAGTTTCCATTGAATTGCCCAACCTTGAATCTTTGAGTTTCCATGAAGATTTTAGAGAGGAACCACCATGCTTGCTGCTGCACTAATATGATAAAAATCACTTTATTAAGTGGGAAATCCATCTCCCATACTGCTTGTTTCCCCAAAAAATTTGAAACCAATGAGATAAAAATTATTCCAGGGTCCCATTGCTTGTATTGCACCCCAACAATTAAGATTGCTCTCCAACCCACACCATTAGATAAGAGGATTCCCGGACCCCATTTTCTTGTATGCATTCTTCCAAACATCATGAGTATAAAATATATATCATCAAAGTACATAACAACATAATAAAAATGTACATCAATGAGGTTCTTCATCAAAGAATCATGAAAGTGCTTATACCTCCAAGTAAGTAGACCACCATTTTCCAAGTGCATACAAGCTTCAAGTGACCAATCAAATCTGCTCCAATGACATAGGTGAGGATCCCATGTCCTATAATGCTGCTCCAAAAGGATGTGATATGCATCAAAATATTCATCCATGTATTCTTTCATCCAAGAAGTGAATGAATAATCTCCACTAAAATATGAACCAATAATGAGCATAAAAAACAAGGAGGCTTCAAAGGACTCAAATAAGTCTCATCCATACATCCATGAATGTGAGAATCATAAAGATGTAACAAAGCATGTGGCTACCAACAAAAATGTTCTCCCATCATAAATCTATTCACCCAAGTGTTAGATGAAGTTCCTCTAACATCAAATGAACCAAGTGTCGAGCAAGAAAAACCATGAGTCTTCAAGTGACTCAAATGCATATCATTGGTGCATCCATGTAGATGTGCATCATCATAAAGTGATAAATGATGTTGCTGCAAATGTAAATAAGAATGTGCTCCAACCAGATCATCATAAAAAGAAAATCTATGAGTTCCATACTCCTCATGTGGAACCATAAAAAAGAACCCTTTCACCCATTCTTCATTGAGACTAATGCTGCAAAACATGGAATTGTAGGATGTAGGAGAATGAACTAACTCACCCAAATGATCAAAAAGTGAAAAGTTTCATCATAGTAAGGATCCATATGGGTAGTATCATGCAGCTCCTTCAAAAGTGTGAAACCTTTGTCATATATTGGTTCCAATGTAGAGGAATAATGCTCTTCTTTAAAAATTGCATAACCTTCATCAAGAGACAATTCAAGTTCCTCTTCCACCACATCAAGTGTTTGGATCTCTTCAAGTTCATATTCAAACACATTAAGCACATTCAAATTCTCACATTTCTCATGATCCACCATGTCATGAGAATCCTCCAAACAATCTACCATTTGACAATCTGAAACATAGGAGGAAAAACAAGTATCTTGCAACTTTTCAAGAAGTTGCTCATTTTGAATTGTGAGCTTATGCATATCCTCATTATTATTCAAGTATGCATCATGTAACAATTCATTAAGCTCAAACAAATGGTTTCTATAAAAAAAAAAGACATGAAATTATCTTTGATGTGGCACATTGCTCTTTGAATCTTCTCCATGTCTTCAAGGAAGGATGTTTCCTCCAATGAAGTAGCTCTCCAACAAGAATTTGACACCAATGCTTGAGTGTCATGGAGAATGCTAAGGGACTCTTGGATCTTCTTTTCTTTCATATTTAAGGATCCTTCAAGAAAATGAGGTTCTTTCAAATGAACCTCCTCATCTTCTTCATTTTTGCTTGGACCAACTTCATGAAGCTCAAGTGGTGATGGGGAAATTGATCTTGGTTCTTCTTCAACTGCTACAAGGTCTTCATTATCATTCTTAATGGAACTTGGGCTTGCAGCAACACTTTCAAAAGTGATCTATATGTCACCAACATAGAGGTGTGAGCACCCATCAGTAGGTACTCCTTCATAGTTTAAGAATCCATCAGCAAATGCTCTTTGGTTCATGTCTAAGCTAGAAGGTGTCTCAAAATGATATTCCATATTTTCAATAGAATCTTCTTCATGCTCTTTTGATGGCTCTTCTTTTTGCTCCTTCAAGCAAGCTGATGCATTTTGCCCCTTGTTTTCCTTAGGATCAATATCTTTGGAATCTCTTTTTGAAGAATTCCCCAAAACTCTCCTCAAGTAGGACATACATGCCTTCGCGGAAGCTTCAGATATTTCATTGAGCTTTTCACTCACCCTCATTTCAGGCACACATATATGATACTCTCTCCAAGTTTCTTTACAAGAAATGCACAAACCTTTATTTACTAACTCCACATCTTCATTTTTGGGCCTATTTTCAAAAATATGTTCAGCATAGTACTCAAAAGACATGACATTTTGTGTATTTTTGCTCAAAGCAAGATATTCTTGATATTTTTGATATTGTTGGGGCAAGGTTTTATATGTTGCTCTCCATCTTTGGAACTCACTCATAGAATTATCTTTGGTTGGTGTGACACACTCATATTCATCAAATTTAAAGTCATAAGAATAATCTTCATTTCTCTCGAAATTGTAAGAAGTGTTGCATGATGGCACCTCTTCCTTGTACCATTCACATTCTACTTCATATTGCTCATAAGCATTTGCATATTCCTCATAAGAATTGTACTCATATGATTCATCATAATAGTAAGACATGGCTGCCAATTATTCTTGAATGTATGTACCTAATACATAGGTGCAAGGACCATGCTCTAATACCACTGTAATGTCCCTTATTAGGAATTTTATTAAAATGACAAATTTTCATTTTTTTCCCTAGTTAGACCTTTGACTAGTTTTGAGCTCTAGGTCCCCAAATTGCTCTAATTGCTCCCAAATATTCTGAGAAGGTATATGGATGATGTTAGAACATAAATATGTGTTTCAGGGATGATTTTGGACCTTCAAAATACTTCTGCAAATCCTCTTTCAATTCTTTCTAATGTAGGGAATTTTACTAGTAATTTCCCTTTGACTAGTATTGGTCTCTAGGTCTCAAATTGACTCTAAATGACTTCAAATATTCAAGGAAGGTGTATGAATGATATTAGGACTTGAATATTATGTTCAGGGATGATATATGGCCACCAAAATACCTCTGCAAACTCTCTTAAGATTCTGGACCAAGTATGCAATTTTACTAGTAATTTGGGGTTCAAATCCCCCTGGGATAAGTACTGAAAATGGATTCCCAAATGCCTCCAAACCCACTGAAATTTCTGAAATAAGGTAGGGAATGTATTAAGGATATTATTAAGGTCTCATGTGCACCATTAATTGATTATTATATCTATTCCAACCCTCTCCCATTCAGCTGCAAAAATCACCCATTCGACCCTTGGGGATATGACATTATTTCTTCTCCCAATGCAATTAAACTGAGTAAAAATACTTCAAATGCTCAAGTACAGTACATGAAACTTGTAAAATAAATCCATGGAAGTATATTAATCAAAAATTTATCAGAGAATCATCCATTCATTCAAAATCATCAGCATTACATTGGTTCACAACAAGGTAGTGGGGAAATGGCACTGTTCTTTCATTAAAAATGAGATTTACACATTTTTACTTGGAATTTCGACCTGAAACTTTTTGGAGATGAATAACAGAGTATTTAATTCATATTAAAAAATAAATGGGGCATTATAAGCTCCACCAAAGAGTACAACAGCTCACCAAAAATGCCCTCCCTCAAGGATCAAGAATATGCCATCAAAACTAGAAATGGTTGAAGGAGTGAGCTGCAATAGAAGAAACCATGAGCTTCCCTGTAGCTTACACCTGCAAATAAAGACTCCATTAACGCTCCAAATTAAAGGTCTGAATGGCCTTTCCAATTACCAACTTGGATGGGAATCTTTCACCCTTGAAATTGGCTAAGGCAAGAAACTAGTCATCCACTAGCTCTCCCTCTTCACAAATGCAATTGCAAATTCTACAAATGATCAAAAGCTAGTTTGATTCTTTGTTATTTAAATTCATAAACTTCTAATGTCCTCTATGGGTCGAATTCCTTCCAAGAGACTCATGCCAACTTAAGTTGGGAAGAGATTCCAAAGAACGCCACTTGTACAACAATTCATAGTCTCCCACTTCCACCAAATCACATGTGGAAGCATCTTAGCTGCCCTAACACCCTTGAGTGCCATATTGGAGTCTATATTTAGCCATGACATGTCATATATGTCATATGTCATCCTTCAGGTTTGATTTGTGTCATAGGTGTCATAGCATCTTCATCATTTTTGTCATGGAGCTAGGGAATCTAGCCCAAGTGTCTGACTAGCTCCAAATTGCCTCTTCCTCTTCCATGGGAGTTACTCTTCCTCTATATTTCGACCTCATTGACTCATGCCAAGTATTATTGAACTTATAACTCATCCCAAGAACATTAGTCTTCCCATGGATTCAAAATTGCAAGAAGAGGATGCCATGTGGCACATAAATTCTAGCTTGTGTGGGTCCCACTTCCTCCATGTGTCTTCATGATCAAATACCACTTTGATTTTCACTTGTATATATTTATTCATCTCCTTTATTAAATATTTATGCCATCCTAATGTTGCAACATCATTTATTATCCCCATTATTCCAAATCCCAAAGCTTCCACCGCAAACCTAGGAAACTAGTAATTTTCCTCCTTGGCAATTATTTAACCCTTAACATCAATTTGACAAACTCTAATGAATATGGCCAATGTGATTAGGCCATTGTGACCCAATGCCAAATTTGGGACATGACAGTGGATCATGGGTCAATAAAAACAGAAATAGGTTGCTCAGCAATCTTACCTGCAACCTCCACCACTACTGATTGATGGTCTGCTTGATGATCATCCAGTGCTGCATAAATTCTAGGTGTTGCTCTTGCCATATCCTCTACTGTAGTTTCTCCTTTAACATTGTGAAAGCTCCTGGGGTTCTTCTTTGTAGTTGGGAAATATCTGAGCATGTGGTTCTCCCCGCAACCCCAACACTGAAGTGGCCCTTTTAACGCTCTATCAGCTGGCTTGAATTCTCTTCTTGCTTGCTGGCCTTGTGGAAATCCCCTAGGATGATTTCTGAATGGTGGTTTAGACTCACCTTTCTTTTGATCAAACCTCCCTTGGGTTTACCTTTCCATGATTTCTGTGCATCTGCTTTACCTTTATTCTTCTCATAGCAATGCTCTGCCATCCTGATAGCTTCATCCAAGCTTGGTGGATTTGCAAACTCTATCCTATCTCTGTAGCTCTGTGGTAGACTACTAAGGAAGCATTGAATATTCACTCTTTCATCATTGATTTAGTCCACATACCTCAGCAAATCTAGAAACTTATGAACATGCTCATCCATAGTGTTCTGTCCTAGTCTGAGTTCATTGAACTCTTTCCTTTTGCTATCATAGTACCTAGCTGATAGGTACTTCTCCTGAAAGTATCTTTGGAATCTACCCCAGTTGACTCTTCTTTCACTGTTTCCTTTCACTTGCATGATTTGATCCCACCAAATACAAGTTCTTACACTAAGGTTGTAGATAACAACCTTAGCCTTTTCATCCTCTAAATATTCATGCATTCTGAAGTACTTCTTTATCCCAAGAAGCCACGCCTCTGCTTCTTGACCTTCTGACTTTCAACATCAAAAGTAGGAGGCCTTGCCTTCCAAAATTTACCCCGTGGGATACCTCGGTGCTTCTTTTTGCTCTTACTCTTACTGGTAGTGCGTCTTGGGCTCCCTGGAGAACCCTCAGAATTAGCTGACCTGCTAGAAGAGAACTTAGGAGAAGGTGTCCTGTGCCTCCTGCCTATAGAACCTCTTTTAGGGCTTGGAGTTCTTCTTATGGAACGACCCCTAGACTGAATTTCTGCATTTCTTTCTTCTCGGACTTCGTGGCTCAGGTTAGAACCACTGTGAATATTTTGCTGCAAGTCGGGCAGACTCTGCAAAATGGCTGCATTGAGCTGATGTTGCTCTTCCTACGCTTTCATCATTCGATCATTAAAACTAACCATAATCTCAGCCAAGTTTGGGGGCGTCACTTGCTCCCTTCTTCCATCAGACTCGGCTTCTATATGTGCTCCTTGCACATTCTCACCCAATACATCATCTTCTGGCCCAAACGGGTCCTGTGCATCATTCAAAGTAACCATTCTTACACCGCTCTGTGCGTTTCCCTGTGATACAATTCATCTTACAGCTGCTGCTATCTTCGTGCATATCAGATACACTCTATTAGACATCACAAGCATGCAAAAAGGCTCTATCATATCCATTCAAACCAAGAATTATTCATTTGAACAATTAATCAATAAAATAAGTTATTAAAATCATGCCATGGGCGCATTTCTTGACCAAAATTTCATGCACGGTTCGGCCCAAACAGCTCCCAGTGCGGCAACTAAAGCTCTGATACCACTCTGTCACGTCCCCACCGACCTACTTGGCCACTGGAGACCATGATCCATTTTTTTTCCCCAAACGTCGATTGAGTGCCCATACACACAGTAGAGAGAGCTCGGGTCCACAATCTTCACTCCGCAACAGCAAAACCTGCAATTCGCATCCCGAAATCTGCAACCCGCAGTTGCGGATTCAAAAATGTATAAATCCCAAAACGCTAAATTCGAACTTGGAGATCTCGCAACTCGCAACCTGAAACCCGAAACCCGCAATTTCGGATTCGGAATTGCAGAAATCCTCAACTCTTAACTTTCGAACTTGGAGATCCTGCAACCTGCAACCCGAAACCCTGAACCCACAATTTCGGATTCAGAATTGCGGAAATATCCAATGCATAACTTTCGAACTTGGAGATCTTGCAACTCGCAACCTGCAGCCCGAAACCCGAAACCCGCAATTTTGGATTCAGAATTGTGGAAATCCTGTCTCTGCAAGGCAATTATCCTCAAATCTTCTAAGGGGCATAACTCCTTCCTCCAACATCCAAATGTTGTAAGGTTGGTACCGTTGGAAAGCTCTTGAAGAGATCTATCCAATGGTAGAATCCCCCTTGATCTGGTGAGACATATAACTTCCTCATTTCCTTCTCTGAAGTTCTACCAATATTTCCACTTAAACACTTTCAACCTTCCTCCTACCAAGGTCTTCCTTTCCATCTGTTCCATGGAGGTTTTTGAAACCACTTCCAGGATTCCCTTCCCCCTTAGGGATTAGGTGTAAGTATACATCACCTTCACAGGTTAGTTAAGCATAAACATTCATCTTCAATAATGAAACACTATCATTCATTATAACATGTAGAATGCATTCACATATGTAATCCACACATCTATCTTATGAAAGAATTACAAGGCATTAAACTCATGCAATATAAGATATACACACGATAGTGAATTGAACCTCTTACTCATACCTGTACATATGACTTCATGTCAATCCTATGCACACACATACATTCCACAGTTCCATAATTATAGACAAGCATTCATAATACCACACAGGGATATGAGCAACCATTCCATCACAATGAACAACATCATTTGACATAGCAAGAAATACTTATCTTTCAATTCCGAAGCAACTGGCTAAGTGAGAGCAACGTTTCACCCAACCTTAGATCTCTGTCCAGCCTGTACTATTTCAGCTGAGAGATCACCCCCGAGTTGGGCAGTGTATCCACTAAGGAGGGCTAACATGTCCTTTTATAGTCATGGCTCCATTCTCATGCTAGACGAGTCTGTAGTTGGGTTTATCAAGCATTCCAGGGCACCTAACCATGCTAATCCAACCTGCAAGGTTATCAAGCAATTCAGGGACAACAAAGAAGGCGTTGCTAAGCCAGTGAGCTCAACCATAGAGCTCCAGGAATATCAACACTCAGTTGGCCTGGCACCCACAATACCTACCAAATCCAACACAAGGAAGACCTACATCATTGCTACATAGTCTCTCAAGGCATATTCCCTTCCAGTGCTATTCCAGGATGGGAATAGAAAAGTCCAGTCGCTCTCAGTCGACCTAGCTCCCACAATACCTACCACATCCAACACAAGGAAGATCCTATCACTGTTGCACAGTCTCTCACGGTCCTTCCCTTCCAGTGCTATTCCAGGATGGGCATAGAAAGGTCTAGTCACTAATTCATTGAGACTATAGCCTTCACTGGGTTTATCAAGCAACCCAACTCTCTCCCACAGTTCAACAACTGATTCGTTACTAGGCTTGGGGTTTCCTCACGGCTGCTTTTCCCATACCACTCTGCAACATCTTCTATCAATACCACACTGTCCCTGTAACTGGGGTTTACACACATGTGGTTACGAATATTACTCTCGGCTCTTTCTCCCACACCGGAAGCACAATTAACCTCAGATTTCCCCTTTTCCCGGACTGGTTTGGCGCATATAGGAAATACAGGAATGAATTCTCTGCGAGGGTCGATGGCTCGTGAATGGAAAAGTGCATGTAGGGGTGAGTGAGGGCATGAGTGAGGAGTCCCCCTGTCTATGTATGCCTGCATGTGTGTATCCCCTCCATCCCCTATCTTCTGGATAGTCAATTAGGTTCCGCGAGTTTCCCCAGGCGATTGAGTGTCGTCCTGTTCAAGCGATTAGAACCATACCCTGCCATACAAAATCGCAGGCATGGTCCATAATCCAGCGGCTTCCACCATCAGGGTTCTCAACCACCCACTATAGTTGCATTAATGTCAGTAGGGAGTTCAAACGGGTTCCCAGTCAGACATGTGGAAATATGGGAAACCAATCCCAAACCCCCTCACCTCTCCCTAGTGGATACACATGGCCCCTTCTCATTCGTTTCCTCCTTAGCCATCTTCTTGGTTATTTTATTCATTCAATAATAATTACATCATTTACATTCCTTCATGGCTTAATCAACCCATGAATAATCAAACTATCCAAATACTTGCCTAAGCAAATAACCTTAAACATCCACTAGTGGGGCCTTGGCCTTGAGCTCCACTCTAGGGAAAATACACAAACTGTACATATACAATATTTACATCAAAGCCAAATACACATCAAGGGAAAAATGGGGTATTACAGTATTGGAAATATTTTGAGTGAAGTTGAAGTGCTAAACTGACTTAGGAAAAAGGAACCGGGACTTGGTTCCAGAACGGTGCAACAACATGACCAGGTTTATTCTTTCCATGTATCTTGTTGCCAATTTTAATATATAAATGATCTCTCTCTTTCCCATCGAATATATGATGTTCATTTGAATGTTTAATTGTTTTTTCTAAGTTTGTTTTGGGTATTTTTGGGTTGTTGAATTTTTGAGTTTCTTTTCTCAGATTTCTTTTGTTTTGGTTTGTTGGGTTATTAGATTTCGGTTTAAAACATTCATAGTCATCTTGTAATCCTCATAAGCTTGTAATTTGGGTTTTATACAGTGTGATTTTTATTTTTTTAGCTTTCCTTGAGCTTGTACGCTACCTATAAGCATATACAAACATGTACTTTTCATGTAGGAAGGCGTTTTTGTTAAATTTCACTGTTTTTCTACCTATACACGATCTGCACATTGATAGATTGCGTATACTCGAGCTACCTTGATGTAGTTCGCGTATACTACTAT
The DNA here is from genome assembly GCA_027924585.1 of Larix kaempferi. Classification (NCBI taxonomy): domain Eukaryota; kingdom Viridiplantae; phylum Streptophyta; class Pinopsida; order Pinales; family Pinaceae; genus Larix; species Larix kaempferi. Next base: position 8,848,704 of record BSBM01000451.1, on the reverse strand, counting down.
TTCCATTGTTTTTTAAGTCATTTGTCTGCTTGAACATGAAAGTTTGGATTGTTTGGTGGCGTGTGTGTTGTATGAGATCTATTTGTTTATACCCCTAGCATCCCAAGAACTAAAGTTTTTTTTAAGGCCAATTTGAATGTTTTTGTGGAATATTTTTCTATTATTTTTCATCCATACCTCTTGTTTCTTTTAGTGTTTATTGGCCGTTGAATTCAAGTTTATAAAATGAAGATTTGTTCTTAATTCCTTTTCTTATAAAAGAAAACAAAATATGTTTTTTCCTTTAATAGCTTGTAAATAATTTTTTTGTTTTATTCATTGGTTTGTGTGCATTGAAAAAGTTAAAAGAGAAAACTTTGTTATTGAATCGTTTTCTTCTTTTAATTATTTAAGTCATTTATAAAATGAAAAAGAAAAAGAATGTACGAGTTTTAGATTTCTTTCTCTGCATACATTAAAAAGAAAATGAAGTTACAAGTTTTTAAATTTATTTTCTTCACATAAAACCAAAAAGAAAAAGAGCCATATTAGTAGGATCTAGTCGTTTCATTTATTCATTTAGTTTTGAAAAAAGAAAGAAAAAGGTTGTGCTTTTCATTTTGCTTTTTAAAAAGAAAAAGAAAAAGAAGTGAAAGATAGGAATGTTGTATATGCTTATTTTTCATTTGGAGATTTCAGTACTCCTTTGATTTCTATGAGCACTTTTAATCTTAAAGTTTATTTCCTGTAAGAGTCAGAATACCACAAGTTTCACATTCACATCCCTTGAGTATTAAAACCACTTAAAATGAATGCTTAATTAAAATTAATTAGAACTTTTTTTTTCATAGGGGCGTTCACTAGTAGCTTAGGCTAGTGCTTTGGAACATGATTGTTTCAAATTATCCAAAGCAAGTTAAATTTAAACATAGTGGCATTTTCCTCACAATAGGTGAAATCGAGTTATCGCAAAGGTGAGTCAGAAATATCTACTCAAACCAGAGTCAAGCACAAGTTCGTGTGAAGTTAGGTTGCAGAGAGATCCCTATAATTTTTAATCAAGCATCTACCATAGACTTTGTGTGTACGTGGATTTCTCAGTATCCTAATGTACTGTTGAGTTTTGCGCTTAGCTACTCTTCCCATACATACGGTCTTGACCTGAGACTGTCCCTCCAAACATTGACTACGAAATTGGTATCCTTAGTATCTCTTGTCCTAAGATCATACACAGGTGATAGCAAAGGATGTTCTACGAACACATTAGGCGGAATTTGTGCACAACGCATTAGTACCCTCAAAGGATTTTTTTTATATTTATCTAGGAAAACACTTGCACCACGAATGGAAACACACCCAGGCTTAGTAATTTCTTTCAACCTTTGTTGTTTTAGCTGTGGGATTTAATCAACCCAAACTGAAATTTCAGAAGGATTATATGTTTGCTTGCATGACATCCTTAGGACATTTTATAGTGGTATGTCATTTGCTCTTTGTGTGTTCAGTTGGCCTTAGGAATTTCTGGGTCTAAATTTTTTTAAGGTTGGAAGATCAGCCACTTCGTCGATCAAGGAGGATCCAAAATCTTCCTTATGTTATAGTGGAGCCTCCATTGCCTCCTTAGAGGAACCGCATAAACAAAAGTGGATCTTTTGAGCCAACTAGATTAACTAATATTCCCGGGGAGCTTGACCTTATCAGGAAAAACACTCCTGCATCACACACTACTGCAGTTGAATATCTACAAGGTGAAGGATTTTTCAAACCTTTCGACTCACCTTTAACTGGACCCAACAATCCAGTTGTAGTGTAGGTTCATCCTTTTGCTAAACCCAAGTTAAGTGCTTATAGGATCACTAATGGTTTAATTATGGATAAATTAGGAGAAGGACCATGGGATCTACTTACCCCTACATATGCTATAGTGACAGTAGGATTCTCTCCTCCTCATGTTAGTGCTCAGATACCCAACACAACTTAGGATACTGTTAGGATATTCCTATACTCCATCCTAGTCCCACCAGTATTTTGATCATTTACATTTTTAGTCATGCATGCACTTTTAGGGTTTGCATGCATTCTAGGGTTTGCATGCATTTTGCATGCATCCCAGTCATCAGTCCATCACCTAGTTCTCAATTAGCCATCCCCCAGGAGCTTCTCACTATTCAATTTTATCCCTCTAGTTGCTTAATGCGCCCTTCTTCCTTGATTTTAGGGAGCAACTCGCCCTTCTTCACCTACCAGTCCAGTTGTCTTCAGTTTACACTCAGTTACACTTAGTTACACTCAGTTACACTTAGTTACAGTCAGTTACAGTAAGTTACAGTCAGTTACACTCAGTTACACTCAGTTACATTGAGTTACACTGAGTTACACTCAGTTACATTGAGTTACACTGAGTTACACTCAGTTACACCTACCAGAGTTAGTTTGACTGATGGTTGATAGTTACTTGAGTATTGATGACTCCACTGATGATAGTGAAGACTTCCAGTTGTGCTCCGATGCTCATGAGGACACCTAGTTGTGCTCCGATGACACTCTATTGATCTTATGATCACTTTGAGAGGATAATTCGAATTTCCACCTTAGGCATTCGAATCCTCTATACCATTGTACTATTTATTTGTCCATATTGTGAAGTATTATTGCTTCTATCTGAGTTCTACTGTACCATATTATTCTGTTGCTCATTATACTGTATTGTTCAGTCTTCTTCTATTTTCCTGCTTAATCATAATTACTCTTGTGAGGTACACATCATCTCTTAGATCTGCTGTGAGGATTTTCACTTTGTATCAAAGCATGTTGAGAGTATTGTTTATCTCCATTCCTGAGAGTTTTTGTAGGTTATTATCAAGATTTCGAGTACAGTAGTTGCAGCAGTAGCAGTTGCAGATATTCTCTATTGTTTTTGTAGGTCTTCTATAGCTTCAATGTTTTTAGAAGATCCTCCTCTTTATCTATTCAACTATGTTGAATGGAAACCAAAAATGATATCATATTTGAAGAGACATGATCTCTTTGATTATTGTTTTGAAAGAGAGTTTGAATCCTATGAAGAAGAGAATGAATGGTTAGATGAAGGTGGAAGAGCTATTGCAACCATGATGTTTGCTATGTCTTGAAGCTTGGCATTCTGCTCCCTTGTTGAATATGTTAAATCTCCAAAAGAGCTATGGGCCCACCTGGATAAAAGTTTTGGTAAGCAGGATGAAGGGATTGGTCCAAACCCTTTCAATAGAAAGAAAAGTGATGCATTCACCCTCCTTAATGATCTCATTGATCATGAATCAGTATCAAACATATCTCATATTGAAGTTAGCCACAAAGAAGAAGAACTTGCAGATTCTCCACTCATGCTCAAACTTTCTTCTCTTTCTGTGCCAGCTCACACTCTAGATATTGCAGAAGGTCCTAAATCCTCTCTTGCACAAGAGTCTGTTGGTTTGCATCATGATCACATGATTATTTTGGAGGTAAAATCAACTATTGGAGGTAATGCATTCGCTCCTCTCAAGCAATCATCTCTTTTATACTACTATATGATCATTAATTCATGATTTCAGAAGGTCATTGAAGAACATGGCCATTGCCATTCGCTTGGGATAATTTCTCATGCATCTATTGGTTTTGATCTCACCTCTCATGGTTCAAAGGATATCTCAAGAAACCATGATTCAAGTCTTGTATCTAATTTGGGTTCTAAGCAATTACTGCTTGGGATAATTTCTCATGCACATGATAGTTTTGATCTCACCCCTGTTGGTTCAAAGGAGATCTCAAGAAACTGTTTTTTAAGTCTTAAATCTGATTTTGATTTCAAGCAATTATTATTTGATGGTTGTTTTTGGCATAATCTCACCCATGATGGTTCGAAGGAGAAGAAAAAAGACTATCTGCATATTCATGATTGTGATCCTACCTCAGTTGATTCGAATCATAGGTTCAAGGATCATCCTCATACTTTTGGATTTGTTCTCATCACATTCGATCTGAAGAGAAAGTACAAGCACATGTTTTTTGAGCATGATCCACTTCTTCCCAAGAAGAAGATACCTCCAGACATATGACCAAGCATCACACCTGCTTGAGTTTGGAGCATTTATTTTTTTGTGTGCTTTACAGTCTGTTTTTTTAGGAGGGGGTATGTTTCACATGAAATTTTCCCACTTCCTTGGTTTATTGACTGTTATTATTCATTGTATTGCATGACCTTTGGTCTTAGTTACCAGGGCCCGGGATGGATTAAGGGGGGGTGTTAGGATATTCCTATACTCCATCCTAGTCCCACAGGTATTTTGATCATTTACATTTTCAGTCATGCATGCACTTTTAGGGTTTGCATGCATTCTAGGGTTTGCATGCATCCAAGTCATCAGTCCAACACCTAGCCCTCAATTAGCCATCCCCCAGGAGCTTCTCACTATTCAGTTTTAGCCCTCCAATTACTTAATGCGCCCTTCTTCCTTGATTTTAGGGAGCAACTCACCCTTCTTCACCTACCAGTCTATTTGTCTTCAGTTTACACTCAGTTACACTTAGTTACACTCAGTTACACTTAGTTACAGTCAGTTACAGTCAGGTTCACTTAGTTACAGTCAGTTACAGTCAGTTACACTTAGTTACACTGAGTTACACCTACCAGAGTTAGTTTGACTGATGGTTGACATTTACTTGAGAATTGATGACTCCACTGATGATGATGAAGACTTCCAGTTGTGCTCTGATGATCATGAGGACACCTAGTTGTGCTCCGATGACACTCTATTGATCTTATGATCACTCTGAGAGGCTAATTCGAATTGCCACCTTAGGCATTCGAATCCTCTATACCATTGTACTATTTATTTGTCCATATTGTGATTAATTAACTAGTGTGTGTGAAGTATTATTGCTTCTATCTGAGTTCTACTGTACCATATTATTCTGTTGCTCATTATACTGTATTGTTCACTCTTCTTCTATTTTTCTGCTTAATCATAATTACTCTTGTGAGGTACACATCATCTCTTAGATCTGCTGTGAGGATTTTCACAGATACTACTGTACCGTTAACTTTTAATGATGGTTCTATACCTTTGGGGTCTTCAGTTACTCAAAACTCGAGTACTCTATTTTCAATACCCTTTGGGTCTAATGCCTTCACATATGGCATGTCTATGATAGGGATACCAAGTGTTCCTTTTACATCTACTCCCATGTCCCAAAAATGTTCTTTTGGTCCTAATGGTTCCGCTTTATCATTTCATTTTTCCCTTAGTTTTGGGGACATATTCCCCCTTCCTCCCATTTTGTAGGATCTATGCCTTTCCAACCCACTGGGCCTTTTTCGGGTTCAAACCCATTTACATGATTCAATTTTCAGTCATGTGGTTTTCAATCATCTTCTATACCTTCTAGGAGAAACCCTTTTTTCACTCTTAAGTGGAGGGGGAAATACTGCTATGCCTTCAATTGGTATTCTAGCTAGGGGCAATTTCTCCCAGTATCAGTGGAATTGGAAGCATGGTATGGGGGGAGGAAATCCTTCACAACCTAGTTGGAACCCTTTTTAGAATATTTTCACTTCTCAGCTTATGGTTGGGGGCAACCCAACCATCCTTTTGGGAACTTTGTTGGGGGGGGGATTTCCCTTTCAAGCTCCTCGATCCAATACTTTTTCGACACAACCTAGACTACCTTTTCTGGCAATGTTAAACTTGCTACATTTGTTGAAACTAATGAATGAACCGATGCACCATAATCCAAAATTCGAAGGAAAAATTGGTGAAGATCCAGGGCATCATGTTACAAATTTTCACCTATGGTGTTCTTCCAATTCACTACATGATGACTTTATTAGATTAATTTTATTCCAAAGAAACCTTACAGGGGTGGCAAAAACATGGTATATTGAGTTGTCATCATCTTCTTACTATTGTTTTCATGATTTGGTGACAGTTTTTCTGAATCACTTCCAACTTCTTGTTTGGTATGATACCGGTACAGATTTGTTGTCTACCTTTAGGAATACCAAATCCACTCATATTTTAGATCATATTCAAGAGTGGCAAAGGAAGAAGAGGATGGTCAAAGCTACTATACCTCCCGAATTCTTATTAGAATGGTTTTAAAATTCACTCTCACCTTACATCTCTAAAGATGTTTCTACTTCGGGGGTTACAACTAAAGAGGAATCCATTTTCAAATCCCAATAATTAGATTTGATATACTCTCAATATGGGATTTTTTTTGAAATCATTCGCGACACTCTACGACTGAGTAGTGATCCTGCTAGGCCCAAACTAGGACCACATGTTGATGGAATTGTTGGTTCGATTGAAAAATATTATATAGAAGCACTTGTGAAACAAATGAAAACCTTATCCCTTAAATGCATGAAGCACTTGAAACCTGAAGCACTCTCAAAGCATTTCATCTTCTTCAAATCTACGCACATAGACTGCAAGTCGCACTTCTTCACAACTCTTATGTATACAAAATATTAGATGGGATCACCCCTCTCTTCATCACACTATATTTCTTTCACTACATTTAGAATTATCATTCTTACCCAAACATCAACAGCCTATTTTACCCAACCTGTTACATACTTATACTTTTCGGCATATCCCCAATGGAAAACTAAGTGGATCGAAAATATGACTAAATTCCTAACTTACCTAACCAATTTCTTGTTTGAATCAATCAACCACTACCCTTTCCATTATTTACGATCATGATCCCTTTTGACCACTTCGCCACACTCCCCTATTCACACTAATACAAAACTGGTTCACAAAACCTTAGGCCCAACAGGTATGCATACTTCAAACTTTTCACAGTCCCTAACAGGTTTCCCCATATAGTGACCTCCTTTGGAAGCACAAGTGTTTCGAAGGGATACTTCGACACCTTTAGTAAATCCATCGGCTTTGCAATCATATTTGTTGGAGTTGCATACAACCTTGAAAACCTTGCTTGCATGGAACCTGATGCTCCTTCTACTACTCTGGCTCTGGTTACTGATCTTGATGTTCCTGCTCATGGTACCTTGCTTTCTATCACAACTAATGGTTTCTTAGTGCATGCCTTTCTATGAACTAAGGCTTCTACCTTTGGTTCCATTACTCTATACCTCAATGGATGCACTTCTCTCTTTTCTCGGCTCTTCTCTACTTAATTCGACTCTAATTAGTTCAGGACTTATGCCCTGCACCTACCATTTTAGTTGTGGTTTTAAATACCTATTTCATCTTTATTTTCCATCTTCTCTCCCATTTATGCGTTTAATGTTGGCTTGGATCAATGTACCAACACCCATATTTAGTCTATATTTACTCGATATTTGCTAGCTTGTTCAAATCCCACCGGCGATATCTTGCATTTATGCTATGTCCTTGTCATTTTGTCAACACGTCTGCTTTTAATGCTCCTACCTGTTGACTGCATCGATTTTCTTTCCGGCTTCCTATCTACGCCTATTTCTCGTCTTGCGACATTCTTCATTTTCTCTTTGTAACATGCTTCTTTATCTCTTCACGATTATCTTCTTTCTCTATCTTTTTTTTTTCCCACCTATTTTGACTACTGAATGGAAGGAAGGTTTTACCTATACAATTTAAACCAACTTCCATTGAAAAATCCTTCTAGGGGTTCCCCATTCAACTTCTCAAGCTGAATGGCCCTCGCCTCAGTGACAACTTTTATTACGTAAGGACCCAACCAATGCATTCTAAAATTACATGGGTGCTTCATGAACTTATTGTCGTACAACATAACTAGATATCCAGTCTTGAAATACTTTTGTTTGATGTGTGTATCGTGTCAGACCTTCTGACGCGCTTTCTGGACCTGTTAGTGAAATATTGCGACAAACTGGTCTTCCTTCAACTCCATTAGCTTTGACAATCTTCTTTCTGCTATGCCACTATCTGTGAGCTCTACCAATGCATCAATGCGCAGGATCAGAACAATGAATTCCATAGGCATGAATACCTCTTTCCCATACACTAACCTAAATGGTGTATGTCCTATCATCTTCTTGCATGTTGTCCTATATGCCCAATATTGCAGAAATCCTCAAGTCCCAGTCATCTCAGTTTACGTTGCAAATATTTGTCATCACATTCTCCAGAATCTTGTTAAATGCCTCAATTGTTCCATTAGCTTGAGGGTGATAGGGGGTGCTATTTTGGTGATAAATATAGAACTTCTATGTCAAAGAAACAATTGTATTATTCAAGAAACGGGTCCCCTAATCACTCATTAGAATTCTTGGACATCCAAACCTTGTCACAATATTTTAAAACAGAAACTGCGTAGTTGTTTGTGTGCTGCAATCCTTAACAAGTTCTTCTTCATCCCATTTGGTTAAGTAATATATCATGGTAATGAGGTATCTTTTTCCTGACCACTTCATAGGTGGATTAATAGTACCAACAAAATCCACCTCTCATTTATCAAATGATTGCAATATTACTTGGGGCATCAAGGGCATATCATTCCTCCTTGTTGGATTTCCTACTTGCTGGTATACGTCACATGTTTGACATAATTCCTTAGCATCTTTGTGCAGGGTAGGACACCACAACCCTGCACCCAAAATATTCTGAGTTATCGACTTCCTAGCATAATGGCATCCCACAACACCTTCATGATCCTCTTTCAATATCATAGGCCTTTCATGTTCTAATACACATAGTCGTCGAATACGGTCTATGCCCAACTTGTAAAAATTCCATACTATCAATTGATAGTCTGCTACCTTCACAACTAGTTTCTTTTTCTGTGAAACCATGTACTCAGTTGGATCTATTCTGGTACTCAAGAACTACACAATCTCTGATAAGTAATCATGAACCATTTGAATTGTAAACAAGTTTGCATCTGGTAGACTTTCATCTATGTTTCCTCCATCCTCTATGGTTTATATGAGCGACAGGTGGTTAGGTCCCAAGTTCAACTTCCCCAGTTTTGCTACAACTTAGAAATCATATTCTTTAAATAACAACAAATATCTACATATCTTCCCCCCCAACACTGGCTTATTTACTAGGTATCACAATGCAAAATGTTCAGTGTACATCTTAAAACATGAACCCAACAAATAGTGTCTGAACTTTTGCAACGCATACACCATCGCCAATCCCTCACGTTCTGTAGTGGTATAATTCATTTCTGCAGTTGAAATATTCCTGCTTGCAAATGCTACAAGGTGATCTAAGTCTCCTTCACCTAGTTTTGTTAGAACTGCACCTAATTCTATGGATGACGCATCCACATGGATGTGAAATTCCTTCTTCCAGTATGGAAATACTAGAGTTGGCGTAGTCACCAAATTTCGCTTCAAGATGTACAAGCTCTGTTGACACTCTCCGCTCCATTGTAACTTGACATCCTTCTTCAATATATTTTCTAGTGGGGTTTTGATCTACGTGTAGCCTTTGATAAACTTAATGTAATATCCTGTATGCCCCAGTGTAGCGTGCAACTGTTGCACTAGCACAGGAGGTAGTAAATCAACAATACTTGCAATCTTTGTAGGATCCACTATCAATCCTTGTCTACAAACTACATGACCCAACATAATACTAAATTGCGCACACAAAATGCACTTCTTTATATTTAATGAGATATGTCATTGTCTGCATCTATCCAACATCAAGCACATAATTTCGATGTGAACCTTTAATATACTGAATATTTTCCAATCATCAAAATACACTTCTATAAACTTATGAATGAACTCCTTGAAGGATTCAAAACCCACTCTAGAGAATATTGTTGGTGCATTTTTCAGTCCAAATGGCATGATTGCATATTGATAACATCCCCATTCTATCGCAAAGGTAATCTTATGTCTTTCCTCTGGCGCGATCTTGATCTGATTGTATCCTAGGAATCCATCAGTGAATGAGTAGGATTCCTAGCCTCCTACATTCTCTATCACTTCATCTATGAATGTTGTGGGAAACTAATCATGTAGACAAGCATCAATTAACTAGTGTAGATCCACACAATTTTTTATTCCTCCAATCTTCTTATCTTGCACCACCATTGGAATGATCCATTTTGATTCTTCAACAGGTTCTATGATTCCAACTTCCATCATTCTGCTGGTACCCGCATTTATTTTCTCTTTGTATATTGGGTTTAGTCGTTATGGCCTCTACTTTACTAGTTTAACATTTGGCTTCAGAGGTATCCCAATTCAACAACAATCCCCTTCATCTCTGAAAATTTAGTGGGAAATAGATCCTCATACTCGTGCAATAAATCAACAATATTTTCAACTGTTTCATCATTCTAGTAGTCCCCAATGTTTGTAGACTTTGGATTATCCTCCATGCCAATATTCACTTTATAGGTCTTCAATGGTTGTTTGAAATTGGAATATTTGAGCTCAGGTCCTTCTACAGCGCGCTCTCCCTCGGTATTTGGTATTTGCACATTTCTTAGTTTGTCCTCCCCTTGGTCTTCTTTGGCCATTTTATAACATTTCAAAAGATCTTTAGCTATTTTAGATGATCTACATGCACTACATATAGGTATAATTCCTATCGAAGCTTTGGGTGCAAAAATATTGTCCTTGATAGTATGCAACTACCGAAGGGGCCTCATCTTCAAAAATGAATGTTATTTTGAAGTTGTGTGTCATCTCTTTCCATTTTGATGTGCCTCTATGCAATTCCAAATCTATATACCAATTCTTCGTAATGGTGTCCAACATGTGCACAAATAGATGTGTGTCCATTCCTGCTTTAGCACTGTGCTCCATGTTGTGATACATTGTGCAAAATGTTCTGATGGACATCTCAACCCCGTGTACTTCTGTGCGATATACCCAATGCCAAATCTGACCTACAACAAACTTTTCCACTGCTGTCAATCACTCGGTGTTTCCTTATGAGAATCCCACCATCTGGTATGGTTCACTTTCAGCGCGAGATCTAATGCTAACAATATTTGTGGTTCTGGTATCTGCACTTCAAACCTTATTACAAAAGAAGCTACATCTATGAGGTCATCATACTTAGGGGGATCACACGCCTCTGTTCCAATCTAGCGTAATGAACACATGATGCACACACACCTTCTCATATGTACTTCATGCATCCTTTGCTTCCATTATTCAAAATATTCTTCATATTCAGACGCACAAGTGCTAATACTATGCCAACTGAGCATACCATCGACAGTAGGATTCACACAGTCCTCCATTATCCTAGTCATGTTGCATAGGTTTTCCATTTCTCCGTTCTTTACTAGTTCCACATATATTCTCCCTTCTGTCGGGTCCAATGGTGAAATAACTCTTAGATTATCCCCCTCAAAAATCATTTGTCTCTTCTTTTGAGTCAATAACGGTTTGGTTAGTGAAATCCCACCCAAGTACCAATAATGGTATGTTATGGTTTGTTGTCATCTACAATCTCAATAAATTCAAAATTGGTTGTGGTGCACATCCCATCCTCATCAATAGTTACCCACTTAAACCTTCCAATTGGAACAATTATGTGTTGGTTGGCTAGTCTCAAATGAACGTTAGACCAAATCAGCCTTGGCCTAACCATCATTTCCCATTTTTTTTGTTTTGGAAGAACATTTACATCGTAGCCCAAATCTAGAATATTATAATCCATATCATTATCTCCTATCTACGCACTTAGGAAGAAATCCCTATTTTTCCTTCTATTGTGCATCACCTAGTTAACTGCAACAGGTTCTCCCATATCTTGCATGCATCGGTTGATCATCCAACAGAGTATATTCAAAGCAGATATTTCCTTTATCAATTCTACAGAACTTTTCAACAATTTTTTTAGAGTGCTTACCTTTTCATCTGGACCCTTTGGTATTGAGTAGTCATAGGTTGGAGGCATTTCATATAAATGTGATCTATCTTATACTTATCGTGACAATGGTGCTCCAAAGTCTGGTTTTAGCATCTCTTTCCTTGCTTGCTTGTATGTGTCTTTATCCCCATAAGGATCAAACATTGGTATTTTCCTATAATGCACCTAACCCATTGTCTTGTACTCAATTCTTTCTTTGTCGCATAAGCTCCTGTTCTTACCCCTTTACACGTAAAAGTTGATATATTTTATTGGTTTTCACACTCCTCTACTACAATCATCTGCACATTTTGATCTTGGTTATGATTTGGAATTTGCTACTGGTTCTGGTTCTGGTTATGATTTTGATTTTGATTATGGTTTCTCCTTTGCTGCCATGTTGTGACAAGAAGTGGACAATATTTTGTCGCATGGTCCAACTATCTATAGTATGTGCATGTCATACATAGGTTCTGTAAATCCCATGAAAAATGTCCTTGTTGACCACAGTTGTAGCAAATGATTAGTCCTCTACCTCTACCAAATAATCCTCTATCTCGACCTTTGAATCCTCCTCAACCTCCTTGGTTGTATTCCCTCGGAGTATTGTTTTGATCTGCGACTCCTTCTGGTCCAACTTCCCCTTGGAGTATGCATGCATTTGAAGTGCACTTTCTCATGAGGTATAGTGTGCAACAATCCTTGTCAACATGTCCTATTTATTTACACAAATTGCAAAATAGACTTCTTGGAGTTCTGACATACTTCTATAGAAATGGAAAAGCAAAAGGTGGATGATTCCCTCTACATATATCGCACCATACCTTTCCATCCAGGGGCAAAGGGTTCGGGGATCCTATTTCCAAATACTCTCTATATGTTGGACACTCATTCTTATGATGGCCTTCCTTTCTACAGGACCATATATCTTCATGCTTATCCTTCCCTTTGGAAATATCTTGCAATTGAACCATCAATGCTACTAGCTGTGACTGGAATTGATCCATCCCCGTGTAGTTCTCTCCTACAAGGGATGCTTCCAACTTCAGGGAAAGTTCTATAACATCTGAACGCGATGTAATTTTATGTTGAATCAATTAGTCATGTATATGTGGAAACAATCCTGTGATGAACCACTGCTTATGATGCTCCTCATGAATGTAGAATGTCATCCTGTAGCTCAACGATTTGAATCTCTAGTTAGAGTCTCATACCGATTCATTCGACAACTATCTAATATCCTTAAGTTCAGTAATGGACTGTGACTTGGATTTTTGTTTTTTGAATTCCTTTATCAAAGCTTGTTTGACATCATCCAACGTCTTGGTTTGTACATTGTTCTAATACTGCATGTACCAAGTCAACGTGCATTCCCTGAAGTTTGTTACCAACTACACAATCTTTGTAGCATCATCTTGGACTTATTTTTCTTGCCACATTGACTCACACACAAAAAAATGCTGATTTGGATCATCGGTTCCCACCCCATGGAAGACAAGCATCCTCAAAGTGGGGTCTACCCCCGCCATTGTGTTTTGCACAGTACTGTTACTAGGTATCGCTGATTGTGTCCGAGTGTTTGAGTTACTCCCACTACTTTGACAACCTTTGCAACTATTACTAACAACAAGTGACAAACTTTGAGTTCTTAACTTGGACTTTGGTGATGCACACAAGGTCATGGGTTTGATGCAAATCATATCCTCAGCAGGGATACCTTCTTTGGTCGAACTAAGCTGAAGGTATTTTTCCTTCTCTGGTTGCAATAGTACTTCAATTTGGAGTCCTACATAGATTTCGCTTTCTTCAAAATTACTGCGCTGCTCCTCTATATCAGTCGCAGTCCTCTTCCTACTATCTTTCTGAAATATTTTACCACTGCGCAGTAATCCAATCTCTTCTATCATTGCATCTCCTTCTTTTATCAACATTCTCAACTCATCCTCTCTTCTTTCATTTTTTCCTTCTTTTACTCAAATCGTTCTCTGGTCATCGCCAAGTTCTCTTATGTGCGCGTAGATGCTTAATTTATATGGTGATCTGATTCCAACATCATAGTCCCTTTTTCGCACAACAACATATTGATCCACATATATAATGACTTCATGTATCTTCCGTGCGGACCCTTAAATAAATACCTCTCAACAACACTCTACGATTGGGTACATTCTATGGAAAAATCTGTGACATAACCTTTCAATACACTATCCATCCACAACTCTACTACGTGCGAGATTGGGTTACTTATAGTACTAAACTGCTGGATTAGTTAAGGGGTCCAGTTCCTCGGTCTCACAATGGGGAATGTTGGGTTCTATTCGGATAACCTTAACAACCACTCAGCCAAAATTATGGACTTGAAAAATAAAATCTCATGCAAATCCATGTAGATGTAACTCTATAACCACCATTCCTTGCTGATCTGAGGGTTTTTATTCTTCTCTTCAAAAATTCGTAGTCCTTCTCTTTCAACCACTCTTCTATATATTCCTTCATCGATCTCCATGGGACCATTCAGCAACCTTCACCATCCCTTCAGTCGCAGATAATGGTACCAGAAACATAAAAATTTGTTGGTGCATAGTGGGAAGACCCAGGGTTCAATATAAATTCACCAACAAAACCCAAGACACCATCCCTTTCAGCATCACCTGTAAGTAGATGAATTCTCACTCGAGGTATCTAGGGGGGACTGCAAGAACCAAGATTTTGTAGTGCTGAAGGGATATGAGTAATCATTTTATAGATATAACATTCATTCACCTATTGCGCATAAACATATAACCTACTCAGTTGAAATGATAGCTCATTCAAAATAGTAACATAAACATAGCATCCATGTGTGCAACATGCATAACACTCATCACATTAAACACATAACTAATATGCTTCATAATAGGTTTACTTCAATATTAGCTTCTAGAATAACTTACATAGCTTGCATAGTGTGCATTAAATCTCAACCACAATCCCACATCCCAACATAAAATCAATTACAACAATAGCCACAAAACTGTTGAATAATGAACATACAAAAACTCAGTAATAACCCAACAACAACTAATACTTAACAACCCAAGAACAACCCTTAACTCAAAAATCCCTTACATATTTATACATAGCAACATGGGTTGAGCCCATTACAAAGTGGACACAAATGCCCAACTACTTCTAACTAACTTCCATCTTTTGCGTTCGTGTTCCCTTGGTTGAGTTGTTGCGCGGTTCACTTCTGGTGCATGTCTCTCAAGATTGGTCCAAAAATTTGCTCCAACAAAGAATTTAACATTAACACTAGCTAGGATAAGGTGTTGTAGAGGGTTTTGGACCTGTCTTGGAAGTTGTGCACTAGATATGGACTGTATGATAACTCAACAAATGGAACAAACCGTGCAAAAGGAGGAAGTTAGTTAGAACTTAGATAGATGTTTGTGTCCACTTTGTAATGTGATCAGAACATGTTGTGATGTATAAACATGTAAGGTATCTAAGGGTGAAGGGTTTCTTTTTGCTTAAAAGATTGTTATTGCTTGTGACTAATTGTTCTGATGTGTGGTCACGAGTCACTATTTTGTTGTGTAATACATGAGTTTGTAATAGTGTATTGTTGTGCACTTCGCATGTTATGTAAGAATGTTCCCATTGATGAGATTAATGAAATGAATCTGTTATGAAGTATATTGCATCTATGCTAAATGTGATGAATGTTGTATCTGATCCAAACATGGGTGTTCTATTTTAATTTTTGCCTGAATGAATCGATACATTTTAGGAGTAAGATTAATGTTCTGTGCGACATATGAATGGATATTTAGCTTGGTTAAATGATTGTTAAAAAATATTCAGCACTGCAAAAGCTTGGTTCCTATAGTCACCCTAGATACCTCGGGTGAGACTTCATTTTCTTACATGTGATTCCAAAAGGGCCGGTGTCTTGGGTTTTGTTGGTAGTTTTATTTTGAACCCTGGGTCTCCCCACATGCCAACAAATGGTTTTGTTGCCAGTACTGGGTTATGCGATTGAAGGAAAGGTGGAGGTTAACTGGTGGTTTTGTGGAGACCAATTAAGGAAGAGATAGAATATTATTTGAAGGAGAAGGAGTACGAGTTTTTTAGAGAGCAGAATAAGAACCCTCAGATAAGTAAATAACAATGGTTGCAAAAGTATGTCTACACATATCTCCACGATTTGTTTTTTATGTGAGTTCCCTATAATTTTGGCTGAGTGGTTGTTAATATTAGTTGAACAGAACCTGAAATTTCGTGTTGATGGTCCAAAAAACTAGACCCCTTAACAGATATGGCTAGTTAACACTGGAATTAATTCGTTATCGCACACAATATACTTCTAGTTGGATAGTGTGTTGAAGGGATATGTTACATAATTTGTCATAGATTACACTCGATCATACAACGGTGCTGAGAGAGAGTTCTTTAACGGTCCATGTGGGAGGTGTTGAATTTTTTTAATCTTAATGCAAAATTATAGTATAACTTGAAATCAATGAATAATCAAAAGCATAATAATTCACATGAGACACAGTATTTACCCTGGGGAAACCCTCTAGTACTTGAGGGAGAAAACTCCAACAAAATATTCCTTAGAATATTTATAAATAGAAGAGAATGTCTTTACAAAGAGCAGATTACATCAAGCACCACTGCTGCATTATTAGAGAGAAATACCAAGCACCCTTGGTACAATCATAGAGAAAGAGAGAAGAGATAATAATAGAAGAACACAGCAGCTGATTTTGGACTAAGACCAAATCACAGTTTTGGTCACATGCATAATTCCTTCAAGAGAGATTCTCTCTTCACCTTGATCTCATCAAATCCTACATTACAAGTGTATCATACATCTCATTCTTATAATTTATATCCTTCTGAATTCAAGATGAACTTGCATTCCAACTAGATGCTAGATCACTTAGTTAGGTTACTAACTCAAGTATCATAACTTAAGTGCTGTAACTCTTGATTGTCATCTTATGACACCTCTATGGACCATGTCTCTGATGTAGTGGTATTTCATATCAATGTGATTATATTTGTCATGAAACATAGGGTTTTCTAATATCTTAATGGAACTCTGATTGTCAGAGAGAATGACAGTAGTCTCAAGCTTCTCATTGAAAACCACAACAAGTATATTCCTAAGCCACATAGCTTCCCGAAAGGAAATACTAGATGCAATATACTTTGCTTATGTAGTATTGTGGGCTATGGATCCCTACTTCCTACTGGACCAAGAGATCATAGCCGATCCCAAGCTAAAACAAAATCTGGATGTACTCTTTCATTCCACAATACTACCACCCCAGTCAGAGTCAGCATAACAAAGTAGCATCACTCCTCTACTGGAAGCATATCTGATTCCATAAGAAATAGTACCTCAAACGTATCTAAGCACATGCTTGGTAGCAACCCAATGTCTATATCTTGGATCATACATGAATTGACTCAAGATATTCACTGCATAACATATGTCTGGTCTACTATGTATCAAATACATCAACGAACCAATGAACTGGCTATACATGGTAGGATCCACTAGATACGATCTAGAATTTGACTCATGTAGTTTCTTCATATTAGAAACCATTGGTGTAGATATGGATTTACAATCCATCATACCAAACCTGCGCAACACATCAACTATGTACTTTCCTTGTGAAAGAAATATCTCATCTTTCCTTTGCTAGACTTCCAGACCGAGAAAGTAGTGCATAAGACCCAAGTCTTTCATTTTGAACTCAAAAGTGAGCTCTCTCTTACAATGAGCTATCTATTGTTCCTATCAATTAAGGAACAAGTCATCAACATAGATAACCAATATCAGTGGTTGGTTCTTAACAAGTTATACAACTTGACGAGAACCCAACATTTTTCTTGTTTTATGGGGGTCAATTTTAGTTGTTGTTTTTACCTCGTTTCAAAAGTGTGTATACTGGCAGCACCATTTTTCATTTTGAGCCATTTTTTTGTGATTTTGAAACTTCTTGGTCATAAGAAAACTATAACTTTTATTTACAAGGGCCATTTTCCAAACTTTACAAAGAAATCTACATTTAATAGCTAGCTATAGTAAAAAAATACACATTTTTGAATTTTTGTAAGATTTTGAAGCTAGTTAGAACATAAAATATATGCATTTTCAAAGTTTTTTCATTAAAATTTTATCTTAAAGAAGTCATTTTTTGGGAAAATTTCTAAACAAAATGAGAAAAAAAAACATTTCAAACCATTTTTCAACGTATTTTCTGCTATTTGATGTATAAAAATATACTCTTTAACATTATTTTCCATAAAGTGACGATTCACATAAACTCAACAAAATGTATACCATATATTTCTAAATAGCATATTGAAAACATAATAGTTATTCTCAAAATAAAATATTCAATTCAAAACATTACAAAAATATCTTATTAAAAATGTGTCAACTTTGACATTTTCCTCAACAATATGAAACTAATCAACAATATCATTCATCCTGAAATCTTCATCGAAATTGACATTTTCCATTGGTTGGCTCTCTTCCTGGACCTCAATGTGTTCTTCCATTGGGTCCTCTACTTTTGCAAAATGCTCAAAGTGATCTTTTCCGAACATCCTTTTTAAAGGAGGTTGAGGCTCTTATGACATCTTTGCCACAAGTGACTCACTAAATTCTCCTTTCTTCAAACTAACTTCTTGCATTTCATCTGGAAGAAATTTCATAGCATTAATTATTTGCTTGATACAATTGCATTGTAGTAGATAATTCTCAATCGATATGCAATTTATTCCTTTTTGTAATGAACATGCTATTGTTGTACCTAATCAACACATACAAAACAAAAAAATTAAATAACACAATGAAACATAAATTTAAAAAATATATATTATTGAATTTAGATTACGACACTAGTTTCATGTGTAATATCAGAAATATTACCTGATCCCGAGAAGAAATCTAAAACCCAATCTCCTTTTCTTGAAAAATTATCTATGAGATAATTAATCAATGCTTGTGGATTCTGGTAGATGTTTACAGTCTCTCCTTTCAAATCTCTTTCTGCATATGTCAACTTGTTAACCACGACATTATAAGACAATATTTGACTATATTTGCCTTCACTCTTTTCATTGATTAAAAGAGTTTTATAGGTCTCATATTTTGTCCAACATGCACGGTGTATGTTTTCAGTATCACTCATCAATGGATTAGTGTTGGAGCTACGAATGTTAGGCTTATGCCTGTAATAGAAATAGACAAGAATCTAATTAACTTATAGAAAAATAATTTTGGTTTCTAAATTCAAATGTTTAATAATATACCACAAATATCTTACCAATACAGTTGTTTCCTTGAGTTTTCTTTATCCTTGAAGGTTGTTACCACTTGTCCTCCTTGTACATCTGAATGGAAAACAAGAAATCTCCATAGGGGTGATGTTGTGACGTCCATAAATCCCGAAACCACTTTATTGAATGACTGGTATGTATAAGGCTCACAATCATAAATAATGTTTTTGATATTGTATCCATGAGGGATATTTGCAATAACTAGGGAGTACTCTTTTATGGGAACAAGATTTGCAATGTTTTTAGAATCACCCAAAATCACTTTATATTGCACAGTGTCGAGCCCGTTCCAAACGTGATGATCAAGGGTGTCATCAAGTTCAATGTTTGCAAGACGTTGTCTTCTTTGTCGTTCTATTTTGGCTCTTTGAATATGAATTTTGAAAGACTCTGGTACTGTATTCTTATTTGAAATATTTGAAAACAAAAATATATATATAAGTAATAAAATAGAAATGAATTCACTTAGAAATAAATAAAATAGAAAATATCATAAATCATCATACCTTTTTGTATGCAACAAAAAAATATTTTAAGTTTTCCATGGATCTTGAATCTGGATAGTTGCATCTGACATCATCCCAACTCTTCTCACCCAACATTATAACCATATCCTCTTGTATTTTCATGTAAACCTTATGACTACACGATGTAAAAATAAATGGCGTTAACAATGACATCTAATAATAACACAATGCTTATTTAATAAAAATCTTAAACTCAAAAAAAATAAAAACAACCTATAAACTTACTTTCAAAATCATTGCACATTTCCTCCATGGATAATTCACTTGAATTTACAAGTGACAATATTGTAGATATAAGTATTTCATCCTTGAAACCTTGTAATGATATCCAAGGTGTTATAGTCATATCTTATGGAAATTTTTTGACATCAGGGCCTCCTTGACTACTGTTCCATGAAACTGCTTTATTTTTTTATACCTTCTAATTGTTTACGCCAATATTCTCCCACATGGTAAATATGTGATCAATAAAATCCCATATGGGGCCCATTCTAAATTCCAACTGAAAATAGTTATCTATAGCTCTGAATGCATTACTTCCTTTCAAACCTTTATGTTTCACATTGTCCTCTTTAATAGGGATACCTATTTCCATACAACATTGTTTCCACAAATCTGCATCAACTTTCGATCTATCACCACCACATATTTGTTCAAATTCATTGTGGATAAATATAACCCTTTGAACGAATTCCATGGACATCCTATAGTAACTATCCGTGTTGTGATCCCATGCTAATAGTTTTGCTTCCACATCTGTTAAACCAACGTAAATAATGCATTTCACTGTTTGAAAAATAGGGTTTTTGGGAAACTCTTGCATCAATTCTCTTCTAGCTTCCGCAGAATGATTCCCCCCCTAAACATAGTAGTTGTAATAAAAAAATTTTGATTCTTCAAATGCATCTCTAACAGGAACATATTTTGGGTCAACAAGAACTAGGTAGTCAACCACATGTGCATAGGGATTGTGCCTCATCAATGCTTTCAAGTTATGAACATGCAAGCGATGTGGTTTCCTAATTTGACACTTCTCTTGGCCTTCTGTGTGTCTATTAAGTTGCTTTACATTTAAATCAAATGTATTCCCATTGTAAACCAACTTATCCCTCCGCAATCGATCTCGAATAGCATTTTGTGTTTTCTTAACAACACCATCATCTAGATCACCACCTAGAGTAATGATTTCCAAACTGTTCCCCGAGTTCTCACTATGATTTTCAACATTGGATTGAACATCTTCTCTCCTCCTTTTATGTCTTGAAGCAGTTGTACATAAAAGAACAACTTGTTGATCAAGAATGGAAACATCATCATCCATAGGTTTTTTAGAAGAGTGTCTCTTACTCTTACCAGCATAAGTAACATCGTCATCACCAACAATTCATCGATCATGTTCAGTTGGGAGAGATATCCTTTTGAATGTAACCTTCATAGGTACTTCATTTGATTGTTGGATGCCTTTTCCTTTATGTGCTTGTACTTATTCAAGAACAATTTGCACTCGTTTTTTCTTTGGTTGTTCTCCCTTTTTTGGTGCTTCTCCCTTATGAAGAGGGGTATTAATGACATCCATCATATTTTCTTTTGTAGAATAAATTTAATTCAAAATATGGGAAAGTGGCATAGCAAATTCCTGCGAAATAAAAACATTATTGCATTAAATCTATTACATGGTCATATAATTCAAAGTATAAGAAATTCAAAAAGATATAAAAATATAGAAACTTACACTCTTGCGCTCAATATCGTGCACGAATCCTACACAAAATTCCGTGAAAATTTCCTTGATCTTATAGTTTGAAACATTCAAAGAATATCAAATTTTGACAAAGGTTTTAGCTCGTTTCACTAGTGCATAAATAATTTCTTTACCCAACACCAAACAAATATGTCGCAAAAATCCCAATGAGTTATAATCATTTTAAGATATGCAAATCCAGCACAATATAAGTGAATACTGTCTGAGTTGCCTTAATATTTCTCTTTCAGAAACCAAGAATAGTCCATTTTCTCTTCAGCTGGTGCATGTTTCCATTCTCTAGCATTCTTGGCTTTTAAATCATCACTGGGTACAAATTCATCACACACAACATTGTCAGATGGATCAACTATTTTTTTCAATGACTTCATCGACGATCTCACTCCAGATATGTTTATAGATAGCTTTCTTGATACCATTTTCCCTATAGTCAGAAACAAAACAAAAAAATTTTAGTATATGTTTAAAAAAAAAATAGTTGCACTTAAAAAAAATTGTTAACATATAGTTATACAAAGCATAACAATTTTTTAAATGTAGAGGGAGCTCGAGAATTTTATCTTTAAAATACATAGCACTTGGGCTATGCTATGGGCGCCCGTAGCATCCGTAGCGTAGCCGGAGGGCTCAACAATTGCTGGCTTAGCATAGCCCAAGGGATATGCATTGGCGCCCCGTTCCCATTGCATATCCCTTGGGATATGATACAGGCGCCCCCGTAGCATAGGCCAAGGGCTATGCATTGGTGCCCTTGTGGCCAATGCATAGCCCTTGGGCTATGATACATGATCCCCTTAGTATATCCCAAAGGTTATTCCTTGCCTGCACCATTGCATAGCCTGTGGGCTATGCAGTAGCTCATGGCTATAGCCATGGGCTATTACATTGCCTACGGGATATGCTACGGGCGCCCATTTCATAGTCCGTGGGCTATGCAATGGGTGCCCTTTGGGCGGCCCATGTGATAGCCATGGTCTATTGCATATCCCATGGCTATTGCATGGGCCGCCCAAAGGGCATCCATTCTACATCCTATGGGATATGTAATGGGCTCCCGATGGAGGGCACTGAGGGTGCCCAAAGGGGGCCTGGGGGCGGAGCAGAGCGCTGTGGGCTCCTAAAGGGTGACTGGGGGGAGGAGCTCCACTCCTCCCCCTGGCCGCCTTTTGGGCGCCCAATGCATAACTCGTGGGCTATGGAATGGCCATGGGATATGCAATGGGTGCCTATGCCTGTGGGATATGCAATGGGCCTCCCATTGGCTATGCATAGGCCCGTCTCTTTGGGCGCCCAATGCATAACCCGATGGCGATGCATAGCCCTCGGGATATGCAATGGGCCACTGAATTCCCATTCAAATGAGCTTGGGGGTAGGAGCTTAGCTCCTCACTCGTGTCCCAAAACGGGTGTACCCCAGGCCCATCCTTTGGGTGCATGAGCCCTCAAGCCAAAATAAAAATAAAAATTACCCATCTTTTTACAGAGGGCATGCCGAAGCCCAAAGGAAAAAAATTTGCATTAAAACATAACAAATTTAAAGTATTTAAAAACAACATTTACATTCTAAAAATAATTTAACTAACCTTGGCAATGTTTGAAGCTGTTCGATGGGATTTAAATCCTTGTGGATCGTTGTTTGCAAATGGTGACTATAGAAAATCAAACTGTGTTAATATAACATAAAATAAGTTTTTTTTACCGTTTTATGAATGTGGGATTAAAATGAAATGACAAAAGCATAGAACCAACATTGCCAAATGAAATATATAATAGAAAGATTTATTTAAAAAAAATAGAACTAACCTTCAAAGAACTATTAATTTACTCGAAATTTCAAACGTGAAGAATATAAAATCAAAATAGTTTATATGGCTAATATTAAGTTTAACATTATTCGTTTTACGAATGCGGGATTAAAAACTGTGTAATTAGCTAATGCATTATTTCTAAACTTAGAGAAGAAGGCATTAAATGAAATTTGACTAGTGTTATGACTTTTGGTTTAAAAAAATTAATGTAAATAACTAATATTGTATTAAAAAGTTTGGATAGCATTGTTTACATGTCATTTTATTAGTATTATTACAATTTTTATACGATAAATTAAATTAGTTTTAATAGTGTTATGATTGTGTGTGAAATGTGTGATTTATTTTGTAGGGAAATTTTGGAGGGAAAATTTTGAAGGGAAATTTTGGAGGGAATGCTTGGGAGGGAAAATTTCGTTCTTTTAGCTATAATATTGTTGGGGGTTGACAATTGCACCATTGTACTTTTTGGTGATGAGTGTAAGAAAATTTCATTCTCTTATACTTTTTAGTGAAAATTCATGGACTCGTCTTAATCAATCTCAATGTCTAAAGATGTACATGAAGATGGTGGAAATTTTCATTTAAGTGAGGATTTCAAAGGCACCGATGATGATTTACCTCCAAGTGAGGATTTTAAAGTCATTAATGATGGTGATGAAGAGCCTCCTCCATGTGGAGATTTTAAATACACCGAGGAAGATGATGAAAATTTTCCTCCAAGTGATGATTTTCAAGGCACCAATGATGATTTTGCACAAGGAAATGATTCTCAAGGCATCAACAATGATTTTCCTCATAGCGATGATTTTCAAGGCACTAACATTGATTTTCCTTCAAGCCAAGATTTTCCTCCAAGTGGGGATTTTCAAGGCACAAACGATGATTTCCCTCCAAGCCAAGATTTTCCTCCAAGTGAGGATTTACAAGACAACAAACTTGATTTTCCTCCAAGCGAGGATTTTGATGGGATAGATAATAATTTTGGTGAGCATGAAGGCACTAATGATGGTGTAGATGGTTTTCCTTCAAGCAAGGATTTTAATGGCACTGGTGATTATTTTCCTCCTAGCGAGGGTTTTAATGGGATTGATAATGTTCCTCCCTCAAGCAAGGATTTTGATGGCACTAACGGTGATTTTCCTCCAAGGGAGAATTTTAATGGGACTGATAATGTTTCTCCTACAAGAAAGGATTTTAATGGCACTGGTGATGATTTTCCTTCAAGCAAGGATTTTAATGGGACTAATAATGTTTCTCCTCCAAGCAAGGATTTTGATGGCACAGATGCTGATTTTCCTCCAAGCGAGGATTTTAATGGGACAAATGATGATTTTGGTGAGGATAAAGGCAACAATAATGTTGAATATGTTTTTCCTCCCAACCAAGATTTTGATGTTTCTAATGATGATTTTCCTCCAAGTGAGGATTTTAATGGGACAGATGATTATTATTGTGAGGATGAAGGCACCAATGATGGGGAAGATGATTTTCTTCCAAGCGAGGATTATGATGGTAGCGATGACGATTTTCCTCCAAGCGAGGATTTTAATGGCAGCAATGATGATATTCCTCCAAGCAAGGATTTTAATGGGAAAGATGATGAATTTGGTGAGGATGAGGGCAAGAATAATGGTGAAGATGAATTTCCTCCGAGCGAGGATTTTGATGGCACCGATGATGATTTTCCTCCCAGCAAGTATTTTGATGGCACTGATGATGAATTTCCTCCAAGTGGGGATTTTAAAGGGATATGTGATGATTCTAGTGAGGATGAAGGAACCAATAATGATGAATTTTATTTTCCTCCAAGCAAGGATTTTGATGGCATTGATGGTGATTTCCCTCCAAGCGAGGATTTTAATGGGACAGATGATGATTTTGGTGATGATGAACCCACCAATGATGTTGGTTTAACCTCAAGTGATAAAGTTGATACTAATGTAGATAATGATTCTCCTACTAATTTTAATGATGATAATCTCAATGAGAGGGATGATATTCCTCACATTGATGGGTTATTCATTATAATGAGGATAATTTAATGGTTCATGAAACACAAAGTCAAATTGTACCAATGAGCAATATTAAGTGCAGGACTAGGCCATTTTATACCAATCCAAAGCATTCTAGTTATACAAGGTCTAGGAAATATTTGCTCACAATTCCCAATTCTATTACTGATTTGATTTCAAGTGAGTCTTGCCAAAAACATTGTCCGAAACAAATACACTACAATTATGTCTTAGAGAAAAGGCGAGCATATCTATCAATGAACAAAAATATGCGAAATTCATATTTGGTAGGGTGCATGATTTCTACAAAGGTAGGTTATGATTATCACATTGGAAGTATTTTGCTTTGTAGAAGGGAATTCAAAAGAATCCACTCAATTAGTAATCTTAGACTATCAAGAATCCAGACAAGGCTAGAAAAGGATCCTACATTTTATTCTAAAGAATATCATGCACGAGCTAGTGGGCCGTTAACAAACATTGCAATGCCATGGATGCGTGAATTCGTTTTTAAGCGTGGAGAGAGTATTCCAGATAGAGAAACCATATACATTCTAGATAATTCTTCAAGCTAGAAAATCTACAACTTGTACAAGGCATTTGTTCAAGATGCTGAAGGAAATAACAATTTTCATTAGATATGCATATTTTACAAGACTATGGAAAACAAAGTTCAACAATGTCCGTATTCCTAAGAGGTCAAGGATGGGGGTTTGCAGTATATGTGATTCTCTTAAACGAAGAAGGGATAAATCAGAAGGGATAGAGAGAGGTATGTCTCTAACAACTTCTATTTTTTCGGAATAAATATCTATTACGAAAGCTCATCAATGTTTTGTTTTTATTTTATTTGTAGATTTTTTTTAAAGAACTTCAAGCACATCGCAATAAACAATCAAGCACATCGCAATAAACAATCAGTTGAATGGAAAAAGTTATACAAACATCGCAAGAAGTTTATTATGAACCACATAAGTATATGGGTTTGATAATTGATGTCATGGATCAGAAAAAAAACACTTTTCCACATTTTGTTCGTGTATCGAAGAATTTAAAGGAGGAAAATTTTATTCAGTTTCACTTGGTTGGTTGTATGGTTTTTAATGGTCAAATGTCTCCAAGGGTTTACTTTACAGCTCCTAATATTCATAATGATGCAAATATGACCATTACAATAATTCACCATGTGATGAATCATTGGTTTGGTAATCTTCCTCAAGTTCTATATCTGCAATTGGACAACACCAGTTGAGAAAAAAAATCAGATTGTGTTTGGTTATCTGAACATGCTTGTTGAATTGGGAAATTTTCATAAGGTTAAAGTTGGTTTCCTTCTTGTTGGGCATACACATGAACATATTGATCAAATGTTTATCTGTTTTGCAGTGAAATTGGGGAGGAAGAATGTTGGGAGCCTGTCGTCATTAATTGAAATTATTAGAAAAAATTATAGTCCAGAGCTTGTTGTACTAACATTGGAGGAAACTATTGACATGCGAAGATTTATTTTGGGATCGCATGGTGAAGAAAGGTGCATTGATAAAATTAATGACATTAGCTTTCAACATCAATTTTGTATTAAAAATATTGATGGGAAAACACTACTATGGGGTAAGAAGTACTCAACAAGTGCATAATGGGGGCCTACATCAGGTTTAGCATTTCTGAAATTCACCCTAAGTCGTCAAATGTATGCTTCAAAGTTATCTTGTTGCAATCAGCTGTTGAGATTCAAAATTCATGCCGGCACAATAGAGATGTTGATTCTTCTCAATGCTTGGAAGAAATAAAAAAGTCGGTCAAAGATACATATGACTATTTTGATGTTGTTGATTTTGTTTGGTGGGAGTCATTTTTCATGGAGTAGAATGACATAATTACAAACTCTACAAATGGAGATATTTTTTTGAAGACTCCATTTTGTTGGTCACAAATTATGTCAAATGAAAATGAGGAGAGAAATGTTGAGCTTGAAGGCGTTGATCCTTTTCAACCAGAAGAAATGGAAATGTACATTGGGTCTAGAAGATCATCTGCACGATGTGAGGCGATGGAAGAACTTTACAGAGGCTCAGTACAATATATTAAGGAGGGTTACATGATTACAGTTTTGGCCACAAAATATCCATGTGGTTATCCATTATGGATTGCAAACGTTATGAAGGTCAATAAAGAAAATGAAGAAGTTATATCTATTGAAGTACATTGGTATGCAACAGACACACACCCCTTTGATGGTGTGTACAAGATGGAGATGGTGATCGAGAAAAAAGTTTGCAAAAAGAGAAAAATAAAGGGTCAAAATGTAAATCATCGTCACATAGACATTTTGAAATTAGAGGATGTTGACATACTAGTTTATGAATTCCATTTGACAAGGAAAGGAACTCTTCGCTCCAAGACTATAGAGATTATCAAAATATTGTTGGTACTAGAGATAGTTGCAACATGGGATTTTGCTAAACCAAGGCATATATCTAGAAGGAATATGGCATATGAAATGTTGGGCGTGCATGAATATTCATATGGCGCACTCATTGATAGTAGAGAAGAATACAAGTCATCTACATCTTCATCCAGTGATTCATCTGGATAAAATGTAGCTTCTAATGGTTTGTTAGAATCCATGTGTTGATTTGAATATTTGCACACGAAACATTTTGTCTTTTTTTATTAATATGCCATTGTTTGTATGGAAACTCTAAAGGAGTTCTTGAATTTTGATATGAATTACTTCTACGTATTATGGTTTAATATATGATTTTATGATGAATATCATAAATTTTTGTATTTTATATGAAAAGAGTGGTCAAATTATTTCTTGAATAATTTGTGTTTAACTCAATGCAAGTTTATCATAGTGTTACTAAGATATTAAATAAGTAAAATTTCCAATTATGATAAAATCATATAAGAATGCCATTTTATGAAAAAGTGTGCTACATGTAGCATTAGTTTTCAATTTAGAGCTTGATTTTAAGGTTTTTGTAAACAACAGTAACAAATGTTTTGGTTCATTTCTATATTTTTGACCCCATATCGAAAATTTTGATTCGGGGTTGTTTTTTGGTGTTTTTTATGCAAAAATATGGGTTTTTATGGCTAGAGTTCTTGTTTTGAGTACAAATTTCTCGTCAAGTTGTATAACATGTTTCTTCACAACCTTGAAGTACAGGTTGGGGACAATTTTGCTTTGGGAGAATCCCAAGCTCTGAAGATAGCTGTCAATCCTTGAATACCAAGCCCTTGGGGCCTTCTTAAGCCCATAGAAGGCTTTCTTAAGTTTGCATACATGGGAGTCTTTCCCATGAACTACAAACCGCACAATTTTTTGTATGTATACTTCTTCCTCAACTTCACCATTGACAAAGGCAGTCTTCACATCCATCTGGTGAAGCTTGCACCCTAGAACTGAGGCAAGTGAAATCATGACTCGAATAGTAGTGTACCTGGCCACAGGAGTGAATGTATCATCATAGTCTATTCCTTCTTTATGTGAGAAAACACGAGCCACAACTCTTGCTTTATATTTTTCAATACTGCCATCAGCTGCATGTTTAATTTTATAAATCCACTTGGAAGTTACTATTGACTTCCCTTCAGGTTTAGGAAACACTTCCCACACATCGTTCTTCATGATGGGTTTGTATTCTTCCACCATGGAATATTTCCATACTTGCTTCTTAGTAGCTTCCTCATAAGTGGTGGGTTCTAAATAACTGATGTGACTCATATGTGCTACATATCTTTAATATATTTCAGGTCTCCTTAGTTCTCTGGATGTGCCTGATGGTGCTCCATGTTTTTCTACCTCTTGCAGAATGTATCAACACCAGGAAGATATCCTCTTAGCCGGAGGTCCATAAAGTGATCTTTCTACCAGTTCTACTAGCTCTTCATGATCAAGCAGAGCTAAGGCTATTCTAGCTTCTCCCTCTCAACATATGAAAGAGGAGAACCAAAACCTAGATCCTCCATCATGGGAGTCTCATTCTCCTCCATATCCAAATCACACTGAAGTTCTTTAGAGTGCTTGAGGGAAGCCTCTTTGTGAAATGTTATAGCTATGTTGACTTTAATGTGATTTTGACCTAGTGTAAAATTCAAGCACAACAGATCTATCGAACAAGCACAACAGTTACTAGAGATGCATGCAACAAAATGTATGAAAACATTGTGCAAAAGGTTTGCAACAGCAAAATAATGTCATATACTCAGAAGATACATTACAATGTGTAACAATGGCTACAATAAGCCAAGAAATTTGAATTCCAGAGTGGTCATTCAAATTGAATGCATGAGAGTGGTTTACTTGGCAGTTAACACCACTCAGCACATCAATTAACCACTTAACTACCATAAGACTGAATCAAACTTACACTGAAACTGTCTAACTGATTTAGAACTCAGCTGATTGAACAAAAATAGGAGAGGGCTCCTTTATGTCTGTAGTTAACGGAATATTAGGTGAGAATATCACCAGATGAAGTCAACCAGTGTAGTAGGGTTCCTTCTAGTCTCCAGTTGGATGAATAAACTAGTAAATGCTGCCAGTTAGACTAAGTAGTGCACATTAGTCATGCAAATCATCCTCTGAATGGTGGAGTAGGGCCAGTTGATAGCCCAGTTAGCTCCTAGAATGTAGGAGGAGGCCCAGTTTACTGAAACTGTGATATGTTGATGATGTAAGCACATGATTGAGTCAAAATACTTAGGATAAGTGGAAAATTAAGCTGTGAGGCTCAAATAAATGATGTGTGGTTGGAAAATGCTCCAAAACCCCCCCTTAAGATAATATCATGGAGGTATAAAAAATAATAAAAGGGCCCTAGCAACAAAGGCAATAGGTCACCCAGTACAGAAATAATCCCAAAATGCTAGAAAAAATCTAAGTGAGGAAAGAGGGAAAAACCCAGTGGGAAAAAAAACCACCCCTCAAACGGAACACTGAAGGATCTAATCTGTACTCACCATAGTAGAACTCACTCCCAACCGTGAACAAAGGTAAGATAACTTATTCTTAGTGAAGCTCTTGGTGAATATGTCTGCAATTTGCTCTTCTGCAGGGAAATATTGTAGTACAATGGTTCTGTCATGCACAAGCTCTCAGATGTAGTGCATGTGGATCTTGATATGCTTTGTCCTCTATCTCTGGACCGGATCTGTTGAGATCTTCATAGCACTTTGATTGTTAGAAAATATGACAATCAAACTGCCTGAATGCAAGCATTGACGGCCAGAAACTCTGCTAGAATACCTTGCAACCAAACTGCCTGAATGCAAGCATTGACTGCTCCTCGATACTCTGCCTCTGCTGAAGATAAGGAAATGGCGGCCTGCTTTTTGCTTGACCAAAAAATAGGCCCTGAGTCAATCATGAAAACATATCTGGAAGTGGACTTCCGATCAATGCTATCACCCTCCAATCTGAATCAGTTAATCCAACCAAATATAGATCGGAATCCGTAGCATAGTTAATGCCAAACTGTCTGGTACCCTGCACATAGTGCAAGATTATTTTGGATGCCTTCCAGTGAATCTCATGCGGCTGATGCATATATATTGACACAACACTCATGACATAATAAATATCAGTCCTAGAGTGTTTCAAGTATAGAATACTTCCAATCAACTGTCGATAAAGTGTAGAATCCACCAATGGTGTGGAATCACCATCCTCAAGTCTGATTCCTGAGAGAAATGGGAATGGTTCCGCTTTACAATATGCCATATTAAATTTGTTTAGCAGGTCTGAATCATATTTTGACTGAGATATGGTGATCCCATCAAAATTCTGAGTGATCTCTAAGCTAGGAAATTGCTTCAACAAGCCTAAATCACTCATGTCAAATGCTAGATGTAGTGCGATTTTTATATTGCTGATCGAAGAAAGAGTGCTTCCTGTAATCAAAAGGTCATCAACATAAATGACAATGATCAAAAAATTAACTTCATGTTGCTGTAGGTACACATTTGGATCTGATTTTCATCTTGCAAAATTTTGTGACAGAAGGAAGGAATCCATCTTTGCATACCAAGCTCTTGGGGCCTGTTTTAAACCATACAATGTTTTCTTCAGTCTGCACACTAATGTTGGATCTGATATGTAGCCTTAAAGCTGATTCATGTAAATATATTCCTGAATATATCCATGAATAAATTCACACTTCACATCCATGTGGTGCACCTCCCAGTGCGTAGATGGAGAAATTAACAAAACTAGGCGGATTGAATCTGTTTTTGCTACCGGTGCAAAGGTTTCAGTATAGTCCACACCATGAACTTGTGAGAATCATTTTTCCACCAACCTAGATTTGTATTTTCAGGTTGATATATCTACAACAACCTTGGTTTGGTAGACCCATTTGCATTGAACTAATTTCCTCCCAGGTGGAAGAGAAACTAGCTCCCATGTAGCATTTTTCTGAAGAGAATTGTACTCTTCATCCACGGCGGTTTTCCATCTCAGATCTCGGTGGGAATGATAGTATGATTGAGGATATGAAACTATTATCAAAAAATATTTCTCTGACAGTAATGGATCAAAATATGAAAGATCCATACCTACTCTTTGAAAGTCTACTCGAGTTCTTCTTGGATTGGTATGATTTCCAATGTTAGAACCAGAAGAATTGAGAGTCTTTTCTGCACACTTTGGAAATTGAGGGGGATCATTTGGATCTGAATCTGAACCTTATATTTCATGTTCATTAATGTCTGATAAAATATGAGAAATATCAAAACACAAACTTTCATCATCTTCTTCCAAATCTTCTTATTGGAGAGGAGGCAATTCAACAGTTTCTTCCTCGACTAGTTTTAGATCTTGAAGCGGTTCTTCAAATTTGACACTTCGCTCGATGAATATATTTTTGGATATGATAGCCATGAGTTTGTATCCTTTGTATTCTTCAACATATCCAATGATGATGCACTTAGTACTCTGTGGTTCCAAATATTTTCTCTTCTCAATAGGAATTCTAGCCCATGCAGTGGAGCCAAAAACCGTGAGATTGGACACATGAGGGTTGTGACAAGTGTAGGCTTCGAAGGGAGTAGTATGTTTGACGGATGAGTGTGGAAATATGTTTTGAATGTATGAAATAAAATTCATGGCCTCATCCCAAATATTTGGATCCAAACCTTTCGACTCAGCATACAAGTGGCCATCTCTTTCAGTGCTCGGTTTTTCCTCTTCACTACACCATTCTACTGAGGTGTGTAGGGGACTGTGTGCTAGATTTGGATTCCATTTTACGCACAAAGCTGTAGCAGATATGATTTGATATATTCTCTACCATTATCAGATATAAGAATTTTGATCTTGCTTTCAGTAGCAGTCTCAAAAGAAGCCTTGCAATTTTTGAATTTTTCTAGCACTTCCGATTTGTTCTTGAGAAAGTAGACCCATGTGAACTTGGAGAAATCATCAATAAATGTCAGAACATACATTGATCCATTCATGGAGGTATTTGGAAACGGACCGCTGATATCACCGTGAATTAGCCCCAAAATACAAGAAGCTCTTCTATCTTTTCCTCGATCAAACTTGTGCTCGGGATGCTTCCCAATGATGCAACCCTTGCATATCCCTTTCAAGGATTTGATTTTTAGAAGTCCTTCAACTATAGATTTATTTTGTAGCAGCTGAAAATATTTATGTTTTAGGTGTCCAAACCTCTCATGCCATAGCTGGCTAACCTCATTTTCATGAGTCTGAAGGGCACTTGGCTTTGAATGTGGCAAAAAGTGGGAAAACTCATATGTTTTTGCAGCATGATTTGCTTTGCCTACTGCAATGATATTTCCGGTGGAAATATCAGAAATTTCAACATTATTAGGGATGAATACAACCTTCTTGGGAAAACCAATGTGTGTCATCTAATACACAAAAAGAAGGTTCGAAGCTGGAGAAGGAACATAGAGAACATTTTGAAAACTGCCATGTTCTAAATGAATAGTACCTTTTCCTTTTGAAGAAATTTGTGAATCATCTCCCATGTGGATGGAGATGCAGCTTTCGGAGTCCAACGATGAGAATGAGTCTTTGCTTGCAACCATGTGATTCGAAGCTCCTGAATCTATGAGAAGATCCGTAGAATTTGAAACACTTGCCATGAGTGCATGACCTCTTTCTGCATGATCATTATTGTCCTTCCTCCTTGAGCCATCTGGAAGAGTAATGCTGTTTTTCTCCAAGAGAAGGGCCATCTAATCAATAGTTTTATTCATGCATGATATTTTAGGATGAAAGCCGCTACAATAGTAAGAACACTTTGTATTCTATTTTCCCTTTTGCTTGTCTTTCCTTGAACCAGAGGGCTCATCTGACTGCTTGGTCTTCTCCTTTTGCTTCGGATGATCAAACTTGGCCTTATATTTCTTTTGATTTCATTTTCCATTCGTAGCTTTGGGTCCTCCAGCAAAAAGGGCTTGATCTTTGGAGTTTTTTATGGACCCCATTTGAACAGGATTATCATGCTCTTTTGTTAAGGACTCAATGAATGCATTCAAGGTAGACATATTCCAATGCAGAATGGTGAGTTTTCCCGAATGGAAAGTAGAGACAAAAAATGAATAATCTGAACCTAGCTTCGTAAGGATTGAAAGAATCATCTGTTCATCTTTTTTCTCAACACCACATTGCTCCAACTGTAGTACCAAATGCTTAAACTTGGTGAAAAACTCATTAATGATTCAAAATTCTCAGGATTTAGGGAAATCAGTTCATTCTCCAACTAATAAGCCCTCATCTCATCCTTCTTACCAAAAATATTGGCAAGTTGTTCCCACACTTCTTTTGGAGTAGTCAATCCACTGAGATGGAAAAGAAGACCCTTCAAAATATTGAGACAAAGAAAACCATAAGCTTCATCAAGCTTATTGAAGTACTTGGACTTCTCTACTGCAAAATTTGGCTCTGTTTCTAGGCCCATGGTGACTCTGTAGAATCCCTTAGAGCACAACACAATCTCAACATCATCCTTCCACTGATGGTAGTGGAATTGATTGAGAATATTTTGTGAAGAAGAGTCCATCTCTGCAATAATGAATGCAATAGGAGGGAGTGAGAAACCTACAATCACATACACACAAAATTTTTTTAGTTCGTCAACCTACAATTTTCAAGTTGCATCACACTTGGAATACACTATCAAACAAGCTTGAAGAGTCAAGAACAATATCCAGGAATTATGTGGAAAAATTTCGGCTTCTGGTGCAGAATTGGAATTTTTGAGCAATAGCTGCAACTGCACAAAACTGCTGCAATATTTTTGAGCAAAGTTGATCAATATTCAAATGAAATCTCTGCAGAAGTGTTGTATTGTCCCTACCATGGATTTGATACCATGTAAAATTCAAGCACAACAGATCTATGGAACAAGCACAACAGTTACTAGAGATGCATGCATCAAAATGTATGAAAACACTGTGCAGAAGGTTTGCAGCAGTAAAATAATGTCATATACTCAGAAGATACATTACAATGTGTAAAATGGCTACAATAAGCCAAGCAATTTCGATTCTAGAGTGGTCATTCGAATTGAATGCATGAGAGTGGCATACTTGGCATTTAACACCACTCGGCACATCAGTTAACCACTTAAATACCATAATACTGACTCAAACTGACTCTAAAACTGTCTAACTGAGTCTAACTAATTCAGAATTCAACTGATTTCCCAAAAATAGGAGAGGGGGCCTTTATGTCTGCATTTAACGTAATAGTAGGTGATGTCCAACATTTGTTTTTTCACCAGTGAAAACTTCTTCAGGATTCTTCTCTCCTAGGATAGCATGTGGGCTTCTATTCTGAATATAAATAGCAGTGCTAGAGGCTTCTTCCCATAAGGAGGTGGGAAGATCCTAATCACACATCATAGCTTTTGCAACATCACATATTTTCATGTTCTTTCTTTCGGTCACCCCATTCTGTTAGGGGTTGTAAGGTACAATCAACTATCTCTTTATCCCCTCCTTTCAAAAAAATTCATTAAACTCATGAGACTCAAACTCTCCTCCATTATCATATCTCAAAGCATGAATGTTCTTTCCAGTCTGATTCTCAACCAATGCTTTAAACTCTTGAAACTTGTTGAAAGTTTCACTCTTTTCCTTCAGAAAATAGATCCATGACTTGCGAGAGAAGTCATCTATGAAAACCACATAGTACAAATAACCACTTAAGGATGGTGCAGACATGGAACCACATAGATATGAATGGATTAATTCTAGGATTCCTTTAGATATTTTAGTACTATTTGGAAATATTTTGTTGACGTTCTTACCAAGAGCACAACCTCTACAATTAACACCATTCTCATATTGAAATACATGCATCCCTTTTACTATCTTCTGTAATCTAGGTAGCACTTTGAAATGAATATTTCCAAGCCTCCTATGCCACAATTCACAAGGGCTGACCGTGTCATGGACCATGAACATTTTAGATACCTCCCTCTCTAAATCCAATCACAACTATAGAATTCAAGTTTGAATTCTTAGGCCACAATAGCGCTTTGTTGTCCATACAGATTGAAACATTTATATTCTAGAATTGAAACAGATAGGAGGTTCTTATTCAGACTGGGAACATAAAAAATATAATTAACATGGAGTACATCACCTAAATTCAACTGAAAGGAAGTGGATCCAATTCCTTGGATTGAATAGGTGGTATTATATCCAAGCTCCACCTGACAGGAGAACTTCTTTTCCTTAAGATCTGTGATAGCACTCCTATATCCAGTCATGTGTTTTTATGTACCACTATCAACTAGCCATGTATTAGCACTAGTGGTAATGGATCTAGCAAGAGCTAAGACAAGAAAGTAATCCTTCCTTGTCTCTCGATCAATGGAATAATTCATTCTTGTAGGTTCATCTTTTGTAGCAGTAGAAGCATGAAATCTACCCTTGAACTTTCCTCTTTGTGTTGCTCGACAATCTCTTGCAAAGTGGCCCTTCTTATTGCAGTTGAAGCACTTGAATTTAGACTTATAAAAGTTCTTGTTGTATTCTTTTTCTTTTTGATGAGGAAACTTCTTATGAGAAAAGGATTTCTTTCCTCCCTTTGTCCTTTCCATAAGAGCAAGGTTCTCTTCTTTGCAAGAAGCATTTTTTATTTGAATTTTACCTTCTTCTTGAAGGAAATCATGCCACAATATTTAAAATTTTGGTTTCACTTCTCAACCATTAAAAATAGCCAAGAATGTCTCCCATGAGGATGGAAGACCATCGACGACAGTCTAAATAATATCATCATATTTTACAGTAACTCTAATGCTCATGAGTTGATCTCTTACTTGAGAGATATTTGTGAAGAAGGAAGCAATAGTTTATTCCTTCTCCATCTTTAGATTACGAAGCTTGTTCTTCAGGGCTCTCTTTTGACTGGGAGCCTTCTTCTCATAAATATTTGTCAAGGTGTCGAAGAACTCCTTTGCAATATTCAATGGAGTAATCACTGGCATTAAATTGTCTTTCATAGAATCATAAATGATTCTCTTTGATTTGTCTTGATTCTTCTTGAAAGAAATGCACCCAACATTAGAAGTAGGATCTTCAACAACATTGGATACCTATCCATCTAGATCATGCTCTTCCAGGATATCTGGAATCTTGGCCTTCCAATTATTGAAGTTTGAAGTTCTTTCAAGTTGGTCTTCTGGTCTTACTGAGATTGAAGCCATTATTCTTCAAGTATTGTGCTCAACTTTTGCCACTTGGGATCAACGTAGGCTCATGTGATGCACCTGCAACAATTAATTAACAAGAATATGCGAAATAGCAGAAATGACAGAACTCAAAATCACTTTTATATTGATCACAGGCCACTTCGAGGGGGCAACCTCCTTTGAGCAAGCTCAATACAATTAAATTCACGGTGCCTTCATAGGTCTCAACACACACTTATATACTAATTCTAGGAGCCAATACTATGGGTCAAAACCATGGGCCGTTACAAACTATGGATCAACAATACTACGAGCGACTTACAAAGAATATGCGCCAACAACAATAACACAAACTATTGATCAACAAATACTACGGGACGACTTACAAAGCATATGCGTCCAACAACAACATACTAACAAAGTAAAGACATGGGTTCCTAACATCCCCTCCCCCTTAAAAAAAGCTTTGTCCTCAAAGCTTTAGATGTGGAAATTGTTGTTGAATCTGAAAAAGTGGTTCCCATGTAGCATCCTCTGGTTGCATGCACTGAATTAAGACCTATGTGATAGAGCAAGAGTGAAGCTGACGCGTGCGCCGATTGAGGATGGCCTTTGGCTCCAAAAGGATGGATCCTTCATTATCCAGTTCGGGTAAAATCATTTTTCCACTGATGTTGGTGCCAAGAACTTTCTTCAGACAAGAGACATGAAAGACTGGATGAGTGCGGGAAGAAGGAGGAAGTTCCAATTTATAAGCAACGGACCCAATCTTCTGAAGAATCCGATATGGCCCATAGAACTTTGGAGCAAGCTTATGACGCCCTTTGAGTTTCAAGGATGATTGTTTGTACGGCTGGAGACGAAGAAAAACCATATCGCCGAGTTGAAAAGTGCGCTCAGAACGGTGCTGATCAGCTTGTTGCTTCATGCGATTTCTTGCCATGTGAAGATTGTCCCGCAAAATGAGAAGAATTTGATCGTGGTTTCGAAGGACCGTGTCAACTTCCTGAACTGGTGAACTAGTGGGGGTGTATGGAATAAGAGCTGGAGGTGCCTGACCATAGACTGCTTCATATGGGGTCATTTTAGAGGCAGTGTGGTAAGAGGTATTGTATCACCATTCAGTGAGAGGGAGCCATTTTTCCCACTGATGTTGTTGTTCCGAGGTGAAGCAACGCAGATAAGTTTCCAAGCATTTATTGACAATTTCAGTCTGACCATCTGTTTGTGGGTGATACCCTGAACTCATCTTCAGTTTGGTGCCAGTGTGGCGAAATAGTTTTGTCCAAAAATGACTGGTGAAAGTCGCATCACGATCCGAGACAATGGAAGAAGGGATTCCATGAAGACGAAAGATTTGGTCCAGAAAAATTTGAGCGACGGAGGAGGCTGTATAGGGATGGCTGAGAGCACAAAAATGACTATATTTGGAGAGGCGATCAACCACAACGAGAATCACTGTCTTCCCGCCAGATTTAGGGAGCCCTTCAATGAAATCCATAGAAATATCTGTCCAAATCCGTGTAGGTATGGGCAAGGGTTCAAGCAATCCTGGAAGGAGTGTTGTTTCACCCTTATTGCGTTGGCAGGTATCACATTCGGCCACCATCTGTTGAATTGTCCTTTTCAATCCCTGCCAAAAGAAGTTACGTCGTGCTTGTTCATACGTTTTGAGGAACCCAGAGTGCCTTGCCGATGGAGAAGCATGGAGTTCATAGAAGACAGCCTGTTGAAGATCTGTGCTCTGGGGAAGCACCAGACGACCCTTGTATCGCAGAGAAGCACCATCCCAAGAGTAATGTGGTACAACAGAAGGGTTTTTGGTAAAGCGTTGGATGATTTGAGATAAGGAGGAGTCATTGACATAACCCTGTTGAACAGATTTCAACCAATTTGGAACATGCATAGAATTAGCTGAAAGAGAACCTTGGGCATCAAATGTGTGAGAAAGAGCATCTGCCACAATATTGTCTTTACCCTTCTTGTAAGTGATCTCATAGTCATAACCCATGAGTTTGCTAACCCATTTCTGTTGTGCTGGGGAGGAGACATGCTGGTCCAAGAAATATTTCAGACTCTGGTGATCAGTCTTGATGCAGAAATGATTCGCTAATAGGTATGGGCGCCACTTTTGTACTGCATGCAAAATAGCCATCATTTCTTTCTCATAGGTAGATGCAGCTAAATTCTTACCTGAAAGGGATTTGCTGGTGAACGCAATGGGGTGTTCATCTTGAAGGAGAACAGCACCAAGTCCATTGCCGCAAGCATCACTCTCAATAGTGAAGGGCTTGGAAAAATCGGGCATAGCTAGCACAGGTGTAGTACACATAGCTTGTTTTAGTTTGTCAAATGCACACTGAGCAGCAGGTGTCCATGTGAAGGCATCCTTTTTCAATAGAATAGTTAATGGAGCTGCAATCTTCCCATAATCCTTGACAAACTTGCGGTAGTAGCCAGTCAACCCCAAAAACCCCCAAAGGCTCTTGAGTGTCTAAGGATGCGGTCAATTGTTCATGGCATCAATTTTGGCAAGATCCACGCGAACCCCTTGTGCTGAGATAATGTGCCCGAGATACTCAACTTCCTTCTGTCCAAAAACACATTTAGACTGCTTGGCATGGAGATGATGGTCAGAGAAAAGTTGCATGACAAGATCCAAATGCTGGAGATGTTCATCCCATGTTTTACTGTAGATGAGGATATCATCAAAGAATACTAGAATGAATTTCCGCAAGTAGGGTCGAAATATTTTATTCATTAAGGCCTGGAATGTGGAAGGAGCATTAGTGAGGCCAAAGGGCATGACCAAAAACTCATAATGGCCATCATGTGTGCGGAAAGCTGTTTTAGGGATATCATCCTCATGAACCCGAA
The DNA here is from genome assembly GCA_027924585.1 of Larix kaempferi. Classification (NCBI taxonomy): domain Eukaryota; kingdom Viridiplantae; phylum Streptophyta; class Pinopsida; order Pinales; family Pinaceae; genus Larix; species Larix kaempferi. The sequence goes on along the minus strand of BSBM01000451.1, from coordinate 8,808,886 downwards.
TTTGATGATACCTAGAACGAAGATCCAACTTGGAGAAAAAGTGAGCCCCATGAAGCTCATCAACAACAGGAATTGGAAACTTATCCTTGATGGTGAGGTGATTAAGTGCTCGGAAGTCAATGCAGAGGCGCCATGACCCATTTTTTTGCGGACAAGAATAACTGGAGAAGAAAAGGAACTAGTGCTTGGACGAATAATACCTTGCTTCAATAAGTCCCGAATGAGCATTTCAATCTCTGTTTTTTGGTGAAATGGGTAGCGATAGGGCCTAATGTTGGGAGGAACGCTGCCAGGAAGAAGCTGAATACAATGTTATTCTGGCCTGGAAGGTAGCAATCCCACTGGTTCAGCAAAGACACCTGTATATCGATCCAGAATTTGTTGTAGAGCCAAAGGAGTAGTGGAGACCGCTGATGGTTGCATCTGGATGGAATGGATTTGAGCAATGACACCATGTGAATTCTTCTTGAGGAGTTTTTCCATGCGATGTGAAATGATGATGCTGAGAGAACCTGGTTGTAATCCCGTCAATATGTGTTTTTATCCATTGAGGGAAAACTGCATCCAAAGTTCAGCAAAATCCCATAAGATAGGGCCAAGTGTGCGCAGCCATTGAGAGCCCAAAACCACATCACATCCGCCTAAGGGCAAGGCAAACATGTCAGAGCGCAAGGTATAATATCCCATAGAGATACACACATTTCAACACTTCCCTTTGCAAGGTAAGGTGCCCCCATTGGCAACCATGACTTCAAAGTTGGAGCAAGGATGGATAAAACAATCAGCTTGTTTGGCGATCTGAGGGTCAATGAAATTATGAGTGCTACCAGAATCAATGAGTATTGTAAGAGGAAGCTTCTTGAAGTAACCCCTGACCCGCATTGTTTGGGGGGTGGTGATTCCAGCTAAAGCATGGAGAGATATCTCTGGCTAGTCATCTTGAGACGGAGGGTCAATAGGCAGTTCCTGAATGTCGATCGGAGCATCCAGTGTTTCTGGATCTTCGTCACCAATTTCAGAGGTAGGCAGAGACTCCACATCCAAGAGATAGAGCTTTTGCTGAACACATCTATGTCCCTGAGTGAATTTCTCATCACAATTATAGCAAAGCCCCTTTTCTCTGCGTGCTTGCATCTCTGTTTCAGACAAACGCTTGATAGGAGTCGGTCGAGGAGCCTGTGGTATAGGTGGTCGCTGAGAACCCATATTTCATAAGGGAACAAAAGTGGGCTTGGAGCGTTGTTGGGCTGCAATCTTGTCTTCTGCCAACTTAGCCAACCCTAGTGCTTCCATCATTGTGTTGGGACAGAACATTTTGACCTCAGAGCGGGTGGCATCCTTTAGACCACTGATAAAACAACTCCGGTAAAAGTCATCAGACAATCCTTTGGTGTGGTTGGCTAGATTCTCAAATTCGGTTTGATACTCTCTCACAGTGCCAGTTTGGCGAAGTTTAGTGAGGGCTCCTGTGAAGTCATCAAAATCACTAGGACCAAATCGTTGCAAAGGGAGCTGGCAAAAGTCTGGCCATTTGGGCTCTGGATGAGCCTTGATGTACCAACGGTACCATTGAGGAGATTCCTGTTCCAAATGAAAGGATGCCAACGGAACTTTGTTGACATCAAAAGTATTATGCAGACTGAAATACTGTTCTGTACGATAGATCCATCCAGTTGGATCGGTACCATTGAAGCGAGGAAAATCAAGCTTCGGACCACGGAAATTGCTGGAAGAAGAGAACCCATTGTCTGCTGAAGACTTGGACTGCTGTTTGTTGTTCATAGCTGAATGTTCAAGATGGAGACCGAGAAATTTTTCATCCAGATCCTGGAGTTTGGCTTGGATGGCTGCAAGTGCGTCCTCCATGGTTTTTGCTCCTGCACGGGTGACAACCATAACCAGGATGATTTTTTATTTATTTTTTTTTTTTTTTATTTTTTATTTTTTATTTTTTTATTTTTTATTTTTTTATTTTTTTTTTATTTTTTATTTTTTTTTTTTATTTTTTTATTTTTTTATTTTTTTATTTTTTTATTTTTATTTTTATTTTTTTTTATTTTTTTATTTTTTTATTTTTTTATTTTTTATTTTTTATTTTTTATTTTTTATTTTTTATTTTTTATTTTTTTTTTTTTTTTTTTTTTCGGTTGACTGGGTAGGAAAACAAAAACAGAAACTACTTCAGTAAAGGAAAATTTGGACTTGGGAAAAAATCAGAAGGGTAATTGGGGTTTGACTAGGTTTTGGACACTGTTGGATAGATAGGGAAGCAAAAATGAGGATTTCAGAAGCGGGGTGAAAGAATGGGAAAATTTGGCAGAGGGGAACAAAGAAGCAAAATTCAGAAAGGAACTCTGTGGTAAAATTTGAAGGTGATTTGGTGAAATCTGAGGAAGTTATGGCAAACCCTAAAAATAGACAAATGTGGGATTTCGGGCTTTGGGAAGGGGAATTGGGGATAGGGATTTCGACAATAGTTTAGCTGAAAGTAGATATGGACCCCAGGTATGTGCGGCTTCCTAACAGTTCAGGGGTTTCACTCGGCCACCAATGCTGTCTGACGGCTTGCGTATTGGGGCAGTACCCCTCACTCCATGGCTCAGGTAAAACTGATAACCGTTTTTCCACAAACGACAGCTCTTGGTTTACCTCACGGGTGGGAACTAGTCAATCAGGTAGGGGTCGTTGCCCTTTTCGCTAGCAGGTCCCCTCAATGGGACAACTACTTTGGGGTTCCTGTGGTACTCCTCACAATGAGTTTTAGGGCTTATGCCCAAGTACTTCCCACAGTTAAGCGGGTAGGGATTATTCCCAAATCCGAACCTGCAACATATGCGAAAAAAAATTTGGCAGAAATTTCACCCAGCGAGCCCAAGAAAGTGCTCTGATACCAGATGTGATGCACCTCCAACAATTAATTAACAAGAATATGCGAAATAGCAGAAATGACAGAACTTAGAATCACTTTTATATTGATCACAGGCCACTTCGAGGGGGCAACCTGCTTTGAGCAAGCTCAATACAATTAACTTCACGGTGCCTTCATAGGTCTCAACACACACTTATATACTAATTCTAGGCTCCAATACTATGGGTCAAAACCATGGGCCATTACAAACTATGGATCGAAAATACTACGGGCGACTTACAAAGCATATGCGCCAACAACAATAACACAAACTATTGATCAACAAATACTACGGGACGACTTACAAAGCATATGCGTCCAACAACAACATACTAACAAAGTAAAGACATGGGTTCCTAACAACTCAATATTAACTGTAAAACTTATCTCATTCACACCCTAAGCTATAATACCATATTAAATTTTTGATTTTAATGCGTAATTATAGTAGAAATTGAAATCAATGAATAATCAAAATCATAAGCATTCACATGAGACACAATATTTACCCTTGGGAAACACTCTAGTACTTGAGGGAGAAAACCCCAACAAAATATTCCTTAGAATATTGATAGATAGATAAGAATGTCTTTACAATGATCATATTACATCAAGCACCCCTGGTCCATTATTAGAGAGAAATACCAAGCATACATGGTGCAATCACAGAGCAAGAGAGAAGAGAGAATAATAAGAGAACCCAACAACTGATTCTGCACTAAGACCAATTCACAGTTTTGGTCACATGCACACTTCCTTCAAGAGAGATTCAATCTTCACCTCAATCTCATCAAATCCTGCATTACAAGTGTATCATACATCTCATTCTTGGATTAATTTATAGCCTTCTGACTTCAAGATAAGCTCACCTTCCAATTGGATGCTAGATCACTTAGTTAGGTTACTAACTCAAGTGTCATAACTCAAGTGCCGTCTTTTATTTTAACTCAAGTTTCGTCATGAAATGACCACTTAGTTAATTAGATATTCTACTTTAGTATGAACTCGCCCTTCAACTAGATGTTAGACCACTCAAGTGTTGTCTTTTAGTTTAGCTCAATTATTTTCATGGAAGTACTTAGTTAACTCAAGTGTCGACATGCAAACACTTAGTTAACGAAGCATCCCCGATAGGAGAGAAAAACACAGGGATGGGTTAGATCCAGAAACAACTTGCTGCATCGACAACAATTCAGTTGCAGGATATTTCCAAGGGGAAGGAGAAGCACAAATAAATATGGGTGTACCACCTATAGGAGGAAAGGCCACCATAAGAATGAATGCCTATCATACAAAGAATATTTGGAAACTATATCCCTGAATCCCTTACCCCCGTCTAGAGGGTGTTGATGCTCAAAATGACACGGTTAGGGAAAAAACAAGATAAATACCCTTGGAGAGATGTTCAAGGGGAGGTAGGGGATGGAAGTTCAGGTTGCGTTTAAAGCCCTCGGGTATATAGGATCACCACAGTTGATCAATGGCGTGAAAGCATTAATGAATAAAAGCATGATATAATATGCATGATCATGACTGTGCGGATACTTTAAAAAATAATAATATTAGTCCATTGATGAAACTAAATCATGCATGCATCCCACTTAATCATCCGTGCAGTAAATTCAGAATGTGAAATGATTAACTAGTTAATTTGCATAAGAGGTTGGCACATTATATTTACAAAATAAAATGCATTATGCAATTAACTACTAAAAAAAGGGCTTTAGTCACAGGCATATAGATGCATCAATAATTCAATCTATTATGATGATAATGTAGATCAAAATAGCTTCTTTGATTATGCAAGGAAAAATGTTCAATTTTGTTCGATTCTAAAATTTTAAAATACCTTTAAAATTTAGTGTCATTAATGCAGTAATAATATAGTTTGATGAAGATGAAACTTTGTGTATCCGTCATTAGCATGAAAATGAAGTGATAACCTCTAAGTAATTTTTACTGCATTTAATGATAAGCAAGGAAATTAGCCATAAGGTTCAGATTTGCATTTTTTCAATGTACTGAAAGATTTATGTTAATTAATGCAATAATATTGATGATAAATATTGCACTTGGAAGATTAGCCTTTTGCTGAAAATAAATTCAATAAATATAACAATTTAAATGAAATAACAGAATGTTCAAAACTCTATAGAATGATTATTTTTGACTAAATTATAAAGCATAAAAAAGGTTGTGACTAAAGGCTGAAAATCAGTATATTCTTATCTACATACGATAATAGAAAATAATAAGAATAAGAATGTATATGCAGTCCTTATGTACATATTTTACAGTTTTGCAGAAAGAAAAAAAAACATAAAATAACAACACAGTTGAAATGAAAGACGAAGGAAGACGCAAATATGCCCAAAATCAAATTTTATTAAAAGATGGAATTTGATAGTCATCAGACAATAGGCCGTGGTCGGTTTAACCCTTGAGAAAGGAAGGTTTCTGAGACCCTACGCAATTCTCAATATCTGAAGTTCATCCAGTGAAACTGAGACAATGAGTGGGGTCCCTACGAAGATTGTCATGTAGTAACCCGCGTGCATGGAAACACCAGTAGGAAAATATACAGGAGAAAATGAAATGCATGTAGAAAAACAAGATGTACCTCCGGCGGAAGGACACTCTGCCTTCACCCTAATGGATGGACCTGGACTGTAGCCTTACTTGCAATCTCCCCCTATTAGGCTCATAAATGACTAAGTATGAGGGAGAAAATGACAAAAGTGGAAAAGCTAGTAGTACCTGCCTCTTACCTCCGGTGCGAGATCCTCATTTCGGCAGCTTCGTTGAGGTTTTAAGGGATGGAAAGACATGTGAAGTGTTTCGGCAGCCGCCGAGAGCTCAAAGTTCATGCGTCTCTTGGTGGTTAAGTTTTTTGCATGCTTTTATAGGGGAGGGTGAGAGGTAGTAACAGACACTCACCCTTGCATGCTATAGATGAAAGTTCTAGGGAGCATGGTCATTTCATGTCTTTATAAATGGAATAATGCCACCACTCAAAGGGTTTGAATTTCCATGTCATCAAACTATTACATAAGTAATACACATGTTCATCGGGAAGCACTTGCCTGGTCACTATTAAGATCAGTATTTTGACATAAATGTTCTCTTCTTTTAGCAAAGGTCTAAGTTGTAAGTAGGACCAACAAGCGTTCTATGTAAGCAGAGTTGTCGTCAATTTTTTTCTTCAGAAGCTGTCATGCAACCAAGGTATTGGAAAACATATAATCATCGTGTTGTGAACCTTTTCCTGCCTCGACTTTGTTTGCTATCAGCCATTGCAGGTGTTTTCTGCCAAGATCATGTACACGCCCCTCACCAATAGATTCCAATGTGATGGATATGCTCGTCTTTGTTGTATCTTCATGTATTCTTCTTTGGAGTAGCATGACCTTGTTCCTGAATGGTTTATGGTGTTCTCCTCATCAAAGGATGCCCGCTTCCTTCATATTTGTCGTGAACCTTTGATTTGCTTTTGATAACATTTCCCACATCCAAGTGTTTCCCTGCAATCACTTGCGGCCTACTTGAATCGAGCTCGCTCCTTCCTTGTGCGTCTCTCTGCATGAAGTAGGTTTTGAGGAGATGCAAAATGGTAATATTTCATGTGAAAGGAAGCACCCATTGATTTTCTAAAGGAACTTAAACAACAACAATCCCACGAGAACAATGAGCTACGTCCCTGGCTGCTGCGACATCAACCGACTACTATGGATTGTCCTTCGAAAAAGATAAACTCCTCATAGCGCATAACACTTCTTGATCTCTATGTTGAATGGTGATAGGGTTTTGAATTGGTGTTTATTGGTGTGACAATGACTGCTTCAACGTCTCTCAGTACTGATATGGCCTCTAGCATTTTTTACTCATTTCCTGTCACTGCTATCGGGCTTGTCATTATTTGAGGTAACCCTCATCAAAGCCTGTTCCGTGCTACGTGGTCTGTAGTGTAGCACCACCATTTGTCCATTCAATTATACACTTTGAATCCCCAAACACCTGTAAGGAGTTAAATCCTCTACTCTTAGCAAACAACAACAATTCCCACAAAGAAAGGAGCTCTGCTCTCGTGTTTGACCCAGATCCTGCCAGAAAAGATAAATGAAACTCATGGGAAGTGTTAAACTTTAATATTGATCCAGCCCCACATCACCTAGCCTGTTGCACTCCATCAAAGTAACCCAAAGGGAAGCTATAAGCAGATTCAGAAAATTGAATCTTCCTCAAATCCTTAGAAAAGTATCTTCTTTTGAACTCTAAATAGAAGGAAATTTTTGTTGAGCTAACTAAAACAACATTAGGCTTCAAATTCTTGAAAAATATCCATTTCGAGCTTTCCAAACTTCCCAGATTGCAAAAAAAACCAAGAATTGATCCTTTCTATTGTGTGTAAACCAAAATTTCATATTTTTTTGAAAGGAGGGAGAAACCCAAGAAATTTGGAATTTAAAATACTTTCCTAGTTCATCCCATATATTTTGGAAGAAAATACAACAACCGTGATCCACCGACTCCAGATCCGCTTTGCATAGACAACAAAAACCTGATCCCTCAAAACCCATCTTTTACAAATTCTGCCAAGTTAGTATCTTATTCTGGAAACATAGCCATGAAAAACATTTGATTTTGATTGGGAAATGTCCATACCAAACCTTCTTAGTCCACCAGCAAGGGCGCACATCCAACTCAGATTCTAGTATAAAATTATAAGCCAGGCAGGCAGTGACTGAGCCATCAAATTTGTTATAAGACCACACCAAGATGTCCTCATTCTGATTCAGATTTATACTTGCCTGATATAAGTTTTCCACATATCAATCCCATTCAAGAGCATTTGTATGCCCCAAGCCTATATCCCGAGAAGATCTCCAAAGTACCCGACCATCCGACTGAGTATCTGACACCTGCTTGATAACAAAAATATTTTTCTTGTGCAATTCTTGTACTAAACGTTGAGATAAACTATAACCTTCATTGAGCCTAGATATTGGATCAATCCCCACATAAATTTGAGTACCTCTTCCGGCAACCCAAACTATAGCTTGGTTTATAATAGGGTAAGAATTTACCAGACTATGCCATATAGTAGAGCCATAGTAGCCTCTCTGTGCATGTGATCTGAACCAAAAAACCGGAGGCAGTCTCTTTAGATACTTATCCTTCACCAGCTTTCCCCAAATCCCCTTGACAAATAAACTTCTCCACAAACTCTTCACACACAAATATTTGTTGAAAAAACTCAATTTCTTAATACCCCAACCACCTAGATGTTTCGGAAGGGATAAAAATTCCCAAGAAACAAGATGGAATTTTGAATAACCAATTTTTCCAGCCCATAGGAACTTAAATTTTTTTCTCCTAATGATCAAAATCACAGCACTAGGAATGTTGAATAAGGAGAACCGGTATACATGGATACTTTGTAGGATTGATTTTACTAGTGTAAGGCGCCCTCCCAATGTCAGCCACATGAACGACAAGGAGCCAATATTCTTTTGTATCTTTTTTACTAACCAATTCCAGTCCGTAATTTTATAGCCATTGGGTTTCAAATGATAGCCGAGATATCGTATACCTTCATCTAAATCAAGCATATGATAAGGAAAGATAGAGGCAATTTGACTAGGCAAATCCATGAGGTTGTGGGGCTTGCACAAGAAGGGATACACTCCATTAAATCTAAAAGGTTAAAGAGTGGTTGTGGTCAAGATATATCTCTCAAGATATTAAGATCGAGTGAGCTAGATGTACATGAGAATGAAGTTAAGTCATATTGGATTTGATATCCCTTTCATACATTGCATGATGATATGTTTCACCTTGATATATTTCTCAGTCTTGATAAATGGTGTTGCTTAGAATTCATTCCTTCTTAGAAGGGGAATGAGGTAGGGATTCTCATTGCCTCCTATATTATTGTTAATTATGTTCGAGGGTCTTAGTAGATCCATTCTCGGAAGTTCATAAAACTATTGGTTTCAAGTGGATAGATATTCATGGTTAGTTTAGGATTTCTCATCTTATATTTGTTGATGACATTTTAGTATTTTGTGATGTTTCCAGGAGGGACTTGGAGAATCTTGTAGATATTATCATTCTTTATTGTGATACTATGCATTTCATTATTAATGCAAAGAATTCATCTACATATATTGAAGGGATCAAGGAGGGGGGTTGCAATATTTTGTGACCCTGTTTACCTATAGGCGAGTTAATTTGGATGGAGGATTGAAATATATTGGTTTTGTTTTAAAAGAAAATTTCTACATGAAGAATGATTGGGTCTAGTTAATTGATAAGTTTTAAAAAAGAGTCTCTAGATGGCAACATATGTGGTTGACCAAGGGGGTAAGGATGGTACTCATAAAAGTGGTCTTGGAATCCTTTCTAGTTTTTTGGATGAAACTTTCATGGACTCCTAAAGGTATTTCCAATCATTTAGTTGTGGTTTAATAAATCCTACTACATTTAATTTATCAATCTTGGGGCATAAGCTTGTGAACTATTAACACAGTATGTGCAAGGTGACTAATTTATTCCTATCTTTCTTGACCTTGGGAAATAAGAACTATTCATTAACCAAATTCAAAATCACACTTGTTCAATCTTCAATTCAAATGAAAAGCATTTATATTCTTCACGAACTTGGACGTAAAAAAATGTTCACTAGTCTGTTCACTCATGAATTAGTTCTATGTGAAACTTATGCATATCTTGATACAGTGAGGTCTGCTCTTTGTATGGATTTGGAAAATAATCTTAAACCCAGATCATGTAAACTTAGATTAAGTTCATTCCATTCATAAAAATAAAAAAAAGTACAATATTCTATTGCAAGTATACAATATCATCATCAGTTACTTTATCATTTTTACCATGAATATCAAGGCACAAAACTCGGCCTTTCATTATGTTTTTTCAGTCGCAAAATGTTCTTAGAGTTCTCTATGCTTGTGGTTTCTCTTAACAATGAGTAATATTGAGTATATTCTATATCCTATGAATACAACAATCATTCATAAACTTATAAAAAATTTAATGTTTGAGACCTCAATTGAAATATAACAACTCTATGAAATGCTTGAAGAGAGATATTACTTCTTCCAACAACACATCACTCCAACTGTTCACTACATATGTAAATTATTACTCACAAGACATAGCTAACATTATATAAAATAGAGTGTTACACATACACACAATAACGTTGTCAATAAAACACCGCGGATACAACCTAAAATGTATGAAACATAAAACACAATCCAACTTAGAGAAATAGCGACAAAACACATCTTCCCGAGGGGCCCTCATAAGCAATATGACGCTATTATGGAACACTCACAATACAAAATGAAATCAAGAATCCATCCAAATCAGCATGATATTAGCATAGAAAACAAAGTTTTTGAGCTACACAAATACAAGTCTCAATCTACACATTGATTCTACACCAAACAGTCTCCTTATCTTGTACAAATACACACATATTTATACCAAAGGTTCAAGCAACCAACACTTATCTCTCAAAACTAACTGACCGTTGAAAATAGCGAACTGTGGTTATGTCATTATAAAATTGGTTTTTCGTTTCAACATAAGGAATCTAAATTTTCCATTCATTCCATTCCCATGACATGTAATGCATGGGACTAGCCTCCATTACTCGCGCAATTCCTGGATTTCGTTGGCAGCATGCATTTAGCATAATGGTGGACCAAAACTTTGACCACTTGATCTCACAATCCTTGGCTTTCCTAGAATTGATTAGAACAACACATAACCATATTGGGGCCTCCAACTACAAAACCCATGTGGCTAAATCTTGTGTGGATGTGCACAACCATGCCAAACATGGAGATCAGGTACCATAACTAAACTAGAGTATCAAAACTAGGCTCTTAAGCATGTATTAGCACTTAGCATTGAAAAATTTGAATAAATGTGATGAAAGGGATCGGTATACAAGTGTAAGGACAGGGTAAAAAGGTAAAAAATGGATCCATATGATAGTGTAAAATATGTCAAAACATCAACCCAAAATCTCCCCCACACTTGTTATTTTGCATTTCCTCATGCAAATGTGCAAATGAAGCCAACTGGTGATATCTGCAAATACTTTGACAAAACTGAATGACCTTTGAATGTATCAATATAATCTAGCAACATCTATGAGTATTTTAAGGTTACCCCGCGCTCTGTCTCTTTATGCCCTCAATATCCTCTTTAGTGTTTTGTTGTCACGATATCTAGCTCTTTGGATTTGTGATACCATTTCCTTACCATCCTGTGCAATTTCTTGTTTTTAGAATCCAATTTATCATTATCTATTTGAAGCTTCTTTCCTTGGTGTTGGCCCGGTTTTGCAACCAAGCTTAGTGCTATGGGCACCTGCTAACTAGTAGCAGCAGTTTCAATAGAAATAAAAACAATAAACTAAATAAACAATACTTTTCATGGATCTAAGCAAGAATCTAAGCAAATAATTTAAATATTTCAAAAATCAAGAACAAGAAACATAAGAAATAATTTTTGTATTGAAAAGTGGGGGGCAAGCAAGTGCTTGCGATATTACCTTCAATGGTGAAGGTTGATGTTGAGCAACTCCCAAGATGGGTAGCTCCAAACTCCAATAGGTCTCTTCTCCAAGGTTGATTCAATGGCTAAAAGTGCTCAAGGGAGATTTCAGCAGCATAAGGATGAGATAATGGAAGGATCTGAAATGAGGAGCCCCTACCACCTTTTTATAGGTTTTGGTGGTGGGAGATACCATTTGTGGTTTTGTGGAAACCAATGGTATTGACCAACATGGTTTAGGTAATTTTCCCTCCTTTTTCCTTTTTTGAATAAAAATAATATTTTAATTCCCTTTTTAATATTTTTGGGAATTTGGACCCTTTTTGAGGGTTTTTTATGATTTTCTTGGAAAAATAATCTTTTTTAATGGAAAAAGGGGTGTACCAAGGTCTTTTGGTGACCTTTTGTTGGTTTCAGAGGCTCAGATGGTGGAAAAGTGGACAAATGGGTCATGTGAGTAAGGGAGTGAGCTAGTGAGCACTTTTTAGGTGTTAACAGATTGCCCCCTGATGTGTGAGGGCAGGAGCTCATCGTATGGCCGATAGACATCATAGTTCTTTTGTCCTTTTTCTGGGTTTTAGGGGAGAGAAGAGACCGTTTGGAGACTGGAGCCACGGCCCTTGGAAGCTGCAAAAACAAAAAATATTACATGGCCTCAATATGAATGAGGTATAATCTCTGATAAAGGACGAGGCGGGCATTCCCATGCTCGTATCAAGGCATATACAAAACAATTAGTCCCAAGAAGGGGGATCTAATACGTGAAGAAATATACTGGTACATCATAATGGTCCAGAGGGGACATGATTGTGGGATATACTCATGATCATGAATGATCGCAATAACTGATACACTGGATCAACTGTGGAACTGCTGAAACTGAAGGTGTCCAACATCTGTAGGGACTCAAAGACTATGAGTCAAATCTGGGAATAAATGTAACTGTATACTCAAGGGAGTATGAAACAGGTGTGAATCTAAATACTGTCGCCATGCGCAGCCCGGATAACTATAGGAAAAGTGTAACTGATATTATCCATAGGAAGACTCTCAAATGTGGAGGAGTCAGGAGGTATCCGGGGTCTTCGATACGAACGAACAGGCCAATACCCTATGCGAGTCTCAACGATGCGATCAAGGTGTTGAAGTCGAGCATGTGAGAAACAACCATTTGGAGAGGCAGTAAGGATTCCTCTCGAAATGATTCGTAGGCACTCATCATAAATGGTAATGAGTCCAAGACACAGGGGCCTCTAGGTCTATCCTCTGGAATAAATGTGGTTGTCGTCGACAGAGGGAGACCAGCAACTAACAAGGCAATGATGTTTCCTTGCTAGGAGCGCGAGGTGTAAACGGAAGTGATGTAGTACTGCTGGTAGGACTGACATACTTGTGGGGATGGGAAATAACTGGGTCAAAAAATGGGTAGACTCAAACTTCCTTTGTTCAGAGCATGATGACATGGTTGACCTGGCAGCGTAGGGAACTGACTTGTAGGTGCAGGGATCATTTTTGACTGAATGGTATATATTGACTCTGGGGGGGGAGGACAAGCTGATGGTAGCTGTCGAGGGAGTTTCAGGGTGACATACTGCAGAATACTTTGAACAAAGGCGACCAAAAAATGGGGAAGCTGATATGCGAGTAGGTATGATCTGTCGTGGCGCCAAGAGGCACCCTTCTTCCTTCTTCATAGTTTTAATGAGCTTCAAGAAGGGATAAAAGTGTGCTCTGAAATGGTACGGTCCTGTGGATTTTGTGAGCCCAGGACGGCGCATGCTCATGGTTGCTTTCATGTTTAGAGAGTCTGAAAACAGTAAGTGGACTCTGTTGGTGTTTCTTTTTCGTAAGTTTAGTCTCCGAGGCCCGAAAAAGTATAAAATGATGCGAATGGAGAACTCTTCTAGCCGATGTGACTAGAGTATACCTTTTTCGTAATTAGTCTACAAGGTCCGGAAAAGGGGTAAACTTATACCAGGTAGACGCCCTTTCAGATACGTTTATCGAGCATGAAAGGAAGCAAGATTGCTCGGCGATCTTTTCATTGTTTTAGGAGTCAGAACAGAGCTTAACAGAAACTCCCTAAGTGCCTTTTTCGTAAAAGGGGTTGCTCGGCCCGAAAAAGGGGTAAAATTATACCGAACAAAAATGGATTGACGAGGGCGAGAAAAGGTCTCAAGCATCGTCATCTGTGCGGAAAACTGGATCCGGTGACATAAGGATTGTCGAAAACGAAGAACGACCGATGTGGCACGCAAACCGAGGTGACGAGGGGGCGTGGAAAAGATGCCCGGAAATTCTAGAGGTGAGAGCGAGAAATGATCTCTAGCATCATCAAGGGCGCGGAAAACTGAATCCGGCGATATAAGACACATCGAAAACGGAGAACGGCCGATGTGGCACGCAAACCGAGGCGACGAGGGGGCGTGGAAAAAATGCCCGGAAAATCTAAAGGTGAGAGCGAGAAATGATCTCTAGCATCATCAAGGGCGCGGAAAACTGAATCCGGCGATATAAGACACATCGAAAACGGAGAACGGCCGATGTGGCACGCAAACCGAGGCGACGAGGGGGCGTGGAAAAAATGCCCGGAAAATCTAAAGGTGAGAGCGAGAAATGATCTCTAGCATCATCAAGGGCGCGGAAAACTGAATCCGGCGATATAAGACACATCGAAAACGGAGAACGGCCGATGTGGCACGCAAACCGAGGCGACGAGGGGGCGTGGAAAAAATGCCCGGAAAATCTAAAGGTGAGAGCGAGAAATGATCTCTAGCATCATCACGAGCACGGAAAACTGAATCCGGCCATATAAGGTACTTCGAAAATGGAGAACGGCCGATGTGGCACGCAAACCGAGGCCACGAGAGGGGCTAAGAAATGGTCAAAAATGGACCCCGGGAAGAACGGGAAACGGGAGGAACCTTTATGAAGTTCTCGCTGTGCTGATCCCAACGGTGCCAACGGTTTGAGAAATGGACTTCGTATGACACCGCAATGGTTGTTTGAAATTTGTGGAATTTCTATAAATAGGACGTGGGGCCCAATATGACTTGTCATTGTCACGTGCGAGTTTGATAGAGCAGTCAGAGCTTTTTCTCGATTTCTGGGAGATTTCACCGTTGGTTTTCGATTTAGCGAGTTGCAGGTAACTCTATTCGCCTTAACCTAGTCAATTATGTCTTTTTTATTTGGCGGTGGGCCCCCGAAGGCCGCGAAACTCCACGTTGACTCTCCAACGTGGAACCGCGCGGGTTTCGGGGCGGAACCCGCGATGAACCGCGCGGGTTTTAGACCCACAGTCGCGATGTTCATCGCGACTGTGAGGTCGGAACCCGCGATGTTCATCGCGTGTTCATGGGTGACAGTCGCGATGTTCATCGCGACTGTCTGGACGAAACTCGCGATGTTCATCGCGAGTTTTTTCATGGAACCCGCGATGGTCATCGCGGCTTTTGTGGAAAATCCGCGATGGTCATCGCGGCTTTTTGTGAAAAAGCCGCGATGGGATTTTTTCTAAAAATTTTTATGCTGGGGCTAAAATTTTCTGTGTTTTCTTGGCAGGATGTTGCGGAGGGCTCAGTCCGTATGGCGGGAGAGAGATATTGATGCCGAGATTGTGGCGAGGATCGAGAATGATGGGGGGGTGAGACAGGCCCTAGCCATGAGCGGACTCTTGAAGTTCGCTCAGATACCTTATATCCGTTCAGTGAGGAGACTCCTGAACAAGCTCGTGCAGTGGTGGGTGCCGGCAGAGGGTGCCTTTATTATTGGTGGTGAGAGGTTGGAGATTACTCTCACTGATGTATATTTTTTGACGGGTTTGCCTCGCTTGGGTGAGGTGGGTGATATCTCTCCGAGGTTGCCTCCAGGCGTGGACATGGAGGACCTCTTACAGACCTTTTGTGGGGATGACGCTGTTTTGGTAAACAGCTCTATCAGTCTGAAGTTCCTACGTGAGTGGGATATGAGGGCCGTTGGTGCCTGTGTTCTGAGGGTTTTGGGTGCTGCTGCACCACATCGTATGTCTGGGGGGCAGACTGTGTTGGTGGACTCCGTTCTATGGGGTACGTACTATGCTTGGGCTCAGATGTTCTTGGCCGGTGTCCGGAGAGATCTGGACAAGGCCGTGAGAGAGGGAGGTGAGTTCTGTTACGCCTCATTTTTATGTTGTTTTTTCTTTGAGCGGGTGCCGACCCTACGGCCACACGTACCGGTTCGTGCTGGTCTTCCTAGCGAGCCTCGTATGATGAGGTGGGGGCAGATGATGCCTCGTGCTGGCGGTGGTATCCGTGGCTTCTTTACAGAGGATTTTTTCCAGCAGTGGGAGCAGATGCCACTGGTGATCGAGGACTATCCATATGCCGGTATGGACTACCGGGGAGACCCAGAGATGCCACGTGCCCCAGGACAGGCCTGGAGCTTAGACGGTATGTTTTTGTGTCTTATGTTATGTTATATCATATGTATTATGATTGATCATGATGATATCTGTTGTATAGTATCTGATGGTTCTATTTGCTTTGTGCAGATATTGGTCCAGTACCGCCACCTGAGTATGTGGCTCGGCAGGGGCGGGCGATAGTGGTTGCTCGTCCCCCAGTACCTGTACGTCCTCCTCGTGGTGGAGGATATGGAGCCCGTGGGCGAGGGGTTGGCCCTCAGGACGATGCTATAGATGGTGTTCGACGGACTTTGGCCCGGATCGTAGCTAGACTTCCGGAGGATGGCTGGAGGGACCTTGATCGGGACATTTTGCAGGGATGTCTCGGTGCACCGCCTGAGTGGCAGTCACTGTTGTTGAGGGCAGCGGTGCTTGCTGCGAGACACGGGGGTGGTGGGGGAGATGCTCCGGCAGAGCCGGCACCGGGGAGGATACGACTGAGGGACGACCCAGCAGGGCCAGCCGAGCGGCGAGTTCGGGGTCGTCGTGACCCGGCTGGGCCAGCGGAGGTGGAGTCGGAGGAGGAGCCGGAGGAGGAGCCTGAGGATCCGGAGGATCCTGATGATTAGACGTCATTGTACTTGCCCCCAAATGCTCATGAGCATATGGGGAAGTATTTTGTATGACAGATGTATTTTGTGTATATCGAGTGCTGAGGGCACTTATGACATGTAGACTATTTGGTTCGTATATATATGTGGATATATATTTTGGATATTTTGATGTGTATGCACGTGGATGCACTTTGTCTTTTGTATATGCCCATGGAGGCACATGTTATGCACGTGGATGCAGTGTGTTTGTAGATTTAGATATGCCCGTGGAGGCACATGCTATGCACATGGATGCAATATTTTGGTTTGTTTGTTTTTATGCCCGTGGAGGCACATGTTATGCACGTGGATGCATTATTGGTTTTATTATTTTTTTTAATATGTCTAAGATAGCAAAATCCCAAAGTTTCTTTTCCAATTTCTCAATCTCTTTATTCTTCTTTCGTATCTCTGTATAAACTAAATGAGTGGTCAAATTCATAGATGTCGATTGTTTGAAAAATATCTCATTCCATGTATCAATGTCCAGGCCATCAAATACTGGGATGTCATACTCAATATGCTCAGTATATTCACCATGCTCTACCCCAGAGGGAACAAAACGTTGTGGTTCTGAGACTTGCATTTTCATCTTTTTGAATGTTTCAAAAAAATTTGAGAAATCTCTTGACTTCTCCTGGTGTTGTTCTAAATCTATGGGTGTGTGTATTGATTCACCTTGTTCATGAATTGGCACTAAATCTTGACCAATTTGTACCTTACTTTGCTAGGCCATACTTTGTGTGAGTTGTTAAGTAGTGGGCATTGGTGATTGCGGCATTTCCTCCTGAATTATCATCTTCCTTTTCACTTTCAAGGTAGGAGTAATGAAAACTTGAGCCTCAAAGGGACCAATATTTTCATTAAAATTGGTGACCTATTTGCCAACCTTCATACCCTAACTTCTTGTAGCTACTTCAACATTGTTTTCAACAAATTTATTGTGGCCCTCACAAAGTTTTCCCAAGTATCATTTATGATTTTTAATTTTTCAATAATCATGATCTTAATTAACCCATGATGATATAGGCTCCTGAGTACATTCTTAGGGTTTCATTTGATTTGCTGGGACATCTTGCCAAGACTTTTCCATAGGTAATACTGGAAGTTGAACTTGTCATCGGGCCTAAAATGACACAATAACTGAATATGATAGAGGAACATCACTACATACCTTCCCTCACAAGTGATATGTTTTTGTAGGATGAACAAGGTATTCTACTATTTTTCTTTTATCCACTTCCATGACACTCCTTTTTCCAAATCAGTCTTCTGATATTTGGGTTTCAAGAATTAGGCACAGACCTCCTTTTCCACTTTCTCATTCTTGAACCATACTTCCCCTCTGGGGTAACCCCATGGCTCAAGCCATTGATTTTTTTTATAAAACCATCACTAGATATCCAATGCAAGTGACCTTCATATTAAATTTCTCTACAAATGCGTGAGCTACCTTCTCATTGTGCCCTTGGAACTTAGCAACGAAGGGGATACCATCCAACGGTTTTCAAAAGGGATTTGCAAGCATTGAATTCTGGGCAATTCTCTAGGGATTCCATGGATCCAAGCTCAAACCTTAATACACCCATATTCATTGTGTACTATAGAAACCTATGGATGGCAAGATATATTTTTGGAAATATTAACACCGATAAGAGGAAGGGGTTTTTTAGGGGGATATGAGACCGATAGAGATGTTGGTTAATAGAATCATTTTGAATCTTTTTAGTGATTCAAAACAAGTCATGAATTGTAGAATAGGTTGGAAAGGTGGTCGAAGTGGATAAACCAAGATGATTTGAAGAACCAAAAATTGAACCAACACTATGATATATAAATTTTATAGTGAAATATGTTTTTCATAGTTTGGTTTTCAGGCAGAGCTCATGTCTAGTTGCACCAGAGGCCTAGTTTTCACAACTAAACTTATTTTTTTCTTCACTTATTTTCTTTTCAGATTTTATTTTATTTTGTTTTTCTTTATTTACACATATGTTGGGAAATAAAAGTTTCAAGTAGAGGTAGAGGTATGGGGAGGATTCCCCATACCTAAAATCTTCATTTATGGCTTCTCCAAAATATCATGAACAAATTCTTCTTTGGACATAAGCTTATGTTATACTCTCAACCAATGACCATCAACCACAAAAGGAACTTTCTCTTCATCAATAGTTCCAATATTTATTGAACCATTATCAAAGACAGTTTCTACCTCATATGGGCCTAACCACCATGTAGTAATATTTCCCTTGAAATTATTGAACTTGGAGTCGAAAAGAAGAGCCAAATCACCTGATTTGAATTTCTTCCTCTTAATGAATTTCTCATGCCATTTTTCTCTTTGTTCTTGAATGAGCACGATATTTTGAATGGCATACTTTCATATTTCATCCAAATCATTTAGCTTTTTTGTTCTCTATTTATGTACCTATGAAAGGTCCATCCCTAGTTGAGTTATAGTTCTTGGGGTATTCACTTGGAACTCAATGGGGGCCAAAACATGTTTCCCATTTACCAACTCATAGTGTGTATATCTGGTGGTATTCTTCCATGCGGTGTTGTATGCCCATAGTGCCTCCGGAAGCAGATCTTCCCATCCATAATATGGATGTACTTTAAACTAATAAATTTCTTTCAAAGCATTCCTAGATTCCAATACGAGAACGACTGCTTGGTTTGGGTGATACCTGTATTTTGCCTCTCATGCAAAAGATAACCCACCCTTAACACTTATCCTGATCAAACTTCACGAGAGTGATAAGAGTAATTTTGAAAACCTAAATGCTTGGTCTACAAGGAAGAGTTATTCATAGAGGAAAGTGAATCGTTGATGAATAGGAGAAACCTGAAAAGGAATCCTTTGAGCATGACTAGGAATAGAATATCAATGTACTAAAACCATGGTGTTTGCATTGTATTCACGGGGATAATATTAGTTCAAGGATCTTGTCTATTCTCATCATCTAATAGGTTTACTCATAAAGCTTCAATTCGACAAAAAATACAAACAATATGACACCAAGGTTCAAATAACTTCTCTGAATTTGCCTCAACATGACCTAAGGTTAACTCAAGAACTTAAAAAAAACAGGCCCGTGTCTTCGCAAATTTTGCAAGAAATAAAAAAATCATGCGGGGTCAATTTTGGTACCAACATTAACTATCCCCATTTGGACAGTAAGGATGCTCCCCATATGGATAGTAATGATGCTCTAGAAAGGTCCTTTGTGGTGGTTGAACATGTCATCGTTTGTCCTATATGCTTAAAATCTATCTAGTGCTAATTTTTTTTTAATAAGCCCATATCCACTCCTAAAAACCAATGATCACATTATGTCAATAGTGCATGTGCATTCTTAGAGCGCACGCATGCTTTAGAACATTCATGAGCTATAGAGTGAAAACACATTCCTATAGTGCATGTGTGGTCCCTAAATTCAATTTTTTTTTGCGCCATTGACAATTCCTAAATATGTGTTTTTTGATTTGGTTGGTTTGTATTTAGTGTGAAATTGGCAAACTTGTTGGTTTGAGCTGTAAAAACATCAAAAAATCCATTTTTCATAATGCCTCTCAATAACTCTATTTTTGACATTATTTTTTATGTAGGCTACACATAGAAATGAATATAGATTATAATATTTTTTTAAAGTTATTATTGTTTACTGTTTTTATACTATTTTTTACTATCCAGGTATCAAGATATTAAAATACATATGTCAATTATACATGCTATAAGTTGTATTGGTTTGATCCTTATTAAAATAAATTACACACTACAATATAAAAACAGAGATCTAGAATCTAAAAAAGGTATTGTTTGATAATGTTAAGACCATCACACCCTCCACTAAAGCATCGCCTAGTAATTTCATGGGTAGAATGATTTTCATAATCTTAAAAAATGTAGAACTATCATTATAAAATTTGAAACAAAAATCATAAACAAGAACAATTCAATGTCTACAACTATGCAAAAAAATTTAACAAAATTCCATCATTAAATACTCAACCCCTATATGAACAAGAACACGCACATTTGTTTTGCCTGAAATATAACATAACATTGTAGAAAAACTCAAAATTAAAATAATTATACAAAAGATATGTAAATTAGACTTGTAAATTCTTAAAGCTAATTCGAATTCCTACATTTCATATTCTTACACCGTACTCAAATTTATTATGGGTGTACCTCAAATCATCCATTCAAGTCAATAGATTGTAGATTTTATGTGTTTGCATTGCCACTTACATGTCATGATAGAACATTAGTAGCTTTCACTCACCCTCCACCCAAAACCACCTAATGGAACTAATATCGTCAATCATAGACCAATGATACCCTCATGATGCCATGCATGGTTGTTCGAGGCAATGTTCTTGATGTAGGATGGATAGAAGAATCCTTTAGCGCCTAAGGTTTATGGTTCCTCCCCTATATAGTTCCAAGGTCCCAATGCCCTAGGACTTGTAATATAACTTAGTGTATTAGTAATATTTCTCAATCATTTATATTTTAATATAAGTATATAAATCCATATTATATATTAGAATTATTAGTTATCATATCCCGTAATTATTAGTTGTCATATCGCTTCTCGAGGGACACTACTTATCATCTATGTGTTTTATATATACACCAAATGAATTTCGGTAATATATGAAATATAATTTAATAAAATATGAATATATAATAAAAGTATTTATAATTGGAAATATAGATTAACAGGAGAGATATGTGAAATTTTTTCTCGGGGAAGACTATGGATCTCAGTGATTCTGGGAGGCGGAAGGACTAACGACGACCATGGTTGCAACAATGGGGGGGTTCTCAAGACTCCCTAGAAGATCCATCAGGGGGGTTCCATATCTGGGGTATATCGATCGCTGTAGAGGTAATGGTAGGAGTGAGAATAGGTTATCAAGCTCCAAATCCGGTTGGCCCCTCAATTGAAAGGAGGTCTGGTCAATGTATTCCTAAATCGGTCATGATACCCTCAATGCAGATCAAATCAAGCAAAATCAGGGATCAGATCCAATACATGAGATATCACACTCTCATAGGAAATTTTGTGGGAATGTTTCCCTCAGAAAATCCCTAGTATGGTGGATAAACTCCACCTGGAAACAACGGGGCCAATATGATCTCCAATTGGGTTCCAAAGGATTTTTCACCATTTCCTTTCTAATCCTGGAAGACAAAAACATAGTGCTTGATGGAGGACCATACGTATTCTATTCTTCAGGTCTGCTCCTACAACCTTGGAAGGAGATTTTTTTCCAGGATAAAGAGGATATGAGAATTGTGCCGGTGTGGATCCGTCTCTATTCTCTCCCAAGTGAGTACTGGGAATCATAAATTCTGGAAGGTATTGGAAACAATCCGAGTTCCTTCATTAAAATATATGATCAAATCAAAGCTCAAATATACATGGCTTATGTGAGGATATTTGTGTATATGGATATGTCAAAAGAACTACCAGTATCCATCAAATTGTCATGGGAAGACGAAGAATGGGTTCAAACCCTAGACTATCAACAAATTCCATTCAGATGTCGTAGATGCCATGAGTATGGACATCTATTTAGAAAATTCCCCTTGAACTCTCTGAAATATCTTCCAAGCAAGAACATGATAAATTGGATCAAGGGTTTACTAGGGTTCCAACGCGTAAAAAAGGAGGGATAAGACATGAAAACATTGAAGCTTCCAAAAGGATCTCACTATCCAATCAATTTGATGCTTTAGGAGATTAGCCAGAGGAAATAAAAAAATTATCACATAATGAGAATCAGGAGAACCAGAATCGATAGGAAGAGTAGGACAAAAGCGTGAAGGTAACAAACAATACGAAGGAGGAGGACTCCAACGAAGACCTAGTAATATATACAGGGAACAAGTTGAAGATATGGATATTGGGGACTTAGATCTAGATGGCATTGAAAAATATTGTGAAGACGTTGAGAAAGGATAAGTCCCCCAAGAGCAGGTATTTTTACTAAAAGAGGCAATCACCAAAGCAAGGGAAAGCAACCATCTGGGAATTAATCCGAGTTCCCACAAAGACCACAAGATGAAGCTGAGTAGGAAAAAAAACATGCAGCGCATAGCGACAATGGGTCTAAAGTTGGTTGAATCAAGTTAATACCCTACTATAAGGGCTTCTCTAGGCTTATAAATCTCTTTGTTCTTATTACTCAATGAAGATTGTATCCTGGAATATAAGAGGTCTTATCAGTCCTAAAAATCCTACGATTTTAAGAAACAATATTCAAAAGACAAATCCGACTATTGTTTTTCTTCGAGAAAAAAAATGCTCGACGGATCAGCTATAGGAAATAGGAAAGAAGGTTTAAAAAGGAAGCGAAGGAATGGGAATTGATGCAAGAGAGTTGGCAGGTAGCCCGAGACTCCTAACAAAGTATGCGTATTTGGCTTCAGTGGAAATAATCGGTTCATTTCATAAAAATTTGGAGTAACCAGCTTCCCAGTTACAGGGATCTTAACTAATGTTTATGGTCCTCATCTCCCCCGTGAAATTTTTTCTTTCATTGAATCCATTAGGAATAGTCATAAATTGATGGAAGGGAAGCACTAGATTATGGGGGGAGACTTCAACCTTATCACTTCATTAGAGGAAAAGAAAGGAGCAACAAGGAGGCTGGAGGAAGAATGTGGGTGTTTCATATACACTATTGAAGACGTGAAGCTGGTGGATGTGGTTCTTGGGAAAGGTCAGTTTACATGGAAAAAAACGAAGGGGAGACCATCACATTTCCTTCTGCCTTGACCGTTACCTTGTATCTGAATTAGTTATGGAGTTGGGAAGAAACACCTCAACATCAGTTCTTCCTGCCGCTGTATCGGACCATTAGCCTGTGGATTTATGGTGGAGAGGGATAGGTTCTCAGTTCAACAAGCCCTTCCGGTTTGAATAGTTTTGGTTAGGTCACCCATATTTCAAAGAGAAATTTGGTCAATGGTGGGATGAATTATGCAATTGGAAAGGCCAAAGCATTTATACGTTTCAGCAAAAACTGAAGGGAATAAAAGACAAGATCAATAAATGGAACAAGGAGGAATTTAGGAATATTTTTGTTGATAAAAAATTCCTAGAATATCGGCTGGAAGAAATAGAGACTTAGGGTATGAATGAAGGATACATGGTTGATCTTTAGGGAGAAGAAGCATGCATGAGTAATAAGCTACAGGAGAGTGAGCAACATGAACAAATTTTTTGGCATTAGAAAGCCAGAGTAAGCTGGCTAAAAGATGGGGAAAGAAACACAAAATTATTCCATAGATCGGTAATCCAAAACTGTTCACAAAACAAAATTCTCATGATTAAGAATTCTAATGGGGACAAATTGGAAACTGGGGAGGAGATAGTGGAGGAATTAGGCAATTACTTTCAGGATATTATGAATGAACCAGTCTTGGAAAAAAGCAGGGACATTGAAAATATAACACAACATATCCCCACTCTGGTCTCTCAGGATAAGAACGGCCTTTTAATGAAGCTAGTGACTCTTCTTGAAGGTTAAGAATCGTTGAACCAAATGGATGAAGGTAAAGCACCAGGTCCCGAGGGCTTCACAATCAAATTATTTCATCACTTTTGGGATCTCATCAAGAATGAAGTTTGGCATATTTTGGAAAATTCTAGACTTTCTAAGAAAATACGCCTTGCTTTCAATGCTACATTTATTACTCTTCTCCCTAAGAGTGATGGGGAGGACTCACTGGGTAAATTTTGACCCATATCCCTCTGCAGTGTTATCTACAAAATTGTAAATTTAGACCCACCCTTCCCTCGATTTCCCCCGAGCAATCAGGGTTTGTTGAAGGTCGTTAGATTATGGATGGCATTATCCTCATCCATGAAGTTCTCCACTCGCTTAAAACATACAGTATTCCTAGGATGATGTTGAAAATTGACATCATTAAATCCTATGACAAACTCAATTGGTAGTTCATTCGCCCAATGCAGAGAGATTTTGGATTTTAGGAAGACTGGATCAAGTCGATTGTGAGTCTTATTTCAACAAATTTATTCTCCATTCTTATCAATCGACTACCGTCATGTCTACTTAAGCCCACAATGGCAATTAGATAGGGAGAACCATTATATCCCTTTCTATTCATAATAATGGCAGAAGGATTGGGAAGAACAATAAAGGAAATGCAGGGTAATCATGAGATGCAGGGGCTTCTTATTCACCCGAGAGAAGACAGACAAATGCATTAGAGGTTTGTAGATGATACAATGCTAATGGGGCATCCTTCGGTTCAAGAGGCCAGGAAGATCCAACATTGTTTGGTCAACTTTGGAAAATCTCCGGATCCAAAATTTAATGAGCAAAAATACCAGGTCTTCTTCTTTAACACCCCTAGGGCCACTAGGCACAACATATGTTGAATCTTGGGTTTCCAAGAGAGCTCCCTTCCATCCAAATACCTTGGATGCCCTTTAACTGATTCTATGGTTCGAAAAGGATCGTAGTCATAATTGATGGACAAAATGAGGAAAATACTTTTTAATTGGACACTGCGACTTGTAAATTTTGCAAGCAGACTTGTCCTAGTAAAATCTGTTTTGCAAGCCATGCAAGTTTATTTGTTTTCTTCCCTCGCGACTAAGAAAGCTATTTTGAAATAGATTAGGAACATACAATGAAACTTCCTATGGAACAGATCAAGTGATCATCGAAAATGGGCCCTGGTAAATTGGGAAACCATATGATCTCCTAGTAAACAAGGAGTCCTTAGCCTTTGTGATCCTGAAAAGGTCAACTATGTCAGTGGGGAAAATATCTAGTGGATATGGGTTACCCACAATTAGGAACCATGGGAAAAATTGTGGCATGAGAAATATGTTGGAGGGTGGGAGAAGGGTAATCTCATTCGCTACTCAGAGGAGATTCCAGGATCACATATATGGAAAAATTACACACAAGGGAGAAGACTGGTCTAGGATAATAGTTTCTAGGAAATTAGAAATGAGCAAAGAGATCTTGTCTGGGAGGAATCATGGAAACAATTTCCATCTCTGATTCGGAGTTTAGAAGCACTCGATCTCATACAAGAATTCATAAATCAAGGGAAAAAAAAGGTAAAGGACTTATGGGTGAATTCTGATACAGAGCCAGAATATAGAGTTTGGGCCTCTCAGGACTAGTGGGAACAACTGGGACCTGAGGAGGAAGTCGACAAAACTGAAGAATCCCTAAGAAATAGAAAAATTAGGGTCCATATAGGGGAGGATAGACTTCGTTGGGGATTCAAACCAAAAGGGTCTTTAACTATCAAAGAAACCTACAATATTTCAATGGGTTATAACAACCAGACACCTGATAAGAAATGTAAGAACCTGTGGGAAGCTAAACTATGGCCCAAATTTTCTATCTTTATTTGGTTATTTATCAGAAGATACATATTTATTTGGTTAGTTATCAAGAAAAGAGGTATGCGAGGCCCTTACCGATGCTACATGTGCACTATGAAGGAAGAAATGATGGACCACCTCCTAAACCCGTGCACGTTTGTTGTGAACTTATGGGACTGTGGTGCCACAACCTTTAGGATATCATACAAACTTAGAAACCACCTGAACCAAACCCTTTCCTTTTGGACGAATGACTCCTTCTAGAATCCAATTGTTAATTTCCTCTGGAAAATTTTTCCATGCTTTGTGGTTTGGGAAATATGGAAGGAAAGAAATTCCAGAATGTTCCATGGTAAATTGGGAACTGAAGGCAGGGCATGGAACATTATAAGGAATAAGATGATCGAAACAGTTACAATGTAAACATGGGAAAAATAGGAGTGGGAAGAAACTTCTTCTTAGTCCTTCATCGTGAAGGCATGGGGGATCTCAGGGTCACTGCAATGTTTTAGTAGACTGTTGAATATTTCCATGGAAAAAACTAGCCCATATTTTTCGTCCCCTCCTCCTGTTTGTTTCTTCAAACTAAATTTTGAAAGGGCCTCTAAGCGGAATCCAAGACCAGCGGGGTTCATCTATATGATCAAAAACCACAACGAAGAATTACAAGGTTTCAGAATAGTTTTCATTGGCATGGATTCCAACAATGATGCATAAGTGGAAGGATTATTTCATGGAGTACTAATGGCTATTTAACACAGATGGACCACGTTAATTGTTAAAGGGGACTCTTAGGTAGTCTTACACATGGAAACATAGATCCATCACAGAAATTATAGCACCAAGGTGACCTCGTGTTGAAGATCAGAAGGGCGACTGGAAAATATTTCGAAGATCATGCATCCTAGGTTGACACTCACTTTAAACCACGTCAAGAGCAGTGGCAACAAGCTCGTTGACTTGTTGGCCAACCTCAAGACTAATACTCGTCGATCTATTAATGCTAGCGTTTGAGAAGACCTGGATGATGCGACGGCTTGGGAAAGCTGTATAGAGATGTTGATCTAGGACATGATGCAAAATCATGAAGAGGAGGGGTTAGGAAAACAGGCGGGCCCTCGCTCATCCACGTGATGATAGATTTTAAGAACCAGACAGTCAAAGGTTTCTGAAGAAGGAACTATGGCCTTAACTACCATTTACTCCAACTTGTCTGAAGACTTTTCAAAACGGAATTTGTGGGTGTAGTTATGATCAAGGTGGGTGGCGTAATTAACCAACATTTTGGGATGTATCTCAATAGGACTACGGATCATGAGCACATTTTAATGGCCTGTACGAAGATAATTATGGTCCAAAATGGAAATTTCCTATATATAGAATGGAAAGGTGGCAACATTAGATGTGCGAGAAGGCTCTAATATGCATGCACTCTTCCATTATCGTTCTTCTCACAAGGAAAGAGGTTGTTTAGTAGATTATAAATATGTAAGGCCATTGTGTGGAGGAAGAAGAGAGTAATATGTATGGGCGAAAAAGGAAAGAGGCACCTGTGGATGAGGGTCAAAGGGTCACCCGGGCACAAAAGAAAGCAATGTGGGAAGCTAGCATGTCCAAGTTGGGCTTACCATTAGTCTTCCAGCAGGAAATTAAGGACTTGTAATAGAGGCTATGGCGGGAATGGATAAGGACACCCTACAGGAGGAGTGCCGAAAAGTGGAGAACTGGGTAATGGATCTGGGAAACATTGTTGCCTGCCCGAGTCTCTACAAATGGACGATGGCACTCTTCTAGGGGATGAAGAACTTGATGGGGCATGAGATGTGGGAGAGGCTTGATAACTATGGTGGAGAGGAACCCCCAGATCACTGGTGGAAAGCGCATCACGCTGAGACTAAAGAGATGCACCTGAAGATGAACATTATTCTGCATTCCCTGGGAATCCACTACCCAACTGCTTAGTCTTCTTCTGTGGGTGGCGGTTAGCAAAGGCGCTTTCCGAACCTACCGTAGATTATTCTATAAAGGTTTTATGGGCTCGGGGTCTTTGTAATAGGGTCATTCGTGGTTTAGAAATCTATGTTATTTTGGTCTGTTAGAGGTTTCATGGTTGGAAAGGTTAGAAGTCTTAGTGTTTGGGTTGTGTCCCGTAGTTTAGATTATATATCGGCTTGTATGGAATATCAATATGGAATCTGCAGTATTTGTAATTTTTTTGTAGCATTATGGGATAGGGGGTTATTTTTATATCTCTAATGTTTTAAGGTTCGAGAGGCAAGAAATGCAGGTGAAAAAAAGAGCTTTGGCCTGTTTTGCGTAGAAGTAAATTTTTCCTTTTATATATTATAAAATATACTTACTTACAAAATGAAAGAAAACTAATTATTCTTATATGGGATTTATTTGTTTTATGGATACTAATGTCAAATAACCCATCGGGTTCCTTGTAGTTGGTATGATATCCATTCATTTCTGCTAGCTTGTGGTTTGCTAGTGGAAATAAAAATTCAGGCTTGTGGCTCACTCTTCACAAAATCCGTGTGATTGGTTGGTGTCTAACATTTGTACAAAGAAAAATATTTTGGGTCACTGGCGTATATTAAAAAAAGAAATATTTTGTGACCCAAAATACTTGATGCTCCAGCTCCATTAGCAATCGATCCATGATCTCTCTACCCTAATCACTCCTATTCTCATATTCCTACACCCTCACCTCATCACTACACTCACTCTACATCTCCCTCCAAATTCTTCCTCGTCCTCCATTTATTATTTCCTATCCCTACTCACATGCATTCCATCCACATCCATTTCCTACCATCGTTCCCCATCTCCCTACTCACTTCATATCCTATGCTACCCTTTACCCTATGCTGCTACGCTCCCCATATGCTACCATCATATTCTCCATCCTCTCCATTTTCTCCTTCCACCTTCTCAACTCCTCAACATTACCACCTTGTCCCTACGCTCCTTGAAATCCTCTCCGAAACAGTTCCCTTATCCCATCCCTTCCAACACACATGCACCAACACTCCGCTCATACACTCCTCCTACACCAACCTCATCGCTCCCTACTACCCCAGAACTCCGCATGTACACTCCTCCAACCCCACTTCCCTCCTCCCTTCAAATGCTCCCTACCCCCATTTTTCCTTTATGTCCACACCATTGCTTACACCACCATCCCTCCCACGTTACCTCCACATCTCCTCCATCGTGTCTTGTTACCTCATCTCCTTCCACACCATAACATTGTTCCTCCCTCATCCTCTCTTGTTCCTCTACATCTCGCTCCACTCGGTTACTACCAAGCACTGATGCACACCTCCTTCCAACAACAATCTACATTGCCTCCACCTACTAAACGCACTACTCCATACACTATTCCTTCCAACCCACAATACAACATTCCTTCCAATTCCCTTCTAGCCTCCATCACTAGGTTTAAACCCTAATGCAATTCAAAAAGAATTTAATAATAATAATAATAATAATATCTAATTATTAACATTAATAATTAATATTATATTATTAATATTAATAATTATTATTTAAACCTTCAAACTATTGAAAAAGGAGTAAGTCTCTTAAGTTCACATTAAGTTAGTGAAAAAGGAGGTCGTTTATTAAAGAGATTTTCTAATTGTCAAGCTCACCCAAAATGAAATCTACAAAAGATTCCTTTTTGTGGAAATGGCCATCTTGTGCAAATGAATTTAAATGGATATTGGAGGTTAAAAATACTAATCGTCCTTGCCCCAATTGTGGAAAAGTCTTTACTCTCAATAGAACATCAAGATATTTTATGAATGAAGTCATTTATTAAGGAACTAGAAGATGAATTAGTTAAACTATGAGGAAAATATAGAGATTCCTGAAAAAATTCTAGAAGTGAACTATTACAAAAAAAGAGGAAATTACATGGCTAAAAATTCATGGTCAGAAATTATTATCACAAATCAATAAATTAAAGGATAGGAAGCAGGACATTCCTAGACTCAAACAAGACAATGAAGAGCTTGAAAATAAATTAAGAAATGGATGAAGAAGGTTCCCTCTTGAAGGAACTTAATCATAAATTGCTAGAACAAATCAAAAGTTTAAGAGAAGAAAAGTCAAAGAATTGTGACTTACAAGTAAAGTATCGAGCTTAAAGTCATCATGATGTCACAATTCAATGTATCTCAAAAGAACCAGGATCAAATGAAAGAAATTGACAAATTTTCATCAAATAAAGACAAAGAGATTAATCGTTTAAAGAATCACAATCAAATTATGCTCACAGAAAATAAAGAAACTAAAACATAAGGATATACAAATCTTTAAAGTTTATAAGGAAATCTTAATCGATCTAGTGGAAGTACGGAAGTTTCCAAAAGTTTAAACTGCAAATATATGGACCTCAAAAAAATATCTCGAAACTGGAAATCAAAGTGTTCCTACAAATAAAGTTTCATTAGTGAAAGAACATCCAAATATTATGCTGTCCAACAACAATCCAATGACATGTTGACGTCAACAGTTCTAGTGAGGGTTTAAGTTTCATCACCTAGTACTAATGAAGAAATCAACACACCACTCAATACAAGAATGTCAAATTTCAATATCTCAACTCAAGTTCATCATGGACAGTTTAAACCAAATTTTATGAGGGATTGTCGTACCAAGATACCACACCGGCTTCTTAATCACATAAAATGTACACAAAAATAAACATATTTTTCTTATGTATTGTAACAACTGAACATCTATACGACTCAAACCCATTAATAATGAGGGTCAAATTCAAAATTTTTTCATCAAAAAATTCCAAAAAGAATCCATTTAGGATGGATTGATTCTTTTTCAATGTGTCATTATTGTTTCAGGATTCAAGCATCATATCTACTCACATGTTCAACCATATTACGTATAAATACCTAAGTATATTACTATTAGTAATAGTTCACAATCATTTAGATTTCCGATATAAGCATATAAATATGTATTATATATTGTAATTATTAGTTATCATATTTAGAAATTATTACTTGACATATCCCTTCCAAACGGACATGACTTATCATATATGTGTATTATATATACACCAAGTGTATATCGGGAATTTATATGAAATATAATGTAATAAAATATGAATATTGTAAAATTAGTCACATCAGATCTAATGAACAAGTAAATCAATCACAACAGATGAAACTCAGAAAATATGGTGTAAACTGTGCAAAAAGCATGCATCAGTGCTCTATATCCCAATAAGGGTGAAAATACAATACAATACTGTTACAATGACTGAGCAATTCGAATTTCCTAAGGAGGTCATTCGAATTAACTGAATGGCATAGTTTGGATCCAACTAGGATTCCTCATCATCAATCAGTGGTGGTCATCAATGCACAAGAACCAGTCATCCAGGTGTCAATCTAAGTCTAACTGAGTGTAACTAGTGTAACTGAAGTGTGTAGCACTGAGATAGGGAAGGAGGCTCAGTGGAGGGCGCATGGGAGTCTAACTGAAGTCAGAAAAAGTCATCTAGTCAATCTGGAGGTCCAACGGAGCGAAACAGTCAGTCAGGAGTGAAAATAGCCTCAAATCAAGGAGAATCGGAGCTAACTAAGTGGGTAGGTGAGGAAGTGCACCCTTCTTTGGCAGTAGGTGAGATGTGGGTGCCTTCATGATTAGGAGGGATAAAACTCTGAGGAAAGAAGATCCTGGGTGCTAGAAGGAAGTGGATAAGGTGCTGGAGGAATCAGCCTGGTGACTGGGATGCATGCAAAATGCATGAAAACCCTAATTGCATGCAAACCCTAATAATGATGATGTGGATATCCGAACACCCCCCCTCAAGCTAGACTATGATGTAAAAAATAATAATGTAGGGCCCTGGTTACTAAGACCAAAGGTCACCCCAATACAATAATCCAAAAAAAATGTTGAAAATAAGCTAAGTGAGGAAAGAGGGAAAACCCAGTGGGAAGAAAGCCCCCCCCTCAAGCTAAAACATAATAATGGATCAATCTGTCTCCACCATGATGGAAATCACCCCCAACAGTGAACGAAGGTAAGAGAACTTCTTCTCAGTGAAGCTCTTGGTGAAGATGTCTTTAATTTGCTCGTCGGTAGGGCAATATTGCAGAATGATAGTATGATCATGCACAAGCTCTCAGATGTAGTGCATGTGAATCTCAGTGTGTTTGGTCCTCTGCCGCTGAACTGGATCTATGGAGATATTTATAGCACTTTGATTTTCACAAAAGAGGATAGTCAAAGTAGTGCCACCAAAACCAAACTCGGAAAGAATACCCTGCAACCAAACTGCCTGAATGCAGGCATTGACTGCCCCTTGATACTATGCCTCTGCTGAAGAAAGAGCAATGGCTGCTTTCTTTTTGATGGACCAGCAAATAGGGCCATGATCAATCATGAAAACATATCTGGAAGTGGACTTCCGATCAATGCTATCACCTGCCCAATATGAATCAGTAAAACCAATGAAATCAAGCTCAGAATCTACAGCATAGTGGATGCCAAAATGTCTTGTACCTTGCACATATTGCAAGATCCGCTTGGCTTCCCACCAATGAAGCTCATGGGGCTGCTACATATACCTTGATACAACACTCACAGCATAAGAAATATCAGGCCTAGAGTGTGTCAAGTATAGTAGTGAACCAATCAATTGTTGATACATAATGCAATCTGCAAGCGGTGTAGAATTTCCCTCCTCAAGACTGATTCCTGAGAGGAATGGGAACGGGGATGACTT
The DNA here is from genome assembly GCA_027924585.1 of Larix kaempferi. Lineage (NCBI taxonomy): Eukaryota > Viridiplantae > Streptophyta > Pinopsida > Pinales > Pinaceae > Larix > Larix kaempferi. Next base: position 8,776,197 of record BSBM01000451.1, on the reverse strand, counting down.
ACATTCAGCCATATTAAACTTCAATAATAGGTCAGAAGCATACTTTTGCTGAGATATAGTGATCCCATCAAAATTTTGAGCTATCTCCAAGCCTAAAAAGTGACTCAGCAAGCCTAAATCGCTCATGTCAAAATCTAGATTTAAGGCAGTTTTTAGCTTGTTTATTGAAGTAAGAGTGCTACCAGTAATGAGAAGATCATCAACATAAAGAACAATAATCAAAAAATTACCTTTAACTTGCTGTAGGTACACATTTGGATTAGATTTGCATCTTTTGAAATTCTGAGAAAGAAGGAAAGAGTCCATCTTTGCATACCAAGCTCTTGGGGCCTGTTTTAAACCATACAAAGATTTCTTCAATATGCAAATTAATGATGGATTTGATGTGTAACCTTCTGGATGATTCATATATACCTCTTCAGCAAGATCTCCATGTAGAAAATCACTCTTCACATCCATGTGGTGCACTTCCCAGTGCTTGGATGCGGAAATAGCCAAAACTAGGCGTATGGAATCCATCTTTGCAATCGGTGCAAAAGTCTAAGTGTAGTCCATTCCTTGGACTTGGGAGAAACCTTTTTCCACCAACCTAGATTTGTATTTACTGATAGAGCCATTAGCAGCAACTTTCGTGCGGTAGACCCATTTACATTGGACTAATTTTCTTCCAGGTGTAAGAGAAACTAGCTCCCATGTATTGTTCTTTTGAAGAGAACTGTACTCTTCATCCATGGCACTTTGCCATATCGAATCTTGGTGGGAATGGTAGTATGTTTTGGGATATGAAACAATAATTAAATAAAAAATCTTAGATAATAATGGATAATAAATAGAAAGAGCCATACCTTCTCTTTGAAAGTACGCTCTTATTCGTCTTGGATAAGTAGGATTTCCAATGTTCGAACCAACAGATTGAAGAGTGTTTTGGGCCCACTTCGGTAACTGAGGAGGATCATAATGGTTGGATTCCGAACCTGATATGTCATGAACATAATGTGATTCTAAAATATCAGAAATATCAGAACCAATACTTTCATTATCGTTTTTCAAATCTTCTTCTGCTAGAGGTGGTGAAACGACAGTTTCTTCCTCGACTAGTTGCAATTCTTGAAGCGGTTCTTCAAATTGCACACTGCGCTCTATGAATATATTTTTGGATCTGATATCCATGAGTTTATATTCCTTTGATTCTTCTCCATATCCTATCAGGATGCACTCAATGCTTTGTGGATCCAAAGCTCGTCTCTTCTTGGAAGGAATTCTAGCCCATGCAGTGGAGCCAAAAACCCTCAAATTTGACACATCCGGTTTGTGACCAAAAAATGCTTCGAAAGGAGTCATACCTTTCACGGAGGAATGTGGAACTTGGTTCTGAATATATGCAGCAACATTAATTTCTTCAGCCCAAATATTTGTAGCCAACCCTTTTGACTCAATCATGCAAGTAGCCATCTCTTTCAGTGACCGATTTTTCCTCTCCGCTACACCGTTCTGCTGGGGTGTGTAGGGAACTATATGTTGGATCTGAATTCCGCTTTCGGCACAAAGTTGCAGCAACTCGGAATTGATATATCCTCCTTCATTATCATATCTAAGAGATTTGATATTGCTCTCAGTGGCGGTCTCAACAGAAGCCTTAAAATCCTTGAATTTTCCAAGCACTTCTAACTTGTTTTTGAGAAAAAATACCCAAGTAAAGCGGGAAAGATCATCAATAAATGTCAAAACATACCTTGAACCATTTAATGACATATTGGGCAGCAGACCATTGATATCAGAATTTATGAGGCCCAAAATGGTGGAAGCTCTGCTAGCTTTGCCGCGGTCGAACCTGTGCTCGGGGTGCTTCCCAATAATGCAACCTGTGCAAATTCCCTTCGAGGAACGGAGTTGTGGAAGACCATCTACCATGGATTTCTGTTGTAGCAACATCAAATACTTGTAATTAAGGTGTCCAAACCTTTCATGCCAAATCCTACTAACCTCGTTGCCATGAGTGAGGAGAGCAGTGGGCTTTTCAAGCGGCACACAGTGAGAAAACTCATAGTATTTTGCAGTGTGGTTTGCCTTTCCGACTGCAATAAGTCTTCCAATTTTTATATAAGAAATTTCAACTGTATTAGGGCTGAGTATAACTTTCTTTGGTTCACCAGTGTGTGTCATTTGATACACAGAAAGTAGATTTGAAGCTAATGAAGGCACATAGAGAACATTCTGGAAGCTTCCATGCTCTACATGGATGGTACCTTTACCCTTTGATAAAATTTTTGAGTCATCTCCCAAATGGATGGGGATGGAGCTGTTTGGATTGAATGAAGAGAAGGAGTCAATATTTGCAGCCATATGATTCAAGACACCAGAATCTATTAGTAGAGTGGTGGGTTTCGAAACAGTTTCCATGAGTGCTTGACCTCTCTCATGATCATCATTCCTATCCTTCTTCCTTGCACCGTCGGGAAGACATATGTTGTTCTTTTCCAAAAGGAGATCCATTTGATCTATTGTTTTCTTCATGCATGAACTTTCGGGATGAAATCCATGGTTGCAATAAGAACACTTAGATTTTTCTTTGCCCTCTTTGCCCTTTTGCTTGTTTCTTGAACTGGATGGTGCATCCGTCTGCTTGCCTTTCTCTCTTTGCTTGTGAGGTTCGAATTTGGGCTTCTCTTTCTTTTGCTTTCCTTTTCCATTCGAATTCTTGGATCCTTGAACAAATAGGGCTGAATCCTTTGAGTTTATGGACCCCATTTGAATCAACTTGTCATGCTCTTTGGTAATGGATTCAATGAAGGCATTCAAGGTAGGCATCTTCCAATTCGGGGTAGTTAGCCGACCGGAATTGAAAGTAGAGACAAATACCGAGTAATATTTACCAAGCTTGGTGAGAATGGAGAGGATCAATTGCTTATCCTCTTTGATAACTCCACTGTTCTTCAACTGCATGGCCAAGTGCTTGAATCTTGTGAAAAACTCATTGATGGTCTCAAAATTCTTGGGACTAAGAGCAATCAATTCATTCTCTAATTGAAAAGCCCTAAGCTTGTCCTGCTTGCCAAAAAGTGTGTCAAGTTGCTCCCATATTGCTTTTGGAGTCTTCAATCCGCTGAGATGGAAGTGAAGATCTTTGGAAATAGAGAGGCAAAGGAGACCATAAGCTTCATCAAGCTTATTGTAGTGTTTGGTTCTTTCCGACAATGTGCTTGGCTCCAATTCGAGGCCAATGGTAACTCTATAGAATCCTTTTGAACGGAATATGATCTCCATATCATCTTTCCAATCAAAATAGTTGAAAGGAGTGAGGATAGGCTTTGAAGAAGAGTATTCCATTGCTAGGAGCGAGTGCACTTTGATGTAGAAAAGCTTGCCAAAATCAAGGTAGCGAATGCAATTGATGGAGATAATAAGCTGCAAATCACAATGAAAACAAGAATAGTAAGGTCGAACAATCCACCCTTTTAGAGTTGCATCACACCTGAGATTGGAGATCAAAAAAGTTGAATGGGTCCAATGTATCAAATCTAGGAATTATGTGGAAAACTCAAGCTTCTGGAGTGGATTGGAAGAGTATTTTTCTGCTTTGCATGCACATGAGCGAATGCACATGAGATCTTTCATGCCAAAACTTCTGTAATTTTGAGCAAATTCACTCAAATCTTCTTGTAGAACACCTGTAGAAAAAAGATCTTGTCCCTATAATGGCTCTGATACCATGTAAAATTAGTCACAGCAGATCTAATGAACAAGTAAATCAATCACAACAGATGAAACTCAGAAAATAGGGTGTAAACTGTGCAAAAAGCATGCATCAGTGCTCTATATCCCAATAAGGGTGAAAATACAATACAATATTGTCAAAATGACTGAGCAATTCGAATTGCTTAAGGAGGTAATTCAAATTAACTGAATGGCATAGCTTAGCTCCAACTAGGAGTCCTCATCATCAATCAGTGGTGGTCATCAATGCACAAGAACCAGTCATCCAGGTGTAAACCTGAGTCTAACTGAGTGTAACTAGTGTAACTGAAGTGTGTAGCACTGATATAGGGAAGGAGGCTCAGTGGAGGGCGCATGGGAGGCTAACTGAAGTTAGAACAATTCATCTAGTCAATCTGGAGGTCCAACAGAGTGAAAGAGTCAGTCAGGAGTGAAACTAGCCTCAAATCAAGGAGAATCGGAGCTAACTGAGTGTAAACTGAGTAGGTAGGTGAGGAAGTGCGCCCTTCTCTGGAAGTAGGTGAGATGTGGGCGCCTTCATGACTAGGAGGGATAAAAATATAAGGAAATAAGCTCTCAGGTGCTAGAAGGAAGTGGATAAGGTGCTGGAGGCATCAACCTGGTGACTGGGATGCATGCAAACCCTAGAGATTGCATGCAAACCCTAATTGCATGCAAACCCTAATTGCATGGAAAACCCTAATAATGATGATGTGGATATCCGAACAAATATATATAACAAAAGTATTTATTCTTATATGGAATTTACTATTATTATGCTTGCTAAGGTCAAGTAACCCATTGGGTTCCATGTAGGACCCATACATAGTGTCAAGGATACCCCTAAAATGTCACGTGTTTTGCTTCAAGGCATTATTTGTGGCTGTAGATGCCTCAACACATTCTTAAAAGAATAAGGCATGGTCATCTTCCCTGGATTATTTTCAAAACTCCAAGACATGTACACATTATTCAAAACCACCCAATGGCACCAACATCATCAATCATAGGACCATGACACCCTCAAGAGTCCATGTGTGGTTGTTCAACGAAACCTTCTTGGCCTTTGAAGGATAGAAGATTCTTTTAGGGACTAAGGTTTAGGTTAGGAAAAACCAAGATGATTTGAAGAACCAAAAATTGAACCAAAACTATGATATATAAATTTTATAGTGAAATATGTATTCCATAGTTTGGTTTTTCAGGTAGAGTTCATGTCTAGTTGCACCAGAGGCCTAGTTTTCACAACTAAACTTATTTTTTTTTTTACTTTTTTTCTTTTCAGATTTTATTTTATTTTGTTTTTCTTTATTTACACATATGTTGGGAAATAAAAGTTTCAAGTAGAGGTAGAGGTATGGGGAGGATTACCCATACCTAAAATCTCCATTTATGGCTTCTCCAAAATATCATGAACAAATTCTTCTTTGGACATAAGCTTATGGTATACTCTCAACCAATGACCATCAACTACAAAAGGAACTTTCTCTTCATCAATAGTTTCAATCTTTATTGAACCATTATCAAAGATAGTTTCTACCTCATATGGGCCTAACCACCATGTAGTAATATTTCCCTTGAAATTATTGAACTAGGAGTTGAAAAGAAGAGCCCAGTCGCCTGATTTGAATTTCTTCCTCCTAATGAATTTCTCATGCCATTTTTCTCTTTGTTCTTGAATGAACACGATATTTTGAATGGCATCCTTTCAGATTTCATCCAAATCATTAAGTTGTTTCGTTCTCTATTTATGCACCTATGAAAGGTCCATCCCTAGTTGAGTTATAGTTCTTAGGGTATTTACTTCAAATTCAATGGGGACCAAAACATGTTTCCCATATACCAACTCATAGGGTGTATAGCTGGTGGTATTCTTCCATGCGGTGTTGTATGCCCATAGTGCCTCCGGAAGCATATCTTCCCATCCATAGTATGGATGTACTTTAAACTAGAAAATTGCTTTCAATGCCTTCCTAGATTCCAATAAGAGAACAACTGCTTTGTTTGGGTGAGACCTGTATTTGGCCTCTCATGCAAAACATATCCCACCCTTAACACTTATCTTGATCAAACTTCACGAGAGTGATGAGAGTAATTTTGAAAACCTAAATGCTTGGTCTAGAAAGAAGAGTTATTAATAGAGGATAGTGAATCGTTGATGAATAGGAGACACCTGAAAATGAATACTTTGAGCATGACTAGGAAGGGAATATCAATGTCCTAAAACCATGGTGTTTGCATTGTATTCACGGGGATAATATTAGTTCAAGGATCTTGTTTATTCTCATAATCTAATAGGTTTAATCATAAAGCTTCAATTCGACAAAACATCCAAACAATATGACACCAAGGTTCAAATAACTTCTCTGACTTTGCCTCAACATGACCTAAGGTTAAATCAAGAACTTAAAAAAACAGGCATGTCGTCGCAATTGTTGCAAGAAATAAAAAAAATCATGCGGGGTCAATTTTGGTACAAACACTAACTATCCCCATTTAGACAGTAAGGATGCTCCCCATATGGATAATAATGATGCTCTAGAAATGTCCTTTGTGGTGGTTGAACATGTCATCATTTGTCCTATATGCTTAAAATCTATATGGTGCTATTTGTTTTTTGAATAAGCCCATATCCACTCCTAAAAACCAATGATCACATTATGCCAATAGTGCATGTTCATTCTTAGAGAACATGCATGCTTTAGAGCATTCATGAGCTATAGAGTGCAAACACATTCCTATAGTGCATGTGTGGTCCTTAAATTCAATTTTGTTTGGCGCCATCGACAATTCCTAAATATGTGTTTTTTGATTTGGTTGGTTCGTATTTAGCGTAAAATTGGCAAACTTGTTGGTTTGGGCGGTAAAAATATCAAAAACTCCATTTTTCATAATGCCTCTCAATAACTCTATTTTTGACATTATTTTTTATGTAGGCTACACATAGAAATGAATATAGATTATAATATTTTTTTAAAGTTATTATTGTTTACTGTGTTTATACTATTTTTTACTATCTAGGTATCAACATATTAAAATACATATGTCAATTATACATGCTATAAGTTGTATTGGTTTGATCCTTATTAAAATAAATTATACACTACAATATAAAAACATAGATCTACAATCTAAAAAAAGTATTGTTTGATAATGTTAAGACCATCACACCCTTCACTAAAGCATGACCTAGTAATATCATGGGTAAAATGATTTTCATAATCTTAAAAAATGTAGAAATATCATTATAAAATTTGAAAAAAACAATCATGCACAAGAACAATTCATTGTCTACAACTATACACAAAAATTTAACAAAATTCCATCATTAAATACTCAACCCCTATATGAACAAGAACACACACATTTGTTTTGCTTGAAAAATAACATAACAATGTAGAAAAACTCAAAATTAAAATAATTATACAAAAGATTTGTAAATTAGACTTGTAAATTCTTAAAGCTAATTCAAATTCCTATATTTTATTTTCTTACACTGTACTCAAATTTGTTTTGGTTGTACCTCAAATCACCCATTCAAGTCAATAGATTGTAGATTTTATGTGTTTGCATTGCCACTTACATGTCATGATAGAACATTAGTAGCTTTCACTCACCCACTACTCAAAACCACCTAATGGAACTAATATCCTCAATCATAGACCAATGATACCCTCATGATGCCATGCATGGTTGTTTGAGGCAATGTTCTTGGTGTTGGATGGATAGAAGAATCCTTTAGTGCCTAAGGTTTATGGTTCCTCCTCTACATACTTCCAAGGTCCCAATGCCCCACGACTTGTAATATAACTTAGTATATTAGTAACATTTCTCAATAATTTATATTTTAATATAAGTATATAAATCCATATTATATATTAGAATTATTAGTTATGATATTCCATAATTATTAGTTGTCATATTGCTTCTCAAGGGACACTAATAATCATCTATGTGTATTATATATACACCAAAAGTATTTCAGTAATATATGAAATATAATTTAATAAAATATGAATATATAATAAAATTATTTATTCTTGGAAATATAGATTAATAGGAGAGATATGTGAATTTTTTTCTCGGGGAAGACTATGGATATTAGTGATTCTAGGAGGCGGAAGGACTAACGACGACCATTGTTGCAACAATGGGGGGTTCTCAAGCCTCCCTAACAGATCCATCAGGGGGGTTCTAGATCGGGGGTATATCGATCCCTCTAGATGTAATTGTAGGAGTGGGAATGGGTTATCAAGCTCCAAACCTGGTTGGCCCCTCAATAGAAAGGAGGTTTGGTCAATGTATTCCTAAATCGATCGTGATACCCTCAATGAAGATCAAATCAAGCAAACTCAGGGACCAGATCCAATACATGAGAGATCACACTCTCATAGGAAATTTTGTGGGAATGTTTCCCTTAGAAAAGCCCTAGTATGGTGGATAAACTCCACCTGGAAACAACGGGGCCACTATGATCTCCAATTGGGTTCTAAAGGATTTTTCACCATTTCCTTTCTAATCTTGGAAGAGAGAATCATAGTGCTTGATGGAGGACCATACTTATTCTGCTGTTCAAGTCTGTTCCTACGACATTGGAAGGATAATTTTTTCCCAGATAAAGAGGATATGGGAGTTGTGCTGGTGTGGATCTGTCTCTATTCTCTCCCAAGCGAGTACTGGGACTCATAATTCTGGAAGATATTGGAAATAATCCGGGTTCCTTCATTAAAATATCTGATCAAATCAAGGCTCAAATATACATGGCTTATGCGAGGATATTTGTGTATATGGATATGTCAAAAGAAATACCAGAATCCATCAAACTGCCATGGGAAGATGAAGAATGGGTTCAAACCCTAGACTATCAAAAAATTCCATTCAGATGTCATAGATGCCATGAGTATGGACATCTATTTAGAGAATTCCCCTTGAACTCTTTGAAATATCTTCCCAAGCAAGAACATGATAAACTGGATCAAGGGTTTACCAGGGTTCCAACGCGTAAAAGAGGATGGATAAGACAGGAAAACATTGAAGCTTCCAAAAGGATCTCACTATCCAATCGATTTAATGCTTTAGGAGATTAGCAGGAGGAAATCACAAAATTATCATATAATGAGAATCAGGAGAACCAGAATCGACAGGAAGAGAAGGACAAAAGAGTGAAGGTAACAAACAATACAAAGGAGGAGGACTCCAATGAATACCTAGTAATATATACAAGGGAAGAAGTTGAAGATAGGGATATTGGGGACTTAGATCTAGATGGAATTGAACAAGATTGTGAAGATGTTGAGAAAGGATAAGTCCCCCAAGAGTAGGTATTTTTACTAAAGGATACAGTCATCAAAGCAAGAGAAACCAACCATCTGGGAATTAATCTGAGTTCCCACAAAGACTACAAGAGGAAGCACAAGGAGATAACAAGGAATCCTAGTAGGAAATAAAACAGGAAGCGCATAGCGGCAGTGGGTCTAAATTTCGTTGAATCAAGTTAGTACCCTACTATAAGGGATTCTCTAGGATTATAAGTCTCTTTGTTCTTTTTACTCAATGAATATTGTATCCTAGAATATAAGAGGTCTTATCAGTCCTAAAAATCCTAAGATTTTAAGAAAAAATATTCAGAAGACAAATCTGACTATTGTTTTTCTTCAAAAAACAAAATGCTCAACGGATCAGCTATAGGAAATAGGAAATAACGTTTAGAAAGGAAGCAAATGAATGGGAATTGATGCAAGAGAGTTGGAAGGTGGCTCGGGAATCCTGTGGGATCCTAACAAAGTATGTGTATTTGGCTTCGGTGGAAATAATCGGTTCATTTAAGAAACAATTGGAGTAACTAGCTTCCCGGTTACAAGGATCTTAACTAATGTTTATGGTCCTCATCTTCCCCGTGAAATTTTTTCTTTCATTGAATCCATTAGGAATAGTCATAAATGGATGGAAGGGAAGCACTATATTATGGGGGGAGACTTCAACCTTATCACTTCATTAGAGGAGAAGAAACGAGGAATAAGGAGGCTGGAGGAAGAATGTGGGTGTTTCATAGATACTATTGAAGACCTGAAGCTGGTGGATGTGGTTCTTGGGCAAAGTCGGTTTACATGGAAAAATAAACGAAGGGGAGACCATCACATTGCCTCCTGCCTTGATCGTTCCCTTGTATATGAATTAGTTATGGAGTTGGGAAGCAACATCTCAGCACCAGTTCTTCCTGCCGCTGTATCATAACACTATATTGTGGATTTATGGTGGAGAGGGATAGGTTGTGAATTCAAAAATCCCTTCCGGTTTGAACATTTTTGGTTAGGTCACCCATATTTCAAAGAAACATTTGGTCAATGGTGGGATGAATTAAGCAATGGGGAAGGCCAAAGCATGTATACGTTTCAACAAAAACTAAAGGGACTAAAAGACAAGATCAATAAATGGAACAAGGAGGAATTTGGGAATATTTTTGCTGATAAAAAATTCCTAGAATATCGGGTGGAAGAAATACAAAATCAGGGTAAGAATGGAGGATACATGATTGATATTTAGGGAGAAGAAGCATGCATGAGTAATAAGCTATAGGATAGGGAGCGACATGAACAAATTTTTTGGCATTAGAAAGCTGCAGTCACCTGGCTAAAAGATGGGGAAAGAAACACTAAATTATTCCATACATTGGTAATCCAAAACCGTTCGCAAAACAAAATTCTCATGATTAAGAATTCTAATGGGGACAAATTGGAAACTAGGGAGGAGATAGTAGAGGAATTGGGCCATTAATTTCAGGATATTATGAATGAACCAGTCTTGGAAAAAAGCAGGGACATTGAAAAAATAACACAACATATCCCCAGTTTGGTCTCTAAGGATAAGAACGGCCTTCTAATGAAGCTAGTGACTCTTCTTGAAGGTTAAGAATCGTTGAACCAAATGGATGAAGGTAAAGCACCACGTCCGGATGGCTTCACAATCAAATTCTTTCGTCACTTTTGGGATCTCATCAAGAATGAAGTTTGGCAGATTGTGGAAAATTCTAGACTTTCTAAGAAAATTCCCCCTGCTTTCAATGCTACATTTATTACTCTTCTCCCTAAGAGTGATGGGGCAGACTCACTGGGTAAATTTTGACCCATATCCCTCTGCAATGTTATCTACATAATTGTAAATTTCGACCCATCCTTCCCTCCTTGATTTCCCTCGAGTAGTCAAGGTTTGTTGAAGGTCGTTAGATTATGGATTACATTATCCTCATCCATGAAGTTCTCCACTCGCTTAAAACATAGAAGATTCCTAGGATGGTGTTGAAACTTGACATCGTTAAATACTTCGACAAACTCAATTAGCAGTTCATTCGCCCAATGATGAGAGATTTTGGATTTGAGGAAGACTGGATCAAGTGGATTATGGATCTTATTTCAAAAAAATTATTCTCCATTCTTATCAATCGAGTGTCGTCAAGTCTACTTAAGCCCACAATGGAAATTAAATAGGGAGAACCGTTGTGTCCCTTTCTATTCATAATAATGGTGGAAGGATTGGGAATAAAAATAAAGGAAATGTAGGGTAATCATGAGATGCAGGGGCTTCTTATCCACCCGAGAGTAGATAGAAAAATGCATCAGAAGTTTGTAGATGATACAATGCTAATGGGGCATCTTTCGGTTGAAGAGGCCAGGAAGATCCAACACTATTTGGTCATCTTTGGAAAATCTCCGGGTCCGAAATTTAACGAGCAAAAATCCCAAGTCTTCTTCTTTAACACCCCTTAGGGTCACTAGGAACAACATATGTTGAATCTTGGGATTCCAAGAGAGCTCCCTTCCATCCAAATACCTTGGATCCCCTTTAACTGATTCTATGGTTCGAAAAGGATATTGGTCATAATTGATGGAAAAAATGAGGAAAAGACTTTCTAATTGGACACCGCGACCTGTAAATTTTGCAAGCAGACTTGTCCTAGTAAAATCTATTTTGCAATCCATTCTAGTTTATTTGTTTTCTGCCCTTGCGGCTCCGAAAGCTATTTTGAAATAGATTAGAAACACATAACAAAACTTGCTATGGAACAGATCAAGTGATCATCGGAAATAGTCGAATCCGACTCTCATATTGAATGATAAATAGGAATAATATATTAGTTGATAGGATAAAAGTTGATTACAATGGTTGATAACTTGCCTATTAAATAAGGCTTGGACATCGTGAATGAAAGGTCATGCCCTTTCATTTTTAAGTACAATTAATTATGTTTATTTATTAATTATTTACTATTTATGTTCGTAGCATTGCCACTCTCTTAGAAAGGCTTTGTCCTCAAAGCCTAATAAGGTTTTCACATTGTTCTTTGCGATGTCGTGGCTGACGAAACATGTTGATAAGAACTACTAAGTGTAGAGCATAACTTTCGATATGTGGATGGGTCAATCCATCCCAAATTGATTTGTTGTGGACTGTTGGGAGTCCATACTAATCTGTCGTTAAGAACTTTGATCATATTAGTATCATTATCTTTCGACATTTCCCACTTTTCAGAATCTCGATTTTTATGGTTGGGGTGTCAATAGAGAATTTTTAGAATGTCATTTTCTTTTACGAATGTCGTCTTTTGAGCATTGATATGAGTTGGAAGTTGTATTTTCGTCCCTTGAGGTTTTAAGGTTTCGTTCTGTATTTTTTCCAACTTGTTCTCTAACTGCATGTTATCATTTTGAAACTTCTTAACCAGCTCTACTTGTGATTTTTTGGCATCTTCTGACTTCTTAAGTTGTTCTTTAAGATCCTCTTTATGACTTCTGATGCATCTATTTTCTTCCTTCTTCTCTAAAAGTATCCCTTCAATGTCGTCTGTAGATTGTTCCATCTTCCGGTTATTTTTCAACTTCTTAATTTTTGTGACTAGTATCTTGTTATGATTTCTTAGTCTGAAAATTTCTTTAGCATTGTTGGATAATGCTTTATTATTCTTTGCAATCTTTGATTTGTGTGTCTTTTTAGAATCACCATTTTGTATTTGAAGAACTTTTATCTGCTCCTGATACTGGTCGATCACTGATTCTTGATTCTCTAATTTTTTTCATATCTGCACCAGTTCTTCATCTTTGTCATTAAGGATCTTGTTCAAGCAATTATTTCTACTTCGTAATTATTTATTTCCTTCTTTATCTCTTGATTTCCTAACCTCTGATTGAATTCATTTTCAGTTTTTAATTCATCAATTTGCGCATACAATTTTTCTATACACTTTTCATGGTCAGAGATTTTTATTTCATTGCACTTTGCTTGTAATTCAATTCTTATTTCTGAACTGTTATTTATGTCGTGCAATTCTTCATTGTCTTTTCGATAACGTTTTAACTTTGTTTGTAATTTTTCTATTTGTAGCCGCAAATCGTCTTCCATGGTTTCTGACTTCTTCAACATTAGATGCTCGATCTGGACTATAGATGGTCTCTGATTTTTATTTTTTTTTGAGTTTGTCTTCCTGTGACTACTTTGGTGCTAATTGGTCTTTGATTTCTTCGATGATAATTGGTCTCCCTTTAATTTTGACTTTTCCGACGATAATCTGTCTTCTTCGATTTTTCTCTTTCTTTCGATAACAAGTGGACACCAAAAATGTGTGATAACCCTTAATGTGGTTATTTCGTACAAATATTCTTTTGTTATGGTTAAACAATTTTTTTTCCAAAAAAAATATTATTTTAAAGTTAATAATTATAATATTATTAATAAATATAATATAATAATTATTATGATAATAATTATTATTAATGATAATAATAATTATTAATTATTATAATAGTTGTTTTTGGAGTCAAAGGATAATAAAAATGGTGTGGATTGAGTGGTTGGGAGGAATGATTGTTACCTTCCCCACCTAGGTTTAAATCTCACTTTTGGTTTGTTGTTAGGGAATAAAACCAAACCCACTTCTCACAAAACCACGTGCACCTTAAAACCATGTGCGGTTTCACTTTTTTTTTTTTACTTTCCGTATCTGGTTGGCTCGTTAATAGTCGAATCCGACTCTCATATTGAATGATAAATAGGAATAATATATTAGATGATAGGATAAAAGATGACTACAATGGTTGATAAGTTGCCTATTAAATAAGGCTTGGGCATCGTGAATGAAAGGTCACGCCCTTTCATTCTTAAGTACAATTAATTATGTTTATTTATTAATTATTTACTATATATGTTCGTAGCACTTCTTATCCACCCAAGAGAAGATAGAAAAATGCATCAGAAGTTTGTAGATGATACAATGCTAATGGGGCATCTTTCGGTTGAAGAGGCCAAGAAGATCCAACACTGTTTGGTCATCTTTGGAAAATTTCTGGGTCCGAAATTTAACGAGCAAAAATCCCAAGTCTTATTCTTTAACACCCCTAGGGTCACTAGGCACAACATATGTTGAATCTTGGGATTCCAAGAGAGCTCCCTTCCATCCAAATACCTTGGATCCCCTTTAACTGATTCTATGGTTCGAAAAGGATATTGGTATTAATTGATGGAAAAAATGAGGAAAAGACTTTCTAATTGGACACCGCGACTTGTAAATTTTGCAAGCAGACTTGTCCTGGTAAAATCTATTTTGCAAGCCATTCTAGTTTATGTGTTTTCTGCCCTCGCGGCTCTGAAAGCTATTTTGAAATAGATTAGGAACATATAACAAAAATTCCTATGGAACAGATTAAGTGATCATCGAAAATGGGCCCTAGTAAATTGGGAAACCATATGATCTCCTAATAAATAAGGAGTCCTTAGCCTTCATGGTCCCGAAAAGGTCAACTATGTTAGTGGGGAAAATATATAGTGGATATGGGTTACCCACAATTAGGAACCATGGGAAAAATTGTGGCATGAGAAATACATTGGGGGGTGGGAGAAGGGTAATCTCATTCGCTACTCAGAGGAGATTCCAGGATCACATATATGGAAAAATTACACCCAAGGGAGAAGAATGGTCCAGGCTAATAGTTTCTGGGAAATTACAAACGGGTAAAGATCTCTTGTTTGGGAGGACTCATGGAAACAATTTCCACCTCTGATCCGGAGTTTATAAGCACCCGATATCATACAAGAATGCATAAATCAAGGGAATAAAAAGGTAAAGGACTTATGGGTGAATTTTGATACAAAGCCATAATATAGATTTTGGGCCCCTCGGGACTAGTGGGAACAACTGAAACCTGAGGAGGAAGTCAATAGAAGTGAAGAATCCCTAAGAAACAGAAAAATTAGGGTCCATATAGGCGAGGATAGACTTCGTTGGGGATTCAAACCAAAAGGGTCTTTCACTATGAAAGAAGCCTACAATATTTCGATGGGTTATAACAAGCAAACACCTTATAAGAAATGTAAGAACCTGTGGGAAGCTAAACTATGGCCCAAAATTTCTATCTTTATTTTCTTATTTATTAGAAGATACATCTTTATTGGGTTAGTTATCAAGAAAAGAGGTATGCGAGGCCCTTACCGATGCTGCATGTGCATTAGGGAGGAAGAAACGATGGATCATGTCCTAGACTCGTGCACGTTTGTTGTGAACTTATGGGACCATGGTGCCACAACCTTCAGGATATCATACAAACTTAGAAACCACCCCAACCAAACCATTTCCTCATGGACGAATGACCCCTTCTAGAATCCAATTGTTAATCGCCTTTGGAAAAATTTTCCATGCTTTGTGGTCTAGGATATATGGAAGGAAAGAAATTCCAGAATGTTCCACAGTAAATTGGGAAATGAAGATGGGGTATGGAACATTATAAAGAATAAGATGATCGAAACAGTTACACTGAAAAACTGGGAAAACTAAGATTGGGAAGAAAATTCTTCTTAGTCCTTCATCATGAAGGCATGGGGGATCTCAAGGCCACTGTAGTGTTTTGGTAGACCGTTCAAAATGTCCATGGAAAAAACTAGCCCATATTTTTCGTCCCCTCCTCCTCTGTGTTTCTTCAAACTAAATTTTGACAAGGCCTTTAAGGGTTATCCGGGACCAGCGGGGTTCGGCTGTATTCTTAGAAACCACAACGGAGAATTACAAGGTTTCAGAATAATTTTCATTGGCACGGATTCCAACAATGCTGCATAAGTGGAAGGATTATTTCATGGAGTACTTATGGCTATGAAACACAGATGGACCCTGTTAATTGTTGAAGGGGACTCTTAGGTAGTCTTACACATGGAAACATAGATCCATCATGGAAATTATAGCACCAAGGTAGCCTCATCTTGGAGATCAGAAGGGCGGCTGGAAAATCTTGCGGAGATCATGCATCCCAGGTTGGCACTCACTTTAAACCACGTCAAGAGGAGTGGAAACAAGCTCGTTGACTTGCTGGCCAACCTCAGGACTAATACCCGTCGATCTATTAATGCTAGCATTTGTGAGGACCTAGATGATGCGACGGCTCGAGAAAGGTGTATAGAGATAATGATCTAGGACATGATGCAAAATCATGAAGAGGAGGGGTTAGGACAACAGGAGGGTCCTCACCCATCCACGTGCCGATAGATTTTAAGAACCAGACAGTCGAAGGTTTCTGAAGAAGGAACTATGGCCTTAACTAGCATTTACTTCGACCTGTTTGAAGTCTTTTCAAGACAGAAGTTGTGGGTGTAGTTATGATCAAGGCGAGTGGCAGATCCAACCAACAGCTTGGGATGTATCTCCATAGGACTACGGAGCACGAGCATATTTTAATGGCCTGCACGAAGATAATTATGGTCCAGAATGGCAATTTCCTATATAGAGAATGGAAAGGTGGCATCATTAGATGTGCGAGCAGGCTCTAATATGCATGCACTCTTCCACTATGGTTCTTCTCACAAGGAAAGAGGTTTTTTAGGAGATTATAAATATGCAAGGCCATTGCGTAGAGGAAGAAGAGAGTAATATGTATGGGTAAAAAAGGAAAAAGGCACCTGTGGATGAGGGTTGAAGGGTCACCTGGGCACAAAAGAAAGAAATGTTGGAAGCTAGCATGTCCAAGTTGGGATTACCATCAGTCGTTCAACAAGAAATTAAGGACTTGTAACAGAGGCTATGGTGGGACTGGATAAGGACACCCTGTAGGAGGAGTGCCGAAAAGTGGAGGACTGGGTAATGGATCCGGGAAACAATGATGCTCGCCCGAGTCTCTACGAATGGACGATGGCACTCTTTTGGGGTATGAATAACTTGATGGGGCATGAGATGTGGGAGAGGCTTGATAAGTATGGTGGAGAGGAACCCCCAAATCGCTCGTGGAAATCACATCACGCTGAGATGAATGAGATGCACCTGAAGATGAATGCTATTCTGTATTCCTTGGGCATCTGCTACCCAACTGCTCAGTCTTCTTCTCTAGGTGCTAGTCAGCAACGACGCTTTCCGGACCTACCGTACATTCTTCTATAAAGGTTTTATGGGCTCGTAGTCTTTTTAATAGTGTCGGTCGTGGTTTAGAAATCTATGTTATTTTGGTCTGTTAGAGGTTTCATGGCTAGAAAGGTCAGAAGTCTTAGTGTTTGGGTTATGTCCCGTAGTTTAGATTATATATCGGCTTGTATGGAATATCAATATGGAATCTACAGTATCTTTAATTTTTGTTTAGGATTATGGGATAGGGGGTTATTGTGATATCTCTCATGTTTTAAGCTCCGAGAGCCAAGAAATGCAGGTGAACAAAAGAGCTTTGGCCTGTTTTGCGCGAAAGTAAAATTTTCCTTTTATATATTATAAAATTTCCTTACTTACAAAACGAAACAAAAGTAATTATTCTTCTATGGGATTTATTTATTTTATGGATACTAATGTCAAATAACCCATCGGGTTCCTTGCAGTTGGTATGAGATCCATTCATTTCCGCTAGCTTGTGGTTTGCTGGTGGAAATAAAACTTCAGGCTTGTGGCTCACTCTTCACAAAATCCATGTGATTGGTTGGTGGCTAATATCTGTACAAAAGAAAAACAAATTGGATCACTGGCATATATTAAAGAAAAAAGGGTTTGTGACCCAAAATACTTGATGCTCCAGCGCCATTAGCAGTCGATCCATGCTCTCTCTCCCCTAATCACTCATATTCTCATATTCCTACACCCTCACCTCATCACTACACTCACTCTACATCTCCCTCCAAATTCTTCCTCATCGTCCATTTCTTCTTTCCTATCCCTACTCACATGCATTCCATCCACTTCAATTTCCTACCATCGTTCAACATCTCCCTATTCGCTTCATTTCATATGATATTGTTTACCCTATGATTCTATGCTTCCCATATGCTACTGTAATATCCCTCCTTGTATCCCTATTAGATTTATGAATGTATATTGTAAACTGAGGATGGCGCAACTAAAACGAATCCACCAAGGGAGAAGCCAATGGCTAGAAAGTATGAGAGTCTAGTTATGATGGGTATCCTTCTAAGTTACAACACTTATGAATAGAATGGTAAAATAAAACTAAGTGTTTAAAATACAATCGACTAGAACGAAATTATGCTTACTACCTGTGACAAACTAGTACTACTGGTTTAAATAGTTTGAGGGTAAAAGCATTATACATATTTATAGGTGAAAAATGCCTATAGGTTATTAGCCATTTAATATGTATATATATACACATATACACCCCTATGTATATAGGAAAAGAGGAAGTGGGATTAACTTACACATTAATATTTTGAGTTATATAACATCCTAAAAGATTTTAGGTAAACATCCTAAGAAACTAGGGTTAATCCTAAGAAAATGATAATACCTTTATATGCCAGCATTATCTAATGGTTATTAAGACTATTCAGATGTTACCCTCTTTTATAAAGTAAAAGGGTGGTGGAATAATACATGTATGACTATTTGTATTTTATTATATATATATGTTAAATACATATATAATGGATAAACAAAAGACGGGGAAATTGGTTCATTTGAGGGAGTAAGCATATATATATATTTATATATAAATAAATGTTATACATAAGAATGGAGTTATAGTACTCAACTTGATTAAAAAGATCATCTTGGCTCTGCCTTGCGGGAATTTAGGAGATCATTCCTTGTTGAAGCGCCGAGAGAGTTTATGAGGGTGTCTCCTTAGTGGAGCACACCAAACGCCTACTTTTGCCATCTGTTCCTTTAGTTAAGGCTTAACTAATTGACAACCTAGAGTTGCATGTTGGTGGATGTTGCCGATCATAGGATCGCGATCTTATTTAAGTCGCAGGATCTCATGCATTCAGGGGGGGTGCGATTGCTTATTATATTGCTGCGTGTGTGAGTTTAGATTGCGGGGGGATCTGCGACGGAGATCTAGTTCGGCGCTTTCCTGAGTGATTTCTGTCTCTGTGGGGAAGTAGTTTTGGCTGATCTGCAACTAAGATCTAGCTCGGCATTTTCTCATGGAGTGAAATCTATCTCTGCGATGGCAGTGCAAAAGGGAAAGAGGGCTCGCCGGGAAGGGGAGTATTCTAGTTTGTTTTAATACCCTAATGTTGATTTTATGTTGAGTTACATTCATAGATCTTTTTCATAATTGTGTATTCGATCCAAGAAGGAAATTATACACACAGCATTTGACCTTGGTGTGAACAGTAGAATACAATTTTTTCCAAGTTTTATAATTGTGTAACTACATGGAAGCATGACCTGCACACCTAGCTGCGAGAGTAATCAAAGACGTTAGCCCTGTTTTTCTGAGTCGTAGATTTAGGGAAAATGTTAGCTTTGTTTCTGAATCGCAGATCTACGGGAAAAACTATAACTCTGCCTATTGATCTATGGATATATATATTGTGATGCAGTCGTGGATCTCTACTTTGAATGAAAATGTTTAAAACTCGTTGTAAGTTTGAGGTATGCCCTTTAAAATCATAATCTTTGTTTATTGCAGTATGTTGGTCAAAAGCGTCTAAACTCTCGGTATTGTGATTATGCCGACTGAGATTTGAAAGCTCTACATGTTTAGTGTGTGAAAATGTTAAAAATAATCTCTGCATTACGGATATGTTGTGTAGTTGTGGTTAGCATGGATACCACGTTTATCTCAAATTTTTATGTTGTGTTGTAGAAATAGTTGGATGATTTTCTGATTTGTGGGAATGCGTGAGCATTCTGGATCTTTGAGATCCCTTCTCCTTCTTAACAGTTATGTAAGCACCTCTGCGTGGGTCTTCCAGATTGTAGATTTCCTATGAGTCAAGAGCCATCTTCTTGGGTTATTCTTGCTTTTCCGTTGTTTAGTTGACCTTTAATTTCATAGTTTTGTTATATATACAAATCGGTTGTCTCCTGTGAGCAGGAGCCTCGCTTGTTCCTTACTACTGATATGCATTTCCCAGATCACTATGATATATGTAGAAAAGGGTTAAGTTCCGAGCTGGATCTCTGGATCCACGGCTCTGTATTATATTTTAATTGTTGATCAACATGTAGCTGTATTCGTGGGATTCTGAGCTGGATCTCTGGATCTATGGCTCTGTATTATATATTATTTTGTAGATCAGCGTGTAGTCTATATGTATGGGATTTCCGAGCTGGACCTCTGTTTCAATGGCTCTGTTCTCTCTCTCTCTCTCTATATATATAGTGTAGATCAACGCATGGTAGAGGTCGTGTAAGTTCTCTTTTATTTCATACATTTTATGTTGTTTAGATGTTGATCCCTTTCACAAAAGAATATCGCCCAAGATGTGATAGATCTCTGTAGAAATAGAGATAGTAGTTATGTGCTTATATGTTTTTTTGCATTGTTTGAATTTAATCCTGTGTGATCGGGATAAACACCCAGATGAGATGAGATCGCGATAGGGTTAGAGATTGTGTAATTCTTTTTATATACTGTTGATCCTGGTTAGAAAATGAATAACGCCTAGTTGTGGTGAGATCTTTGAAGAAAACATAGATGTGTATTTCACTCCTATATTTGGCTTTTGGTAATTAATGACCCCTAGCAAATTTTAGTGATGTATATGCTTATATATCAGATAGGTTCCTGTAAAAGCATGGATCTCTGGAAGAAGCTTGGTTATCTTTAGTATAAATTTTTAAATCAAAGATATGAATGATTTCGATGACCTATGTATAATGTAGAACAAAGATATGAATACACGCACATTTTGGTGTAAGTTGCTAGTAGATGTGGATCCTTGCATTTATTTAGTGACTGCATAGATGATACAAGAACAGGATCCCTTTAGGTTTCGGATTGACACCGTGATACATGTGCTGACTTATATAATTCTGTGGACGAATTGAATTGAGCGCATAACTTGGGAAGGGATGGCTGAGGAAGCTTGATCCCTGCAAAACGATGTTTTGATATATGATATATTGTACTTCAAGAGGCTGTGTAGACCCTTGAATGCTTTATGCTCTCTATTAGAGAGACTTTGAGAAAGTGGAAATTATAGTCTGCAACAACTATGTTGCAGAAATGTAATCCTCTATTTTGATAAATAAATGATCTGACATTCTTTGTGGACGTAGCCCAATAGGGGTGAACCACCTGAAATTGTGTTCTTTTTATGTGTATGTGTGTTATCGTTGTTGATATGTAATTGTTATGGGAATTCCTTGATGTCAAAAGATTAAATGTATGGTTGAAGGAGATAGTGGTTCACTTAATGATATAAATGATCAAGTTATGATAAAGAGGTTGCAAAGATATGAATGATAATACGAGTTTCAATGAATAGTTAACCAATATTAATTAAACTTTGAAAGCTATGTTACACAGGGGCAAAGAAAGCAGCCTATAAATGTTTGAGATGTTTTATATTACTAATACATTGGTTTATGGCTAGATGAGGAAATTTAGTTTTATAAATTTTTTCTCTCCAAAATAATACCAACAAATATGGAGATGTCACATATGGTATCAGAGCATTAGGTTACAACACTAGGGCCTAATGAGCTCAACATGCGATAAGTAAGTATGAAGGTTGTTAAGTTGACTAATCAATTATTTGTGTTTCATTTTGGATGCATGGAGTGTAATGGAGGAGGGGAAAATGAATCTCCAAGCTCGACTTCAAGTTTCTTCCGCCAGAGCACAGGTTGCAAACACTTGGGCTTATTGAGCTCAATTGGAGAAGAACAAATACAAGTTGGTCGGACTAAAAAAGGAGCTGCATTCTATAAGCCAAGAATAAAATGTTCACTTCCAAGGAATCGTCAAGAGATAAGCGACAAAACTTCTTGAAATTGCAAGTAAGTACGTACGAGTTTACTGAAGAGTTATAATTAGAGTATCTATTTGTGAACATTACATAAGTTCACTTGAATGATCTCCTATAGACGATGAATATCTCCTCACCCTTTACAATTAGTTTCATTGAATGACAAGAAAGTACTCTTTTAATTAGTTAGATTATTGGAGTTAAGTCCTTATGAAATGGGTACTTGTAAGTAGAGTAAAAGCACGTATTGGAAGTTATCCTAGCTATTTCACAGTGAAGTTTATAGGCTAAGGAAGTCTCCTAATTTGGTTGACCTTATATAACTAAGTAAACTTGATTGATCAATAGTCTAAATTTCCAAATATGAAATTTAGATGGGAAATGTAAGCAACTTAGATCTGTTAAAAGATCCATTAAGTTCAGATCAAAAGAAAGTCTATATGTTAAAAGGTCCATTAAAGATTTGATAGCTTGGGTCAGTCTTGGGTTTTGAACTACGTAAGAAACGATCAAGTTCCATTTACATATGAGTTACCTTAAATAAGAAAGTTTATAAATTTATAAAGAGGTTGACCTTAGTAGTAAAATCTGTAAAGGTGCATGCTGCAGGAGGAGTCATTGTGAATTTAATATTTCTAGGGAAGCATAATTATGTGATGTTAAGTTGTTGTTTTATTCCATAAGAAGTATAGTTTGGCTAGACTAGGATGACTGGTTTCTTTTAAACAAAGAAATTAACTTTAATTGGTGTGAAGTTTTCTATGACCAGGAAATTGTGAGATTACAAAGGAGAAAAAATTGTTAATAGTCTCCTTGCTAATCAATTTCATTCTAGTATGTAATTGTATAGGATAAGTAATTATTATACGATTTTTGTGACATTGAAGCATGCTCGTACCCTTATATACAAGTGCAACAAAAGGAAAATGGTTATAATTACATATACATGTGAATATTAATCAGTTAATACATATGATGAGAATGCATGAGTACCTTTTATATATACCTCTTATTTCAATAATTTCTACTAAGATAGACGTGGGAAACAATGAGTAATAGTGATACTTTTAATTGCTCAATATTTATGATGACTTGCTATCCATGTACAACTATATGTCTTCTCAAATTGATTATTTTGTTAACGGATAGATTATTGGAAACCTAGAACTAACATGAAATAAATACAGGTTAGTAGGATGCTATAATCTTCTGACGTCCTTATGTTGCCACAAGGAATGACTGCTTTTATTTATTATGTGTTAAGGAAACATTGATGACATGGAATTTGCAGGGGTAGATCGGAAGTGATCTTTGAGACAGTAATCGAGGTATAAGCTTTTATGAAACAAGTAAAAATGATGTTTGAACATATGTTATATATACGATTGTTCTTATGATTTAATTACCTTTATACGACCAATACTTTGAATGTTGTGGTCGAGCAAATGTTATTTTTCCACACATCACTGCCTGACACCCATCAATGGGTAAATGGGGATATATATCGATTGATGTATAATACTAATACGTGATGATGCAAGTAAACTGAAACCTCGGCAAATGAAGGTGAGCTATGCGGTCGCTTTTACAAAGGTACATGGTTATCTGTATAAGGTATGTAAGTTGTTTTAGACAATTGGTTATCCCTATATGATGTTAGGGTATACAAAAAGGGTTGTATAACTAAAATAGGAATTGTGTTGAAATGGTGAAAGCTAAAGTTCGAGGTTAAATGATTATAATGTCCATGGATCATCATAGAAAGAATGTTATATCGTGTTCAAGTCATTATGTAATCTTATAAGCTAAGTTATGTATAGTAGGAAATGACATCTTAGATGATTACATATGGATATTTTATTAAGAAAGATAATTTTCTGTTTAAGGAAGGGATCTTCTTACAATACTTGACTTTGTATATAAAGTGGTACTAACAAGTGGAATTTGGCAGATGGTGAAATTTCTGTGAAGCTTGTGAAAATACAAGAGCATAAATATTATGCATGGTAAAATAAGGGGGGTGAGGATTTAAGATCCACATCACAACTGTTACAGATTCTTTTAAATTTTTGATATATTTTTAATCAGGAAACTCGACCCAAATTGGTCAGAGTAATCGTATGGGTACAGAATGTAATGTGACGAAATAAATTGATTAAATTGAAAGAGATTTTTCTAGACTCAAGCAAGGCGACTTGGGGAAAATAAATTCCAGGATTCAAGCGAGAAGGCTTGAGGGGAATTGTGTAAAGAGTGTTGTAATGGCATTGAAATACTCCCAAAAATCAGGGATTGAACAGCCACTAGGATTCTCGGAGAATCGGCTGGCTATAAGACCTAGGCAAGCTATAAGAAAATGTATATGTGGGAGGCAGGACGCTGCTTAGTATACATGAAAGAAATGTTGTTGCATGAGCACTAAGGTGTTAGGAAAGACATGAAAGAAATGTTTGCTATGTGAGCACTAAGGTGTTAGGCAAGACATGAAAGAAATGTTTGCTGCGTGAGCACTAAGGTGTTAGGCATGACATGAATGAGATGTTTGTTGTGTGAGCACTAAGGTGTTAGGCAATACATGAATGAAATGTTTGCTGCGTGAGCACTAAGGTGTTAGGCAAGACATGAGATAAAGGATTGTTGCGTGAGCACTAAGGTGTTAGGAAAGAATTTCCTGGATCAAGTGAATGATGTTTGTTGGTTTAGTCAACAGTATAGAATCATGGAGCGCTAGATTTATCCCATATATTGCAAGTGATATGTACAGTAAAGAACTCATGATTTATGTTCTGAGTTTGATTATGAAGTTGATGATAAAGTTCTTATTATTATTTTTTGTTTTCCTTGAAACCCGGTTTTGTAGCCAAAAACTCAGGTGTGATCCATAACGACTTGCGAGAAATTTTTGAAAGGCCAGAAAGGGTCAAAATAGAGATGACGAAACAAGCGAACTGCTAAAAAGTATGAACACCGAGGACGGTGTTATTCTTAAAGGGGAGGAGGATGTAATATCCCTCCTTGTATCCCTATTAGATTTATGAATGTATATTGTAAACTGAGGATGGCGCAACTAAAACGAATCCACCAAGGGAGAAGCCAATGGCTAGAAAGTATGAGAGTCTAGTTATGACGGGTATCCTTCTAAGTTACAACACTTATGAATAGAATGGTAAAATAAAACTAAGTGTTTAAAATACAATCGACTAGAACGAAATTATGCTTACTACCTGTGACAAACTAGTACTACTGGTTTAAATAGTTTGAGGGTAAAAGCATTATACATATTTATAGGTGAAAAATGCCTATAGGTTATTAGCCATTTAATATGTATATATATACACATATACACCCCTATGTATATAGAAAAAGAGGAAGTGGGATTAACTTACACATTAATATTTTGAGTTATATAACGTCCTAAAAGATTTTAGGTAAACATCCTAAGAAACTAGGGTTAATCCTAAGAAAATGATAATACCTTTATATGCCAGCATTATCTAATGGTTATTAAGACTATTCAGGCGTTACCCTCTTTTATAAAGTAAAAGGGTGGTGGAATAATACATGTATGACTATTTGTATTTTATTATATATATATGTTAAATACATATATAATGGATAAACAAAAGACGGGGAAATTGGTTCATTTGAGGGAGTAAGCATATATATATATTTATATATAAATAAATGTTATACATAAGAATGGAGTTATAGTACTCAACTTTATTAAAAAGATCATCTTGGCTCTGCCTTGCGGGAATTTAAAAGATCATTCCTTGTTGAAGCGCCGAGAGAGTTTATGAGGGTGTCTCCTTAGTGGAGCACACCAAACGCCTACTTTCGCCATCTGTTCCTTTAGTTAAGGCTTAACTAATTGACAACCTGGAGTTGCATGTTGGTGGATGTTGCCGATCATAGGATCGCGATCTTATTTAATTCGCAGGATCTCATGCATTCAGGGGGGGTGCGACTGCTTATTATATTGCTGCGTGTGTGAGTTTAGATTGCGGGGGGATCTACGACGGAGATCTAGTTCGGCGCTTTCCTGAGTGATTTCTGTCTCTGTGGGGAAGTAGTTTTGGCTGATCTGCAACTAAGATCTAGCTCGGCACTTTCTCATGAAGTGAAATCTATCTCTGCGATGGTAGTGCAAAAGGGAAAGAGGGCTCGCTGGGAAGGGGAGTATTCTAGTTTGTTTTAATACCCTAATGTTGATTTTATGTTGAGTTACATTCGTAGATCTTTTTCATAATTGTGTATTCGATCCAAGAAGGAAATTATACACACAGCATTTGACCTTGGTGTGAACAGTAGAATACAATTTTTTCCAAGTTTTATAATTGTGTAACTACATGGAAGCATGACCTGCACACCTAGCTGCGAGAGTAATCAAAGACGTTAGCCCTGTTTTTCTGAGTCGTAGATTTAGGGAAAATGTTAGCTTTGTTTCTGAATCGTAGATCTACGGGAAAAACTATAACTTTGCCTATTGATCTATGGATATATATATTGTGATGCAGTCTTGGATCTCTACTTTGAATGAAAATGTTTAAAACTCGTTGTAAGTTTGAGGTATGCCCTTTAAAATCATAATCTTTGTTTATTGCAGTATGTTGGTCAAAAGCGTCTAAACTCTCGGTATTGTGATTATTCCGACTGAGATTTGAAAGCTCTACTTGTTTAGTGTGTGAAAATGTTAAAAATAATCTCTGCATTACGGATATGCTGTGTTAGTTGTGGTTAGCATGGATACCACGTTTATCTCAAATTTTTATGTCGTGTTGTAGAAATAGTTGGACGATTTTCTGATCTGTGGGAATGCGTGAGCATTCTGGATCTTTGAGATCCCTTCTCCTTCTTAACAGTGATGTAAGCACCTCTGCGTGGGTCTGCCAGATTGTAGATTTCCTATGAGTCAAGAGCCATCTTCTTGGGTTATTCTTGCTTTTCCGTTGTTTAGTTGACCTTTAATTTCATAGTTTTGTTATATATACAAATCGGTTGTCTCCTGTGAGCAGGAGCCTCGCTTGTTCCTTACTACTGATATGCATTTCCCATATCACTATGATATATGTAGAAAAGGGTTAAGTTCCGAGCTGGATCTCTGGATCCATGGCTCTGTATTATATTTTAATTGTTGATCAACATGTAGCTGTATTCGTGGGATTCCGAGCTGGATCTCTGGATCTATGGCTCTGTATTATATATTATTTTGTAGATCAGCGTGTAGTCTGTATGTATGGGATTTCTGAGCTGGACCTCTGTTTCAATGGCTCTGTCCTATATATATATATAGTGTAGATCAATGCATGGTAGAGGTCGTGTAAGTTCTCTTTTATTTCATACATTTTATGTTGTTTAGATGTTGATCCCTTTCACAAAAGAATATCGCCCAGGATGTGATAGATCTCTGTAGAAATAGAGATAGTAGTTATGTGCTTATACGCAGAATTTGAAATACGGATCCAAATAAACTGTTTGGGAATTTCTGGAGAATCTATGTCGGTTTGGAGATTTTGTAGGAATCAATTGCAGTTCGATTTACCATTAAATATCAAGCCACAGAGATTTTCATTTTAATGGACCGGCCTTCAAATCCTCAAACCATAAAGAAACACAAAGTAGTGGAATGAATCGGTTTGCAAAAGACATCTCAGATCTAGAAATGCCAAGCCATAATGAACACATAGAAAAGGAATGAATTGGTTTGCAAAAGACATCTCAGATCTTGAAATGCCAAGTCATAAGATAGTAAAAGAATTCGTCATGATACAGAGGATGAATTCTGAGGATCATATATATTACTGGGTATGAAATGAAGACGCCTATCAATACTGAAATTTAATTACAGTTCTGGATCTACCAATTCCAATGCTCAGTGACCAGGATCTGGGTTGAAATAACACAGACAGAGATTTTAGGAAAGTGGTAGTGGCATTCAAGTAGTATGACTTCAAGTATGCTCAGAGAAAATGACTCGTATCATCAGATTAAAGATCTGGAAACACCCGTCCAGTTCAGGGTAGAACTCAGATAATTTTATTAAATAATATTCATCAATATAGGGACTTGAAACGCCTTCCTAGTTCAAGATTAACTCGCAGGGATTTTTACAGAGATAACATGCCATCCACGCCTTTCTAAAATCGAGCAAATATCACACAGAAACTGAAATAGACTTGAATCTTGGAAATGCAATAGGGGTGGATCTGTAATACTCCCTCTCATTTAACAAAATACACAGAGATTAAAAAAAAGTAATGAATCTGGAACATGACAATGGTGGATCAGTATCGCACCCTCAATCTGATCATCAAACGTAGAGATAAGTATCGGATAAAAACATTGTTGATGATATATACTTTTAGGAAGGTGGGTCAATGATCACCGTTTTGCACACATCAGATCGACTATGAGCAGGTAGACATAGTTTAAAAGTATTTCTGAAACAGAGTAAATAGCAATCGAGAATATGGATACCAGGGCAAAAAAAAAGGAAATAATCCGATTGGGGAAAATAATCGTAGGGTTTGAATTTCTCTTGAAACTGAATCGAGCTAATGAGATAAATCGGTAGATGTGGATCGGAATTGACAAAATAATCGTATGACTTTGATCAATCGACTTGGGTAGATTACATTCTGGGATTGCTCATAAGATAACATATGATTTATAATAAGCAAAACACAATCATTAAATCTGGTCTGGGGATGCCATCAAAATTAGATGCACAGAGAATTCGGATCCAATAAATTACAGAGTGTTACTTTAAAGGTTGGAATGGTTTGAATAGGTGTACGATTGTTCAAGCGTTTTGGAGAGACCTAATATTTACATCTAAGAATTTCCTTCCCAGATTTATTAATGTTGTAAATTCGTATTGAATATACATATGGGAGAAGGCAGTTTCCAGATTTCGAATCAGAAACAGAGTATTGAAATATTGCAGTCCTCCATGTTTTTAAAGAAAATGATCCTCGTTTTATAAACTACAGTAATAAAATTTCTTAATAGTAAAGAACACAATAATAGTACCGCATATATATCCTACATTTGACAAACAATACATAGTGATCTTACTGTGTTGAGATGGTAATTTAAGGATATATAAATAACTTTGCAGGTCTTCCAGATTTCAAAGGAAAACGATTCTCATATTATTAGGTGCAATATATTCATCATAATACATATAGTTCACCTATATATATGGGAGAAAAGCGATTTCTGATTTCGATATTGATAACACAACATTTGAAATGATAGCACGTCATCCATATTTAAATATAAAATGATTCTCAAATTTATAAATACAAAATAATACTTAATTACTTTGAACCTGGTTTGGTGGCTGATCCAAGAATTTGAAGAATATGTTGAGGTAACTGGTTTCCGAGACCAATCCAAGCTTTCAAGATTTACCACAGACCCCTCGGTTGACCTCCCTACCGTATCGGGGTTACTCTCCTTCACCTCGAACCCCCGAGCTAATGGGATTGTAAGAACACTCTAGCAGCTTCCCGAAAGGATTTCCCAATCCATGTTACAGCTAATCCCAACTCTCAATAATCATAACATAATCCGAGATTATGATGCCCATCCAGCATTAGGGAGCAAGAAATGTCTTTCTCTCCTTCTCCTCCCTCATTATATAGCAAAAATATGTGTTTCATGTGTTTGTCCATACACATAATCAATTTAATATAATAATTTAATTTTCATTATTCTCAAATACAAGTGTCTCATTATCTTTAGTGTGCACCTAATTCCCTAAATCAGTGAGAGTTAGGTGTGGGAGAGTCCTACTTCTCCTTTGGTTCTCATTTAGTTTACTCAGTATCTTTTCTTTGTAAACTAGTTGTTTTTCATTTATTTATTTTAAATATTTAGAAATAATATTTATAAAAGAGAAAGTATCTTTTAATTAATAACATCTAATATATTTCGATTCAAAAAGTTTTAAAAGATTATAAATGATTTATATATATTTATATATATATACTTATTTAATTCTATTATTCCTTAATAAAATACATTCATCTAAAGTTTAACTTCTATTAGCATTCATTTCTAATAGAACTTCCTTAAGCATACTTCTAGTTTAGATTTAATTTTCCTTCTTTTCATAAAGTAGACAAATAAAATAATTTAGACTAAACAAATTGTTTTTGTTTGTTTCTTCCTCTATTTCTGGTATTCGTCTTTTCTCTTGAAAATAAAATAAGGAATATTATTTTATTTTAATTTGTCTTTTAATTTAAAGTCACCTGAATTTATCATTGATGAGTTTTCAATTTCTTCATTTAATTAACATTATCTTTTTCTTGTCTAGGTGCCTCTTCGGCGGGCCCTTTCGAAAGTTCCATTCCTTTCTTATTATGGGGAGTACTGCATAGCAATCGGGAGTTGTTACCATGATTTCTGAACTACGCATCTTGGAGACTAAGGGATGTTGAGGGATAAGGCTCTCCTTATTGCACGCCCCTCAACTCATCATACGCGACCAAATCATTATGGCCTTGCTCGTACGGCATACGCTTCCTCGGGTGAGCTGAAACAACTTCACCCATGCGTGGATTGCTAATTCAGGGTCGACAGTCAGTCATCATACCCCTAAGTGTTCTTTTTGTTCTTACGACCCCTATTATTCCATTGTGGGTCAGTCAGTAAATCGTCTTACTTGCCACTGCACACACTCAAGCGCACATTAGTAGCACTACACTATAAAACATTTTTATCATTCTTTTCAGTATCTCAATCAATCGAGTCTACTAAACATTCATCATTTTAACATTATGCTTCGGTTAGTCGAGCATGTTCATCATTCGTTATTTTATCTCAGTTAGTTGAGTATAAAATAAATCATCATTTTCATTTCAAGTAATTTCAACATTCATCATATTCCATTCTAAAGCATTTTCATCATTTTTCATTTTCTCAGTCAATCAAGTATATTCATCAATTATCATTTATCTAATCATTTTCATTTCACATATAAAATTTAAAGCAAACATTCATGGTACAAGTTTTTATAAATCCAGGTCACTTCAAACCAGTTCCCTCAATAGTCAAATCAGTTGTCGGTCTCAAAATAGTCTGATTAATCATAAGTCTCAAATACTCTAGTCAATCATAACTCTAAAATAATCAAATCAATCATAAGTGCTGAAGCGGGCATTACATTGAAGAAGATGGAGAAGTCAGAACTGAAGGTACCTTTGGGTTCCCTATCTTAGACACTGCACAAGATGTTACTATGAAAAACATCCCTCCCTCCTCACTACCAACCTTCTATGGGAAGAGTAGTGAGGATCCGGACACATTCTTGTTCGAGTTTGACATTTTGTGTAGGAGTTATAATTATGTCATGTCCCCAAATTTTGCTATGGTCCATGGGGTAAATTTTGCCTAAGTCACCTAAGCAATAATTATTTAATTAATGAGCAAGTATGGAAACTACCTTATGGAAGATGCCTAAGGTTGTATTTGGAAATTAAATGGAGAAGAAGGGCCCCCCCATGTATTTATTAACCCCATGACTAAGTCTAAGTGATTAATTAAATGATAATTTAATTAATGGGGTATTTGTGAGGCAATTATACCATAGTGGTTGATTAATTATTAAGTAATTAATTAAAATTTGAATTTTGGAGTAATATTGAGTTTGTAATATTTTTATTAATAATTTTGGATAATAATTGTTGGCAAGTGGTGATGACAAGACTAGGAGGTCGAATTTGAGCAAGTAGGGCCAATCTTGCCTAAGTGGCAAAATCTCAGGAAAAGCAAGGAATCAATTAGAGGAAAGAAGGCAAGACAAGAAATTAGAAACTAGAAAAAGCATAAAAGAGAAAAGTAAAGAAAGTGGAAAGATGAAGAAAAACAATCAGAAGGAAAGTAGAAACATCAAGAAAAGCTCACTAAGGCACACTTGCTAATTTCAGTGAAGCAAGGTAAAGGAAGGAAAGTTTTTCAAAGACAAAACTTGCTAATTATCTCAAGATGGCGCCCTCATGGCTTTGGAATAGGATGGGAAAGTGGGTAACCTACTCTCACAGGTTACCAAGCCAAGCAAATTGCTTAGTAGGTCATCATGGATTTTATAAAAGAATCCAACCAACTCCATTTGACAACTTTTGTCATTTGCAATTTTGGTTTGAGAGCTCTGAGCTCCTCAATTGTTGAGTGATGTGCCTCAACAATTCCTCTTGGGAGATGTGCCCCAAGGCCTTGTGAGTTTTCTATGAGTGTTATGCAGGTACAGAAGATAGTATTACAACCAGTGACATCCATTATTAAGCAGCAGTGAAGATCTATATCCTGATTGGAGAAGAGGCTTCCATTGGAGGGGTTTTGTAGTTAAGATTGAGGAGGAAACACCAAAGATGAAGAGTAATATGGAAAGGTGTTCTCATAATATTCCGTGAGGCCAATTGGTGGTCATTTGCAGACATAAGAGGCTGTACATTCCAGCATATCAAGTGCATATTGATTTCCCCCTCTCTTCTCTCACTTCTACTCTTCCCACTGCCAGATTGGAGGTGATTTTCCTAGAAGAGGAGAACCAGAAGGTTATGAATTTCATGGAAGGTATTTACATTCAGATTGCAGAAATTTCAGACATATAACAAGTATATGGGCTGATAAATACTTCCAGTGCAGATCCATAGTAATACTCTCCTCTCTTCTTTGTTCTACTAGCTCATGTAAGAAGAAAATAGTCTGTGAGGCATTGTTATTCGCAAAGCAAGCACTAGAAGATAAAAGAATTGTTCTGAACTCTATATTGAATTTTTATTGGCCATAATAATTAATATCAAACTTAATATAATCATTAGAACAGATTTTACATTTCCTTTAAGCAGTTTACCATGTCAAAATCCAAGACTAGCTAGTTTGATGCCTAAATTTGACTACTTTTGCCATTTTATCTATAAAATTCATTCTGTGCACGCTTTTGTTATTCCGTAAATTGGAGCAGGTTCTTGACACATCCCAGTATCCATAACAGCCCTCATTTCCAGAATTTAGTGGCCTTTAGATAATGTTTGTGAAGTTCTGAAAAAGACTAGCTCCACAATCCCGGAAGAGACTAAAATCCCCAATTCTCTAAAAACGCTTCCAAGACTGATCATTTATCATTTTGAAAATAACCAGAAACCCATGGAATGTCATAAAAGCTGATTATCCTTCCCCATCTTGTTTGTATATGCGGATGTACCCAGAAAGCATTGCGGTAGGCTTCAGCGGTAGTTGATGTCCGAAACATAAATGGTCTCCGTACGTTGTACAAAGGATCCAATTTTCCATTGTCAAAGTTACTGCTGCACATTGTCTCATATAAATTCCAGAACTGAAATTTCATCTTACCAAACTCAGTTTCAAGTCTCCTTACCCGTCACTGACTTCTTGCTCTGTTCGGTGAATTGATAAAAAATGGACAAGTAAATTTTATTTAAAATTATGAACTTGAGTTAATATATGGGTTAAACATTTCCTAGGATGTTACAAATTACCTACAAGATGGCCAAAAACTAAAACTCTTTCCTGCCACATTAAAAGATTCTTCCCTTCGATGGTTCATGGGATTAGGAGAATCTAGTATTAGAACTTGGGAAGACATGAAGAATGCATTTCTTCGGAAATATCAGGATTACTATAGACCCAAAGTCTCTCGCAATGATATTTTAAAATTCAACAACTTGAAGACGAGAGCTTAGAAGACTATCTCGATAGATTTAACCATGTGTTACACAAATCTAAATATAGTGATCTTCGAGAAGATGCAGTAAGAACACTCTTCCTCAAAGGAATCTTAGAAGAATTCTTAGATAACCTTAATCTCATGGTAGCATGAGACATTTCTCGCAAATATTTTGCAGAGATTAGTGAACTATGTAGGAATTACTCTAGGAGCATAGGGAAAGGTGGAAGACACTTTCAAGAATCTAATGCTAAGAACCCCAAAGGAAACACATATGGTCCTGGTGGAGTTACAAGGGTAGAATTGGGAAACCTATTGGAAAATTTCAAAACAGATATTTTAGGGGCCATGTGTAATATCCCTTTTTCAAATTTTATTAAAATGCCAATTTTTCAACTTTTTCCCCAATTTCGACCTTTGACTAGTTTAACTGTTTTGACCTCCAAATCATCCCAAATGCTCCCAAATCTTCTGTATGAGTGTATTAATGGTATTTAGACTTGAATATCAGGTTCAGGGATGTTTTATGGACCTCCAAATACTGCTGCAAACTTGATTTGTATTCTGATCAATATAGGTAATTTTGACTAGTAATTTGTGCATCAAATCCCCCCCCGGGTAACACTGAAAATGGCCTTCCAAATGCATCCAAACTCCCACAAATTTATGAACAGAGGTATATAATGTGTTAAGTATGTTATTGAGGTCTCATATGCACCATTAATTGATTTTTACTACTGTTATAACTCTCTCACATTCAACAGCAAAAACCCCCAATTCGACCCTTGGGGAAATGGCACTATTTCATCTCCCAATACAACTAAACTGAGTAAAAATGCTTCAAATGCTCAAGTACAGTACATGAAACTTGTAGAAGACATCCATGGCATTATATTGATCACAAATATATCAGAGAATCATCCATCCATTCGAAATAATCAACATTATAGTGTCATACATCAATGCATTGGGGAAATGGACATTGTTTGCTCATTAATCAATAGTTTTGCATACAACCAGTGGGTATTTCGACCTGAGACTTTATGAATATGAATAACAGAGTATATGAAGCTATTACAATCATAAATATATAATGAGAAGCTCTCTCAAGAAGCACAAGTGCTCACCAAAAACGCCCTCCCTCAAGGAGCATGAATATGCCTTCAAAACTGGAAACGGTGGAGAGAAAGTGCTGCACTAAACCAAACCATGAAACTTCCTGTAGCTGATACCTGCAAATACAAACTCCATTAAAGCACCATGAAAGACCTGAGTGGCCTCTCCAAACACCAACTTGGATGGGAATCTTTCACCCTCGAAATTGGCTAAGGCAAGAAACTAGTCATCCACTAGCTCTCTCTTCACAAATGCAATTTTTCTCAAATCATCAAAAGCCATTCTCATACTTGATTTCTACATTTTATAACCAACATTAGCCTTCAAGGGGTTGAAATCCTCTCAATAGATTCAATAATTTTCCATTTAGGAAATATTCCTCATTTGCCACTTGTCTCCTAGTTCCAACCTTCCATCTTCTCCCAAATTCGAATTTGAGTCTCTTTGGATTCCTCCAACTCCATGAGCGCCTTCCTTGAGCCTATTTTTGGGGCTGACATGTCATAATGGTCAGGTGTAAGAATTCAGGTCTGAATTTTGTCATAAATGTCATAGATGCTTCATTATTGTTGTCATAAAACTAGGGAATCTAGCCCAAGTGTCCACTAGTCTCCAATTTGACTCTTCCTCTCCCATGGAGGTTACTATTCCATCCCATTTCGACCTAAGATGCTCAATGCCATGTGTTATGACTTACCAACTCACCCAAGAGTGTTCACCTTCCCATGAATTCGAATTGGCAAGAGAGAGCTGCCATGTGTCATTGAAAAATCAAGCTAGTGTGGGTCCCACCACCTCCATATGTCTCCAAAACCACTTGCCACCTAGAATTTCTCTTGAATTTATTTATTCATCATATTTATTAAATACTTGAACCCTTCTAATGTCTAAATATCATTTATTAGCTTCCTTATTACCATCCCACATGTTCCCATCCAACCTAGGAAACTAGTAGGATTGATGGGATTGTCTTACTATGCACTTATTTGAATGGGGACATTACACCATGGGTTCTCAATTAGATGAACTACAAGCTAAAAAGAGATAGGATGAAGAGCATGTAACAATGAGTGTTTTCTGTCCTAGGTGTAGAACTAAACATCCTCACTGAGAATGTCCATTAAATAATGTTTCAGTCTGTCACCTTTGTACGGAAGAACATCCAACCAATGATTTTCCATCGTTGCCCCGGATTGCAAGCTGTAT
Source organism: Larix kaempferi (assembly GCA_027924585.1). Taxonomy (NCBI): domain Eukaryota; kingdom Viridiplantae; phylum Streptophyta; class Pinopsida; order Pinales; family Pinaceae; genus Larix; species Larix kaempferi. Next base: position 8,740,295 of record BSBM01000451.1, on the reverse strand, counting down.
ACAAGAGTGGAAACTTTGGTGAACCATCTAGGAGGCCTTGGAAACCTAGAGATCAACCATCGTATCAGGATTCATCTCAACTTCCACCCTATTACTATCCTTATCAACCTTCTCAACAATGGAAAACTTCAGGTTGGCAGAATTGGCCATCACAGTACCCTCCTCAGAATGCTCAACAACAGCAATGGCCACATGGATGGAGAGGGAAAGCTTATTCTCAAACACCTCATCCTATGCCTAACTATCCTTACCCACCTAATATTTAGCAACTTCCGCCTGGAATTGTACCTCCTTCGCACCCCATATCCCTAATCAACCTCATCATTTCCAGGACACGAATCCTCCAAGACCCACAATATTACCTGCACAACCGATACTGAATCCTAACAACAAACCAACCCAATATTTTAATAGAATTGGGTTGTTACCTCTTCCATCATATGTTATTTCAACCGCACCAATACATGAGATACAACTACGGTCTGGAAGAGTTGTCCAAGATAAGCCCAAGTCATCAGTTGTTATTCAATAAGAGAATGAAGAAGACATACCTAGTGAAGTTTTGAATAATGCCATTCTTGAAGATGTGGTTGTTTCTAAACCTTCATCACACAACCATCAACATAAAGAAGTAATTTCAGGAGAAAAGTAACCCCCATATCCAGAGCGTCTAATAATAGAGAAACCCGTAACTTATCTAGATTCCAGAGTACGATATCATTAACGAATTGAAAAATATTTGCATTAAGATCCCTTTGTTACAATCTATTAAGGATATTCCAATCTATATCAAGGTAATAAAGGAGGTTTGTATTAAGAAACCAGGGAGAAGACAAAAGGACCCTCCGACAATTCATGTAATAGGAGAGATATCGGATTGTATAGAAAACCAACCTAGAATTCCAAAATATTCCAACTCAGGGAATCCTGTGGTGACTATTATTATTAATAACACCACCATAGGAAATACACTTATTGATCTAGGAGCTGCTATCAATTTGATGACTACCACAGTTGTCGAAACTCTCAATCTAGGACAATTCCTCTGCCCTACTCCAACAATGCTAGAACTAGCAGATTGCACGATGGTGCAGCCTGCTGGGATCTTAGATGATATCACTGTATCAGTAGATTCTTGGGAATATCCTAGGAATTCATGGTTATTGAATCAAAATACCCTTCCAAAGGTCACCCCATTATTTTGGGAAGACCTTGGTTAGCTACTGCCAATGCATTTATACGATGTAGGGATAGAGAGATGGTTATCTCTGATAGATTTTCTACAAGAAAATTAGCTTTATATCCACCAGCTCATCCAATAGCTGAAAAATTATTTTGGTTAGATTGTCCTTTCGGAGATGAAAACTTGGAAGAACTTTCCCTTGTTAGTGATTTATCTTGGGCACTTCAAGAACAGAACACCGAGAGCGTGCTGAACCAATTTTTCTCTTCCACAACCTGTATAGACTTTCCTCAATCTTTTTCCCAATTTGACCATATCTTTGGGGACGAATTCCAAGAAAATATGAGCCTCTCAACATTCACGAGTACACCCTATGTCTTTGCAATCGAAGAACATCTAGGATCTTATACCATACCATGCGAGGTTAGTTTCGACAAATTTCTACATATAAATGCAGGTTTAGATGAGAACCAGCAAAAACAATTACTAAAAGTTCCCAAGAGTCAAACTGGAGAATTTGCATGGGAGTATACCGATATGAAAGGTATACACCCAGATACTTGTATCCATCACATTTACACAGACCCAACCATACCTCTTGTTAGGAATCCCCAGAGAAGAATGAACCCAACACTAAAGGACATAGTAAAAGACGAACTACAAAAGCTCCTTAATGTTGGATTCATTTACCGAATTTCCAAGAGTAAATGGGTCTCTCCTGTTAAATTTTCAGAATTTACTTCAATCTGATCTAGGATCTTAACTGAGAGAACAACATGTACAGCAAATCTACATCATATCAATCATGGACACAATAATGCAAGCACACAAGAGACATAGAGTTTACTTGGGGAAAACCATAAAGGTGAAAAACCCCAATAACTTCCTCAGAGATAGATAGAGCAATGATATAACCAGAATACAAGAGATAGTCTTCTCCTAGCAGCAGAGCCTCCTCCTCATAAGTGCGCCACTTTCAGAATGAGAGAAGTGTGTGAATGAATGACCAAATAGAGATCTCTTGATCTCTATTTATACTTGTCCTGTCCTTCCCAATAAACTAATGGGGCCTACATGTCTAGCTTAACCCATGGTTAACTTAATTCGGGCCGACCCCACACTTGGTGGTCTAATAACCCTTTGACCCACATGGCCGACCCCCAATAGGGTGGTCTAATAACCCTTTGACCCACATGACTTATACAGGGCCGACCCCAACAAGGTGGTCTAATAACCCATCAAGTATAAGTTACGATACTTACAATATAAATGATGGCACTTCCGTATAGAGGAATAATAACATCTCTATAGGAGTACAAAATACATATATGAAATACATGGGTGAAATACATTCCAAAGTTACATATACATCAACACTCCCTCTTAACTAGGAAGGTATTTCTCGACACAGGTTTTCTAGCAATAGGCTTCTTCTCTGGATCATCATCAGTGAATAATCATCCTCGAATCATCGTCATCGTCACTGCTTCTGCTATCTCAATCAATCTCTGAATCTACTCGTCATAGGAAGTTCTACAAAGCCAGTCCCTTTTCATACTGGATGTAGGCCCACCACTTGCAGGTCTTCATCGTCACTGGCCATACTGTGGAATTCTCAGGACTTATTATGTGCGTCACAAAACATTTAAAGAGTCTCTTTCCTAGCAAGAACCCTAAAGAGCATCTGAGGCCTTTTTCATCCTGTCTATATCTCTAGTACTTATTACATGTGACCCCACCACAAAACCTAGCAAGAGCATCTCAGTATGTTACAGGTACACAACTCCAACCTGAAATCTCGCTAGGGCACAAATTACATGTGGTCACCACAAAACCTAGCAAGAGCATCTCAGGATGTTACGGGTACACAACTCCGACTTGAAATCTCCCTAGGGCACAAATTACATGTGATCATAGCAAAACCTCGAAAGAGCATCACAGGATGTTACGGGTACACAACTCCAACCTGAAATCTCCTAGGGCACAAATTACATGCCATAGGACAAAAATTCACAAGAGCATCTCAGGATGTTACGGGTACACAACTCCAACTTGAAATATCCCAGGGCACAAATTACATGTCCTCCTAGAGCAATGTCTCAAAAGAGCATCCCAAGATGTTACGGGTACACAACTCTGACCTATAGGATCTCCCATACATGCTCATCTACACAACCTGATCCACGGCCACAAAGTATCATCCTGATACTCACCATACATCATCCTGATGTACACATGATCATCTTGATCATCATCACTGCAACATCCTGCTGCATGTCATCTGGAGAAGCTCGTCATCCACGACCATCCTGATCATACAATGCATCCGCCTGATGCATACGAAGTATATACCTGATACATATCATCATACATGATCTACTTGATCATACAATTTATCCACGTGATACATACACAGATACATGATCCACACAATGTATCCACCTGATACATATCAACATACATGATCTTAGTATCCACCTGATACATATACAGATACATGGTCCAAGCATCCAACATGATGCATATACAAAATACATACAAATTATCCAACTGATCATATCCAGCATCCAACATGATGCATACATACATAAATGATTCAACTGATCATATCCAACATCCAACATGATGCATATATACATAAATGATCCAACTGATCATAACAAGCATCCAACATGATGCATATACATATATAGAGTAGTAACTGGAACATCGTCCTGATGCTCATCATCCATGATCCTCCTGATCATCATAGCATCGTCCTCTTCAGAGCATCTCATCGTCCACGAAGCACAGCTCAAATGCACATCATCCAACACTTACACCACCGACATGGGAGAACACATCTACCACCATTCGAGGAAGGCTCCAGCCCTTACTTTTTCACCATGGGAGAACACATCTACCACCATGTGAAAAATGGCTCAGCAATTACATCATGACCAAGGGAGAAAACATCAACCGTGTCAAAAAATATCATGTGCATCTACATCTTCCGGACTCATCACTTCCCTTTGGAAGGAACCTTGATCTGAAGTGCACCAAGCCTCTCTCTGAAGTACTCAAACTGCACTCTGGCCAACGGCTTGGTCAATACATCTGCAAACTTCTCATACGTCGCAACATACTCTGCTTCGGTTGTACTGAGTGCTATGCAGGACTGCTTCCTGCTAAACCAAGAGATCACACCTGATCCCTATCTGCAGCATTGCTTGCCCAATATGAATCAACATAACCCTGCAGGTTTAAACTTTTGATTCGCATCATACTTGAGCCCATAATCAACTGTACCCTTCAGGTACCTTAGAATATGCTTTACAACAACCAGGTGAACACTCCTCGGATCCGTTAGGAACTGGCTCAATGTGTTCACCGCAAAGCAAATATCTGGTCTTGTGTTCGTCAGGTACATCAAGGACCCAATCATCTGATGATACATAGTGATATCAACTAGCTCAGATGAAGCATTACACAGAAGCTTCTGGTTCGATGCCATAGGTGTGGCCATAGCCTTGCATTCCATCATCCCGAACCTCTTCAGGATCTCTACTGCATACTTCCCTTGTCCAAGGAAGATTCCATCTGCACTCTGCCACACCTCCATGCCAAAAACAAATAGTGCATCATCCCCAAGTTCTTCAACTCAAACTCAGTAGCAAGCTTCCGCATGTCGGAAATCAATCTATCCTCACCTGTTACAAACATGTCATCCACATAGTAGTATCACTAGATTTCCTTCCTCAACCTTGTAGTAAAGGTTGGAATCCGCTTTATTCTTGGTAAAGCCCAAACCGGATAGAAAGATGTCTATCCTACCATACCAAGTTCTGCACATATATGACTCCCTGTCATGTGTCTCAAAACCAAGTGGCTATACCACATACACTTCTTATTCAACTACACCATTCAAGAAAGTGTATCTTCCTCTTCACCACTGCAGCCAGAGCAAGTATTGATTTAATGGAAGTGTATCTGGCTACAAGGGCAAAAGTCTCTATGCTACTATCTGCAGCATACTTGATCTTGTAGATCCTCTTGGAAGTCACTACAGACTCCCCTTCAGGTCTTGGGACTGCATCCCAAACATCTTCATGATCGACTGGTACTCCTTGATCATGGCATTCTTCCCAGATCCTGGGAACTTCAATATCTTCAATATTTTCAATAGATAACTTTGTTACTAAACAAATGTTGTAGTCCTTCTTTTGTAGGTGATGGTATACGATCTTTCCTACACAACAAGTTAAATTGCATGATTAGAAAACATCTCATAGTTTTCAGAACAAATTATTACACATAAAGAAATATGCCATACAGTCATGCAATTATCTTAGCCAATGCTTCAATACAACATTTATCCATATCCCGTAACTTTCTAGATGCCTTCCAATCTCTACGAGAACATTGTTAAGAGTGTGCACAACTCCCAACATGTCAGCAAAGAGGTTTCATTCTACATAAGTAGCAATGGAATGTTGTACAGTGCCATAGGCCACTTACCCATGTATATTAGTAGTATATTTTTCATCAATGCAACTATTCTAATATGCATAATACACAACCTAATTATAGGAACATCAGTATATACATTATTGAACAGTATTATTTAAACAATAAAATATGCAAGTAATGACAATTCAAATACTTATCTTTGTTTTCTTGTTGGGTTGACTCCCTCTCAGTCTTTGCTTCTTTTCTGCAACTCCATTCTGATGTGGATTGTGAGAAGTGGTCAACTCCCTCTGAATATCTGCATCCTTGTAGAAACTACTGAAGTGTGCTCCTTCTTGATCTTTTCTTCCTTGCAGGAACAACTAGAGTGTCCTCCCTCTTGATCTTTGCTTCCTGGATTTCCTGTCCTTGAACTTATACCCATCCTTAATCACTATGCATGCTCATTAGTATCATCATTGTGTTATCATTGAGGTCTCATACATAATCATACATTCATTAGTATATTCTTAATACTATCAAAACACAATAATCTTAAGCATGTACAGTCATGATCATTTCAAACAGAAATAATAAGCATTTCAAGGTTTATATAGGACTCTTATGGTTAGTCATATAATAAATTAAAGTAAGAAACATAATATGCCTAAACCTGTGATTACTCAAACCTACACCTTCATGATTCTTCTGGTCAGTCATATCATCAATTATGGTAAGAAGCATAATATCCACACAACCATGACTATTCAAACCTATGACTTCATGAATAATCATGATCAACAACACAATAGTATAAGATCCTAACACAAGGTAGGATTCTAGTTTGATATAGGAAAAACATACCTGGATTAGAATGCTTAGCTAGTTATGTCTAACATACCCACATAATGTCTTCTGGTTCTCTTCAATGACTTGTGCTAGTAACTTGCATGTCTCATAAGTTATCCATTGTAGAACCAAGTTATACATACCTCGTAAGTAGATTTTCTAAGTGATCCATGACAATGGATGAATCTTTGTCTTCATGTCATCATGATCATATGTTCTTGAACTAGAACATGATTTGTCTTTCTTGGTGTACCTTTCATGTTAGTGGACAAAATAAAACTGATACAACACCATAATGCATTAGTACAATCATAAGTGTCAACACCCTAATGCATGCATTCATAATTTTGTTAAGGTGATACGACAAGTCTAAAATCAAGATTGTTCTAACCGTAATAACATGAAGACAAACATATCATAAACTTAATCATGAAAAAATCTCGAGACATAACTGGATGAGTCATACCTGTCGAGATTGCTTGTAATCTTCTTATGTAAGGCCTTAGCCTCATCTCCCTTTGAAACAGGAACTTCTTCACTTATGCAGACCAATCCATCCTCTTCTAGGATTAAACCAATCCACTTGATTTGTAGGAACTGGATCTGGAGCTGTATTAGGGTTTGTCAGAGAAACCCCAAAAACTCAAACTTTGAATTTCAAACTTCTGAAAGGATAGAAATATGCACCTTGATGAGCTGATCAAGCTGGTATATTCAGAATTTGAAAACTGCAAAGTTTCACTCCTCAATTTTTCCTTTGAAACTTTCGGATTCACTCAACGTGACCCTGAACTGGGGTTTGATGAAGCCCACTCTTCTGCCCAATCAAAAGGTTTGATCCAAAGCTCTAAGATTCCATTTTTCTGAGGAGCTTCCAGCCATGGTCACAGATTTCAAAAAATCCCATTTTTACAGAAGCCCTAATTTTCCACTTTTCTGATCAAAGTCCCGAACTAGGGTCTGATCAAGCCCAGCCTTCTGCCAAACCAAAAATTCTGATCTTGGTCTCTAAATTTTGATTTTGATGAGTAGCATTTAACCGTGGTCTCTGATTACAAGAATTCCAACTTTCTCCGAAACCCTAAATTCCGGAAGCTATGAATGAAGGTGCTAAAAAATAATTCTGTTTTGATAGAAATATGTACCTGATTGTTTCTTGTGTAACTCCACACATTTCGATCCACAGTGTCTGAATTTTTTTTTCTGCGGTAGTCTAACCTATCATCTTTCCATACCGACAGGTCTAACCTCAATTGGATTTTCTGAGAGAGATTTATGCCAAGTGTCGCAATGTGAGCTGTTTATGGGATAATATAGGAGAGCGAACTTGTACAGCATTCCACGTGTCACTGGTTCAACTTCGGCCTTTGAAAAAATTTTCTGAGATAGTACAGTCTATTTAATACCTGTAAATTTTTAAGAAATTTCATTTGGAGCTTCCTAGCCCACGTTATGACCTTTTTTCCAAGGTCACCTGTTTTTGACTCCGATCTGGAAGAGGCAGAAACCCTATATTGTACAGATCATAAATCACAAAGTACAACGAATTAGAGGTTTTCCTTTGGACACAAGGTACATGGGGATCTGATCTTCGACCTGTAAAATTTTTAGATCCGAAAAAGTCTCCAAAATGGATTTATAGAGAAAGTGCTACGATGACTGGTTTTTGCTATATCAAGCCCTAGCATCGTAAGTGCAACAAGTGTCATACATGCCATATCATGCCTTCTTTCAGGCTAGCTCTAACACCATGTTAAATTTTCAGAATTTAATTCAATCTGATCTAGGATCTTAACTGAGAGAACAACATGTACATCAAATCTACAACATATCAATCATGGACACAATAATGCAAGCACACAAGAGACACAGAGTTTACTTGGGGAAAGCCATAAAGGTGAAAAACCCCAATAAATTCCTCAGAGATAGATAGAGAAATGATACAAACAGAATACAAGAGATAGTCTTCTCCTAGCAGCAGAGCTTCCTCCTCATAAGTGCGCCACTTTTCGAATGAGATAAGTGTGTGAATGGATGATCAAATAGAGATCTCTCGATCTCTATTTATACTTGTTCTGTCTCTATTTATACATGTCTAGCTTAACCCATGGTTAACTTAATCCAGGACGAACCCACACTTGGTGGTCTAATAACCCTTTGACCCACATGGCTGACCCCCAATAGGGTGGTCTAATAACCCTTCGACCCACATGACTTATACAGAGCCGACCCCAACAAGGTGGTCTAATAACCCATCAAGTATAAGTTATGACACTTACAATATAAATGATGACACTTCCGTATAGAGGAATAATAACATCTCTATAGGAGTACAAAATACATATATGAAATACATGGGTGAAATACATTCCGAAGTTACATATACATCAACATCTCCTCTGGTGGTGGTTCCAAAGAAAGTCACAGGGAAATGGCGTATCTGTGTTGACTTTCGAGAACTGAACAAGGCCACTCTTAAGGACTATTTCCCTTTGCCTTTCATCGATTAGGTGTTAGACACCTTATCAGGGAAACAATTTTTCTCATTCCTTGATGGGTATAGCGGATACAATCAAATACTAATAGCACCTGAGGATCAGGACAAGAAAACCTTCACTTGTTCTTGGGGGACATATGCCTATCGAGTATTACCATTTGGCCTGTGTAATGCACCTGCTACTTTCCAGCATGCAGTTATAGGAATCTTTGCTGACCTCATACACGACTGTGTAGAAGTTTATATGGATGATTTTATAGTTTATGGTAATACATTCCAAGAAGCCCTTGATAACCTCGAAACAGTTCTTATTCAGTGCCAAGAAACGAACTTAGCTCTCAGTCATGAAAAATGTAAGATGTTACTAACTGAGGGCATAGTCCTGGGACATCATGTCTCTCTTCAAGGTATCAAAGTAGACCCCCGCCAAGATCGAGATCATTGTTAATCTTCATCCTCCGAAAAATATGAAGGAAGTAAGAAGTTTTCTTGGCCATGACATCTATTATAGGCGTTTCATCGAAAATTTCACTAAAATAGCTGCACTGATGTTCAAACTACTTATGAAAGACACACAATTTCAGTGGACTAAACCATGTCAACAAACCTTCGAAACTTTGAAGGCCAAGCTATCAGTGGCACCAATTATTAGGGGCCCAAATTGGTCCCTTCCTTTCCATATATCCACTGACGCTTCTGACATAGCCATAGGGGCATTTTTAGGTCAAAAGGAGGGATAGACATCACATGTATTTATTTTTCCAGTAAAAATTTGACTCCTGCAGAATCGAAGTACACCGTTACAGAAAAGGATTTTCTAGCAGTAGTCTACTCCATCAACAAGTTTCATCATTATATCACAGGATATGAAATTTTTATACACACTGACCACTTTGCCATCAGGTTTTTAATGAATAAACCCATCACCATTGGCAGAGTGACTCGGTGGATTCTTTTGTTGCAAGAATTTAACATTACCATTGTTGATTGTCCCGGTCAAGAGAATATAGTAGCTGATTTCCTCTCTCGAATTCAAGTTGACGATAATGCCCTGTTGATGATAGCTTCCTAGATGAACATTTGTTCATTGTATCTGTTAGAACCCCATGGTTTGCATATATAGCCAATTATTTAGCAACTGGAAAGCTACCTAACCATCTCTCCCCACCCGAGAAACGTAGGATCATAGTTCAAAGTTCCAATTATTCTTGGGTAGATAATGATCTCTTTCATACTAGTCCTGATATTATTATTAGACGATGCGTATGAGAGGACAAGATGGCAGAGATCCTACATGCATGTCATGGCGGACCTTGCGGTGGGCATTTTTTTGATAAAAGAACAGCATACAAAGTATTTCACTTTGGGTACTATTGGCCAAGAATCTTTAAATATGTTTCCAAATATGTCAAGGGATGTGACAGTTGTCAAAGAATGGGTAGACCTACACCATCCGATGAGATGCCTTTGCAACCCCAAGTTATGATCGAGCCATTTGAAAAATGGGCTCTAGATTTCGTTGGACCAATTTCCCCGATGTCTCACAAGAAGAAGTACATCCTAGTCTATACAGATTATGTCACCAAATGGGTGGAAGCTAAAGCTTTATTCCGAGCCATAGAGAAATCTGTGGTAGAATTTATTTATGAAGAGATATTTACCCGATTCGGTGTACCTAGGGAAATTGTAACTGATCAAGGATATCAGTTTACCTCCAAATTAATGAAAGAGCTTACTGATAAATATGGTATTAGACACTGCAAATCATCGCCATATCATCCCCAAGCAAATGGTCAGGTAGAAAGCACAAACAAAGTATTAGAAGCTATCCTGACCAAGACTATCCAGTTACACCACAAGGACTGGGCAAATAGGCTCCCATAAGCCTTACAGGCTTATATAATAACTTGGAGAAACACCACTGGCCACATGCCTTATGAACTCGTTTATGGTAAACAAGTTCTTTTACCCATTTAATTCCAAGTCAAAACCTTTCGTATGGCTGCATAATTAGGGATGAACTTAGAAGAAGCAAAAAGTCAATGAATTCTGCAGATAAATGAATTAGACGAGATTAGGAAAGATGATATTCAATGCACAATCTTAATACAAAATCAACGTAAAAAGTGGCATGATAGATACATTAAACAAAAACAATTCAAAACTGGATATTGGGCACTACTCTTTGATTCAAGATATAAAAACTTTAAAGGTAAATTAACTACTCGTTGGATGGGTCCATATGAAATGGTTACAGCCTTTGATAATGGATCCATTAAAATTAATGCAATTGATGATTCTCAAATTTCCTTTGTTGTAAATGGACATAGACATAGACTTTATCATCAACCAATATCTAAACAAGATTTTGTACAGAATGCCTTACAACATGAGGAAATGGAATTTGTAGAAGAGGAAGTCATTCTTCCTCCTCCTAGTCCTTGAATTATTTTGGTTTATCTTCCATTGTATATATGTAAATATGTTTTTTTTCAATAATAATAGTCATTTCTAAAGACTGATTGAATTTTTACATGGAAAATTATTACGATCAGTTCATAAAAAAGTTCATCAATCAAAATAGGAAGACTCTCTTCCTTTTGTTAAATTCAAAATTTTTACATGACTTGTTTTGTACATATGTTTTGTTTTGAATAAAAATTTGAATCATCTTATAAGTGGTTGTGCAGCTTAATCAAAAGAAACCTATCTTTGTAATTATCCCATGTGATATTATTCGAAGAAGGGAAGTGCTTAAATTGTTTTTTATATCCTAACCCCTTCTCTTTCAATTATTTGAAATTGACATTTTTTTAAAAGCAAAAGATAAAGTGTTCTTTATGTTATTTCGAACCATTTCTTTTATGATTTTGAATATAGTATTTGATTCAGACATGCACATTTATGATTTATCATTAGAACAGTTGCTTAAAAGACCTACTTTCATCATTATGATCTCTAGAAATCTTAATCCTACACCTATGGATCACTAGCTCATCTATATATTCATTATCAAAACTTGTCTCTTAAAGCATCTTTTAAAGGTAGCTTAGAAGTGAATGATGTTTTTATTTTTGTGGGGAACATTACTTATCTTATGAAAATGATAGATATAGATCAAAGAATAGCTTTAGGTTATTATCTTTTGACGTGATCTTGAACTTGGCCATTATTGATAAAGTTGCTCATAAAGGTTCGTTCTAATATTTTGAATTATGTGTTTAGCAGGCTTAGCACACTGTAGTGCCAACCGGTTTTCTTACATATATATATATATATATATATATCATTATATGAAGCAAACCCGCTGGGGGTACTGAACAGGATCGCTGGCAGTGGGTCCATGCTAAGTAAAAACTTAAACAAGGAAGCTAGATAAATGCAAGTAAACCCGTCGGGGTACTGAACAGGTTCGCTGGCAGTGGGGTTATGCTTGCATGGTACCAAGACATATCCGTCGGGGTACTGAACAGGCCTGCTGGAAGCGGGTCAATATCAGGTAAAAGAGATCGGTTAATGCAGTTCTATGCACATGATTCATATATAAGAAACCTGAGTATACAAACATATGTTTTGGAAAATTATTTATACTGTCATTAGAGAATAACTGTAAGTTGAAATTGGAAACTGTCATCTAATTCAAAACAATTCCTAGGATGTGATTATCCTGGAAATGGGACCCATAATTATAAAAATCTCACAAGCTTTACAGTGCACCTTATCTATCTCTTGGGATGACAAGAAAACTTTAACATGAGTCATGGATGGCTAGTTTTCTTGTGGCATATTTCATATCAATTGTACTATCATTCTTCATATGTCCCTTTTTAAGCACTGTTCTATTGTTTTTGATGAATGTACATATCTAAATCTTCTACATGTTTAGTTAATATTTCATTTTCTTGAGAGAAAAATATCACAACACTTTCAGCTATCGGTAAGCATCCTAAGGGAAAATAGTTGAATAGTTAACATTCTTTTTTTGTGGCTTGAGGACACGACATATCTTTGGTTTGGGGGGGAAGATTAGAATTGTTCTTACTTGTTGAATATTTATGAAATTTCATTTATCTCTGACAGAATGATAGGTGTTTTCAGGTTAATGCAAAAAGCAGAAAAATTGATCTAATCAAGAACAAAAAGAGGAATGCAATTAAAAGATCCATAAAAGAAACGTTTACAGCATCTTTTGTGCACTAACAACTTCATAAATTCTTTGCAAAATCAGTTTTAGTCAAGTATTAGTAAGCAAATCTTGTACAGACAAAAGTCTGTATGAAGGACTGAATGACGGGTAGAACACTGATCCGAATGAAGTAACAAATGTAGTAGATGAGCAACGTTTTGAATAAAAATTGCTGAATGAAATCTTAGCTTGAATATATATCAAATAGCATGCTAGATATTTTGAAAATTCTGACTAACCAATGATGACAAGGATCAATCAAAGGTCAAATATCACACTTGCTTTTATTCCTTTACGCATCTTGCCTTCATTGAATGAATGAATCTTGTGTCATTACGAATTATTGCATGACCATTGTGATCCTAGATATCACACGAATTGCCAGCATTTGGATCAAATCGCTATGATCTCCCACATTTAATCTATCCTATTACGTGGATTTCATTCAACCTGTCCAAAGATTGGCTTTGGACATGGTTGAACACACTATACCAAACACGCATCCACTGAATTCACTCACTTCAATACTGGCACTTGACTCAAGATATTCGAAGTACAAGCGTGATCCTTTTAAGCGTGCTCACCTATGACCATTCATCCATCCAAATGAACTTTAATTTAACTGATGGTTGCGTGAACTTCTGCTTCACCCTGTTCTCCCTTCATTTCTTCTCTGTGAACCGCGTCCTCTATGATTCCTTTGTTAAGATTCAATATGCTAAGATAGAAAATATCAGCATTACATTTCATTTCACAACAATAGCATATATAGGATCACTAAAGAAACAACAAGCACAACATAAACACAAGAGACACAGATTTATCCTGGGAAACCCTCATGGGGTAGAAAACCCAGCAAAGCTTCCTCAATATAGATTATCAACAAATACAAAGATGTAAACCAAAGACATGAGCTCCTCCTCCTCCACAGCAGACCTCTCTCACACAAGTGCGCCACTCACAAGTGAATAAATGAGTGAGATAAGTGAGGAACATCCTCCTCTACTTATACTTGTTTCTCGAGTGACTTTTACACAAGCTAGGTCGGCCCCAACTTAGTTACTGGGCTAAACACCCCATTACAACTGACTGGGCCGACCCCTCCAGGGTGGTCTAATACCCTTTAACCCACATAACACATACAAGGTCGACCCCCACTAGGGAAGTCTGATAACCCAAGTTACCACAATCCGACGGAGGAATAAACATCTCCGAATATATAATAAGATCTTCACGGAGGAATGAAACATCTCCGGAATAATAAAGTACAAATATAATATTCTTAGAAGTTACAATATCTCAACACTACCCCTTAATGAGAAGGATATTATAACAATATCTGCAAGAGAAAGGAGTCATCAACATCATACATGATACATCTATAAATCATTGGAATCTTTCTCAACATCATCAGTAACTCAACCAGTTACTGGAACATCTTCAAGATCTTCAATACTGGAACATCAACATCTTCAGTACTGAATATTCATCTTCTGCAGCAATTGAACAGCTACAGCAATATCATCATCTGGATCCTCACGATCAACAGCATCGTCATCTCACGATCATCAGCATTGTCATCTAGATCATCATGATCAATAGCATCGTCATCACACGATCATAAGCATCTAGATCATCTCGATCTACAACATCTAGATCATCTCAATCTACATCATCTGGATCATCTCGATCTACAACATCTGGATCACCTCGATCTACAACATCTGGATCATATCGATCTATAGCATCTAGATCATCTCGATCTACATCATCTGGATCACCATCTCGATCTACATGATCAACAACATCATCATCTAGATCAACACGAGCAGTAGCATCGTCATCTAGATCAACACGATCAACAACATCGTCATCTAGATCATCAGTATTAGTATCCACACCAATACAAGTATACACATCATCAATACAAGTATCCTCATCAATACATATCATCAATACAAGTATCAATACATCAATACAAGTATCCTCATCAATACAAGTATACATACAAGTATCCTCATCAATACATATAATCAATACAAGTATCAATACATCAATACAAGTATCCTCATCAGTCAAGTATACATAGTAGCAGCATACCCTGCAAACATATGCGATCATATTACAGGATGATTAATCCTGCTCTCTTTAGGACATAGGTCCATGGATGATACAATCCAGATCAAGTTCCAGGATGATCAATCCTTATCACTTTAAGACATCTCACCGTGTCTAGGGACGATGCAATACCGATCAACTTCCAGGAGGATCATTCCTTATCCTTTTAAGACAAGTCTCATGTCTAGGGATGATGCAATCCCATCACGTACATTTTGAATCAGAGGCTCATGGACGATGCAGTCCTCTCACGTACCTTTTGAACCAAAGTCCAGGGACAATGCAGTCCTATCACATACCTTTTGAACCAACAATTCACGGATGATGCAGTCCTCTCACGTACCTTTTGAGCCAACTGTTCATAGACGATGCAGTCCTCTCACATACCTTTTGAACCAACTATTCACGGATGATGCAGTCCTCTCATGTACCTTTTGAACCAAAGTCTAGGGACGATGTATTCCTCTCACGTACCTTTTGAACCGAAGTCCAGGGACGATGTAGTCCTATCACGTACTTTTTGAACCGAAGTCCAGGGATGATGCAATCCTATCACATACCTTTTGAATTGAGGTCCAGGGACGATGTAGTCCCATCTTCAATTCTCAGAGACATCTGTCTACGGATCAATTCTGGGACTGAAGTTCAGGGAAGATACAATCCCCACTTGTCCACTTAGGAATTCATTCTC
Organism: Larix kaempferi; assembly: GCA_027924585.1. NCBI lineage: Eukaryota > Viridiplantae > Streptophyta > Pinopsida > Pinales > Pinaceae > Larix > Larix kaempferi. Next base: position 8,724,343 of record BSBM01000451.1, on the reverse strand, counting down.
GGAGACATATGTCTACGGATCAATTCTGGGCTCGAAGTCCGGGGAAGATACAATCCCCACCTGTCCACTCAGGACTTCATTCTTGGAGACATCTGTTTACGGATCAATTCAAGGGACCGAAGTCCGGGGATGATACAATCCCCACCTGTCCACTAAGGACTTAATTCTCGAAGACAACTGTCTACAGATCAATTCAAGGGACCGAAGTCCGGGGACAATACAATCCCCACCTGTCCACTAAGGACTTCATTCTCGAAGACAACTGTCTACGAATCTTTTTAGAACATGTGTTAAAGGATGATGCAATCCCCTTGTCAACTTAGACCCTGTCTAAGGACCATCCACCAACCTCTCTGTCGGCATCACCAATATAGGTACCCTCATCATTGACTTTACTGTTGATGCAGGCAATCTCATCATAAGTGACCACATCACTCCCCCTTTCGAGTAGGGTTCTTCTGAACTACAATAATATTGTCTCGGAAGTACTCAAACTTTACTTGAGGTAGAGCTTTGGTTAGTACATTGGTAACTTGTGCACTTGAGGTAGAGGTTTGTGTTCGGATATCCACATCATCTATTTCGGGATACATCATCTATTTCAGGATCTTGCATGATCTATTTCAGGATATTATCTATTTCAGGATTCCTATTTCAGGATATGATCTATTTCAGGATTCTGCATGCATAGGCATGCATCCCAGTCACCAGTTTGATGCCTCCAGCACCTTATCCACCTTCTTCTAGCACCCGGGAGCCACCTACCATAGAGTTTTATCCCTCCTAAGCTGAAAGGCGCCCACTTCTCACCTACTGCCAGAGAAGGGCGCACTTGTTCACCTACCACTGCAGTTCCACTTCAGTTAGCTCCGATTCTCCCTGATTTGAGGCTAGTTTCACTCCCGACTGACTGTATCACTTCCGTTTGACCTCCAGTTTGATTAGGTGACTTGTTCTGACTTCAGTTAGCCTCCCATGCGCCCCCACTGAGCCTCCAGATCCTATATCAGTGCTACACACTTCAGTTACATTTATTACACTCAGTTAGACTCAGTTTGACACCTGGATGACTGGTTATTGTGATTGATGAGCACCACCGATGATTGATGAGGACTTCTAGATAGAGTCAAGCTACTCTATTCAGTGATTCGAATGGCCTACTTAGTCAATTCGAATTGCTCATTGACAGATATTGTATTCTATTGTAATTCATTCACCCTTTCTGGGATAGAGAGCACTGCTGCATGTTTTGCACAGTTTTGCACCATATTTTCTATGTTCATCTGTTGTGATTGATTTACTTGTTCATTAGATCTGCTGTGACTAATTTTACAGTTTGGTTAGTACATCGGTAACTTGTTCACTTGAGGTAGAGGTTTGGTTAGTATATCGATAACTTGTTACAAATTTGAACTTTATAGTTCCTTTTTGCACCATATCTTGTATATAGAAATGTCAGATCTCTATGTGCTTTGACTTATCATGGAACACTGGATTCTATGCCATCTTGACACAACTCTGTTTGTCACATAGGATCATAGCTGGTTCTATCCCTAAGTCAAACAATCCTGAAGCCATACCGCTTCAAAACTAGCAGAGCAAGCAGCCATATATTCCGCTTGTGTTGAGAGCCACACTAGACTGCTTCCTGCTAAACCACGAGATCGTGGATGATCCCAGACAATAACATCCTCTCGATGTTCTCTTCCTGTTTGGTACACTTTCTGCCCAATCAACATCTGTGTATCCATCTGAAGTCATGATCTCCAAGATAACATAGATCAAAGTCTATCGTATCCTTTATGTACCTCATCACATGCTTTGCAACTATCAGGCGAACACAGCAAGGCATATATCTGCCCTGGTATTTGTCAGATACATCAACGACCCAATAATATGTTTGTACAGAGTCACATCAACTAAATTTGAGGAGTCATCAGCTAACAACTTCAAGTCGGAACCCATGAGAGTGGCCATGGTTGTTCATGCCAACATATCAAATCTTCTTAAGATTTCCCCGACATACTTTTCCTTGGTTGAGAAATATTCCTTCTTTTCATGCTTCCAGTCCTAGTAATGTATCAATCCGATATCATTCATTTCGAACTCTGTAGCTAGCTTCTTCTTGCTTTCCATGATCTGTTTCTCATTCACTGTCAAAAAGAGATCATTTACATACAATAATAGTATGATCCATAACCTTAAGGTAAAGGTTAGGAACAACTTTACTTCTGGTAAAACCCCAAGCTTGTCAAGAAGCTATCAATTCTTCCTTTGTGACTGAACATCATTTACACTCTACATTGAGTGATCTTCTGCATATATATATGTGCCATCTCTTGTCAGATGGGTCTACTGATATGAATATCATTCGAACTCTGTGGTGAGTTCCTTATGTCATCTGTGTATAGAAACCATATCCAACCTTGTAGAAAAGGTTGAGATCCACATCACCCATGGTGATCATTAAGTTTATCAATTGACTATCGATCCTGGGTACTCGAACAGAGCTTTCTACAATTGAATCCTTGATTCACACTTCTTCTTCAATTACATCATTAAGATAATGGTCTTATCTAGCCACTTGGAGCAAACATCTCACCATGATTCTCATCCTTTTTCTAAGAGAATCTTCTAGCCACGAGCCTTCTATATTATGTTTTATTTGTAAATCTTTTTGTTGAACATCCATCACTTGTTCGGTGTTCATCATTCTTCATGATCTTTCCTACAAATCAAAATTAAGTACATGATTAGTAATATTTCATAATCATAAAATCATGTTGACATGATAACCTATTATGCATACAGATATGATTTACATAGTTATGCTCCTATCTTGACCAATACTTTGGCACAACGCTTTTCCATATCCTATATGCATACAGTAACTATCTAGATGCCTTCCATCTCTACTAGAACATACTATCGAGAGTGTGCATAGCTCTTAACATGTCAGCAAATAGGTTTCATTCTAGACAAGCAACAATGGAATGTTTGTCCAATTTACCAATCATATGCATATTAGTAGTATATTGTTCAATGCTATATGAATGTTTACACTCAGCATGATATATTCTAGGAATACAAATATGTATACAACTATTACAAGCAATATCATTTACTATTTCAAATAACAACTCAAATACTTATTTTTTATGTTTGTGTGATTGCCTCCCGCTTGATCTTCTATATGTCTTTTGATCTTCTATTCATTCTGTACCACTGTGCATGCTCAAGTGTGCACTAGTGTCATCCTCATGATCTCATACACAAACATACATTCATTAGTATATTCTCAATATTATCAAAACATTATAATTCTAAATAATCTTGAATATGTATAGTCATGATCATAGATAATAAACATTAGTATTCAAGGTTTCAGGGAAGTCTTCTTTTACTCATACATATTCTTGTTTGATCATAGGACTCTTCTGGTTAGTTAAATCATCAATCAAGATAAGAGACATTATATGCATAAACCCTTGATTACTAAATAAGCATAACCAATCATACCAAGTATACTTATATAAGGGATCCTAACACAAGGTAATATTCTAACTTGACATAGGAAAACATACCTAGATTAGTATACCTGCTTAGTTATGTCTAACATACCTGATCAATATCTTCAATGATTTAGAGATCCTATGCTGGAACCTTCATATCTCATAGGTTAAGCATAATAGAACAAAGTCATACATACCTCGTAAGTAGAACTTCTATGTGATCAAAGATTATGGAGGAGTCTTTGTCTTCTCGTTGTCATGGTCATAGAACTTGATTTGTCTTTCGTGATGTACCTGTATCTTGTTAGCAGACAACATCAACCTCATACAACACCACAGTGCATTAGTACAATCATATAGCCCTAATCAATGAATGTCTTCTATCATTCACATTCATACTTTTATTAGGGTGATAAGACAATTCTAACATTGTACTAACCTAAATAATATGAAGCCAAACATATTATGAACTTAATCAAGACTCAGATTTCAAGACATACCTGTATCTCCTTAAGTCATACCTGTCGAGATTTCTTGTAGTCCTCTTATGTAAGGCCTTAGCCTCAACTCCCCCTGAAAACTGGATCTGAAGCTTGATTAGGGTTTGTTACATAAACCCTAAAAATTCAATCTTTGACTTTCATACTTCTGAATGGATGGAAGGATGTGTCTTGTTGAGCTGATCAAACTTGCATACTTCAATTTTGAAATCTCCAAAATTCGACCCCTCAAAAATTGCCTTTGAAACTTCTGGATCTTCTGGACAGGATCCCGAACTAGGTTTTGATGGATCCCACCCTGTTAGGATATTCCTATACTCCATCCTAGTCCCACCAGTATTTTGATCATTTACTTTTTCAGTCATGCATGCACCTTTTAGGGTTTGCATGCATTCTAGGGTTTGCATGCATTTTGCATGCATCCCAGTTATCAGTCCAGCACCTAGCCCTCAGTTAGCCAGCCCCCAGGAGCTTCTCATTATTCAGTTTTAGCCCTCCAATTGCTTAGTGCGCCCTTCTTCCTTGATTTTAGGGAGCAACTCGCCCTTCTTCACCTACCAGTCCAGTTGTCACTCAGTTACACTCAGTTATAGTCAGTTACACTCAGTTACATTGAGTTACAGTCAGTTACACTTAGTTACATTGAGTTACAGTCAGTTACACTCAGTTACAGTCAGTTACACTTAGTTACATTGAGTTACAGTCAGTTACAGTCAGTTACATTGAGTTACAGTCAGTTACACTCAGTTACATTGAGTTACACTCAGTTACACCTACCAGAGTTAGTTTGACTGATGGTTGACAGTTACTTGAGCATTGATGACTCCACTGATGATGATGAAGACTTCCAGTTGCGCTCCGATGATCATGAGGACACCTAGTTGTGCTCCGATGACACTCCAGTGATCCTTTGATCACTCCATGAAGGCTAATTCGAATTGCCACCTTAGGCATTCGAATTCCTCATGCATTGTATTATTTATATGTCCATTTGTGATTAATAATTTAGTATGAACGAAGTATTATTGCTTCTATCTGAGTTCTACTGTACCATATTATTCTGTTGCTCATTATACTGCATGTATCACTCTTCTTCTATTTTCTTGCTTAATCATAATTATTCTCTTGTGAGATACATCATCTCTTAGATCTGCTGTGATGATTTTCACACACCCTTCTGCCTAATCAGAAGGTTTGATCCAAGGCTCTAAACTCTTTTTTTTTGAGGAGCTTCCAGCCATGGTCACAGACTTCAAAAATTCCAACTTTTGCTGAAGCCCTAATTTTCCATCTTTCCGATCAAAATCCCGAACTGGGGTTTGATCAAGCCCTGTCTTCTACCCAACCAAAAAATTCGATCTTGGTCTCTAAATTTCGATTTTCCTGAGTATCATTCAGCCGTGGACTCCGATTCCAAAAATTCCAACTTTCTCCGAAACCCTAAATTCCGGAAGCCATGAATGAAGGTGCTCCAAAAATAATTCTGTTTTGACATAAATATGTACTTGCTTGTTTCTGCTGTAACTACGAACTTTTCGATCCACGGGGTCTGAATTTTTTTTTTGTGGAATCTTGACCTATCATATTTCCATCTTGATAGGTCTGACATCAATTGGATTTTCTGAGAGAGAGTTATGCCAAGTGTCGCAACGTGAACTGTTTATGGGATAAAACAGGAGAGTGAACTTGTACGGAGTGCCACGTGTCACTGGTTCAACTTTGGCCTCTGAAAAACGTTTTCTGAGATAGTACCGTCTGTGTAATACCTGTCACTTTTTACAAAATTTCATTTGGATCTTCCTAGCCCAAGTTATGACCTTTTTTCCTAGGTCACCGGATTTTGACTGAGATCTGGAAGAGGCAGAAACCCTAACTTGTACTGAACATAACTCACAAAGTACAACGAATCTGAGGGTGTCCTTTGGACACAGGGTACCCGGGGATGTTATCTACGACCTTTAAAGGTTTTCGATCCTGAAACTTTGCAAAAATGGATTTATAGCAAAATTTCCACGATGACTGGTTTTTGCTATACAAAACCCTAACCTTCAAATTGTCGCAAGTGAAGCAAGCATCGTAAGTGCCATACATTGCCTTACTTCAGGTTAGCTCTGATACCATGTTAAGATTCAATATGATAAGATGGAAAATATCAGCATTACATTTCATTTCACAACAATAGCATATATAGGATCACTGAAGAAACAACAAGCACAGCATAAACACAAGACACAGATTTATCCTGGGAAACCCCTCATGGGGTAGAAAACCCAGCAAAGCTTCCTCAATATAGATGATCAACGAATACAAAGATGTAAACCAAAGACATGAGCTCTTCCTCCTCCATATCATACCTCTCTCACACAAGTGCGCGACTCACAAGTGAATGAATGAGTGAGATAAGTGAGGAACATCATCCTCTACTTATACTTGTTTCCCGACTGACTTTTACACAAGCTAGGGAGGCCCCAACTTAATTACTGGGCTAAACACCCCATTACAACTGACTGGGCCGTCCCCTCTAGGGTGGTCTAATAACCCTTTGATCCACATAACACATACATGGCCGACCCCCACTAGGGAAGTCTAATAACCCAAGTTACCACAATCCGACGGAGGAATAAACATCTCCAGATATATAATAAGATCTTCATGGAGGAATGAAACATCTCCGGAATAATAAAGTACAAATATAATATTCTTAGAAGTTACAATATCTAAACATCCGTGTATCTTCCACACTTATTCATTGCATCACCTGTCTTCCATCAACAATTCCTAACCGTTGTGAGCTTGGTAGTTATCAAGATCTTCTGTGTATCCCTGAGTTTAAAAGATGCCATGAGTTATTCTCTCAAGCAGGTTGGAGTCTGTTTCTCCACCGCCTTGATGGCTACGACCATGATATTTCATTACTGTTTGCCAAAGGTTTTGATGGAAAGATGGCCAAGGTCAGTCGTCTTATTTTCTCCGTATCAAAAGAGTTAATAGCATTAGCTACGAAGCTCCCTATAGAAGGTGCCCGATGGCACAAGCATTTGTTTCCTCCACGCGAAGCTCACCTGTTCACCCTTAAGCCCGATTTCAACACATTACTAGCACCAAAGGATTCCATAGAGAATGGATCAAGCTAGAGTACTTGGATCTTTTGACCATTATCATCCACTTAATAACCTACGAAGGTAAGTTCATTGTTTTTAAATCTTGCCATGTTAGACTATTACTTCATTTTGTCAATAATCAAACCTAAAATTTCACATTTTACTTCCTAAAGAGTTTGGAAAAGAAATCGAGTCAAGTTAGAAAAAATACTATTAATCCTTCTGGGAGATTATATCACCATTGTTTTATTAAGCTTATGATCATTCATCAATTAGAGGAGAGAGGTCAAACTTGGGATCACTTTGTTTTTGAGATATCGAACCCTCATTTATCTACTGTCAAAGCTTCCCCTTCTCAGAAGCACCCTTCTACCCAAGAAGAACCAAACGCTAAATGTGTACGGTTTGATGAGAGTTCCTTAGATGATATGCACTCTGTCCACTCATTACACTCTCCTGATATTTCTCTCGAATCTCCACATTTCTCATCAATACCTACCTAACTTAGAGGGATAAATTGTGACTAGTCCGTTGATCAGTCTGTTACTCAGACTGTCATTCAGCCATCATGTTCAAATATTCAGTTGGACAATCATACCTTTGATTCACCCCTCCTCACACTAGCTAATGCATTCGCTCAGATGAGTGAAACTCCTGCTACTAGAAGCTCTCCTGCATATAACAAAGACAAAAGTTCTGAAGAACAAACTATTAATGTTGAGACATCTCCAAAAGAGACGAGTCCTCAATTGGACTTGGAGCATGATATAGAAAAACCTATTTTGAGTCAGTAGAAATGGGATAAGTTGATCCAAGTGATAGCATGACTAACATATGAAAATCAAAGCTATGTGGAAACAATTTCTGAGCTTCATGAAGAAAACAAGGCACTGCGTGCACAAGTAAAAGATTTCGAATGTTTGGTTAATGCCAAAACAACATCCAATATTTCCCTGAAGATGAGATATAATTCCTTAAAGGACCAATTCAGGAATCTCGAGGCCAAATCTATGTCTTCATCATCCAAGTCGAAGGCAGCTGCTGCCGCAGCTCAACCTTCTTCCTAATTTGTCTTTTGCTCAATGGGACTTGGCATGTCCTCGGTTTGGGGGAATGTTGGTGTCCATTTTGTCACTATTTTTGATCATTCAATCTACTCGAGATGGTGTTAATTAGCTATATTAGGTTGTTTTCTTATCATTCAGCCCATCAAACAACCCAGGTATGCATATATTTACCTATTACGCAAATCTTGTTTATATTCCGTTATATTATGGTTTGTTTATGTTCAAATGACAATTTTTGGACATTGTCATTTATGTTTTTATTGAAAGACTGCATTTTTCGAATGGCCCTTCGTTTAGACTATGTGCTACGTGTTAAAGCTTAAATGCATTGAGCTCGTCATTCAACCCCGCGTTCAACCCCCGAAATCCACGGTTGGCATATCCTAGAATGTTAAATACAAAAACGAGGACGTGGGTTCTGTTTTCCATTTGGAGCTGATGGTTAATGAGTTGTTGCTCTAGAAGATCCATCCCCAAGCTCGCTGAGCCTGCCAACGCATCACCATGCCCATTACAATGCTCGAAACATCGATTCTCTTGTTTGCTCAGTCAGGAATCACGTACGTCTGCTCACGCACTTGCACGCCATCATTCTGGAAGGCGTCCAGCTCGCCCACGCTTAGTCTACCGATATAACTCCTGTTTCTATGTCAACACTCCAACACGACTGATTCAGCCTCGCATTCAGTCTGGAATCGTGCTTCTTGTTTACGCCATTTTTCTTGAAGGAGTCTAGGTCGTACACGTTCAACCTGCCAGCACAACACCTTGCCACGACAGTTCTCCAGTAGCCTCTCCTCCGTTCACTCTGTTCGAAAACTTGAAACCTCTCTGCCCACATCAAGGGTAGATCGACGTTGCAGCACATGTGTGAAGAAACCAACCCCGTGTAAGATGGGTAGATGCTTCCTGCGTTGGCATGCACCATTCAATAAACAATTACAGTCATTTAAACACCTCTATTGTTAGAGAGGTCGACTCTGTTGACTTTCTCACCTATTGTAACTTATAAATAGTCGTCTCCGTGACTGAGACGAGTTAGTTTGGTTAGCTTGTCAATCTTTCAGTTTAGAGATAGTTCACAGTTGTTAAGAATTTACAGTTGGAGACAGTTCTGTAATTTATCTCAAGTTAATGGAAGTTCCACTTTGTTGATAATCTGAGTAGCTAAATCAATCCTATTTTCCATCTCTGATTGCTGGGAAGGGCCCCTCATCAACCAGAGGTTCTATCTTTGTTTTCTGCATTTTCTTTTCTACAAATAGTTTATTTGTTTTCATGTGTTTATAATCAATTTCATTTTTGTATATGATATTTCTTTTTCCTCTATAATTTATGTGATGCTGCTAGCTTAATTTGTGCTTATAGAATTAGTAAATGGTTGACCAAGCTTAATAGTTTGTAGTTGCTTCCAGTATTTCTTTCTTCCATCATCTATAGTTATATATTGCCTCAGAATTGTTCTGTAGTTAGCATTAGTTTCCTTCTTTCCTCTTTGTTCATTTTCTTCCTTCCTGTAGCTGTAGGTTAACTCTTTTTCTTTCATCTCAATCTTCTTTTTCTACATATCATAGAAATAGTTTATCTCCTTTAGACAATGATTAAAATACGCTGCTGTCTATTAACGTAACACCTCAACAAGTCTTCTAACTAATTTCTCTGCATTATAGGTTCATGTGCATTCGCCAGCTGACGTCAAGATCATCAAAACTCTCCTTTTCCTTAGTTTAGTTCATTTTTCCTCCATTCAGACTGTCATTTGGCCTGTCGTTTAGACTGACATTTAGATCGTCATTCGGACTTTTATCTTTCTGCATTAGTTTTATGTTTTTCAGATTCCAATCTTTTCTGCTTATTAGATATAATGCTTCTCGCTTCTAATTTACAGTTTTAGGTGTAATTTAAATCTGGTTTTATGTTACATAAAGTTTTTAATTGAGTTTTTCTTATTATTTACTCCTTCTACATTTCCTTCCTTCACTTTATTCTAACCTTCTTCCAAAGTTAAGCTTTTGTATCAGATTTGATAGTTAGTCACTATTTCAGAATCCATCGGTTTGTTTCTAGATAGTTTATTTCCAAATCATAGCCAACAATTTCATTCTTTAAGTAGTTTTAATTTGTTAATCATAAGAATTATTTTCCATTTCCTTTAATTAATGAAGACATTCATGATTTGAGATTTGGATCAGAAATAAGCATCTTTATCAAGTTTTTACTTGCTTCTATATTCATATCTTTATCAAGTTTTTTACTTGCTTCCAAATAAAGTTTAGAAGTGAATATCTTTATTAAGTTTTCTACTTGCTTCTAGTTTTCATTAGTTTTATATTATTCTGCTCATGGATAATAGATATATCAGAATGTTTAAAGTTAACTGTAGTTTCTCTCTTTGTAGTTTACATCTCTTTATTGAAGTTATATTAGATTTACTTCCGTTTTGTTTCGCTATTACATTTGAAAGTCATTACGACACATTCACTCCAGTTCTTGTTACATGGGAATAGATGTTGTTGAAATTATTTAGCTTGTAATTTACTTTGATTAGCATAGTTTTTTTTTATGTAATTTATCATCGAATTCAATTATCTCATAGATAGTTTATTTATAATTGTTCTCTATCTGAAATTAGGCGGCTTAGTTTTATAATTATTTACATTTACAAGTTCTCCCTAGCAATTCTTATTTGGTTATCAGTTCTTTTTCTGTTCCTTTCCATCATTTAAATATACAGTAGAGTAGTATAATTTGATACTATTCTAGTTGGTTGTTTAATTAGATTTGATTTAGTTTTCTCATTGTTTTTTTGAAGTTTGACTCGGTGTTTCATTTTGAAAGATCTTTTGATCTCTTGTTTATTAAATATTTTGAAGGTCTGACAAACTAGAAAATTTATGTACCATTCTACCTTAGCATATATTTTGCCTCAACTCTAAGATTACCAATCTTGGTCAATAATTAAATATTAGGTGTTTTATTTGAGATAGCTCACACACCCAACAATTGATCTAGTGGAATTAAGGAAGTTTCCAAAAGTTGAAACTGCAAATATATGGACCTCAAAAAAAGATCTTGAAACTGGAAATCAAAGTGTTCCTACAAATAAATTTTCATTAGTGAAAGAACATCCAAATATTCTGTTGTCCAACAACAATCCAATGACATGTTGACGTCAACATTTCTAGTGAGGGTTTAAGTTCCATCACCTAGTACTAATGAAGAAATCAACACACCACTCAATACAATAATGTCAAATTTCAATATCTCAACTCAAGTTCATCATGGACAGTTTAAACCAAATTTTATGAGGGATCGTCATACCAAGATACTACATCAGCTTCTTAATCACATAAAATGTACACAAAAATAAACATATTTTTCTTATGTATTGCAACAACTCAACATCTATACAACTCTAACCCAATGATAAGGAAGGTCAAATTCAAAGTTTTTTCATCAACAAATTCAAAAAAGAATCCATTTAGGATGGATTGATTCTTTTTCAATGTGTCATTATTGTTTCAGGATTCAAGCATCATATCTACTCACATCTTCAACCATATTACGTAAGTGATATCTATAGAAGACACTCTAATTCTATTTAGATGGTATCCTTCCCATGCTTTCAACACAAAGTTTTTCGAAAGGATGAAGACTTGTAATATACCTAAGTATATTACTATTAGTCATAGTTCTCAATCATTTAGATTTCAATATAAGCATATAAATATGTATTATATATTATAATTATTAGTTATCATATTTAGTAATTATTACTTGACATATCCCTTCCAAATGGACAAGAATTATCATATATGTGTATTATATATACACCAAATGTATATTGGGAATTTATATGAAATATAATGTAATAAAATATGAATATATATAATAAAGGTATTTATTCTTATATGGAATGCACTGTTATTATGCTTGCTAAGGTCAAGTAACCCATTGGGTTCCATGTAGGACCCATACATAGTGTCAAGGATACCCCTAAAATTTCATGTGTTGTGCTTCAAGGCATTATTTGTGGTTGTAGATGCCTCAATACATTCTTAAAATCACAAGGCATGGTCATCTTCTGTGGATTATTTTCAAAACTCCAAGACATATACACATTATTCAAAAACACCCAATGGCACCAACATCATCAATCATAGGACCATGACACCCTCAAGAGTCCATGTGTGGTTGTTCAAGGAAACCTTCTTGGCCTTGGAAGGATAGAAGATTCTTTTAGGGACTAAGGTTTAGGCTAGGACAAACCAAGATGATTTGAAGAACGAAAAATTGAACCAACACTATGATATATAAATTTTATAGTGAAATATGTCTTCCATAGTTTGGTTTTCAGGCAGAGCTCATGTGTAGTTGCACCAGAGGCCTAGTTTTCACAACTAAACTTATTTTTTTCTTTTTATATTTTCTTTTATTTTCTTTTTCTCTTTTTTATTTATTTATTTACACATATGTTGGGAAATAAAAGTTTCAAGTAGATGTAGAGGTATGGGGAGGATTCCCCATACCTAAAATATCCATTTATGGCTTCTCCAAAATATCATGAACAAATTCTTCTTTGGACATAAGCTTATGGTATACTCTCAACCAATGACCATCAACCACAAAAGGAAATTTCTCTTCATCAATAGTTTCAATCTTTATTGAACCATTATCAAAGACAATTTCTACCTCATATGGGCCTAACCACCATGTAGTAATATTTCCCTTGAAATTTGAACTGGGAGTCGAAAAGACAAGCCCATTCACCTGATTTGAATTTCTTCCTCCTAATGAATTTCTCATGCCATTTTTCTCTTTGTTATTGAATGAGCACGATATTTTGAATGGCACCCTTTCATATTTCATCCAAATCATTAAGTTGTTTCGTTCTATATTTATGCACCTATGAGAGGTCCATCTCTAGTTGAGTTATAGTTCTTAGGGTATTCACTTGAAATTCAATGGGGACCAAAACATGTTTCCCATATACCAACTCATAGGGTGTATATTTGGTGGTATTCTTCCATGTGGTGTTGTATGCCCATAGTGCCTCCGGAAGCAGATATTCCCATCCATAATATGGATGTACTTTAAACTAGCAAATTGCTTTCAACGCATTCCTAGATTCCAATAAGAGAACGACTGCTTGGTTTGGGTGAGACCTGTATTTGGCCTCCCATGCAAAACATAACCCACCCTTAACACTTATCCTGATCAAATTTCATGAGAGTGATGAGAGTAATTTTGAAAACCTAAATGATTGGTCTAGAAGGAAGAGGTATTCATAGAGGAAAGTGAATCATTGATGAATAGGAGACACCTGAAAAGCAATACTTTGAGCATGACTAGGAAGAGAATATCAATGTCCTAAAACCATGGTGTTTGCATTGTATTCACGGGGATAATATTAGTTCAAGGATCTTGTCTATTCTCATAATCTAATAGGTTTACTCATAAAGCTTCAATTCGACAAAAAATCCAAACAATATGACACCAAGGTTCAAATAACTTCTCTGACGTTGCCTCAACATAACCTAAGGTTAAATCAAGAACTTAAAAAAAACAGGCGTGTCTTCGCAAATGTTGCAAGAAATAAAAAATCATGCCAGGTCAATTTTGGTACCAACACTAACTATCCCCATCTGGACAGTAAGGATGATCCCTATATGGATAGTAACGATGCTCTAGAAAGGTCCTTTGTGGTGGTTGAACATGTCATCGTTTGTCCTATATGCTTAAAATCTATCTAGTGCTAATTGTTTTTTTAATAAGCCCATATCCACTCCTAAAAACCAATGATCACATTATGTCAATAGTGCATGTGCATTCTTAGAGCACACGCATGATTTAGAACATTCATGAGCTATAGAGTGCAAACACATTCCTATATTGCATGTGTGGTCCTTAAATTCATTTTTTTTTGGCGCCATTGACAATTCCTAAATATGTGTTTCTTGATTTGGTTGGTTCGTATTTAGCGTGAAATTGGCAAACTTGTTGGTTTGGGCTGTAAAAACATCAAAAACTCCATTTTTCATAATGCGTCTAAATAACTCTATTTTTGACATTATTTTTTATGTAGGCTACACATAGAAATGAATATAGATTATAATATTTTTTTAAGTTATTATTGTTTATTGTTTTTATACTATTTTTTACTATCTAGGTATCAACATATTAAAATACATATGTCAATTATACATGCTATAAGTTGTATTGGTTTGATCCTTATTAAAATAAATTATACACTACAATATAAAAACAGAGATCTACAATCTAAAAAAAGTACTGTTTGATAATGTTAAGACCATCACACCCTTCACTAAAGCATGGCCTAGTAGTTTCATGGGTGGAATGATTTTCATAATCTTAAAAAATATAGAACTATCATTATAAAATTTGAAAAAAAAAATCATGCACAAGAACAATCCATTGTCTACAACTATCCAAAAATTTTTAACAAAATTCCATCATTAAATACTCAACCCCTATATGAACAAGAACACGCACATTTGTTTTGCTTGAAATATAACATAACAATGTAGAAATACTCAAAATTAAACTAATTATACAAAAGATTTGTAAATTAGACTTGTAAATTCTTAAAGCTAATTCGAATTCCTACATTTCATATTTGTACATCGTACTCAAATTTATTATGGGTGTACCTCAAATCATCCATTCAAGTCAATAGATTGTACATTTTATTTGTTTGCATTGCCACTTACATTAGTGGATTTCACTCACCCACTACTCAAAAGCATCTAATAGAACTAATATCCTCAATCATAGACCAATGATACCCTCATGATGCCATGCATGGTTTTTCAAGGAAATGTTCATGGTGTTGGATGGATAAAAGAATCATTTAGTGCCTAAGGTTTATGGTTCCTCCCCTAGATAGTTCCAAGGTCCCAATGCCCTATGAATTTTAATATAACTTAGTATATTAGTAATATTTCTCAATCATTTATATTTTAATATAAGTATATAAATCCATATTATATATTATAATTATTAGTTATCATATTCCGTAATTATTAGTTGTCATATCACTTCTCGAGGGACACTACTTATCATCTATGTGTATTATATATACACCAAATGTATTTCGGTAATATATGAAATATAATTTAATATAATATGAATATATAATAAAAGTATTTATTCTTGGAAATATAGATTAATAGGAGAGATATGCAAAATGTTTTCTCAGGGAAGACTATGGATCTCAGTGATTCTGGGAGGCGGAAGGACTAACGACGACCATGGTTGCAACAATGGGGGGGGTTCTCAAGCCTCCCTAGCAAATCCATCAGGGGGGTTCTAGATCAGGGGTATATCGATCCCTCTAGAGGCAATGGTAGGAGTGGGAACGTGTTATCAAGCTCCAAATCCGGTTGGCCCCTCAATTGAAAGGACGCTGGGTCAATGTATTCCTAAATCGGTCATGATACCCTCAATGCAGATCAAATCAAGCAAACTCAGGGATTAGATCCAATACATGAGAGATCATGTTCTCATAGGAAAGTTTGTGGGAATGTTTCCCTCAGAAAAGCCCTAGTATGGTGGATAAACACCACCTGAAAACAATGGGGCCACTATGGTCTCCAATTGGGTTCGAAAGGATTTTTCACCATTTCCTTTCTAATCCCAGAAGACAGAAACATAGTGCTTGATGGAGGAACATACTTATTCTACTCTTCAGGTATGTTCCTACGGCCTTGGAAGGAGAATTTTTTCCTGGATAAAGAGGATATGAGAGTTGCGCCGATGTGGATCTGTCTCTATTCTCTCCCAAGCAAGTACTGAAGCATAAATTCTGGAAGATATCGGAAACAATCCGGGTTCCTTCATTAAAATATTTGATCAGATCAAGGCTCAAATGTACATGGCTTATGCGAGGATATTTGTGTATATGGATATGTCAAAAGAACTACCATAATCCATCAAACTATCATGGGAAGGCGAAGAATGGGTTCAAACCCTAGACTATCAACAAATTCTATTCAGATGTCCTAGATGCCATGAGTATGGACATCTATTTAGAGAATTCCCCTTGAAATCTCTGAAATATCTTCCCAAGCAAGAACATGATAAACTGGATCAAGGGTTTACTAGGGTTCCAACGCGTAAAAGAGGAGGGATAAGACAGTAAAACATCGAAGCTTCCAAAAGGATCTCACTATCCAATCGATTTGATGCTTTAGGAGATTAGCTGGAGGAAATCAAAAAATTATCAAATAATGAGAATTAGGAGAATCGGAATTGACAAGAAGAGAAGGACAAAAGTGTGAAGGTAACAAACAATACAAAGGAGGAGGACTCCAACGAAGACCTAGTAATATATAAAGGGGAAGAAGTTGAAGATAGGGATACTGGGGAATTAGATCTAGATGGCATTGAAAACGATTGTGAAGATGTTGAGAAAGGATAAGTCCCCCAAGATAAGGTATTTTTACTAAAGGAGGAAATCATCAAAGCAAGGGAAACCAACCATCTGGGAATTAATTTGAGTTCCCACAAAGACTATAAGAGCATGCACGAGGAGATAGCAAGGAAGCCAAGGAGGAAATAAAACAGGCAGCGCATAGCGGAAATGGGTCTAAAGTTGGTTGAATCAGGTTAGTACCCTTCTATAAGGGCTTCTCTAGGCTTATAAATATCTTTGTTCTTATTACTTAATGAAGATTGTATCCTGGAATATAAGAGGTCTTATCAGACCTAAAAATACTAATATTTTAGAAAAAAGATTCAGAAGACAAATCCGACTACTGTTTTTCTTCAAGAAAAAAAAATGCTCGACGGATCAGCTATAAGAAATAGAAAGAAGGTTTAGAAAGGAAGCGAAGGAATGAGAATTGATGCAAGAGAGTTGGCAGGTGTCCCGGGAATCCTGTAAGATCCTAACAAAGTATGCGTATTTGGCTTCAGTGGAAATAATCGGTTCATTTCAGCAAAATTTGGAGTAACCAGCTCCCCGGTTACAGGGATCTTAACTAATGTTTATGGTCCTCATCTTCCTCGTGAAAATTTTTATTTCATTGAATCCATTAGGACTAGTCATAAATGGATGGAAGGGAAGCACTACATTATGGGGGGAGACTTCAACCTTATCACTTCATTAGAGGAGAAGAAAGGAGGAACAAGGAGGCTGGAGGAAGAATGTGGGTGTTTCATAGACACTATTGAGACCTGAAGCTGGTGGATGTGGTTCTTGGGAAAGGTCGGTTTACATGGAAAAATAAACGAAGGGGAGACCATCACATTGCCTCTCGCCTTGATCATTCCCTTGTAGCCGAATTAGTTATGGAGTTGGGAAGCGACATCTCAGCAACAGTTCTTCCTGCCGCTGCATCAGACCACTACCTTGTGGATTTATGGTGGAGAGGGATAGGTTATCAATTCAAAAAGCACTTCCGATTAGAACAGTTTTTGTTAGGTCACCCATATTTCAAAGAGAAATTTGGTCAATGTTGGGATGAATTAAGCAACGGGGAAGGAAAAAGCATGTATATTTTTCAACAAAAATTGAAGGGACTTAAAGACACGATCAATAAATGGAACAAGGTGGAATTTGGGAATATTTTTGTTGATAAAAAATTCCTAGAATATCGGTTGGAAGAAATACAAACTCAGGGTATGAATGAAGGATACATGATTGATCTTTAGGGAGAAGAAGCATGCATGAGTAATAAGCTACAGGAGAGGGAGCGACATGAACAAATTGCATCAGAAAGCTAGAGTCAGTTGGCTAAAAGATGGGGAAAGAAACACTAAATTATTCCATAGATCGGTAATCCAAAACCGTTCGCAAAACGAAACTCTCATGATTAAGAATTCTAATGGGGACAAATTGGAAACTAGGGAGGAGATAGCGAAGGAATTGGGCCATTACTTTCAGGATATTATGAATGAACCAGTCTTGGAAAAAAGCAGGGACATTGAAAAAATAACACAACATATCCCCACTCTGGTCTCTCCGGAATTGAATGGCCTTCCAATGAAGCTAGTGACTCTTCTTGAAGGTTAAGAATCGGTGAACCAAATGGATGAATGTAAAGCACCAAGTCTGGATGGATTCACAATCAAATTATTTCATCACTTTTGGGATCTCATCAAGAATGAAGTTTGGCAGATTGTGGAAAATTCTAGACTTTCTAAGAATATTCCCCCTGCTTTTAATGCTAAATTTATTACTCTTCTCCATAAGAGTGATGGTGCAGACTCATTGGGTAAATTTCGACCCATATCCCTCTGCAGTGTTATCTACAAAATTGTAAATTTAGACCCATCCTTCCCTCCCTGATTTCCCTCGAGAAATCATGGTTTGTTGAAGGTCGTTAGATGAAGGATGGCATTATCCTCGTCCATGAAGTTCTCCACTTGCTTAAAACATAGAAGATTCCTAGGATGATGTTGAAACTTGTCATCGTTAAATCCTACGAAAAACTCAACTGGAAGTTCATTCGCCCAATGCTCAGAGATTTTGGATTTGAGGAAGACTGGATCAAGTGGATTATGAGTCTTATTTCAGAAAACTTTATTCTCCATTCTTATCAATTGAGTGCCATCATGTCTACTTAGTCCCACAATGTAAATTAGATAGGGAGAACCGTTATCTCCCTTTCTATTCATAATAATGGCGGAAGGATTGGGAAGAACAATAAAGGAAATGCAGGATAATCATTAGATGCAGGGGCTTCTTATCCACTTGAGAGAAGATAGACAAATGCATCATAAGTTTGTGGATGATACAATGCTAATGGGGCATCCTTTGGTTCAAGAGGCCAGGAAGATCCAACATTGTTTGGTCAACTTTGGAAAATCTCCGGGTCCGAAATTTAACAAGCAAAAATCCCAGGTCTTCTTCTTTAACACCCATAGGGTCCCTAGGCACAACATATGTTGAATCTTGGGATTCCAAGAGAGCTCCCTTCTATCCAAATACCTTGGATCCACTTTAACTGATTCTATGGTTCGAAAAGGATCTTGGTCATAATTGATGGACAAAATGAGGAAAAGACTTTCTAATTGGACAGTGCGACCTGTAAATTTTGCAAGCAGACTTGTCCTGGTAAAATCTGTTTTGCAAGCCATGCTAGTTTATTTTTTTTCTTCCCTAGC
This sequence comes from Larix kaempferi, assembly GCA_027924585.1. Classification (NCBI taxonomy): domain Eukaryota; kingdom Viridiplantae; phylum Streptophyta; class Pinopsida; order Pinales; family Pinaceae; genus Larix; species Larix kaempferi. Next base: position 8,705,033 of record BSBM01000451.1, on the reverse strand, counting down.
GGATCCGAAAGCTATTTTGAAATAGATTAGGAACATACAATGAAACTTCCTATGGAACAGATCAACTGATCATCGGAAATGGGCCCTGGTAAATTGGGAAACCATATGATCTCCTAATAAACAAGGAGTCCTTAGCCTCCGTGATTTCGAAAAGGTCAACTATGTCAGTGGGGAAAATATCTAGTGGATATGGGTTACCCACAATTAGGAATCATGGGAAAAATTGTGGAATGAGAAATACGTTGGGGGTGGGAGAAGGGTAATCTCATTCGCTACTCAGAGGAGATTCTAGGATCACATATATGGAAAAATTACACCCAAGGGAGAAGACTGGTCCAGGCTAATAGTTTATGGGAAATTAGAAACGAGAAAAGAGCTCTTGTCTGGGAGGACTCATGGAAACAATTTCCACCTCGGATCCAGAGTTTAGAAGCACTCGATATCATATAAGAATGCATAAATCAAGGGAAAAAAAGGTAAAGGACTTATGGTTGAATTTTGATACAGAGCCAGAATATAGAGTTTGGGCCCCTCGAGACTAGTGGGAACAACTGGGACCTGAGGAGGAAGTAGAAATAACTGAAGAATCCCTAAGAAACAAAAAAATTAGGGTTCATATAGGGGAGGATAGACTTCATTGGGGATTCAAACCAAAAGGGTATTTCACTATCAAAGAAGCCTACAATATTTCAATGGGTTATAACAACCAGACACCTTTTAAGAAATGTAAGAACATGTGGGAAGCTAAACTATGGCCCAAAATTTCTATCTTTATTTGCTTATTTATCATAAAATACATCTTTATTTGGTTAGTTATCAAGAAAAAAGGTATGCAAGGCCCTTACCGATTCTGCATGTGCACTAGGGAGGAAGAAACGATGGACCACCTCCTAGACCCGTGCAGGTTTGTTTTGAACTTATGGGACTGTGGTGCCACAACCTTCAGGATATCATACAAATTTAGAAACCACCCGAACCAAACCCTTTCCTCTTGGATGAATGACCCCTTCGAGAATCCAATTGTTAATCACCTCTGGAAATTTTTTCCATGCTTTGTGGTCTGGGAAATATGGAAGGAAAGAAATTCGAGAATGTTCCACCATAAATTGGGAATTGAATATGGGGTATGGAACATTATAAGGAATAATATGATCGAAAAAATTACAATGCAAACATGGGAAAACTAGGTTTGGGAAGAAAATTCTTCTTAGTCCTTAATCATGAAGGCATGGGGGATCTCAGGGTCACTGCAGTGTTTTGGTAGACTGTTGAAAATGTCCATGGAAAAAACTAGCCCATATTTTTTGTCCTCTCCTCCTGTGTGTTTCTTCAACCTAAATTTTGATAGGGCCTCTAAGGGAAATGTAGGACCAGCGGGGTTCGGTTGTATTATCAGAAACCATAACGGAGAATTACAAGGTTTAAGAACAGTTTTCATTGGCATGGACTCCAACAATGCTGCATAAGTGCAAGGATTATTTCATGGAGTACTTATGTCTATTCAACATAGATGGACCCCGTTAATTGTTGAAGGGGACTCTTAGGTAGTCTTACACATGGAAACATAGATCCATCATGGAAATTATAGCACCAAGGTGGCCTCTTCTTGGAGATCAGAAGGGTGGCTGGAAAATCTTTCGGAGACCATGAATCCCAGGTTTGCACTCACATTAAACCACATCAAGAGGAGTGGAAACAAGCTCATTGACTTGCTGGCCAACCTCAGGACTAATACCCATCGATCTATTAATGCTAGCGTTTGGGAGGACCTGGATGATGCGACGACTCGAGAAAGGTGTATAGATATGATGATCTAGGACATGATGTGAAATCATGAAGAGGAAGGGTTAGGACAACAGGCGGGCCCTCTACCATCCACGTGATGATAGATTTTAAGAACCAGACAGTCAAAGGTTTCTGAAGAAGGAACTATGGCCTTAACACTACCATTTACTCCGGTCTGTTTGAAGTCTTTTGAAAACAGGAGTTGTGGGTGTAGTTATGATCATGGAGGGTGGCAGATCCAACCAACAGCTTGGGATGTATCTCCATAGGACTACAGAGCATGATTAAATTTTAATGGCCTGTACGAAGATAATTATGGTCTAGAGTGGCAATTTCCTATATAGAAAATGGAAAGGTGGTAACATTAGATGTGTGAATAGGCTCTAATATGGATGGACTCTTCCATTATCATTCTTCTCACAAGGAAATACATTTTTTAGGAGATTAGGAATATGCAAGGCCATTATGTGGAGGAAGAAGAGAGTAATATGTATGGGCAGAAAAGGAAAGAGGCACCTGTGGATGAGGGTCGAAGGGTCACTCATGCACAAAAGAAATCAATGTGGGAAGCTAGCATGTCCAAGTTGGGATTACCATCGGTCGTCCAACAGGAAATTAAGGACTTGTAACAGAGGTTATGGAGGGACTAGATAAGGACACCTTGCAGGAGGAGTGCCGAAAAGTGGAGGACTGGGTAATGGATCTGGTAAACAATGCTACCTTCCCGAGTCTCTATGAATGGACGATGGCACTCTTCTGGGGGATGAATAACTTGATGGGGCATGAGACGTGGGAGAGGCTTGATAAATATGGTGGAGAGAAACCCCCATATCATTGGTGGAAAGCGCATCACAATGAGATGAAAGAGATGCACCTGAAGATGAACACTATTCTGCATCCCTTGGGCATCCGCTACCAAACTGCTCAGTCTTCTTCTGTGGGTGCTAGTCAGCAAAGGCGCTTTCCGAACCTACCATACATTCTTCTATAAATGTTTTATGGGCTCGTGGTCTTTGTAATATGGTCGGTCGTGGTTTAGAAATCTATGTTATTTTGGTCTGTTAGAGGTTTCGTGGCTGGAAAGGTCAAAAGTCTTAGTCTTTGGGTTATGTCGCGTAGTTTAGATTATATATCGGCTTGTATGGAATATCAATATGGAATCTGTAGTATCTTTAATTTTTGTTTAGCATTATGGGATAGGGGGTTATTGTGATATATCTCATGTTTTAAGGTCCGGGAGCCAAGAAATGCAGGTGAACAAAAGAGCTTTGGCCTGTTTTGCGCAAAAGTAAATTTTTCCTTTTATATATTATAAAATTTCCTTACTTACAAAACAAAACAAAAGTAATTATTCTTATATGGGATTTATTTATTTTATGGATACTAATGTCATATAACCCATCGGGTTCCTTGCAGTTGGTATGAGATCCATTCATTTCTACTAGCTTGTGGTTTGCTGGTGGAAATAAAAATTCATGCTTGTGGCTCACTCTTCACAAAATCCGTGTGATTGGTTGGTGGCTAACATATGTACAAAGGAAATTTTTTTTGGGTCACTAGCATATATTAAACAAAAAAAGGGTTTGTGACCCAAAATCCTTGACACTTCAGCGCCATTAGCAATCGATCCATGCTCTCTCTCCCCTAATCACTCCTGTTCTCATATTCCTACACCCTCACCTCATCACTACACTCACTCTACATCTCCCTCCAAATTCTTCCTTGTCCTCCATATCTTGTTTCCTATCCCTACTCACATGCATTCCATCCACCTCCATTTCCTAACATCTCCCTATTCGCTTCATATCCTATGCTACCCTTTACCCTATGCTTCTATGCTTCCCATACGCTACCATCATCTTCCCCCTCCTCTCCATTTGCTCCTTCTACCTTCACAACTCCTCAACATTACCACCTTGTCCCTACGATCCTTGAAATCCTCTCTGAAACAGGTCCCTTCTCCCATCCCTTCCAACACACATGCACCAACACTCTGCTCATACACTCCTCCTACAACAACCTCATCGTTCCCTGCTACCCCAGAACTCTGCATGTACACTACTCCAACCCCACTTCCCTCCTCCCTTCAAATGCTCCCTACCCCCATTTTTCCTTTGTGTCCACACTGTTGCTTACACCACCATCACTCCCACGTTACCTCCACCTCTCCTCCATCGTGTCTTGTTACCTCATCTCCTTCTAAACCATAACATTGTTCCTCCCTCATCCTCTGTTGTTCCTCTACATCTCGCTCCACTCAGTTACTACCAACCATTGATGCACCCCTCCTTCCAACAATAATCCACACTGCCTCCACCTACTAAATGCACTACTCCATACACCATTCCTTCCAAACCACAATACAACATTCCTTCCAATTACCTTCCATCCTCCACCACTAGGGTTTAAACCCTAATGCGATTCAAAAAGAATTTTATAATAATAATAATGATAATATATAGTTATTAATATTAATAATTAATATAATATTATTAATATTAATAATTATTATTTAAACCTTCAAACTATTGAAAAAGGGGTAAGTCTCTTAAGTTCACATTAAGTTAGTGAAAAAGGAGGTCGTTTATTAAAGAGGTTTTCTAATTGTCAAGCCCACCCAAAATGAAATCTACAAAAGATTCCTTTTTGTGGAAATGGTCATCTTGTGCAAATGAATTTAAATGGATATTGGAGGTTAAAAATACAAATCGTCCTTTCCCCAATTGTGGAAAAGTCTTTACACTAATAGAACATCAAGATATTTTATAAATGAAGTCATTTATTAAGGAACTAGAAGATGAATTAGTTAAACTATGAGAAAAATATCGAGATTCCTGAAAAAATTCTAGAAGTGAACTATTACAAAAAAAGAGGAAATTACATGGCTAAAAATTCATGGTCAAAAATTATTATCACAAATCAATAAATTAAAGGATAGAAAGCATGACATTCCTAGACTCAAACAAGACAATGAAGAGCTTGAAAAAAATTAAAAAATGGATGAAGAAGGTTCCCTCTTAAAGGAACTTAATCATAAATTGCTAGAACAAATCAAAAGTTTAAGAGAAGAAAATTCAAAGAATTGTGACTTACAAGTAAATGATCAAGATTAAAGTCATCATGACATCACAATTAAATGTAATCTCAAAAGAAGCAGGATCAAATCAAAGAAATTGTCAAAATTTTGTCAAATAAAGACAAAGAGATTAATCGTTTAAAGAATCACAATCAAATTATGCTCACAGGAATAAAGAAACTAAAACATAAGGATATACAAATCTTTAAAGTTGATAAGGAAACCTTAATCGATCTACTGGAATTAAGGAAGTTTCCAAAAGTTGAAACTGCAAATATATGGACCTAAAAAAAAATCTCTAAACTGGAAATCAAAGTGTTCCTACAAATAAAGTTTCATTAGTGAAAGAACATCCAAATATTATGTTGTCCAACAACAATTATATGACATGTTGACGTCAACAGTTCTAGTGAGGGTTTAAGTTCCATCACCTAGTAATAATGAAGAAATCAACACACCACTCAATACAAGAATGTCAAATTTCAATATCTCAACTCAAGTTCACCATGGATAGTCCAAACCAAATTTTATGAGGGATTGTTGTACTAAGATACCACATCGGCTTCTTAATCACATAAAATGTACACAAAAATAAACATATTTTTCTTATGTATCGCAACAACTGAACATCTATACAACTCAAACCCAATGATAAGGAAGGTCAAATTCAAAGTTTTTTCATCAGAAAATTCCAAAAAGAATCCATTTAGGATGGATTGATTCTTTTTCAATGTGTCATTATTGTTTCAAGATTCAAGCATCATATCTACTCATATCTTCAACCATATTACGTAAGTGATAGCTATAGAAGATGCTCTAATTCTATTTAGACGGTATCCTTCCCATGCTTTCAGCACAAAGTTTTTCGAAAGGACGAAGACTTGTAATATACCTAAGTATATTACTATTAGTAATAGTTCTCAATAATTTAGATTTCAATATAAGCATATAAATATGTATTATATATTATAATTATTAGTTATCATATTTAGTAATTATTACTTGACATATCCCTTCCAAACAGACAGGAATTATCATATATGTGTATTATATATACACCAAATGTATATCGGGAATTTATATGAAATATAATGTAATAAAATATGAATATATATAATAAAATTATTTATTCTTATATGGAATGTACTGTTATTATGCTTGCTAAGGTCAAGTAACCCATTGGGTTCCATGTAGTGTTAAATTTTCAAAATTTACTTCAATCTGATCTAGGATCTTAACTGAGAGAACAACATGTACAACATATCTACAGCATATCAATCATGGAGACAAATAATGCAAGCACACAAGAGACACAAAGATTTACTTGGGGAAAACCATAAAGGTGAAAAACCCCAATAACTTCCTCAGAGATAGATAGAGCAATGATACAACCATGAGAGATAGACATAACCTAGTAGCAGATCCTCCTCCTCCATAAGTGCGCCACTCCTCCTTGAGTGCATGTGTGAGAAGTGAGTGAGTAAATAGAGTGCCTCCCGCACTCTATTTATACTTGACTTGACTTGCCTTTTTACCTAACTCATGTAGGCTCGAACTTAACCACATAATATAATGCTGACTGGGCCGACCCCCAATAGGGTGGTCTAATAACCCTTTGACCCACATGGCCGACCCCCAATAGGGTAGTCTAATAACCCTTCGACCCACATGACTTATACAGGGCCGACCCCAACAAGGTGGTCTAATAACCCATCAAGTATAAGTTACGACACTTACAATATAAATGACGACACTTCCGTATAGAGGAATAATACCATCTCTATAGGAGTACATACAACATACATATATGAAATACATTCCGAAGTTACATATAGATCAACACTCCCTCTTAACTAGGAAGGTATTTCTCAGCACAGGTCTTACAGCACAAGTCTTCTTCTCTGGATCATCGTCACTGGATAATCGTCATTGAGTCATCATCATCGTCACTGCTGCTACTATCTCAATCAATCTCTGAATCTACTCATCCTAGGAAGTTCTACATAGCCAGTCATTTTTCATACTGGATGTAGGCCCACCACCTGCAGGTCTTCATCATCACTGGCCATCTGTGGAATCCTTAGGACTTATTACGTGCGTCACAAAACCTCGAAAGAGAATTCCAGAATGTTACGGGTACACAACTCCGACCTGTAGGATCTCCCAGGGCGCTATTACATATGACCCCACTACAAAACCTCGAAAGAGCATCCCAGGATGTTACGGGTACACAACTCCAACCTGAAGGATCTCCCAGGGCACAAATTACATGTGATCACCACAAAACCTAGCAAGAGCATATCAGGATGTTACGGGTACAAAACTCTGACCTGAAATCTCTCAGGGCACAAATTACATGTGGTCATGTCAAAACCTCGAAAGAGCATCTCAGGATGTTATGGGTACACAACTCTGACCTGAAATCTCCCAGGGCCCAAATGACATGCCATAGGACAAAACCTCGCAAGAGCATCCCAGGATGTTACGGGTGCACAACTCCGACCTGAAGGATCTCCTAGGGCACAAATTACATGTCCTCCCAGAGCAATGTCTTGAAAGAGCATCCTAGGCTATTACGGGTACACAACTCCGACCTATAGGATCTCCCAGACATGCTCATCTGCACAACCTGATCCACGGCCATAGAGTATCAACCTGATACTCAACATACATCATCCTGATGTACTCATGATCATCCTGATCATCATCACTGCAACGTCCTGCTGCATGTCATCTGGAGCAACATCCTGAAGCTCATCATCCATGATCATCCTGATCATCACTGCAACATTCTGCTGCATGTCATCTGGAGCAACATCCTGAAGCTCATCATCCATGATCATCCTGATCATCACTGCAACATCCTGCCGCATGATCTACCTGATCATCAATGCATCTACCTGATGCATACCAAGTATCTACCTGATACATATCATCATCCATGATCTTCCTGATCATACAATGTATCCATCTGATACAAATACAAATACATGATACATATCACCATACATGATCCATCTGATCATACAATGTATCCACCTGATACATATACAGATACATGGTCCAAGCATCCAACATGATGCATATACAAAATACATACACATGATCCAACTGATCATATCCAGCATCCAACATGATGCGTACATATAAATGATCCAACTGATCATATCCAGCATCAACGTGATGCATACATAAAAATGATCCAACTGATCATATCCAGCATCCAACATGATGCGTACATACATACATATAAATGATCCAACTGATCATATCCAACAACCAACATGATGCGTACATACATACATAAAAATGATCCAACTGATCATATCTAGCATCCAACATGATGCGTACATACATACATAAAAATGATCCAACTGATCATATCCAAGCAGAAACCAGAACATCATCCTAATGCTCATCATCCAACGCTTACATCCACAGCCATGTGAAGGATCCTCCTTCCAACATGTTTGGAATGGCTTCAGCAAATGTGTCCATCACTTCTTCCTCGAAGTTTCCTCGATCTGAAGAACGCCAAGCCTCTCTCTGAAGTACTCGAACTTCACTCTGGCTAGTGGCTTCGTCAGCACATCTGCAATCTGCTCGTCCGTCGCAACATACAGAAGCTTCACAGCTCCTCTCTGTACCATATCCCTAATATAGTGATATTTGATCTCTATGTGTTTCGACCTGTCATGAAACACTGGTTTCTCGGACAGCTTCACACAACTCTGGTTATCACAGAAGATACCAGTAGCCTCTAACGGGAGATCAAATAACTCAGACAGTAGCTTCTGTAGCCATACTGCCTCACAACTAGCTGAACAGGCTGCAACATACGCTACCTCAGCTGTACTTAGTGCTACGCAGGACTGCTTCCTGCTAAACCAAGAGATCACACCTGATCCCATACTGAAGTAGCACCCAGATGTGCTCTTCCTATTTGCAGCACTGCCAGCCCAATCTGAATCAACATAACCCTATAGGTTAAACTTTTGATTCGCTTCATACTTGAGCCCATAATCCACTGTACCCTTCAGGTACCTCAGAACATGTTTTACAGCAACCAGGGGAACACTCCTCGGATCCGTCAGGAACTGGATCAATGTGTTCACAGCAAAGCAAATGTCTGGTCTCGTGTTCGTCAGGTACATCAAGTATCCAATCATCTGACGATACATAGAGACATCAACTGGCTCAGATGAAGCATCACATAGAAGCTTCAGATTCGATGCCATCGGTGTGGCCATGGCCTTGCAATCCATCATCCCGAATCTCTTCAGGATATCTACTGTGTACTTCCCTTGACCAAGGAAGATCCCACCTGCATTCTGCCACACCTCCATACCTATGAAATAGTGCATCATTCCCAAATCTTTCATATCGAATTCAGCTGCAAGCTTCCTCTTAGTATCTGCAATCAGTCTGTTTTCACCTGTAACAAACAGGTTATCCGCATACAAAATTAGTATCACTGGATTGCCTTCCTCAACCTTGTATTAAAGGTTGGAATCCGCTTTACTCTTGGTAAATCCCAAACTGGATAGAAAGCTGTCTATCCTACCATACCAAGTTCTGCACACATATATGACTACACCATGTTGTCTTGAAATCCATCTAGTGCATCTTCTATTTCATCACTTTTATATTTCTCAATGCTGCCATCTGCAACATGCTTGATCTGACAGATCCATATGGAAGTCATAACAAACTTCCCTTCAGGTCTTGGGACTACATCCCAAACATCATTCTTCATGATCGACGGATCATGGAATTCCATCCCAGATCCTGGGAACTTCAATATCTTCAATATCTTCAATAGATATCTTTGTCGCTGGAACAAATGTTGTAGTCCTTTTGTAGGTGAAGATATATGGTCTTTCCTACAAAACAAGTTAAATTGCATGATTAGAAACATCTCATAATTTTAGAAACAAATTCTTACACATAAAGAAATATGTCATACAGTCATGCAATTATCTTAGCCAATGCTTCAATACAACATTTATCCATATCCCGTAACTTTCTAGATGCCTTCCAATCTCTACCAGAACATTGTTAAGAGTGTGCACAACTCCCAACATGTCAGCAAAGAGGCTTCATTCTAGATAAGTAGCAATGGAATGTTGTACAGTGCCATAGGATACTTACCCATGCATATTAGTAGTATACTGTTCATCAATGCAATTATTCTAATGTGCATAATACACAACCTAATTCTAGGAACATCAGTATATACATCATTGAACAGTATTATTTAAACAAACACATATGCAAGAAATGAAAATTAAAAATACTTATCTTTGTTTGGTTACTGGGTGGACTCCCTCTGAGTCTTTGCTTCCTTGTAGGAGCTGCTGAAGTAGCTTCTTCTACACCTTTCTATTATGGAATGTAGAAAGATGTTCAACTCCCTCTGAATATCTGTATCATTGCAGAAACTACTGAAGTGTGCTCCTTTGCTTTCTTGCAGGGACAACTGGAGTGTGCTTCCTCTTGATCTTTGCTTCTGTCCTTGAACTTACATTCATCCTTGCATGCTTATTAGTATCGTCATTGTGTTATCCTTGTGAACTCATATAAAATCATACATTCATTAGTATACTATTAAAACACAATAATCTTAAGCATGTATAGTCATGATCATTTCAAACAGAAATAATAAGCATTATCATTCAAGGTTTATGTAGGATTCTTATGGTTAGTCAAATCATAAGAAGCATAACATAATTACTCAAACCTATGACTCTTTAGTTGAATCATCAAACAAGATAAGAGATATAATATGCATAAAAAACTGTGATCATTCGAACCTATACCTTCATGATTCTTCTGGTTAGTCATATCATCAATTATGGTAAGAAACATAATATGCATACAACCATGATTATTCAAACCTATGACTTCATGAATAATCATTATCAACAACAGTATAAGATCCTAACCCAAGGTAGGATTCTGTCTTGATATAGGAAAAACATACCTGGATTAGCATGCTAGTTAGTTATGTCTAACATACTCACATGATGTCTTCTTGTTCTTCTTCAATGACTTGTGCTAGTAACCTGTATATCTCATAGGTTAGCCATTATAAAACCAAGTTATACATACCTCGTAAATGGATCTTCTATGAGATCCATGACAATGGATGAGTCTTTATCCTTATGTCATCATGATCATATGTTCTTTGAACTGGAACATGATTTGTCTTTCTTGGTGTACCTTTCATGTTAGTAGACAACATAAACCTCATACAACACCATAATGCATTAGTACAATCATAAGTGTCAACACCCTAACCAATGAATATCTTCTATCATGCATTCATAATTTTGTTAAGGTGATACGACAAATCTAAAATCAAGATTGTACTAACCGTAATAACATGAAGACAAACATACCATAAACTTAATCATGAACAAATCTCAAAACATACCTCGATGAGTCATACCTGTCGAGATCGCTTGTAATCTCCTTATGTAAAGCCTTAGCCTCATCTCCCTCTGAAACAGGAACTCCTTCACTTATGCAGGTGACCAATCCATCTTCTTCTAGGATTAACCCTATCCACTTGATTTGCAAGAACTGGACCTGGAGCTGGATATGGGTTTGTTAGAGAAACCCCAAAAATTCAAACTTTGAATTTCAAACTTCCAAAAGGATAGAAATATGCACCTTGATGAGCTGATCAAACTGGTATATTCAGAATTTGAAAACTGCAAAGTTTCACTCCTCAATTTTTCCTTTGAAACTTCTGGATTCACTGGACGTGACCCTGAACTGGGGTTTGATGAAGCCCACTCTTCTGCCCAATCAAAAGGTTTGATCCAAGGCTCTAAGCTTCTATTTTTCTGAGGAGCTTCTAGCTGTGGTCACAGATTTCAAAAATTCCCATTTTTACAGAAGCCCTAATTTTCCACTTTTCTGATCAAAGTCCCGAACTAGGGTTTGATCAAGCTCGACCTTCTTCCCAACCAAAAATTCTGATTTTGGTCTCTAAATTTTTATTTTGATGAGTATCATTCAGCCGTGGTCTCCGATTACAAAAATTCCAACTTTTTTCGAAGCCCTAAATTCCGGAAGCCATGAATGAAGGTACTCAAAAATAATTCTGTTTTGACAGAAATAGGTACCTGATTGTTTCTGGTGTAACTCCAAACTTTTCAATCCACAGGGTCTGAAAACGTTTCCTGGGATAGCCTGACCTGTTTTCTTTCCATCCTGACAGGTCTGACCTCAATTGGATTCTCTGAGAGAGAGTTATGCCAAATGTCGCAACGTGACATGTTTTGGGATAATACAGGAGTGCGAACTTGTACGGCATGCCACGTGTCACTGTTTGAACTTTGACCTCTGAGAACGTTTGCTGAGATATCTTGCCCTGTCATCTTTCCATCCTGATATGTCTGACCTCAATTGGACTCTTTGAGAGAGAGTTATGCCAAGTGTCGCAACGTGACCTGTTTATGGGATAATACAGGAGAGCGAACTTGTACGGCATGCCACGTGTCACTGATTCACCTTCGGCCTCTGAAAACATTTCCTAAGATATTACAGTCTGTGTACTACCTGTCACATTTTATGAAATTTCATTTGGAGCTTCCTAGCCCAGGTTATGACCTTTTTCCCAAGGTCACCTGATTTTGACTCAGATCTGGAAGAGGCAAAAACCCTATATTGTACAGATCATAACTCACAAAGTACAACGAATTAGAGGTTGTCCTTTGGAAACAAGATACCTGGAGATTTAATCTTCGACCTGTAGAGATTTCAGATCCGAAAACTTTGCCAAAATAGATTTATAGCGAAAGTGCTACGATGACTGGTTTTTGCTATGTCAAGCCCTAGCATCGTAAGTGCAACAAGTGTCATACATGCCATATCATGCCTTCTTTCAGGATAGCTCTGATACCATGTTAAATTTTCAGAATTTACTTCAATCTGATCTAGGATCTTAACTGAGAGAACAACATGTACAGCATATCTACAACATATCAATCATGGAGACAAATAATGCAAGCACACAAGAGACACAAAGATTTACTTGGGGAAAACCATAAAGGTGAAAAACCCCAATAACTTCCTCAGAGATAGATAGAGCAATGATACAACCATGAGAGATAGACATAACCTTGCAGCAGATCCTCCTCCTCCATAAGTGCGCCACTCCTCCTTGAGTGCATGTGTGAGAAGTGAGTGAGTAAATAGAGTGCCTCCCGCACTCTATTTATACTTGACTTGACTTGCCTTTTTACCTAACTCATGTAGGCTCGAACTTAACCACATAATATAATGCTGACTGGGCCGACCCCCAATAGGGTGGTCTAATAACCCTTTGACCCACATGGTCGACCCCCAATAGGGTGGTCTTATAACCCTTCGACCCACATGACTTATACAGGGCCGACCCCAACAAGGTGGTCTAATAACCCATCAAGTATAAGTTACGACACTTACAATATAAATGATGACACTTCCGCATAGAGGAATAATACCATCTCTATAGGAGTACATATAACATACATATATGAAATACATTCCGAAGTTACATATACATCAACATGTAGGGCCCATACATAGTGTCAAGGATACCCGTAAAAAGTCATGTGTTTTGCTTCAAGGCATTATTTGTGGTTGTAGATGCCTCAACACATTCTTAAAGGCATAAGGCATGGTCATCTTCCGTGGATTATTTTCAAAACTCCAAGACATATACACATTATTCAAAACCACCCAATGGCACCAACATCATCAATCGTAGGACCATGACACCCTCAAGATTTCATGTGTGGATGTTCAAGGAAACCTTCTTTGCCTTGGAAGGATAGAAGATTCTTTTAGGGACTAAGGTTTAGGTTCCCTTCCCTCAACATGTCCAAGGACCAAAGGCCCCAAGACCCACACATAACACCAAGGATACCCATGAGAATTCACGTGTGGCGCTTCAAGGAATTTCTTATGGTTTGGATGCCTCAATGCTTTCTTTATGTCCTAAAGCATGGTGTTCTTACCTAAATCATTTCCAAGGGCATGAAAAACATACATAAGATGATTTACGCTTCTAGAGCTGTCTCTATAACATACCCATTATCCGCTTTGAACATTTGTAAGAATTTGAGATGTAAAAGTTTTCCTCAACATCAACAATTAAGTTATTAGCCATGTTGTTTGTAAGAATATAGATGTACATTAATCAAGAATAATATTGCATATAAACACCTGTGCAATCAACACCCTTTCCCTTTATTCATAAAGCTTACACAATAGCCAAAATTTTAATCCAACTAATGGATCATTCCCTATTGACCATTTGTATGTTTGTACACATTAAGGAAAAGGTGCAAAAACCTGAATTAAGCTTCATGATCATTACATTATCCAACATCAAAATAACATCTAAGTATAAACTTGTATTTTAGACATGTAACATTCTTTAATGAAACAACTTACCATTTTTTATCACATTACTTAAGTAGATTGAAACACATCAATTACACATAAGAAGGAGACCTATATACGTGGTTCACCCAACTCTTTGGGCTACATCCACCAAGGAAATGTCACATCTTTATTCATCAAAATAGAAGAGTACAATCTACGACACTGTGTGTGCAATATTTCTACTTTCTCAAGCCTCTCACCGAGAGCACTTTCTGAAACATTCAGCCATCTATATCAGAGGCATTACAAGGATTCTCTCCCCTACTGATCACCACCTGATCATTATAATATGTGTAAAAAGGGATACCCTTCCCTCCCCAAGGGTGCTATGACATAAAGGTACTACATACCGTACCTATGCAAAAGGCTTGTCCTAGCATAACAAATAAATATTATGTGAAACCAAGGTATATAGGGAATCCATTCCCAACCTTTGCACAATAACAACATTACATACATGATAGTTTATCATTCTATCCAAGACTTTATAATGGAGTCCATCTCTGCGAACATATTTTCTATAAGTCATTCACATTGAATATATAATACATATATATAAATATATACAGAGATTAGTTTCCCATTTCTCTGTGCTGCAACAAGGGAACATATATAAAATATTTGCAAGGAAAGTATACCCCCACTCCTGCGCATCAACCAATAGGAGCATTTAAATATACAATATATAAACGAACAACATGCAGAGCTTCATTCCCAAGCCTACGCAACAACATCAAAGGAAAACACGCCCTGGCAATCTCCCAAGCATGCACAACAAATCACAGGAGAAATATATATAGAGAGAAACATCTACATGTAATATGTGAAAGGGTTATTTATACAAAGATCCCTTTTTCCTCGAGCAATAAGACTAGTTACATAAATTCAAGGGGCCAAACGGAAAGCCTCATCACTCAATCAATAAAACTATTTGCATAAAAAATCCAGCAACCAAAGAGGCAAACTTCCCATCCTTTCAAACCATAAAAAGAAAAATGACTTCAGAATAGTTAAGAAGCAGAATGGCCAAATTCCCTTGTTTAATGAAATGACTTGCATAACATAGATCAGTCAAGACAGTAAAATTAGCAAGCATGAATACAACATCCCTCATTCCCTTCACGAAACATAAAGAATTTATTAGATGCATTTACAATGCAAACTAAAATAAAGTAAGATGGGCTCTGAGGCCACCCCTCTCTATCAAGATACCTATCCAAACATGTATGCAAAACTAAAATAATTTACATGGAAGTCGTCCCCCTTCGAGAAGGGCGTCCCTCCTTCACCATAGAAATTTTTTTATATATATACCAAGAGATTTGAGATCGATCTTCATGGTGAGGCCATCTCATCTATTCATAAGAGAGTGCAATAATTCTATAAAACACAAAATACATAGCTTGCTTCCATGCAGTAACTCTCTCAAGCATTAAACTATTGAACTCCATGTAGAGATAACCATGGAAAAGATATTATTTCAAAGGTTTAACTGAGCCTTACAATAAAACCTGGAATCGATTGCTCCCTTCACTCAAAGAAGCATAAACAATCTACAGAATTAATCCACGTAGAGGAATGAATGATATGGAACACAACATACAATTTAACCTTACACTTAAAAAAAAAACCATTACCAGGAACCAATCAACAAAACTCCCTTCCTCTATTCAATACTTTGAAAAATCAACTAGCTTAACTTCCCTTTCAAGCAAGCTTCCCCCATAATGAATAATGCAATATTTTTACCGCATACATATAGAAACATAATATATAAACTGTAATATACAGTGGTTCAATCCCCCAATTCACATCAATTAAATCAAGGTATCAAGGGAATATGTGTATACTGGGATCCATCCCTGCGCAGTAGATAAAGGAGAATCAACATGCAATACAGATCATAGATACACATGCATAAGGAGAGAGGATTGGGATCGGCTCTCTCAGCCATCCCAACCCCCACGATAGGCAATTCCCCACCACCAAAATGAAACATCCCCATTCACATTAAAAAGGATGGTGTTTAATGAGCTCTTAACAAAGAATAATACAGGAAAAAAAACTCCTGTCGTTACAAAAATAGCTCTCCAATGGTTATCCTCCAGCATGGATAAAATTAACCTCTGCGCAACCTCAACGCAACAATTAAATGAAGGTAATAATCGCATGCAGCCATCTCCCTTAATATCTCCTTTCCAATATCTATTTATACAATATATACCTATATATACTCCCCAAAACGCATTAATAATGGGAGTAATCCCAATGCATCAATAATGGGAGTAATGATACCTCCCAGGCATGCTCTCCACGCACATCAACATCGAACAGTCAATTTTTTTTTTAACTAGTAATTTTAAAAGAAATAAATCATCTCCACCCGGGCACACCTTTAATAAAAGATAAAAGTATCCATCAAGAAGTGGAAACACACACCCAAAATAAAAGATATATGAAATAAACTGTTTCTTAACACTCTCCAAGGAGTAATGCTCGCACCCAATAAGAGAGTAAAACTACTTTTACTAAAACTAAGGTAAAAATAAAAAGAAACTTCATTTTCATTATTAAAGGAATTATTTTCTTTTCATTTGGTTTTAACTTTCTTGAGGCATTTTCTCCAGGCATTTAACTTGGTAAAATAGCCAAACCTAAAAATAAAAGAGCTCATCTACCAAACTGTATTTATGTATACTAAATAATATTACACAATACTTCATAGATATAATCACAAAAGTATTTCATAATTATATATATAAAGTACAAAAAGTATTAATATACTTATGTTTTACTAAAATAATCTTTTTAAACATTATAATTCATTATAATGTATTATTGTTAACACCAAAAAGTGCTCACTAACTCATCCCTTTGGACATACACCTCTGTTGACCAAATCTCCTACCAACCTCGCCTCCAAAACCCCATAAAACCCAAATGGATATTAAAAATACCCAAATTTTTCCTCAAAAGCATACTAAAACCCCAAAAGAGGGTTAAAATCAAACAAATAGGGAATAAAACCCAAAAGGAAAAAAAAAAGAAAAAAAAGAAAATAGGGCAAAAACCCTAAAAAATCCCTAAAACCCTAATCCAAGTTTATATAAAGAGGTGTAGGCCCCTCATTTCAAAATCCCCAATCACTCTATCCTCATGCTGCTGAAATTTTTAAAAAGCCTAAGGCCATCCCTCCGTGTGCGTTTTGGCCTCCCTTGAGACAAAAGTTTTAGCCACCATTCAAGCATTGGAGAGAAGAGTACCAAACTAATGAGCTCTGGAGCACACTGCTAGAACTCCACTAGCCTCACCTTTGAGGTAAATATATTTTTGCAAGCCCTTTGCTTGCCCGCAATAAAAAAAAGGATACTTTATTTTACAATGTTTACAAGTTTATCGTTCATTGTTCCAAGTTATATTCTATTTCATGCACATGTTTAAGCTTAGATTTATTGTTTAAATGTCATTTTCTTCCATCATTTATATTTAGTTTATTGTTAATCACTTCAACACTACTACTAAGGATTCCATAATCCTTAATAGGTGTTCACTTGCACAGGCAGGGGAGAAAACCCCAGCCACAGTTTGGCGACTCCACTATCTGAACCCCTCTCTGACAAGTTTAGTTTTATTGATATTCCCATTTGCAGCCTATTTTTTGTTTTTATTTGCTTAGCTTATTAGTCTTTTGGGTTTTCCTGTACGGTTGCAACCAGTTTGCAGTCGGGTAGAAAACCGCGAGTATGTCACTGATAACTGCGGTCTAAACCGTAGCTGTTCCTCACCTTCGTGCAGTCTGCACATCGTCTTCCTAGCCTTTTGTTGCGACCCAAAACACGGTTTTGCTTGATCTGTTTGCGGTCCCCATCGCAGTTGTTCCTCACCTTCGCGTGGTCTGCACATCGGCTTCCTAGCCTTTTGCTGCGACCCAAAACGCGGTTTTGCTTGATCTATTTGCGGTCCCCACCATAGCTGTTCATCACCTGTTCGCGGCCCCAACCATAGGTTTTCCTCACCTATGCGCGGTCTGCAAATTGGCTTCTTAGCCTTTTGCTGCGACTCAGAGCGCGGGTTAGTATTACTTATTTGCAGTCCAGACTGTGGCTCTCACTTCTCTTCCCGCGGCCTCATCCCTGCACTAGAGTAGCATCGCCTGCTACCCCGACGTATATGCGGCCTGCACCGCACACCACACTAGCCACTATTGCGGCTTCAACCGCAGTAAAATGCCAAGAACCGCGCTGCAAAACGCAGCTTCCCTAGCTACCTACGCACTACCACACTCTGCCTGCCCCGCAAAAATGTCCATGAACAGTGCGTTGCACACCGCATCGTCTGACGCATAACCTGCACTACGCCCAAATTCCTCAAAAAAGTGTTGTACACTGCAACTTTCACCGCCATAGTCGCACTGCACACCACACCGAGCAGGCCCTTAGCTGTTCTTTGATTTCCACTTTTTTCTCAATTTTAGTTGTTTTAAAAATAAATAAATAAAGTCTTTGAATCAACATTCAATTTCCAGAATTGTTTCCATTTTTCTAGCTTTTAAAGCCATCTTTTATTTGCTAGTTAACTGCCAACATTATCATTGCACACACTCTGAAAACTAACTCAAGTGAGCCTTAAAAAAATACATAATTCAACCAACTCTTAACCCCACTTGGGTAACACAGAAGAACTTGGTAGCTAGGTAGGGCAAGGGGGATAGGTATCCAAATAACACCCCTTTGCCGCTTACATCTGAGACATAGTTGTTGTCATCTAGGGTACCAAAATCCCTTATTATTTTTTGACACGGTTTAAAACCAATTTATCGGGAAGGCCTCTCCCTTAGGAGGGTTGAAGTAGCCAGACTAGTTCCAGAAGCCTAAGTGGAATACCACAATCCATTCAGTAACAGAAGGATACCTTTTGTAGTTCTCGTTGTACTACCCTTATGGGAGTACAGCGGCGATAGAACCAAACTGTAGATTCACCCAACCGAACGTGTCATGAATGGGGTATCTTAGTTTCCTTTCTCCTAGGATTGACTACCCAGTGTCCCTCTCGGTAGGGGGATATCTAGCCTTTGGTTCAACTTTCCGTATTATCTGACCAGGATTTCATCACCATGCAGAGGATATGTCGAGTTCGAATCAGCATACCTTTTAGATTAGGTGTTTGCATGCTCCCTTACCTCCCCTGAGTCTAGTGAGTACACCTTTTTTCTCTTTTTTAGGAGCCATTGTATGTTGGTATTCTGACCAGTTTTTACCACTCTATGTGATTGCAGCACAGCTGTTGCAACACGCATTTTGAGCATTGTTGTTGGCCTGAGCACCGACTTTTTTATGCTCTCCTTCTGCACACACAGTTGCACTAGGAATTTTCAAGCTTTTCACTCATCACACCTCACTCGGAATACCCTCATCGTCATCATTGAGTCCCAAAGACAGTCCTGGCGCCAATGGGGCCAACTCCCGCAGCACGGTCTACTTGGATCTCCCCATCACAGATGTAAAGCCTCACTCCCTGATCCGCCCCTTATACAACATCTGATTCAGAACCAAAACACACCACATGGTCGGCTCCATCTAGCCCCTTAGCCAACATGACGTCCAACCCCTTTTACGATGGGATGGTCGCCGGAGGACCCACCATTCATCTAGATACCACCTCAATAGTCACACCGTCTACAGGCCCTACGCCTACCATCAACACCACTACATCCATCCCAGTGGGTAGTGTCTTAATTACTAGTACAAATCCAGCCATGACTGGTGTCATGCTTGGGGGCAGCACCTCCACCATAGCTGCTATGGCCCACACCGTCGCCCCACACATTGGGGGCAGCACCTCCACCATGGTTGTTGTGGCCCACACCGTCGCACCACACACTGAGGTCAGCACCTCCATTATGGCCACTATGGCCCACACCATTGCCCCACACATTGGGGGAAGTGGCCATACCATCGCCGCCTCGAAAAACACACTCCCCCCACCACCTCCAACGCACCTTCCCGCTAGTTTTCCATTCATGTCTAGTCTAAACCTCCCTGACTTAGCTAAGTTAACTAATGATCCAATATGACATGATCTTATGTGGCCTCCTATGCCCACCAAACTCCCCTCGGACATACCCAAATTCGAGGGAAAGGGAGGAGAAGACCCTCAAAATCATATCATGTCTTTCCACCTATGGTGTTCCTCTAACTCCATCGTGGACGACTCTATTCGCCTTCGAATATTACAGAGAACCCTTACTGGAGTTGCAACCAAGTGGTATATTGACCAACCTCATGGGACCCACCCTACATTCACATCCCTTGCCTCCACTTTCCTGCAATTCTTCCAGTTACCCGTTCGTTATGATGCCGGTGCAGAGATCCTCTTGTCTTGTAGACAGAACACCACCACACACATCACGGACCACATCCATGAATGGCGCAAACGACGTACGTTATGCAATATCAAGTTGGATGACCGGATCTTTTTAGATTGGTTCCTCAAATCTCTCATACAAACCATTGTGAAGGACGTGGCATCCGAGTGACCCCATTCTGAGGAAGAAGCAATTCTCAAAGCTCAACCGTTTGACCTCATCTATGCCCAGTCCGGTTATCTATATTCCATCTTACCCGATGCCCCCCGTGTCGACTCAGTCTAGAGCGATGCACCCGGGGCATCCCATGTTGCCGATGGCATCATTGGGCATTTGGAATCATGCCCTCAACCATACACAGCTATGCCTGCTACTAGTGGCCCCGACCTCTCTCGCACCATGTCCCATTCTGGAGTGACTACTTCATACGCCTCGGTCACTAGACCCCCTCATATTCATGGACCATCATGCCCACCGCAGTGTTATGGCCATACACCCCCACCTTATAATTCTCTTATGGGACAACCTACATTTTATCAACACCCAGCTCCGCCCACCCATTCACACCCCCAAGTCTAGCAAGCTTACTACCCCCAACAAGCCCCAATTGCGCAACCACTAGTTCCTCCAGGTTATCATCCACAACTGACCCCACCAGCTCTAGCCCAACCTCAAGCACATCCCGGTTACTACCAAACGCCGACACCTTCACCACCTACTCAACCACAGAATCCTCCCAATCCCCAAGGGCAAGTTTATGCCCAACAACACCCACAACAAAATCAGCCTGCTCAACGCAACCAGCAAGGCCAACAGATAAGGGTAGAGGATGGAATAGGAGAAATAACCAACCTTAAGACCAGGGCGGTCAACAACCAAATCCCCCAAATAAAAACAACGCCGCACCACCTAACCAAAACCCCGACAGACCACCTCGTCAAGGCAAGAATCCCAACCTACGAACGAATCATCCTTGTTCCATATGTGGGGTATACGGCCACTATACGCACACTTGTCCGCATTAGATCGTGCCCATCAACTCTGGACGGACGACGCCCAATGTCTAGGACAAGCTGCTCCTCCTACACAACCCAACCCACAGCCACCCCCTATGGTGCTACAAAATCCCTTTCCCATGCAAGGAGTAGTAAATGGCCAACCACTACCCCCTCCTAAGTAAACCGTACAACCACCTCTGCAAATCACATATGCTATGCAGACAAACCAACCCACGGATTCGGGTACTCACCATCTCCTCATGATATCATCAACCGACGTCAACCTTCAAACATGTCGAAATCAATATGGACCTAATCCAAACCCCCCCCATTGATACAACTGCCCCCATAGATCATCCCTTGCGCATTCCCCCACCACATGGCGATGGGCCCCCCAAAACACCTTGTTTCCCACTGCGGTGGATCAACAACAATCCTAACCAGGGTAATTTTTAGGGGCGAAATTTCGCCAATTGGCTATTTTTTGGACTTTTTTTCAAAAAATAAATTCGCTTTTTGGTCATTTTTAGACTCTAATATCGCCTATATTTACATAAAATATGTTTTTCTATCATAATATTCGCCAAAATTTACACGTTTTAGTAGTAAATTATAGGTTTGTATTTAATATTCACCTACCTATCTATATCTATGTTTTTTCCAATCCAAAATAATCGCCTAGAATACTATACTTAAGTGTAATATTAGAATCCTTAAAAAATACCCTGATCCTAACGCTTGTGCTGCAGCAAATTATAATATCGTAGAAGATCTAGCTCAATCCCCCGCGGCTATGTGTGCATTGGAAGTCCTGAAGAACTGCCTTGCATAGAGGAAACTATTGTTATCCTCCATCGGCGCGATAGACCCTAACGACTCTCGATTGATGGCATTTGACTTAGACCAAGCCAAACAATGTTTGCCTTCAACATTAGCCTTCCAAGTCTCCGTATCAGTTCATAACTTAGCCATCCATCGATGCATCATCGATGAAGGTGCCTCCACCTTCGTTATGTTGACTTTCATTTGGAAGAAGCTTGGATCCCCCACTCTACAGCCATCAACAACTGCATTGAGAGCTTACGATGGTCGCGTAGCCCAACCTCAAGGCCTTTTGACCAACGTTCCCATCCAGTTAGCTGGAAAAACAGTCCTAATCGATATAGAGGTTATCAATGCACATCTTGATTACAACCTCTTACTTGGTCGTAGTTACATGTATGCTATGAAGGCCGTCGCTTCCTCCTTTTTTCACATCATGATGTTCCCACATGAGGGACGTGTGGTCAAGATTGACCAAATAACATACTATGATCCCAATGCCCCCGCTTTTCTCGAGAACATTCTCCCCATGATCGAACTACCCGTGCAAAATGCTCCTACATCATTAGTCTCCACAATAGGACCCGGATTATACTTGGACTCCCCCATGACTTCCATGTTCCAATCCATTCCACACCCTCTAAAGATAACTGAGATATCAGATCTTTGCACAATCTCCTCCAACCACACAACACCCAATCAACAACCGCCTTTACTACCGCAGCCACCATTGGTACCAAGATACATTGGGGTAACACCCATCCATACGATCCCGTTCTTATTTCCACCATCCGGAGTGATAAGTACACTGGTGATGGCCACTTTGAACCTCCGTGGATTAACCCTAGGACTCCCTGTGTGGTACTTACCCGCCCCTAATCTTACACCAACACCACAAGTCATTCTTCAACCAGTTCAACCTATTAACACTTCCAACTTCCCACCACCAGGCGTTGCAAACATACCCAACCATCCCTATTCCAACATAGCATCCACATCTTCCACAAACCCTCCCCCACCACCACCAAAAAAAACTGGGGGCAGAGGCCCGCAAAACTATATCGCCCCACCAGTAGGAAAACCAGCGACACCCCACCCACCCCCCCGAGCACCCCCTAAGTGCTCCTTGTGTGACGATATTGGCCACGCTACCCACAACTGTCCTCAGTAACCCAGTCTCCAAAAACACATGTAGACGTTGGACGATGACCCCAACATCCCCGTGGTAGTACTAAACCCACCAGCCCATCAGCGCAACAAGGCATTACATACTAATCATGCTTGCGCCATCTGTGGAATATATGGTCACTACACACACCACTGTCCCGACCCCCCGGATTACATAGTATCCCTCTACCAGTTGAATAATGCCGACCTAGAAACATCCCCTCCTACCATTGAAGAAATTCACCCTCCAACACCTTTCCACTCGGAAGAAGTCAATACCATATACATGATCTTTACGGTCGATAGGGATGATTCTCCTTCAACATCTACCTATCCCTCATATGACTTGATCACCCAACACTTCCGCAGCGACAAGGAGATCCTCGAAGCCCTTATGAAACCAGACTACCCATGGGATGACATGCACCATCGATCATATTTCATCCCCAGTGAATCGACCCCTATCACAGCCAACCAATTGGCAATTGAAACAAAAGACTTTCTCCTTGAGAAGGTCAATTGGTTCAAGAATCCAATTCCTGCCCCTGACATCTTCGAGGAAGGAAACATGGCAAATATTTCTCCCATCACACAAGTAGATATTGCTCGCCCGAGTGGCCAACCCGAGATCTCACCTTAGGGGCCACTTGTAAGGAATACGAAATCGGAGAAGCCAAAAAACGTTTTCAGGAGTTCTGTGATGTCATCACTTGGTCCTATATCGAGATGCCCGGCTTGGATCCTACTATCGTAGAACATCACATCGATACATGGCCTGAGGTACCACTTGTCTATTAATTTTTGAACATTAATTCAATATACTCTAGGATCTTTACTGAGAGAATAACATGTACAGTATATCAATGCATATCAATCATAGCAAGCATGTCAATCATCACAAGAAGCAAAACATAAGAGACAATAGACACACAGAGTTTCCGTGGGAAAAAACCTAAGGTGAAAAACCCCACAACTTCCTCAAAGATAGATAGAGCAATAGTACGACCAAAGTACAACTCAAGTACAGTAGATAGACTTCTCCTAGCAGCTGATCCTCCTCCTCACATGTGCTCCACTTTTCGAGTGATGTAGAGTGAGATAATGAGATGATCAAAATAGAGATCGGGATATCTCTATTTATACTTGTCTTGACTGCCCAATAAACTTATGGGGCCAACTTGTCTAGCTTAGCACAATAACCTCATGTTGCATTAATCCGGGCCGACCCCTTACAAGGTGGTCTAATAACCCATCGGAAAGTTAACACACTTGCAACACTTGTCAATACAAATGATGACACTTCCGTATAGAGGAATAATACATCTCTATAGGAGTACAATAAATATATATATGAAATACATTCCGAAATTACATATACATCAACACTCCCTCTTAACTAGGAAGGTATTTCTTGACACTGATCATCTAGCACAAGTCTTCTTCTCTGGATCATCGTCATCGATGCATCGTCCTCGGATCATCGTCATTGTCACTGCTGCTGCTATCTCAATCAATCTTTGAATCTACTCATCATAGGAAGATCTACAGAGCCAGTCCTTTTTCATACTAGATGTAAGCCCACCACATGTAGGTCTTCATCATCACTGGCCATACTGTGTAAATCTCAGGACTTATTACGTGCATCAAAAAACCTCGCAAGAGCATCTAGGTTGTTACGAGCACATAACTCTACTTTTCGGATCTCCCAGGGACATATTATATGTGACTGTCACAAAACCTTAAAAGAGTCTCTTGACTAGCAAGAACCGTAAAGAGCATGTGAGGCCTTTTTCATCCTATCCATATCTCCAGGAATTATTACATGTGACCTCCACCACAAAACCTTAAAAGAGTGTCTTGCCAAGCAAGAACCCTAAAGAGCATCTGAGGCCTTTTTCATCCTGTCCAGATCTCCAAGACTTATTACATGTGGTCATGGAAAAACCTTGAAAGAGCATCCCAGGACTGATTACGAGCACACAGCTCAACCTATCAGATCTCCCAGGGACATATTATATGCCATAGGACAAAACCTCGAAAGAGCATCTGCCAGATATCCCAGGGCGAAATAATATGCCATAGGAAAAACCTCGAAAGACCATCTGCAGATCTCCTAGGGACAAATTATATGTCCTCCCAAAGCAAAACCTCGAAAGAGCATTTTTCAGATATACCAAGTCTAGATTACATGCCATAGGCAAAACCTCGAAAGACTATCTACAAACCTCCTAGGGCACAAATTATATGCTTATTTGCACAACCTGTTCCACGACCACAAAGTATCAACTTGATACTCACCATACATCATCCTGATGTACACATGATCATCCTGATCATCATCACTACATTGTCCTGATGCATGTCATCTGGAGCAACATCCTGAAGCTCGTCATCCATGATCATCTTGATCATACAATGCATCCACCTGATGCATACACAGTATCTTCTTGATACATATCATCATACATGATCTACCTGATCATACAATGAATCCGCCTGATCATACCTGATACATATCAACATACATGATCTACCTGATCATACAATGTATCCACCTGATACATCTACAGATACATACACATGATCCAACTGATCAAATACAACATCCAACATGATGCGTACATACATATACATATAAATGATCCAACTGATCATATCCAGCATCCAACATGATGCGTACATACATATACATATAAATGATCCAGCTAATCATATCCAACATCCAACATGATGCATACATACATATAAATGATCCAATTGATCATATCCAACATCCAACATGATGCGTACATACATATACATATAAATGATCCAACCGATCATATCAAGCATCCAACATGATGCATATATACACATACAGAGCAGTAACTAGAGCATCGTCCTGATGCTCATCATCTAGCACTTATATCCACAGCCATGGAAGGATCCTCCTCTCACCATGCTCAGACTCGCTTCAGCAAATGTCTCCATCACTTCTTCCTCGAAGTGTCATTGATCTGAAGGACACCAAGCCTCTCTCTGAAGTACTCGAACTTCACTTTGGATAGTGGCTTCGTCAGCACATCTGCAATCTACTCATCTGTCACAACATACAGGAGCTTCACTGCTCCTCTCTGCACCATATCACTGATATAGTGATATTTGATCTCTATGTGTTTCGACCTATCATGGAGCACTAGGTTCTCAGATAGCTTCACACAACTCTGGTTGTCACAAAAGATACCAGTAGCCTCCAGTGGGAGATCAAATAACTCAAATAGTAGCTTTCGAAGCCATACTGCCTCACAACTAGCTGAACAAGCTGCAACATACTCTGCTTCAGTTTTACTTAGTGCTAAGCAAGACTTCTTCCTGCTAAACCAAGAGATCACACCTGATCCCATACTGAAGCAGCACCCAGAAGTTCTCTTCCTATCTGTAGCATTGCCTACCCAATCTGAATCAACATAACCCTGCAGGTTAAACTTTTGATTCACATCATACTTGAGCCCATAATCAACTGTACCCTTCAGGTACCTCAGAATATGCTTTACAGCAACTAGGTGAACACTCCTCATATCTGTCAGGAACTAGCTCAATGTGTTCACCGCAAAGCAAATATCTCGTCTCGTGTTCGTTAGTTACATCAAGGACCCAATCATCTGACGATACATCATGACATCAACTGGATCAGATGAAGCATCCCACAGAAGATTCATGTTCGATGCCATAGGTGTGTCCATGGCCTTACAGTCCATCATCCCGAACCTCTTCAGAATCTCTACTGCATACCTCCCTTGTCCAAGGAAGATTCCATCTGTACTCTTCCACACCTCCATACCTAGAAAATAGTGCATCATCCCCAAATCGTTCATCTCGAATTCGGCAGCAAGCTTCCTCTTGGTATTAACAATCAAACTATAATTACCTGTAACAAATAGGTCATCCACATACAGGAGTAGTATCACAGGATTTCCTTCCTCAACCTTGTAGTAAAGGTTGGAATCCACTTTACTCTTGGTAAAGCGCAAACTAGATAGGAAACTGTCCATCCTACCATACCAACTCCTAGGAGCTTTCTTTAAGCCATACAAGTCTTTCTTCAATCCGCACACATATGAATCCCTGTCATGTGTTTCAAAATCGAGTGGTTGCTCCACATACACTTCCTCTTCAACTACACCATTCAAGAAGGCAGTATTGACATCCATCTGGTGTATCTTCCATTTCATCACTACATCCATAGCAAGTACTATTCTGATGGAAGTGTACCTGGCTACAGGAGCAAAAGTTTCTTCATAATCTATTCCCTCTTTCTGAGAGAAGCCACAAGCTACAAACCTTGCCTTGTATTTCTCTATGCTGCCATCTACAACATGCTTGATCTTGTAGATCCATTTGGAAGTCACAACATACTTCCCTTCAGGTCTTGGGACAACATCCCAAACATCATTCTTCATTATTGATTGGTATTCTTTGACCATGGCATCCTTCCATTCTTTCTTTTCCATTGCTTCTTCATAATTGGAAGGTTCTTTGTTCATGATATCACAGAGTAAAGCAACATAGCTGGTATGAGATCTAGTTCTCTTCTTTGCTCTGTGTTCTTCTTCTGGAATGCCATATCTTTTTGCATCTTGAATGATCTCTCTAGCCCATGCAGGTTTCCTCTTGTGAGATTTATTCTCACGAGGTGGATCTAAATGTTCTTGCGGATCTTCAATTTCACAATCTGCATCTGGAATTGCTTCAGTCATAGTAGTGTCTTGAAATCTAGTTTCCTTAGGTTCTTCATAATCTTCAACACGTGTCTTCCTTGATTTGATGAATGCTGAGTTTTCATCAAATTTCACATCCCTGCTGACATCAATCTTCTTGAACCCTGGAAAGTATATTCTGTAATCCTTCGAGCTTTCACTGTAACCCACAAAGATACCCTTCTTTCCTGAAGGATCTAGCTTGGTCCTCTTTTCCTTTGGGACATGAGTGTATATTGGACAACCAAATATTCTGAGATGGCTGACTTCAGGTTTCTTACTAGAGAAGACCTCTTCTGGTGTCTTGTTGTCCAATATCTTGTGGGGTGTTTTGTTCTGCACATATACAGTTGTCCTGGCTGCTTCTGCCCATAGATGCATAGGTAGATCCTGTTCATGTAGCATTTCCCTTTCTACTTCCATTATTGTTCGAGTCTTTCTTTCTGCAACTCCATTTTGTTGTGGATTGTAAGGAGCAGTCAACTCCCTCTTAATCCCTGAATCACTGCATAACTTCTTGAAGTCACTTGAAGTGAATTCTCCACCATTGTCGGATCTGAATGTTTTGATCTTCTTATCAGTTTGGTTCTCCATCAAGGTTTTGAATTCCTTGAACTGATCAAACACCTCATCTTTGTTCTTCAAGAAGTAAACCCAAGTCTTCCTGGAGAAGTCATCAATGAAAGAGACATAGTAAACATACCCACTCAGAGAAATGGATGACATCGGACCACATACATCGGAGTGGATAATTTCCAAGATACTTTTTGCCTTGCTTTCACTGCTTGGAAATGCCTTCTTTATGTTCTTTCCTTTTGCACATCCTTTGCAAACACCTTCATGCTTGGTCTTGATTTTAGGAAGACCTTCTACAGCCTTACTTGCAATTGGTAATGCTCTATAGTGCATATGTGCAATTCTTCTATGCCAAAGTTCACTTGGCTCCATGGAATCATGCACCATGGCATGTTTAGGTTGTCCCTTCAATTTATACAATCCTCCCTCTTTCTCTCCAATCACTACTGCATCATCAATAGTTTTACCTTTTGGCCACATTAGAACTTGGCCATCTACAAATGTAACCCTCATACCTTTTGCATCCAATGTGGATATGGAGAGTAGGTTCTTCTTGAGCCCAGGTACATAAAGAACTTCTTTCATCTTCAAAGAATTTCCAGAATCTAGGTTGTAGGAAGCTTCACCACTTCCTTTGATAGGGTATTGATAATCATCCCCAAGTTTCACTTTATGGGGTGATTCATGTTCAAATAGATTTACAAAATATTCTTTAAACCCAGTCATGTGTTTGGAAGCCCCACTGTCAATAAGCCAATCATTACAACCATGAGAAATAGTACCTGTGAGAGCAGAGATTAGAACATACTCTTCTTTGCTTGATGAGTCATCATTATCACTTTCTGCTCTAGCCTTCTTCTTTGGAGGTTCATCATCCTCAGCAGCATGAGCATGATATCTCTTCTTGTTGTTTTTCTTCTTGTTGTTGTCTTTCTTCTTCTTGGGACAATCTGCAGCAAAGTGTCCCTTCTCATTGCATGTGAAGCATCTTAGATCCTTCTTATTCTTTTGTTGATTGTGAAAGGATCTCTTGTAATTAGAGTGCTCCATCTTGGGCTTGCTTCTTTTGGTGTGAGAAGTGAGAGCTTGGTCTTCACTTCCCATCTTTTCTTCTCGGGATACAAGCCTGGCCTCTTCTTGTGAACATTCCTCCCATAGTCTACTGAAAGAGATCAATTTCTTTCTTGCACAAATTCCTTGAATAAAGGATTCCCATGACCTAGGTAGGCCATTCAGAGTAGTCATCACAATTTCTCCATTCTCCACAACTTCATCTACAACTTCAAGTTGTTCTTTGATTTGAGAGACTTTGGAGAAATAAGATTGAATGGTCTCTCCATTCAACAGCTTGACCCCTTTCAATTGATTCTGCAGAGTCATCTTCCGATTTATGTTCATCCCTTCAAATAGCTTGGTCAAAGAGTCAAACATCTCCTTGGGTGTCTTCAGAGATGACACATGTGGTATGAGATGGTCTTTGATAAAATCAACAATGATTCTCTTTTCCTTGACCAAGTTCTTATGCAATGCTTTAGCTTCTTCATCCTCCGGGACGGGGACTTCAAAATTGATATATGTATCCAATTCATTTTCTTCCACGATTAACCCAATCCTATACTTCCAGGATCGGAAGTTATCAGCCTCTTCAAGCTTATCCTAAAGCTTGGTGTGGTGAGACATCTTTAGAGAGTACTTCAAATGGAAATAGAAAAGATTTAGGTCTTACCACTTGATTTGCTGAAAACTGGATTTGGTCCCAGATTAGGGTTTGTCAGAGAAACCCTAAAAATTCAAAATGTGAATTTCAAATTTTTGAAAGGATAGAAAGATGCGCCTTGATGAGCTGATCAGCCTGGTATACTTAGAATTTGAGTTATGCAAAGTTTTACCCTTCATAAATGCCTTTTAGTCTTTCCGGATTCACTAAGGAGGACCCTGAATTAGGGTTTGAGTTTCTTGGAGTTTTACCTAGCCAAAAATCTCGACCCAAATCTCTAAACTTTGATTTTTCAAAGGAGCTTCTAGCTGTGTCTTCATATTTTCGAAATTCCTATTTTGGAGGAAACCCTAATTTTTAGGGCCAAAACTGAAAGTGCTCAGAATTGAATTCTGATTGGACAGATAGATTAACCTTGTTGAGGAGAGTCAATCTATCATATTACTTTTCCAAAATCTGTGGAGAGAAACCCAATAAACAAGAAACCCCAGTTTTCGTCACTGCACAATGTCTTCTTCTCAGGTTAGCTCTGATACCATGTTAATTTTTGAGCATTAATTCAATATACTCTAGGATCTTTACTGAGAGAATAACATGTATAGTATATCAATGCATATCAATCATAGCAAGCATGTCAATCATCACAAGAAGCAAAACATAAGAGACAATAAACACATAGAGTTTTCGTGGGGAAAACCCTAAGGTGAAAAAACCCACAACTTCCTTAGAGATAGATAGAGAAATAGTACAACCCAAGTACAACCCAAGTACAAGAGATAGACTTCTCCTAGCAGCTGATCCTCCTCTTCACATGTGCGCCACTTTTCGAGTGATGTAGAGTGAGATAATGAGATGATCAAAATAGAGATTGGGAGATCTCTATTTATACTTGTCCTGACTGCCCAATAAACTTATGGGGCCGACTTGTCTAGCTTAGCACAATAACCTCATGTTACATTAATCCGAGCTTACCCCTTATAAGGTGGTCGAATAACCCATCGGCAAGTTAACACACTTGCAACACTTGTCAATACAAAAGACGACACTTCTGTATAGAGGAATAATACATCTCTATAGGATACCAATAAATATATATATGAAATACATTCTGAAGTTACATATACATCAACACTATCAGCCAGAAGAAGAGACCAATTCACCCCTCTAAACTCCCTGCAGTCAAAATTGAAATTGAGAAGCTCCGAAAAGCCGGATTCATCTATCCCATCACTTACACCACCTGGGTGTCCAACCCTGTGCCTGTCAACAAAAAATAGGGCACTCTTTGTGTTTCCACAGATTTTCAAGATCTCAATCAAGCATGTCCCAAAGACAACTTTCCCACAACTTTCATCGACCAGCTCATTGATGCTTGTGCCGGACACGAAGTCCTTTCCTTTATGGACGGGTTTTTCGGGTACAACCAAATACATATTTGGGAAGAATACCACTATAAAACTGCGTTCACCACCCCATGGGGCACATTCACCTACCGGGTCATGCCATTTGGTCTAAAGAATGCAGGTGCCACGTTCCAACGATCCATGACATACTGCTTTCACGACCTAACCCATATTATCCTAGTTTAACTAGATGACCTTACCACTCGCTTCAAAGAATGATCTAACCACCTAAATGACCTCCATCAAGTTTTTCTGCGGTGCCGTAAATACAGAATCCGCTTGAACCCTCTCAAGTGTGTCTTTTTCGTCCCTGTCGGACGGTTGTTAGGATTTATCGTGTCCCAAAAAGGGATAACGGTTGACCTCTTAAAAGTCCAAGCCATCTTGGAGCTACCCCCTCCCCACACTGTACGTCAGTTACAAAGTCTACAAGGAAGAGCCAATTTTCTCCACCGCTTTGTTCCCGAATATGCCACAATGGTCCACGGCTTCCTCCACTTACTACACACCCGCAACCCCTTTTTCTGGGATGAGCAAGCTCAAGCAGCCTTTAAAGCCCTCAAAATAGCCCTAACTAATGCCCCTTTGATCTCCCCACCAGATTTCTCCAAGGATTTTACCCTATACGTTTCGGCATCTGAATACGTCATCTCGGGGGTGCTTGTCCAAGAAGATAGTGCACGGAAAGAACACGTAATCTACTATGTGAGTCAAACCTTGTCTGGCCCACCGTTGTGGTACCCACCCGAAGGGAAGTTGGCCCTAACTGTCGTCTTCTCCGTACAAAAGATCCGTCACTACATATTGCTAAGCACAACTACTGTAGTGGCCGACTCTAATCCTATTGTTTACCTACTAAGTCATCGTCTACTTCAAGACCATGTGGCCAAGTGGGTCGTTATTCTCCAAGAATATGACCTCACGTTTATAACACCAAAGAGCATCAAGGCCCTTTCTTTGGCACAACTTATGACAGATTTTCCATCGTCATCCAGTTTAGCCTCCATTCAGACCAACCTCCCGGATGATCATTTATTTATCATTTCTTCAGATGACCCTTGGTACGGCGATATCTTGGTGTACCTTCGCACTCAGAAATTTTGACCGGACCTCGACCGTGGTGAGCATCGACGCATACGTCATCACGCTTCATGTTACCTTCTCCTAGGAGATGTGTTATACTGTCGCAGTATTGACACCATTTTACGTCACTGCCTCAACCACGATGAGGCCGAACATGTCATTAGTGATTGCCACAACAGAGCTTGTGGCGGACATTTTTCAGGGATGGCCACTGCCCAGAAAGTCATCCGTGTCGGATATTTTTGGCTCTCCCTTTTTACCGACTGTATCACCACAGTAAAACATTGCCGGAACTGCTATCTCTTTGCACCCAAGGCAAGGACCCCTTGGTTTATGTGCCACATCGGCCACCGCCAAATCTTTACAAGTTCATGAATCACAGCCTATCTATGAGCCATCCACTCCATCCATACTGCCATTATGATGTTGTTTTGTTGTCATTCATCAACCCGCAAGGAGGCCCCATCATTGTTCCCCCCCTCCTATCACTCTGTTGGATAACCATATTTATCCCTTGATCGAACACTTCCTCCTTGCTTCACCATCACTTTTTGTTCGGTATAAGTTTATCCCTTTTTCGGGCCGAGCAATTCCTTTACGAAAAAGGCACTTACGGAATTTCTGTTAAGCTCTTTTCTGACTCCTAAAACAATGAAAAGATTGCCAAGCAATCTTGCTTCCTTTCCTGCTCGCTAAAAGTATCTGAAAGGGCATCTACCTGGTATAAGTTTACCCCTTTTCCGGACCTTGTAGACTAATTAAGAAAAATGAATACTCTAGTCACACTGGCTACAAGAGTTCTTCACTGCATCCTTTTATGCCTTTTCGGGCTTTGAAGACTAACACATGAAAAAGCACCCCCCCTGGAGTCCTCTTACTGCTTTCAGAATCTCTAAAAGTGAAAGAAACCATGAGCAATCACTTTCTTGGGCTTGTACGAATCCATAAGACAAGACATATCCACCATTTCAGAGTTTTCTTATCGCTTTCAGACTCCTTAAAATTGAAAGCACTTACGAGCATTAACTGTCCTGGGCTCGCACAAATCCACACGATAGTAACATTTTTTTGAGCATACTTTCACCCCTTCTTCGAGCCCCTTAAACCATGAAGAAGGCCCCAACGATGCCTCTCAGCACCACATCAAAGCATATATATAATTGCACTGTTACGACAGATCCCCTAGCTTGGTCGCCTTTGTTCATAACATTTTGCAAAATATCACCTTCAGAATCTCCAGATATGATCCTTCAGTAGATCCCCCTGAGTCTTTCCCGCTGTAATACTTATCCCTTAAGCTATGATTCCCATACCCAAAAGTTAATTTCATAAGCTTCCAGGTCATCCATGTCATCATGATCTGAACAAAGGAAGTTTGAGTCCTCCCACTCCATTGACCCCAGTTATTCCCCTTCCCCATAGTACGCCAGTCCCGCCATTTGTACTATCACATCTTAGTTGTACACCTCGCGATCCTATCAAGGAAACATCATCTCCTTGGTAGTTGCAAGGTCTCCCTTTGTCGATGCCAACCAATCTATTCGAGAGGATATACACAGAGGTACCTGTGCCTTGGACTCATCGCCATCAACAGAGAGTGCCTACGGATCATTTGGAAAGGAGTCCTTAGTGTCTCTCTAGATGATTGTTTCTCGCATGCTCGACGCCAACACCTTGATCGCATTGTTGAGATTCGTACAAGGTATCGGTCATTTTAGTTATTAGTAGAAGACCCTGGATGTTACCTGACTCCAGCACATTTGTGAGTCTATTAGAGGAAACAACCAGTCATATGTTCCTATAGATATACGGGTTGCGCATGGAGACAGTTTCATGAAAGTACCCCAGTAACATGCTTCCTTGACTCATAGTTATTGGACACCTCCAACTCCAACATTTTTATCAGTCCTTCCGGTACCACAATGAGAGTGACGAATGTTTTCCAATGTATCAGTTTTTCACATCAACCATGGTTACCCCACAGATACGTCCTAGATTTGCGTTCCCTCTGGACCAATATGATGTACACAAAATTTTTCTCATGTATTGTTCTGGTCCCCTTTCATGGACCCCATTATTATATTTTGACAACGAGCATGGGTATGCTCGCCTCATCCAGATGTTAAGATACTCATCAGTAAGACATATATTTTTAGTTCTTGGCAGTCAGTACAAACCCAGTGTTCCGGTCTCCAACAAGTTTGTGCTCTTCTATATACTAATGCTCATCACCCAGGAAAACCACAGTACTTATGATGTCCATCGGCCATACGATGAGATCCTACCCTCACACATCAGGGGGCAATCTATTAACACCAAAAAATTGCTCACTAACTCATCCCTTTGGACATACACCTCTGTTGACCAAATTTCCTACCAACCTCACCTCCAAAACCCCATAAAACCCAAATGGATATTAAAAACACCCAAATATTCCATCAAAAACATACTAAAACCCCAAAAGAGGGTTAAAATCAAACAAATAGGGAATAAAACCCAAAAGAAAAAAGAAAAAAAAGGCAAAAACCCTAAAAAAGCTATAAAACCCTAATCCAAGTTTATAAAAAGGGGTGGAGGCCCCTCATTTAAAAATCCCCAATCACTTTATCCTCATGCTGCTGAATTTTTTAAAAAGCCTAAGTCCATCCCTCTGTGTGCCTTTTGGCCTCCCTTGAGACAAAAGTTTTAGCCACCATTTAAGCATTGGAGAGAAGAGTACCAAACTAAGGAGCTCCAAAGCACACCGCCAGAACTCCACTAGCCTCACCTTTGAGGTAAATGTATTTTTTGCAAGCCCTTTGCTTGCCCACAATAAAAAAAATGATACTTTATTTTACAATGTTTACAAGTTTATCGTTCATTGTTCCAAGTTATATTCTATTTCATGCACATGTTTAAGCTTAGATTTAATGTTTAAATGTCATTTGCTTCCATCATTTATATTTAGTTTATTGTTAATCACTTCAACACTGCTGCTAAGGATTCCATAATCCTTAACAGGTGCTCACTTGCACAGGCAGGGGTGAAACCCCCAGCCACAATTATAACCACACACACACACACACACACACATATATATACCCATATTCATCTCATTTACATAAAACACCTAAATATAATGCAATGAGTAATTAACTATATAGTGATATGGTATTATTATTTTAATACATTGTAAGTGTATTGTTTTTAGAATTATTAATAATATTTTATAAACATACTCAATCTATATAATCATCTCCATAAGCATATAAAATATTATTACAACTAATAATATTTCTCCAAGTGATAATATTCAAATGCAAGCGTTTCTCTTTGCATTTCAAGGTCTTATGGTATATAATTATCAATTATTATTATAACTAATAATAATTATCAAAATAGTTTAGCTTATGTTAAATAATTAGGTAGTGAGTTTCTATCAAGAAAACCCTTGATGTCCTCTGTTGGGACTAGGATTCCAAGGTCATCCAAATGATTTCTTTAGTTTTACTTATCAACTTTTAGCATACATTAACTTAGTGTTAAGTTTTAGGTCTTAGGATACTTTTACTACCACACGACGGTAAAGGATAACTTCGGCACCCCCCACTCAAGGACTAACCGACAACCAAATAACTCAATTAACCTTTGGTGAATGTTAGTGTTCACTAAGTGCTTGCGACACCATGACAACATCTGTCACCAAACCATGGCCTCCAAGCCATTTCACCTCTTCCCCCTTAGAGGATTCGTGTTCTCAATGCTAGGTTGCATTGCAACCTCCGTTTCCTAAACTTGCCTTCCAACTTACCAATTAGAATTGTTAAACCACATTACTTAGAGTGTTTACTGGTGGGGCCCTGGCCTTGAGCTCCTCACCAGAAACAAGTACAATTTACAATTATAATTACAAAATAATAGGGGCGTAAAGAGGGACATTACATCCTCCTCCCCTTAAGAATGACACCGCCCTCAGTGTTCACGCCTTTTAACCACTTGTCTCCCTTCTCTTGGGTTCCTTTGTACATCATTCATTTGTCATCTTTTGCTTGCTTTGTTACAAACTTTGGACTTTCATGATTTCCGCAAGTTGCTCTTGCTCATAACCTGTACTTTCCACAAACAACACAAGTTGTTTTATTATAAATTCATACATAAAAATGTTTTTTCCAATTTCAATTTGAACATAAGGAATCATTTTTCTTTGCAACATCATGTAGCAGCCTTTACAGAGAAACCCCTTTTTAGAGTTCGATCTTCTTACTAAGATCTTCTTTGTAATTTCTTGCCCTTGCACATAGGTTAGTCATACATTGTATAGATATAAATCATGATCTAAGATAATAACTTCCAAAATATTTTCACGACACTTATTTCTATGTACTTTTAGTCTTTCTCTACTTGCTTTTTCTTGAAAACAATATTGTTAATGCTCATAACATACATAAGACATGCATATTTTAACACAAATATGCAAAATTTAAGTATACAAGTTCATAACATAAGTATATGCGTATACCTCAGGCATACATATGCATAGTCGCAAGCACTGCCCGATGCACCATCTCAACACATCATAAGGTAGTTCATGTGCTTAAGGAAAACTCTTTTTCCCCTCAAGCCCTCTCACTTGAGTCCAGGAAGTTTCTTTTCTTTTACCCTCAAGCCTTCTCGCTTGAGTCCAGGAAGTTTCTTTTCTTTTCCCCTCAAGCCTTCTCGCTTGAGTCCAGGAAGTTTCTTTTATTTTCCCCTCAAGCCTTCTCACTTGAGTCCAAGAAGTTTCTTTTATTTTTCCCTCAAGCCTTCTTGCTTGAGTCCAGGAACTCTTTTATCTTTTCCCCTCAAGCCTTCTCGCTTGAGTCTAGGAACTCTTTTCTTTACCCCTCAAGCCTTATTCTTGAGTACAAGAACTATTTTCTTTTCCCCTCAAGCCTTCTCGCTTGAGTCTAGGAAAATCCAAGCCTTCTTGGCATGCCCTAAGCAAAAGATTGGTACTCCACACCTTCTTGGTGTCATGCCCCTCAGGGCGTGCATCACACACAGAATGTTCTCTACACCTTCTTAGTGTCATGCCCCTCAGGACGTGCCTCACGCACAGGATGGTACCCATCACCTTCTCCACCTCATGCCCCCTAGGGGCGTGTATCACGCACAGGAAGGTACCCATCACCGCGGCTTCTAGACCTCCGACATACCTCCACTTACTTCTTGCACACAGAGGGTCATCTCCTCTGAAGGGCCACCTCTTAAGAGAGGTTCATCTCCCTTTTTAAATCCGTCCCAAAAGAGGCCTCCTCTTAGTGTGCCGACAACCTAACACTCACCCAGTCCTCTCAGTTACGTGAGTTAGAGACCTCTGAGTTAGAGAGTGTTTTTCAAGGTTTATGCCACTAAAAATAGGGTACCTCCTCTAAGAGCTCTTCAGGATAAATAATCTTGTGTTCTATCCTCAACTATTGGTGTTTCGTTTTGGCCCAAACCTGTGCTCCAGGTTTGGCCTTCTTTCTCCTTTGCTTAGCTTTAATTTAATTTAAGTTAGATTTATTTTTGTTAGCTTTATTTTAATTTGTAGGGTGCCTCTGCTTATCTAATTAGGGTGAGGGTTTTTATTATGTGTAGATTTTATCTTTTAATTTCTCTTGATGCTCTCAATATTTTCACTTCTCTTGTCACATTATCTCATGTGCCTGCAACAATGTCCCATAACATTGTAATGGTGAACTCTTGGTTCATACTGTGGCTCTAATGCCACTATCATGACCAAATTCCTTTACCAACACAAGCTTTACGGTGAACCTACTGCACATGAAAAATTATTAAATTTGAAAACCATATAGAGGTATTTCCTTATAGTGCTTTTTGCGAAATCATCTTGGTTTTAGCGATCCTCTCGCCATTGATTAGCTTGGTTCTGGAACGCCAAGCCCTTACTTCGTGCGATCAATTCCTCGCACACATAAACCAAATTAGTATATTAGCTATATCCTCATGGATTTCAAGTGTCACTCATAAAAAACAAAATAATATTTTCGTATCACATAACACTTTACATTATCATAGTTCCTTGCAATGTTATCGTGGATTTAAATATTTTTCTTATTTCAAAAGCTGCAATAATCTCAAAGCTTTGTGAGTCACCACAACATGCTACAAAATTTGAGAAGCAAAAGGTTCGCATATTTACTTTATCTTACTCATGCTGTGAGTCTATCCCTTCATGAGTCCCTGATTTTTATTCAAACTCTTACAGTATGATTACCATACTTTACGCATAATATGCATCATGCCCTTTGTCTATCAATGAGTCCAGCAGATCTTGCGGCCATAAGCTGCAATGTTAGCACATAGCATTGATTGTTCTCTTCTCATTTATGAGGTGTAATAGCTTATTCCCTATGATAAGTTTACAACCTTTTAAATAATTCAAATGACAATTCTATCACTATTCAAGTGTTTTTAACTTGCGTCTTCAGATTTACAAGACTATTGTAAAACAATTTCTACATATCTCTATATATTTATGAAAGAGATTCTAGAGATCATTTTCATTCCTTTCTGAATGTACCAAGGGTTTAATCGTAATCCAAATTCTATTTCGTGGACGTCCACATAGTACATAATAACAACACAAAACCAAAGCATTACCCTATGCTTACAGTTTTTGTCCACAATTTGTTGGTCAAGGTGATAACATATTTTGCCTTAGAATTCCATATTTTCATTTAAGAAAGATGGATTAGAACATTAATCCTTGAGCTCCACATAAACAACCAATGAACATTAGAACATTAATCCTTGACAAATGTTTCCCTACATATGATAATTATGTAAAAGGGATTCATAGGCTACTTGTCTAAATACTTCACAACCAAACGATTTATCACAACCTTAACGTGATTGTATCTCTTTCCTTTACCCAAGAGACCTTTCAATCTTACTAGGAGGATGCTACTAATTGAGTACTATATCAGAGTAAAGATTACCAGTATAAGAAAGAATGGAACATGGTAGTGTTACCTCGCTTTATATTACATATCTCATGCTGAGCCCACATAGGCCCTAGTGCTGAAACTTCAGCTCTGATACCACTTTGTAACATACCCATTATCCGCTTTGAACATTTGTAAGAATTTAAGATGTAAAATTTTTCCTCAACATCAACAATTAAGGTATTAGCCATGCTATTTGTAAGAATATACATGTACATTAATCAAGAGTTGTATTACATGTAAACACTTGTGCAATCAACACCCTTTCCCTTTATTCATAAAGCTTACACAATAGACAAACTTTTAAACCAACCAATGGCTCATTTCCTATTGACAATTTGTATGTTTGTACACATTAAGGCAAAGGTGAAAAATCCTGAATTAAGCTTCATGATCATTACATTATCCAACATCAAAATAACATCTAAGTATAAACTTGTATTTTAGACATGTAACATTCTTTAATGAAACAACTTACCATTTTATATCACATTACTTAAGTAGATTGAAACACATCAATTACACATAAGAAGGAGACCTGTATACATGGTTCACCCAACTCTTTGGGCTACGCCCACCAAGAAAATGTCACATCTTTATTCATCAAAATAGAAGAGTACAATCTACGACACTGTGTGTGCAATATCTCTACTTTCTCAAGCCTCTCACCCAGAGCACTTTCTGAAACATTCAGCCATCTATCTCAGAGGCATTACAAGGATTATCTCCCCTACTGATCACCACTTGATCATTATAATATGTGTAAAAAGGGATACCCTTCCCTCTTCAAGGGTGCTATGACATAAAGGTACTACATACCGTACCTATGCAAAAGGCTTGTCCTAGCATAACAAATAAATATTATGTGAAACCAAGGTATATAGGGAATCCATTCCCAATCTTTGCACAATACCATAATAACATACATGATAGTTTATCATTCTATCTAAGACTATATAATGGAGTCCATCTCTGCGAACATCTTCGCTATACGTCATTCACATTGAATATATAATACATATATATAAATATATACAGAGATTAGTTTCCCATTTCTCTGCGCTGCAACAAGGGAACATATATAAAATATTTGCAAGGAAAGTATACCAACCAATAGGAGCATTTAAATATACAATATATAAACGAAAAACATGTAGAGCTTCATTCCCAAGCTTGCGGAGCAACATCAAAGGAGAACACGCCCTGGCAATCTCCCAGGCATGCTCAAACCACAGGAGCAATATATATAGAGAGAAACATCTATATGTAATATGTGAAAGGGTTATTTATACAAAGATCCCTTTTTCCTCGATCAATAAGACCAGTTACATAAATTCAAGGGGCCAAACTGCAAGCCTCATCACTCAATCAATAAAACTATTTGCATAAAAAATCCAACAACCAAAGAGGCAAACTCCCCATCCTTTCAAACCATAAAAGGAAAAATGACTTGCAGAATAGTTAAGAAGCAGAAGGGCCAAATGCCCTTGTTTAATGAAATGATTTGCATAACATAGATCAGTCAAGATAGGAAAATTAGCAAGCACGAATACAACAGCCCTCATTCCCTTCACGGAACATAAAGAATTTATTAGATGCATTTACAGTGCAAACTAAAATAAAGTAATATGGGCTCTGAGTCCACCCCTCTCCATGAAGATACCTATCCAAACATGTATGCAGAACTAAAATAATTTACATGGAAGTCGTCCCCCTTCGAGAAGGGTGTCACTCCTTCACCATAGAAAAAAAACATTTATATATACCAAGAGATTTGAGATCGATCTTCATGGTGAGGCCATCTCATCTATTCATAAGAGAGTGCAATAATTCTATAAAACACAAAATACATAGCTCGCTTCCATGCAGTAACTCTCTCAAGCATTAAATTATTGAACTCCATGCATAGATAGCCATGGAAAAGATATTATCACAAAGGTTTAACTCATCCTTATAAATAAAACTTGGAATCGATTGCTCCCGTCACACAAAGAAGAAGAAACAATCTACAAAATTAATCCACGTAGAGGCATAAATGATATGGAACAAAACATACAATTTAACCTTACACTTAAAAAAAAACCATTACCAGGAACCAATCAACAAAACTCCCTTCCTCTATTCAATACTCTGAAAAATCAACTAGAATAACTTCCCTTTCAAGCAAGCTTTCCCCATAATGAATAATGAAATATGTTTACCGCATACATATATAAACATAATATATAAACTGTAATACACGGTGGTTCAATCCCCCAATTCACATCAATTAAATCAAGGTATCAAGGGAATATGTGTATACTGGGATCCATCCCTGCGCAGTAGTTAAAGGAGAATCAACATGCAATTAAACCAGTAAAATAAAATAGAGTATTCATGCTGTATGCAGTCATCCTAAGGAAGTCTAACATGCAATACACATCATAGATACACATGCATAAGGAGAGAGGATTGGGATCGGCTCTCTCAGCCATCTCAACCCCCACGATAGAAAATTCCCCACCACCAAAACGCAACATCCCCATTCACATTAAAAAGGAAGGTATTTAATGAGCTCTTAACAAAGAATAATACAGGAAAAAAAAATCTCGCCGTTACAAAAATAGCTCTCCAATGGTTATCCTCCAACATGGATATAATTAACCT
The DNA here is from genome assembly GCA_027924585.1 of Larix kaempferi. Lineage (NCBI taxonomy): Eukaryota > Viridiplantae > Streptophyta > Pinopsida > Pinales > Pinaceae > Larix > Larix kaempferi. The sequence goes on along the minus strand of BSBM01000451.1, from coordinate 8,662,251 downwards.
CCGCGTAGCCTCAACCCAACAATTAAATGAAGGTAATACTCGCATGCAACCATCTCCCTTAATATCTCCTTTCCCATATCTATTTATACAATATATACCTGGATATACTCCCCAAAACGCATTAATAATGGGAATAATCCAAATGCATCAATAATGGGAGTAATGATACCTCCCAAGCATGCTCTCCACGCACATCAACATCCGGCAGTAAATTTCTCTTTTAACTAGTAATTTTAAAAGAAATAAATCATCTCCACTCGGGCACACCTTTAATAAAAGATAACATTCTCCATTAAGAAGTGGAAACACACACCCAAAATAAAAGATATATGAAATAAACTGTTTCTTAAAACTCTCCAAGGAGTAACGTTCGCACCCAATAAGAGAGTAAAACTACTTTTACTAAAACTAAGGTAAAAATAAAAAGAAACTTCCTTTTCATTATTAAAGGAATTATTTTCTTTTCATTTGATTTTAACTTTCTCGAGGCATTTTCTCGAGTCATTTAACTTGGTAAAATAGCCAAACCTAAAAATAAAAGTGCTCATCTACCAAACTATATTTATGTATACTAAATAATATTACATAATACTTCATAGATATAATCACAAAAGTATTTCATAATTATATATATAAAGTATAAAAAGTATTAATATACTCATATTTTACTAAAATAGTCTTTTTAAACATTATAATTCATTATAATGTATTATAACCACACCTATATATATACCCATATTCATCTCATTTACATAAAACACCTAAAAATAATGCAATGAGTAATAAACTATATAGATACTACTATATAGTGATATGGTATTATTATTTTAATACATTGTAAATGTATTGTTTTTAGAATTATTAATAATATTCTATAAACATACTCAATCTATATAATCATCTCTATAAGCATATAAAATATTATTACAACTAATAATATTTATTCAAGTGATAATATTCAAATGCAAGCGTTTTTCTTTGCATTTCAAGGTTTTATGGTATATAATTATCAATTATTATTATAATTAATAATAATTATCAAAATAGTTTAGCTTATGTTAAATAATTAGGTAGTGGGTTTCTATCAAGAAAACCCTTGACGTCCTAGGATACCAAGGTCATCCAAATGATTTCTTTAGTTTTACTTAACAACTTTTAGCATAGATTAACTTAGTGTTAAGTTTTAGGACTTAGGATACTTTTACTACCTCACGACGGTTAAGGGTAACTTCGGCGCCCCCCCCTCAAGGACTAACCGACAACCAAATAACTCAAGTAACCTTTGGTGAACATTAGTGTTCACTAAGTGCTTGCGGCACCATGACAACATCTGTCACCAAACCATGGCCTCCAAGCCATTTCACCTATTCCCCCTGAGAGGATTCGTGCCCTCAATGCTAGGTTGCATTGCAACCTCAGTTTCCTAAACTTGCCTTCCAACTTACCAATTAGAATTATTAAACCACATTACTTAGAGTGTTTACTTGTGGGGCCTTGGCCTTGAGCTCCTCACCAGAAACAAGTACAATTTACAATTATAATTACCTAATAATAGGGGCATAAAGAGGGACATTACAGTCTCGATTGTCCATGATCTTTTTCTGGAGATCATGGACAAAAATAATACAAATTGCTCAAAACCACCTAATGTCCCCAACATCCTCTATCATAGGCCAATGAAACCCTTAGGAGGTGACGTGTGTTTGTTTGAGATAACCCTCTTGTCCTTAGATGACTAGATTATTCATTTAGGGGCTAGGGTTTACGTTTCCTCCCCAACAATCTCTAAGCCCCCAATACCCATAAATTGTGCCAAAGATACCCTTGAGATGTCATGTGTTGTGTTTTAAGGTATTTTTTATGGCTTTGGATCCCCAATGTTTTCTTTAGGGCCTAAGACATGGAATTCTTCTATAAATCATTTCCAAGGCCTTCAGACACATACATACTTCTCAAAACCATGTAATGACACTTAAATCCCTAATCATAGACAAATGATATCGTAGGAGGCCATGTGCAATTGTTCAGCCAAACGTTTCTTATCATTGGATGGATAGAAGGTTCATTTAGGGTCTAAGATTTGGGTTTTCTCCCGTGACCATGCCCAAGGCCCCAAAACCCATAGATATCAAGCTTAAAAATGCTAATGAAAACTACCATCATTTAACAAAATACCATCATTTAGGTACTCAACAACTATACTCACAAGAAACGTATGTAGATATTTTGTTTGAAAAAATACATACGAGTATTAGAAAACCTCAAATTTAACATATACAAAAAAAAAAAATCCATAAACTTTGGTTGAAAATGGTCCACTCATAAATTCCATGTCATCATGTATTAGCCATATTAAGAGAATATTAAGATTGAAATTGTTTTGGATATTGAAAATGAAATTAAATGCTAACCAATTTTAGATAATAAATAACCCAAATATAATAATAATAATAATTAATATTATAGTTACTATATAATTATATTATATTATAATTAATATATTATAACAAATAATATCATAACTAATATAGCCATACATCCATCCTTTAGGTAACAAGTGATCCATCTATTATATAATACCAATATTATAAGTAAAATATAATATAATAATATTATATTACAATTAATATATTATAAGTAATATATAATATAATAATATTATATTACAATTAATAGATTAAGTTAAAGTTTTTATCTAATCAAGTCAAAGTTGTTGGTTTTTGGATCCTTGATTTTGGTAGTCCATCGTATTGTGCTTATGATATTGCATCTAATGAAAGGCTATAAAACGGCATGAGGTTTATAAAAAGGCACCAGGATTAATAAGGCTTGAAGGTGACTGCTGAAAGCTTCTTGAACTTGAAAATGAGTGGTGAACTAGGCTGAATTTGGATGAGAAAGCAAATATATATATCCCTGGTTTTTCTTACCAATCTTATTCTAAGTGGTCATGGATCCTCTATATGATAGGAGGACCAGATGACAACGAGATACTTCTTACCAATCTTATTCTAAGTGGTCATGGATCCTCTATATGATAGGAGGACTAGATGACAACGAGATACTTCTCATCCATTAATTCCATTCATAGCTGGCAGTTGTGAGAGTTGTGCGACAAAGGGAAGTATAGGAAACTGCCAAATATTTATCGTGATTACTATGGAAAAGAGTTCCACGGTGTGAACCACAGTGAGATTACACACTTGGTTGTAGCTATTCCGTTCACAATCCATGGAGAAATCTCGCCACTTACTGACGCTGATTCTCGACCATTTGTAATGATGAAGAAAATTCAGTATATTTGTTATAATGACAATGATGATTCATTGATCATTGTTTTCATACCGCATTGACATTACAGCAATGAAAGCTCGAGGAACAGTGGAAAGGAATATTTTTCTAGGAGACGTATTCCAAATTGCACAGGCATTATTTACAATGTCAATGAGAGAGTATTCAAAGTTATTGAATTGAAAAAGTACAGTCAATTGTATCAAATACCAAATGTAGGTGACAATTATTCTCGTTGCTTTTTAGGATGTGGAAGTCCAGGAAATATGGAGATGTTGATGTGGATTCACAATCAAAACTGGGCAACCAAATAAATTTTATTGAGAATTTATTCTAAACAGACTGGACAGTGCATATTTCCATACCTGTTTATCCTCATTATCATATTCAGTGCGTGGAACTCTGTGGCACTGATAGTGTACTTTTACAACAACATCAATTAGGGATGCAAGTCCTGGATATATCTTCTGGCGTGTCTAAAATAATAAAAACCACCCTTACTATTTGAACAAAAGAAACGCCTTCATTTTCTGCATTCTAAACAAAAGAGTTCATGTTTGTAATTTACAAGGCGATATTTTGGTCACATTTCAAGACCACCCAATGATTCGTACATTACAATCCGCGAGGCTATTGTTATTTCTCTTTGCAGTGACACAAAAAGTGATAATACTTGGGAAATCAATATCAGTAGCATACATAATGCAAATGCTTGGGAAAGATCACTTCAAATGGTTCTAGAAATCATGAAAATTTCAGCTACAAAGCATTTGCATACGACGAAGGAAATCATGAAATTTTCACAGGAAATGAGTTTGGATTTCTCTGTGCATGGTCCAACAAAATGTACAGTGACGTACAACATGATTTTGAGTATAATTGGAGTATATACGTTGATTATAGCTCGGGCACGGATGTGTTGGAGGATGTTGAGAATGACAGCCCACTTCAACTTGGATAATGAGAATGACAGCACATTCGAACAAGAAGCCGAGGAGGCCTGTCGATATGCTTTATTGCATCCTGTGCATAGTTTTTTTGGGGTTTCCTCTTGCACTGGATAGGGAGCGTGGCTCGGTCTCCTTACTTTTGAGACGTAGCTCTACTGTTTTATGGAGTTGGGTGTTTTGTTAGTCAAGTTTTTTTTAATCTCTTTCGTTTTGTGAGACCCTGGACTAGATTGGATTATGTTGTCTTTTATGAATTATTTGACATCATTCCCTCTTATTAATTTCAATACAACTTAAAATTTCAATGTATGCTTATTATTTTTTAATCAATATATGTTTATTAATTTTTTAATGTTTGCTTAATTTAATTCTAGCACAATCTTCAATCTTGAATGTTCTTATTCTCAAATATTCTATAGTTTATTTGAAATTTTCTCATAATACTCAAATATGTGAAAATTTTGGACTACCATCTTTGCATATTTATAATGCTCAATAAAGCTAATGTCAGAATTGGACTGTAAAGTGAATATTATATTTGAGGTTTCTTGATATGGTTGAGATTTTGATATGACTAACAGTTTTGATAAGCAATATATATAGTTGCAACTAGACATGGGACATATACACAATTAACTTATGTTTTTTATATCCAAAGCATGATACTTTAATCTCTGATTTCTTGTTAAGAGCTTATAGAAACAACCAGGATAGTGGAGCTAGGGTTTAGTCATAGTTGTAAAAAATAGTTAGATTATTTAATGTTGATGGCTGCCTGGTCTTTTGTAAAAAAGAAAACATTACTAAAAATTAATTAATGTTTTTTTCATAAGTTTATATATGTATATTTAATGTATTTATGAAAAAATATTATTAATCAGTTGAGAATATGCTGAATTTTAAGTAAAAGTTATAGATCTGAAACCACTGGATGATTGGATCCCATAGCATGGATCATCTCAACACTTATTGGATTGTTAAAAAGAGAATTAATACATCCAATCCTTCTTTTTTGAAATGTCAACCTGATTAGCTTTGGAAATCTTTGCATTATTTTAATCTCTGCAAAAACAAGTTCCAGGTTATTTTACTTTCACCCATTTTATTTTCAGAATCAGTCTTCTCCGTTAACACTGTAGCCTTCATAATGAGACTGTCTTAAGTTCTTCAAAGCGATTGCTTTCCTAATTAGGTGATTGACTGTCAGCCTTCAGAATGAGAATGTCTTAAGTTTTAAGCGGTTTTGCTTTCCTAATTACCACCGCATAGTCTTGTCTTATTTCATCTGTCTTACCCAGCGGTTTTGCTTTCCTAATTACCACCGCATAGCCATGTCTTAGTTCATCTGTCTTATCCACTGGAAGTCCACTGATCGCATTCTCCTTCGTTGGAATACTTCCTGGAACAATCGCAAAGTTAAGGCCCAACTCGAAACACACGATGTGAGGTCTCATCCAGCTCCAGGATAGATTGATAACGTTGATTTTTGGAGGTGAAGCTGTCGTCAGCCCTAACCCTAACCCTATCCCGCGCCCTAACCAACGTTCTCTCCATCTGTTGTGCTGCAGCGGACTCCTATTTAATTAATTAAGCTACTTTATTAATTAAGCTACTTGTAGGACTCCTATTCAAAATGTATATTGAACACCAAAAAACTTCTACCCAATAGTCATTTGGTAAGTGCTTTGTCTTCAACATGCTCAAGGCCATGTTCAATATGGTCCTATTCTTTCTTTCAGCCACACCATTATGTTGTGGTGTATATGTGACGGTAAATTTTCTCTTAATTCCATGGTCCTTGCAAAAATCTAAAAAATCATTTGAACTATACTCTCCACCTCTATCAGATCTTAGCACTCTAATGTACTTACCACTTTGCTTTTCAACCAAAGCCTTGAATTTCTTGAAGACTCCGAAAGTTTCAGACTTTTGTTTTAAGAAATATACCAAGTCTTCAATCATCAATAAATGTCAAGAAATAGCAAGCTCTAGACCATGAAGGGGTTTTGATTGGCCCACATAAATATGTATGTATGATTTCCATAGGTACTTTTTCTCTACAGGACACACCTACAGGAAATCTTTCTCTATGTTTTTTTTCCAAGATACATGTCTCACATGAGCTTGCTGGTTGTTCTATGATTGGTATCCCTTTCACCATTTCCTTCTTCTGCAATGACCTCAAACCATCAAAATGTAAGTGACCAAACCTCAAGTGCCAAATCCAATATTGATCAACACTTTTAGCTTTGTATGCATTAATAGAGTTTTGAGTATCACTCCCCATTGTAAGTGGGAACATCTTGTTCTTGGCCATCTCAACCCTTGCAATCAACCTAATACAATGAGCACTATCTCGAATTGTGCAAGCTTTGTCATAAAAAATATCTCATACCCATTCTCCATCAGTTGTCCAATACTCATCAAATTACATTTCATTCCAGGAACAAGATAGACATCTTTCACATTCTTCTTCTCACCATTCTTTGTCAAAACATCTATGGTTCCTTTTCCTTTGACAAATAATCTACTATATGTTCCAAGATTTACTTCTGATTGAACAGAACTATCCAAACAACTAAACAACTCTTGATTTCGAGTCATGTGGTTTCTACAACCATTGTCCAAAAACCATACATCTTTTGGACTCTCCTCAGCAATATTACAAGTGATAAACATGGACTCAATTTTAGTCTTAGATACCTCATATAAATTAGTTGATTTCCTTCTTTCATTTACTTGCCTTTTTCTATGGTCTAGAATTACATGCCCAAATTTCTTACAGTAAAAGCATTGAAATTTCGATTTATCAAACCTTCTAGACTGCTGCTGATTAAGATTACTTCTTGAACCTGTGAAATTTCCTGAATTGGGGATCTCGAATGATTTACTGGTTTCGTCTGAAATTGGTCTTTCATCACTTTGATTTTGGTATCTTCCTCTGCCTCTATCACTAAATATTCCTCTACATCTACTAACTAAAACTTGAGTATTGAATTCAGATTCTAATGATGGATTTGAGTCCCTACTGATTCTAAATTCACGGGACAACAGAGATCCCATCAATTCAACAACAAACAGTTGTGATAGATCCTTTGTTTCCTCAATTGCCACTACAATTTCATCATATTTGTTGGGCAAGCCATGCAGAATTTTCTACATAATTTTCTAGTCATTTAATTCCTCCCCGTGTGTTTTTATCTGGTTCGCCACATTCATGGTTCTATTGAAAACTTGGTCAATAGATTTAGAATCCTTCATCTGAAGGGTCTCAAATTCTCTTCTAAGGGTTTGTAGCCTAATTTTCTTAACCTTAGAAGTGCCCTTATAGGAAGTCTCTAAAATGTCCAATGCTCTTTTTGAGTTATCTTAAGAAGCAATTTTTGGAAATATTGATTCATCCAAACACTGTTGGATGAAGAGTAGGGCTTTAACATTATTCTTTATGTTATTATTGAGAAGAAATATTTATGCCTGTCTTACGCCTAAATATTACCATCATGAGACTTAGTGTAAACATACCTAAAGTTTCCTTGACTAAGCCATTAACATGGAAGAGTTGCAAACCCTTTTATACTAGGTTTTGAGAGGTTGTCGCAGGTTGTCCTTATGCAACCTGCGACGTTGCAGGTTGTCCTCTTACAAACTGCGACGTTGTCAGTTAATTGACTAAAATAGCTTCTTCGAGCCCATTCTCGAAGCTAGCTAATGTGTATCCCTATCCCTATCCTTTGGGGAAGCTGGCATTCGGTTCCTAGCCTCCTGGAAGGATCCCCTATCTCTCTCCTACCATATCTCAACCTACCCTATCCACTTAGTGTCACCTACCCAAATTCTAAAAATATCATTTTATTGGAAAAATACTTTATGTTAAATTTTAATTACAAAGTTTTGTAATTATGACCAAGTTTGGTCAAGGATGAATGTAATTACTCATTATTATTATTTAATAAATTAAAGTAGGAGACAAACACCCAAAGGAACTGTTAAATGATTGTTCATTGACCCACTAGGAGGAATGGAAGCTGTTAGAAGGCATGGGAGAGATGGCAGCAATTGCACTTCACCACTAGCTGTTGGTTATGGGACAACAAACCCTACAAATGTGGAATTATCCCCCACGTGGAGGGAGTGAGCAGGTAGCTCATCTAATGACCAGTTAACAACTCAAAGGCCTAGGCAACCTACATAAGGCAAATTCAAATTGAGCAGGCAGCACACACACACAATATTTTCTACAGAAATATTCCTCATGTGCATCAGGTGATCACTGAGAGATTCAAATAGGGAGGCTATGTGAGAGTGCAACTGTAAGTCTGCAATTTATTCTGAGAAGGAGAACCAGAGGTGCTAGTGTAGGTCCCTTTGACTGCTAAGTCTTTAAGACTGGATAACTATTGCTACTACAAGTTGAGGTCCTAAGCTTCTAAGTTTCTTCCTCCTGGTGGTTCAGTGAATAGGCTCGGGGGTCCTAAGGCAAGTAACTTAGTTGTCTTCAGGAATTGGTTGGGTGGAACAGGCTCTTTGGGTTGTTTGTTTCCCTACAGTTAATCAGGTTTTGCTGTTCCTATTTTGTTTATAGTTTAATATTTCTGTTTAGTAAAATGATCAAAATTTGTTTTGTAAATGAATTTATTTTCTGATCTTTGTTTAAGTCTGAATGATAAAGCTTTGTTAAAGATCTGATTAGATAACCATCTCTATATTTTTCCACATGCTGTTATTTGCATCGTACTCCAGTATAGAGAAGCAAATTAAATGATAGATGAGAGATAGGAAGATTGCCATTGATTGGACAAATAATTACAGTAAAGTGCCATGTTTACAATTCTGTCCTATATCTAACATAGTAAAGAATTATTGTATAGTATCGATGGTAATATAGGATTCTGTTGTTACTTCATAAAAGAAAAATATATTCTAACTTCTGCATCTCTATTCATTTAAAATAGCAAACAAATGCAATTAAAAATCATACATATCATGTTTTCCAAGTAATAGTATTTCCAAGGATTTTAATAGCTACAAGAATTAATCAATATATAGTTTTCACATCTTTATACATACTTTATTTCTTCACTGGTTCCTTTTTGATTTTGTGTATCAATTATTTATTTCAGTAGTATCAAAACCTAATACATTGCAAACCCTAGTTCTGTATTTGAATACATTATATTTCTATCTCAAAGACAAACTGTAGACATTGTTCAAAGAATGATATCTTTTATGACTTATTAACCCCTAGACATTACTTTCCAGAACCATATTATCTTTTATTTATGGTAATTTTACTATCTAAGAATTATCTAACACTTAGTCAAAGGCATGTTTACATATTCATGTTTAAACATTAGCTCACATCCTAACATTTAAACAAATACATTATCGGTATTTTCATCACAACGATTAAGTCTTGGATACAAACCCTAGCACAAACCCGATAGCAATTGTATATTATAGGTAGAGTGTCCATCAACGAAACTAGAACATGGAGGCAAAACCCTCTCAACACTTTTAACAGTCAAACTACTACAACGGTTTTCCAAACATTTTTTCCAACAATGAGAATGAAGTACATGTATACAAATTTGCAACTATAAACCCTCGGCCAGAAGACAACTATTGTGGCTCGGCAAAACTTAACATTCATTTACACAGTGTTCTCAACAACATTTTTCAAAAATTATAATGTTTTATTTCAAGAAAAATGAACCATAGTTTTTAAGTACAAATAGAACCCTTGGTTCTTGAATTTCATTTAAAACTATAACCGAAAATTACACTTGAACCTGTCAAGGTTTCACAGTACACAGGACTTTCCCTCATCAACTAAAAACATTGTATAGAATCGTGAAATAACGAAGACTGTACAGGTTTTTTTCCCTTAACACACCTAGTAGAACAAACGAAGGTTTGGAGTCTCTATCAATAACATAACCAGGATTCAAATAGCCAATAGGTAACTTAAATTACTAGGAGGTTACCCTCTAACAAAATAAAACAAAACAAGACAAGCTTAAAACCTTGCTTGCGGCCATCACTGTTACAAGTCGAAGATTTCCATTTCTCGACACATAGAAAACACATCAAGGTACCTACAAGGCATGTAAGGAAAACCAAAGCATACCAGGAAGCCATAGTAGCTTTCCTTTCCAAAATCATGGCATAGAAACCCTTTAACGAAGCGAGCACTTGCCAAAGCACAATGCGAGTGGTTAAAAACTAATAACACATTTTAGAATGCAAAATCTATGCTATCAACATTCGTGCAATTTATTACTTACTTCCCCTGTAGAGTGTTATTCCAAATATAAATGGTGAAACCAGAGGTCGACTGTAAACTTTCATACACGCAGGAAAAACCAGAAGGCGTTACCACCATTCGAAAGAGAGAAAGGGAAAAACTACCAACTACTCTCAACAGCTGATGATTATCTACCTTTCATACTACGACATCACGACTCTATGGCATGAAGCCAAGCTAGCAACACTTAAACTTTTGCTCTCATAAGTCACAGGGTCGAAACCCTGGAAGAACACCTCCTCTAACCCTAAAAACTTGGCAGCCTGTTGCGCTCATTACAGTAAAACAATGAAGGGCCGAGAAACTTGCCATCAATACAAACAACACAGATTAGGGTTACAAAAACTAACGAACAAGATCTGGAGCGATCAACAGATAGAAAAGAGCCAACAGTGCTATGTTGAAAGCCGAGCAACCTCACATTAATATCTCATTAATTTCCAACAACCATCAGAGTTACCAACCCTGCATGCCAAGGAACGATAAGGTGTACAAGGTGGAGGAGAGGCGATGGAACATCATATCCAGCTAGAACTACCAACTACAATATCAATCAAAGTTCACGAGGTTAGACTACATGGGATTACAACCACCCATTCCACTATGGAGTGCATTTAATTCACAAACCATAACTCTGTCAACCTGCAAACAGAAGTTAATACCCGTCATTTCATCACATTAACATTGATACTTGAGCAAATACATTTACTTTTAACATTAACACTTAGGGAGGGAGCTCATACTTACAACATAGTTCAAACTACCACTTAAGCCATGATCTTAATAAAGTTGCTATGATCGTATTCATGGTTGGCATAGGATAATATCCTATGGTGCTAAGGGTATAGTTAAGATTTCATATAGTAAAGCACAATAATGCTTTTGTTTTTCATGGCTTGGTATAGTAAAAACCACATCATATTATATAGTAATATGTAGTGCTTGTTTTATATAATCCCAAAGTTTAAATTGGTATCGAAATAATCGAGTATTATGCCATGCATTATGTAAATAAATGGTAGCTATAACATACATAGCTACTTCATCTCTATAGTTTGTATGTGTACTAAAATGCTAAATACAGGACATAGAATAGTCTAAGATTTTGTAAGACGCCAACTATAATGATAGTTAGAAGGTGTAAATTCCTACAAATCTCGTAATTGCACACTTAAATAGATAATAGTATTGTTGTATTAATATCACTGACAGTAGTCTCATGACGATAAATGTAACATCATAACAGAAAGCTTGGATGACATGGATTGATAACATTAAGGAGCTTTGTAAAACAATACTTAAGCTAGGAGTAGAATCCTTGTATCCATACCTTCAGTTTTCAATGTCGCAAGGAAGCACTTAACATTTTACATTAACGATGAATTGAAAAACACAAGTACTCTAAATATTATGCTATCTTGTAGATTTCTTACCTGTGATCTGCACATGGAAACAAGTTTCAAATGCCTTAGGTAAATTTAGCTAAGTAAGCTCTAGGGTGCCTCATAGGACCCCTTTATTAATAAACAAACAAATTGTCAGCAATCCATCAAGAGTATTAAAGAAGTACAAACTGTATCAGCATGTAATATTAACCAAGAACTTAAACAAAATTGTAAACTGTACTTGTTTACATAAGCATACAAAGATCTTTCGTTAAAGAGGTTAACATCCGTTTATACCTGAAGTAGAAATAACAACTATATTTATTTGAGAATGATGACATGTCATCGTCATTAATTTATCTTAGTTAAGATTTCGATTTAGTTTATATGTTCCGCATTAAATAATTCTGATAATTATTGCTATTATAATTTTTATTTTTTTGGTATTTTCGGGATGTTATATGTGGTATCAGAGCTCATGTTCGAACTCTAGGCCTGAAAAAGGTCCAAGAACACACAACAAAATTTTTTATTACAACAGAAAATCTTGCTAATTAAAATTTAAACTATTTTGTTATACATAAATTATTTTATGTTACATGTATGGAGAACTCAGTTGAACATTTAGAAGACAGATTTCAACCAAACAGCCATAGTACAGGACAACACTATGCAGAAGAAAGCCACGGAGAGTTGAATGACAATTCATGAGAATTGTTACATGCGTTTCAGGAGTTAAAGGCAGAAATTAGATTTGTGAAACAAGACAATGAAAGAATTCTGAAGGCACAAGAAGAGTTAAACCAAGTGTTGTTTGAACAGTGCCCAATTGATGAGTAGGAAAGAGAAAATGAAGATATCTCCAAGGTTGAAGATCTGCCTCATGGTAACAAAAGTAAGAAAATGAAAACTAATGATGTGAACAATAGTTCAACATCATCGGGAGATGCTATTGAAGTACGTAAAAAGAAACATAACTATTCAAGCGAAAGTAGTAAAGGAGATTACAAACCCAGAAAGAAAAGCCATAAAGAGTATGAACAGATTTCTGGGGAGTTCAAAAATATTAGACCTCCAACTTTCAATGGAGAAACTGAGAAGAGCGAGAGAGCTGAAGCATGGTTGTCCGACATGCAGAAATATTTTCAGATTTATAACTATGCAGAATCCTTGAAAGAAAAAATGGCTATATATAAATTGACCGGAAAGGCAGATATTTGGTGGCAGGACATCAAAAGAGTAAAGGGTATCAAGGATAACGATGTAAACTGGAGTACTTTTAAACGATACTTCAAGAAGAAATTTTTACCTGAACAGTACTATGAAGAAAAATCCAAAGAATTCTATGATTTAAAGCTGGGAAGTATGAATATGAAGGAAATGAACAGTAAATTTCTGAACTTATTGAGATATGTTCCATATCTCGTGGAAGAAAAACCAAAGATTCAAAGATACTTAAGCTGTCTACCTTTAAATATTAAGGACAAAATCGAGTATGACAGTCCAAAGACCTCAGAAGAGGCTATGAGGAAGGCAGTTTTCTGTTATGACACTAATCAGAAAAGCGAAGGAATGTCAAACTGGAAAGATCATAAACCCAACAATTTTGAGCTGAAAAAGAAAAATTCCAGGTTCAGTGGGAATTCCAGTTTCCACAAGAAAAATTTTCAGAACCGGAATTTTCAAGGAAATAATTTCAAAAACAGTCAACAATAGAATTCTACAGCACCCAAAAATGCTCCCAATAATACCAGGACCAATGAACAAAAGGCACCTATCAAATGTTTTGAGTGTCAAGGTCCTCACTATGCATCAGAATGTCCCAAGAGGAAGCGGACAACTAACAACATTCACTCTATTCAGACTGAACCTACTGTTGAAGACGTGGCGAGGGAGATGCCCAGAATCAATGCAGCACTTGACAACAGGCAAGCAGATCATCAAATCTCTATGGTAGAGATTGAAAGTATGATACAAAATCATCATGTTACTATTTTAATTGACCCAGGTGCTAGCTTAAGTTATATATCACCAGATATTGTGGAAAGTCTTAAATTAAAAACAGAAAAAGTTCAGTAAAGCTTGGTTAGTTAGACTGGCAACAGGAACAAAGAGGAAAGTATCAGATTTTATTGAAAGTTGTGCTTTATCCATGAATCAGTTAATGACACAAATCAAGTTGATATTATAATCGGAATGGACTGGTTAGAAGCCCATCATGTCATTTTGAACTGTTATGAAAAACGTTTTACGTGTTTAAATGATGAAGGAAAAACTGTAGAAGTAAAAGGTATTCCAAGAAAGGTAACCCTTAGACAGATTTCAGCCATGCAAGTTAAGAGGGCAGTTAGGAAAGGATGTCAGTTGTTTGCAGTAAATGATGAGTTTAATTGTAAAGAGGACAAACTGAAATTAGAAGACATACCTCTCCTAAAGGATTTCAAGGATGTTTTCCCTGAGGAGATTCCATGATTACCTCCTAAAAGAGATTTAGATTTTACCATTGAGTTAATACCAGGAACAGTACCAAACTCTAAAGCTCCATATAGGATGAATATACTGGAATTAAATGAATTAAAATCACAGTTGAAGGAATTGATTGATAACAATTACATAAGACCCAGCGTGTCTCCTCGGGGAGCACTTGTTATATTTGTTAAGAAGAAAGATGGAACCCTAAGACTGTGCATATATTATCGCCAGCTTAATAAGATGACAATCAAGAATCGATATCCATTGCCCCGCATAGACGATCTATTTGATTAGCTACGTGGAGCAATGATATTTTCAAAGATTGACCTAAGGTCAGGATATCATCAAGTGCAGGTTAAGGATGAATATATTTTCAAGACAACTTTCAGAACTCGATATGGACATTACGAGTTCGTAGTCATGCCATTTGGCTTGACTAATACCCCGACTGTATTTATGTGTTTAATAAACAATATTTTGCACAAATACTTAGATAAGTTTGTGGTTGTGTTTATAGATGCCATTTTAGTGTATTCTAAGAGCAAAGAAGAGCATGATGAACATCTATGGATTATCTTACAAGTTCTGAGAGATCATTAACTATACGCTAAGTTTAGTAAGTGTGACTTCCACAAGGACAAAATACAGTATTTAGGACACGTAATTTCTAAAGAAGGAATCTTGGTTGACCCCGACAAGATAAAAGCTATTAATGATTGGTCGGTTCCTAAGGATGTGTCGGATGTAAGATCATTTATGGGTATTACTGGATATTACAGAAAATATAGAGAGAGTTTTTTTAAGATTTCAAACCCCATAGCCTCCTTGCAGAAGAAAGGGAAGAAATTTGTGTGGGATCAGAAATGTACTGACAGTTTTAAGACGTTAAAAGAATTGTTGACTACAACACCTATTCTTAGAATAGCAGATCCTAATAAGGATTTTATAGTTTGCATAGATGCTTGTAATGACGGACTCGGTGGATTCCTAACACAAGAAGGGCATGCTGTGGCATACAAATCTAGAAAGCTGAAAATACATGAGAAGAATTACTCTACTTATGATTTAGAGTTATTAACAGTAATTCATGCTTTAAAAATGTGGCGTCACCACATTATTGGCAGAAAATTTACCTTATTGACAGACAACATGGGTCTGAAATATTTATTAGATTAGACAAATCTGAACGCTAGACAAGCTAGATGGTTAACTTTTTTAAGTGAGTATGATTTTGAAATTCAGCATATTAAAGGGAAAGAGAACAAGGTTGCAGATGTATTGAGTCGTAAAGCAAAACTGAATTTTATTTCATCCATCAGTACTTACTCAACATAGTTAGAAAATCAGATCCTTGAAAGGAGTGAAATAGATGAAGAATACAGAAAATTAAAGGAAAAGACAGCAAATAATAGTTCTGAAAATTCTATGGCAGATTTCAGAATGAAGGAAAATGGACTATTGCTATACAAAAACAGATTGTATGTACCTAACATACGAGAGGCAAAAATTCTAATTTTAAATGAGATGCACAAAAGCCAATACTCTGGCCATCCAGGTTATCAGAAGACCATTACTATGCTAAGGACATAATACTATTGGCACAAAATGAATGATGAAGTAGCAGAGTACATAGCCAAATGTTTGGATTGTCAAAAAGTGAAAGTTGAACACCAACATCCCGTCGGATTGTTGCAACCATTACCTATACCGAGTTGGAAATGGGAAGTGATAAGCATAGACTTTATTACTTGACTACCCAAAAATCAGAAACAAAATGACTCTATCATGGTGGTAGTAGAAAATCTGAGCAAAGCAACACACTTTATACCTGTGAAGACTACTCATAAGGCTCTAGACATTGCAAAAATATTCATGAAACATATTTTTTGACTACATGGTATACCGAAAGTTATAATTTCAGATCATGACTCTAAATTTACTGAAAATTTTTGGAGGTCTTTGTTTAAAGGGTTGAATACAACCTTAAATTTCAGCATGACATTTCATCCAAAAATGGATGGACAAACAGAAAGGGTGAAGCAAGTTTTAGAAGACTTACTAAGAATGTATGTTAAGGATCAACTTGGTAAGTGGGAAGACTACTTGCATTTAGCAGAATTTGCATATAATAACCATTATCATGCATAATCCAGACTTAACCCATTTGAAATTCTTTATGGTAGGAAATGTGATACACTTGTTTCTTCGAATGAACCAGTAAATAGAATTGTTTTAGGACCTGAATTGTTGCAGGAGTTAGAACTAATTGTGAAACAGGTACAAGGAAATTTAAAAGCTTCCCAAGATAGGCAAAAGAGTCAAACAGATTTAAAAAGGACCCATAAAGAGTTCTAGGTTGGTGAACATGTGTTCCTCAAGGTAAGACCGAAAAAGAGTTCATTGAAATTGGGAAGCTATGCCAAGTTGGCACCCAGGTATTGTGGTCCTTTCGAAATATTGTCCAGGGTTGGACCAGTGGCATACCAACTCGCTTTGCCACCAAATTTAAATATACATAATGTTTTTCATATACCATTTTTAAAGAAGTATGTACATGATGCTACTCATGTTGTAAACTAGAATGATGTACAGGTGGGACAAGATGACGATTTTCAGGTGGAACCAGACTGTACCCTCGAAAGGAGGGAAACTCTGCTCCAGAATCACACCATTGGGTAAGTGAAGGTGCAATGGAAGCACCTTAGCCCAGAAGAGGCAACCTGGGAGTTGGAAAGTAGTATGCAGGAAGCACACCCAACTCTATTTCAGGAACACTCAGAGAGTGATTAACCAACATTGAGGACGATGTTGAGATTTAAGGGGGGGTGTATGTCACCTACCCAAAATTTGAAAATATTATTTTATTGGCAAAATACTTTATGTTAAATTTTAATTACAAAGTTTTGTAATTATGACCAAGTTTGGTCAAGGATGAATGTAATTACTGATTATTATTATTTAATAAATTAAAGTAGGAGACAAACACCCAAGGGAACTGTTAAATGAGTGTTCAATGACCCACTGGGAGGAATGGAAGCTGTTAGAAGGCATGGGATAGATGGCAGCAATTGCACTTCACCACTAGCTGTTGGTTATGGGACAACAACCCCTAAAAATGTGGCATTATCTCCCAGGTGGAGGGAGTGAGCAGGCATCTCATTTAATGACCAGTTAACAACTGAAAGGCTTAGGCGGCCTACATAAGGAAAATTCGAATTGAGCAAGCAGCTCACACACACAATATTTTCTACAGAAATATTCCTCATGTGCATCAGGTGATCACTGAGAGATTCGAATAGGGAGGCTATGTGAGAGTGCAACTATAAGTTTGCAATTTATTTTGAGAAGGAGAACCAGAGGTGCTGGTGTAGGTCCCTTTGACTGCTAAGTCTTTAAGACTGGATAACTATTGCTACTGCAAGTTGAGGTCCTAAGCTTCTAAGTTTCTTCCTCCCGGTGGTTCAGTGAACAGGCTCGGGGGTTCTAAGGCAAGTAACTTGGCTATCTTCAGGAATTGGTTGGGTGGAACAGGCTCCTTGGGCTGTTTGTTTCCCTACAGTCAATCAGGTTTTGTTGTTCCTAGTTTGTTTACAGTTTAATATTTCTGTTTAGTAAAATGATCAAACTTTGTTTTGTAAATGAATTTATTTTCTGATCTTTGTTGAAGTCTGAATGATAAAGCTTTGTTAAAGATCTGATTAAATAACCATCTCTATATTTTTCCACATGTTGTTATTTGCATCGTACTCTAGTATAGAGAAGCAAATTAAATGATAGATGAGAAATAAGCAGATTGCCATTGATTGGACAAATAATTACAATAAAGTGCTATGTTTACAATTCTGTCCTATATCTAACATAGTAAAGAATTACTGTATAGTATCGACGGTAATATAGGATTTTGTTGTTACTTCATAAAAGAAAAATATAGTCTAACTTCTGTATCTCTATTCATTTAAAATAGCAAACAAATGCAATTAAAAACCATACATATCATGTTTTCCAAGTAATAGTATTTCCAAGGATTTTAATAGCTGCAAGAATTAATCAATATATAGTTTTCTCATCTTTATACATACTTTATGTCTTCATTGGTTCTTGTTTGATTTCATGTATCAATTATTTATTTCAGTAGTTTGCAAACCCTAGTTGTGTATTCATACATTATATTTCTATCTCAAAGACAAACTGTAGACATTGTTCAAAGAATGATATCTTTTATGACTTATTAACCCCTAGACATTACTTTTTAGAACCATATTATCTTTTATTTATGGTAATTTTACTATATAAGAATTATCTAACAGTTAGTCGAAGGCACGTTTACATATTCATGTTTAAACATTAGCTCACATCCTAACATTTAAACAAATACATTATCAAGATTTTCATCACAACGATTAAGTCTTGGATACAAACCCTAGCACAAACCCGATAGCAATTGTATATTACAGGTAGAGTGTCCATCAACGAAACTAGAACACAAAGGCAAAACCTTCTTAATATTTTTAACAATCAAACTACTACAGCGGTTTTCCAAACATTTTTTCCAACAACGAGAACGAAATACATGTATACATATTTGCAACTATAAACCCTCGGCCAGAAGACAACCATTGTGGCTCGGCAAAACTTAACATTCATTTACACAGTGTTCTCAACAACATTTTTCAAAAATTATAATGTTTTATTTCAAGAAAAATGAACCATAGTTTTTAAGTACAAATAGAACCCTTGGTTCTTTACTTCCATTTAAAACTATAACCGAAAATTACACTTGAACCTGTCAAGGTTTCACAGTACATAGGACTTGCCCTCATCAACTAAAAACATTGTATAGAATCGTGAAATAACGAAGACTGTACAGGGTTTTTTTCCTTAACAAATCTAGCAGAACAAACGAAGGTTTGGAGTCTCTATCAATAACATAACTAGGCATCAAATAGCCAATAGGTAACTTAAATTACTAAGAGGTTACCCTCTATACAAAATAAAACAAAACAAGACAAGCTTAAAACCCTGCTTGTGGCCATCACTGTTACAAGTCGAAGATTTCCATTTTTCGACACACAAAAAACACATCAATGTACCTACAAGGCATGTAAGAACCACTGGATCTTACCAGGAAGTTGTAGTATCTTTCCTTTCCAAAATCGTGGCATAGAAACCCTCTAACGAAGCGAGCACCTGCCAAAACACAATGCGAGTGGTTAAAAAATGATAACACATTTCAGAATGCAAAATCTACGTTATCAACATTCGTGCAATTTCTTACTTACTTACCCTATAGAGTGTTATTCCAAATATAAATGGCGAAACCAGAGGTCTACTGTAAACTTTCATACACGCAGGAAAAACCAGAAGGCATTACCACCATTCGAAAGAGCCAAAGGGAAAAACTACCGACTACTCTCAACAACTTATGATTATCTACCTTTCATACTACGACATCACGACTCTATGGCACGAAGCCAAGCCCGCAACACTTAAACTTTTGCTCTCATAAGTCACAGGGTCGAAACCATGGAAGAACACCTCCTCTAACCCTAAAAATTTGGCAGCGTGTCGGCCTCATTACAACAAAACAATGAAGGGCCAAGAAACTTGCCATCAATACAAATAACATGGTTTAGGGTTACGCAAACCGACGACTAAGATCTGGAGTGATCAACGGATAGAAAAGAGCCAACAATGCTATGTTGAACATTAGAGGAAATTTCAATTTAAAATTGGCCTTCCAAAAATAATACAAATTCCATGTCATCATGTATTATCCAATCAAAATGCTTTAAAATTAAAAAAGGGAGCACCTAAAAAAATTGGAGGGAAAAAATAAAAACTACTTTTTTGGATCGTATTTTCAGCTTATCTCCTTGTAGGTTTACTCGAATTTTAAGTGAGAGGACTTGTTGGATACATAATTAAATTATGCATCCATCGAGTACCCATTTGCATACTTTTAACAACATCCACACCATGAAAAATTGAAAATACATTAAAAACGTGTTTTCTCTCACTTGAAACATGTTTTTTAATGTATTTAAAATTTTTCATGGTGTGGATGTTGTTAAAAGTAGGCAACATGGTTACTCGTTGGATGCATAATTTAATTATGCATCTAACGAGTCCTTCCGCTTGAAATTTGAGTAAACCTACAAGGAGATAAGTTGAAAATACGATCCAAAAAAGTAGTTTTTTTACTCTCTCTACTATTATTTTATTATTTTCTTATTATTTTGCTTAGGAGGCCCATTTTTTACCCAAATTTCCTCTAATGAGTTGAGCAACCTCACATTAATATCTCATTAATTTCCAACAACCATCAGAGTAGCCAACCCTGCATGCCAAGGAAAGATAAGGTGTACAACGTGGAGGAGAGGCGACAGGACATCATTGCCAGCTAGAACTCCCAACTACAATATCAATCAAAGTTCACGAGGTTAGACTACGTGGGATTACAGCCACCCATTCCACTATGGAGTGCATTTAATTCACAAACCGTAACTCTGTAAACCTGCAAACAGAAGCTAATACCCGTCATTTCATCACATTAATGTCAAGACTTGGGCAAATACATTTACTTTTAACATTAACACTTAGGGAACAAGCTCATACTTACAACATAGTTCAAACTACCACTTAAGCCACGATCTTCATAAAGTTCTTATGATCGTATTCATGGTTGGAATAGGATAATATCCTATGGTGCTAAGGGTATAGTTAGGATTTCATATAGTAAAGCACAATAATGCTTATGTTTTTCATAGCTTGGTATAGTAAAAACCACATCATATTATATAGTAATATGTAGTGCTTGTTTTATATAATCCCAAAGTTTAAATTGGTATCGAAATAATCGAGTATTATGCCATGCATTATGTAAATAAATGGTAGCTATAACATACATAGCTACTTCATCTCTATAGTTTGTATGTGTACTGAAATGCTAAATACATGACATAGAATAGTCTAAGATTTTGTAAGACGCCAACTATAATGATAGTTCGAAGGTGTAAATTCCTACAAATCTCGTAATTGCACACTTAAATAGATAATAGTATTGTTGTATTAGTATCACTGACAGTAGTCTCATGGCGATAAATGTAACATCATAACAAAAAGCTTGGACGACATGGATTGATAACATTAAGGAGCTTTGTAAAACAGTACTTAATCTAGGAGTAGAATCCTTGTATCCATACCTTCATTTTTTAATGTTGCAAGGAAGCACTTAACATTTTACATTGACGATGAATTGAAAAACACAAGTACTCTAAATATTATGCTGTCTTGTAGATTTATTACCTGTGGTCTGCACATGGAATCAAGTTTCAAATGCCTTAGCTAAACATAGCTAAGTAAGCTCTAGTGTGCCTCATAGGACCCCTTTATTAACAAACAAACAAACTCTCAGCAATCCATCAAGAATATTAAAGCAGTACAAACTGTATCAGCATGTAATATTAACCAAGAACTTAAACAAAATTGTAAACTGTACTTGTTTACATAAGCATACAAGGATCTTTTGTTAAAGAGGTTAACATCTATTTATACCGGAAGTAGAAATAACAACTATATTTATTTGAGGATGATGACATGTCATCGTCATTAATTTATCTTAGTTAATATTTCGATTTAGTTTATATGTTCCGCATTAAATAATTCTGATAATTATTGCTATTATAATATTTTTTTTATTTTGGTATTTTCGGGATGTTACACTTAGTCCTATATAAGTGAAGCTCTCTCCCATTCCAAAGGGAGGAAGTCTATAGTATCTAATTGCTGGTGAAATCAGCTTAGGAGAGATCTCTACTTATCCCTTGAGAGATCCATCATCCCTTTGAAGGCTTTGGCATTGGCTTGATCGGAGAAGGATTGCTACGTCAAGTCATTGGTTGTAATCTCTTCATCCTATGTATTTCCCTTTTAATACAGTAATATAAGTGCTTTCCACCAAATCTCATTGTGTTAATGACATTTTGTGTAGTTTTCCTACTTAACTGCTTACTTAGATCTATTATTGTGTAGGTGCATTTTACTTGCTTTGTTGTTGTGTTATCTTGACAGGTTTTGCAGCTGAGACCTGAAGACCATCAAGCTTGAAGCAGCATTCAAGGAGAAAGTATTAGCGATCTAAAGGGTAAGAGCATCTAGTTCCTTGATCTCTAATTAGATCTAGGAGAGTTATTTATGTTCTGTGTCTATTTGTTCTAGACTCACGTTGAGCTAGGGAGACAGGCCTCGAGTCCGCTCTTGGTATATTGTCCGTCAAACAAATATGGTGACCATACTGGGAATACATTGTTTGTAGTTTTCAATTTGAATTCCATTTTCAGTTGATTTCTATTGCAAGCCATCTTATTTTGCCTCCTAAGTCTTTTTCACCATCAGATCTTCACTTTGAAGAGTCTATAGTCCTCCTATGAGTCTGTATTCACTATTATCAAACCATTTTATTACTCATTGTTTGGATATTTGTTCATTTTTTAACTTGGATCTCACCCGTCGCACCTGGGTAGTGCAACCAAAGCGTTGATCTGACCTTTGTTTCTCTGTCTTTTGGCTTGTCGTCGTAACCCATCCACTGGTGTACTGCGACATCGTTGCTTTTCCCGCACTAGTGACTTGCGGCGGTCGCTCTGTGTATAAACACAGACTGTGCCGATCTGTCGAAATTGACATATGGGCATTCCCCTCCATTTTTTGATCTGATTTTTGGTTTGGTGTGCAGACCCCCTCTGTGCTGCAAGATCCAATCAGAGACTTATTTTTTATCAGTGTGTTGAAAGTGTTTGGTTTTGTGTGGGTTTGTATTGGGTCCCATTTTTTATGAGCTTAAGCTTGGTAGTGGTTGATACTTCGAGTTCCCCCATCTTCATCTACTTAACCTTTTCATCCCTCCTCTCCTCACCTGTTCTGATCTTTGCATTAGATCTGATCCTAAACTTCATTTTTACACTTTCCATTTAACTTTGTTTGCATTCGGTTGTTTGATTGAGTGTTTTGAAGTGTTTTCAGTCCATTTGAGTGCTTGTCTTTTTCTTGAGATTTCTTTAGTGTTTAGAGCGTTGCAAATTAACTTTCTTTTCAATTTTTATGCTTAAAAATATCATTTTTATCAAATTATTATCTTGGCATATCATCTAAAATTGAAGATGCATCATTTTTACTGATTTTCAAGTGCATTTGGAAATTGTAGTAGGAATCAGTTCATGCATTGAAATTGTCATTCATTAATCTTTTGGAAAGGTTTGAAGAAAAATTAGTCATTTGTGCTTTTTGGGAATTATGGATCATTCATTTTCTTGAAGAAATCAAATGAGATCAAGCTTTTTACAAAAGTGACTCCATGCTTGAAGGAATCGTATGCATTCTTGATTTTTTATGCTTTTAAGCCATCATAGTGAAATTGAAAAGTTAGAGTACTCTAGATAAGAAATTTCTCTCTTTTCATCTCTTAATTTTTTATTCTAAAAGACAAAAGAAAATGTTTGGATTTGGTTGTCATGCTTGTTGATTTTTTGAGTTTTCCTTACAAAAATGGAAAACGAAAAGAGTACTTTTGTTATCAAATTTGGTAGATTTTTGGATTGTGTTGCATTATGTTGCTTTGGTAAAATAATTGGAAAGAAATTTCTCCTTCCCGTACATAGAGTTCATCAAAAGAAAAGTACATTTTTTGCATGTAGTTAGGGCAAGCATTATGTTTACGATTATGTACTCACCTCATGCATTCACATAACCGTTCAAGATAAAATTAACGGTAGAACTAGGGTAAAATTTTTAGTAACTTGTGTGTAAGTTAGAGACGTGTTCCAGCGTCGTAAAATGTGGCAGCTGTCGTTACTTGCCAGCACTGTATTCCAGGGGTATTTTAGTATTCCACGTGCTTATCAGTATATCGAAGCTCTTTCATGTACCAACCAGGTATATCAAATCTCTTTCACGTACCCACCAAGTACTTCGTGTACTTGGCGTATATCGAAAGGTGTTTCACGTACTTGGCATATATAGAAAGGTGTTTCACGTACTCGGTAGTATATAGGAAGGTCTTGTGCCGTACGGTTGTGCATTAGATAGCACCACTACGTATTTGAGTTCTCACATAGCTTACGTATATCGAGAGACACCATTAGGATTCCTGAGACCAACTGAGTTAACCCTTTGGCCGTCTTGGCAAAGCAATACATCGAGAACAACACTCAGGGAGATTACTACGCACGTACTATCTAGGTAGTTGGGTATTTAGGCAAGGGTACAGTCCCAATCCTCCTTGTCACATTTTACTGTTGGACCCTACGGTATATAGTGATTTTCAAAGCCTTAGCAATCTTGTGAGGTTCCAGACTTTTGAATCCACTCTTGTCACATAAGTTTGCTTGCGGCCTTAGTTTGTGAAGGATTTTTTTGGACTACTTTTCTTTTGTTTAGCTTGCCCTAGGAAAAACTTTTTTTTTAGTCACTCTGGCTGACTTTCCTTGGAGAAGGTCCCGTAGGATTCAGAACTTGCCACCCAAATATCCCCTCAACCAGGAGGTAATTTCAAGGGTAAGGATGGACCCACAAGCCACGATCATGTCACTTGAAGTCGAAAACCCCTACTTTGAATGTTGGAGCACATATGTTTCCTCCAGATTCACCTGCCTCCCATCCCCTGTAGGGTGAAGAGGCACAAAATTTTACTTCACAAGACCTACCTTCCATTTTACCGGGAGAGCCTGGATCGGTGGAATGGTTAAATTCACCCCAGGACGGCCCTACAGCAGTTGTTGGTCCAACAACAACTTATTGGACATAATCTCTAGGCCACCCAATGGCTCATTTTGTCCTTGCATCACCACCCAGTTGGGATACTCCCGATGACCATTTGGCACCTTATCGTGAACAATTGAATCGATTACGTGCCATGGGTGAGGAGTTTCGAAGACAAAGTCTTCTACGAAGGTTTGAAGACCCAACGTTACCTCCTTATCACAACTCCTATGCTTATGATTCACCGGAATCATCTACACAACATGTGACCACTTCTGAGGCTGGTCAACCATCCACTCCTGCACATACACACCCTAGACAGGAGACCAGTTATATAACTCCAACGACCCAACATGTTGAAGAACAATATTCCAACACACCTGTTACTACTACGGTTACAGTACCCATTCCTTCCCCACCTCAAACTTCATGGGGAGGATACTCTTTACCGCCTACCTTCCTCACCGGTAATGTTAATCCTACGGTAGATAATCAACAACCCATGTTGGGTCAACCTTTACCTAGTGGTTAGCAAGTTGTTGTTGGGGCTAAATCCCCGTCTCTTAACCATAATACTGCAGGAGGAGTTCACATTGGTCCTTCCATTCAAAATTCCCTACTTCCCAGACCTTCCACTACGGGATTATCCAATGTTGGGGGACCTTCCAATGTAATTCAACCACCATCGAGTCAAGCATATCTAGGTTATCTTAACCCTGTGTTAGGAAAACTTAATCCTAGAAACACACTCTACAGGGTACCCTACTCCGAAAATCCATACACTCTATGGGGACAGCAATTTGTTTTACAACATGGACCCCCACCTACAATCCCTCAAGTTCCACCACCCACGTTTGATCCACCCCCATCTCCCATTGGAGGCGGCGGGACCACACACAACTCTAGAGGAGGCAGAACTCTACCTTATGGTGGAGGACCACCTCATTCCAACCATCATGTCCCACCCCCTGGCGGCGGAGGACCACCCGCCCCCCCCCCTCGAGTGGTGGCGAAACTCCACCTTACGGTGGAGGGCCATCCCATCCTGGTGGTGGTGGTGGAGGACCATCCCATCCTGGTGGTGGTGGTGGGGGACCACCCTACTATGGTGGTGTTGGTGGAGGACTACCCTACTATGGTGGCAGTGGAGTTGGAGGCCCTTACCCTTCTGGTGGCGATGGTGGCCCACCACCCCCTCTCGGCAAAGTTGGTGGAGGCCCACCCTATTCTGACGATGGTGGCGGACCACCACCTCCTCCTAGCAGAGGCAGAGGTGACCCACCCCCTCCCGGTGGCGGAGGCGGGCTCCCACCTTATGGTAACAGACCACCTTATTATGGTAATGGACCACCTTTTTACGGTGGTGGACCTACTTATGGTCCAGGAAGCACACCCCCTTACGGTCAATTCCCCCGGGGACACCTTACAATTAGTGGATTCAAGGTCCTACTGGTCCATACATGCCTTATCAGTACTATCAGTACCCACAACTAAACCAACAGTTTCCCTTTTTGGCTACTTTGGACTTACCCGACTTGTCTCGTCTGATGAACGATCCCATCTTCCATGGGAATAACTGGCCACCCATTCTGGTTAAGTTACCATCAAATATCCCCAAATTTGATGGCAAACCTGGTGAGGATCCTAAAAACCATGTGATGACATACCATCTATGGAGTTCATCCAACTCCTTGATGGAAAACTTGATCCATCTTTGGTTATTTCAATGGACTCTCACCGGCCCAGCTTCCAAGAGGTACATTGAGTTGCCACCTAATTCTTTTCCCAATTTTTGATCTCTTACTATGTCATTTTTGAGCCACTTCCAGTTACCCATTTGCTATGAGACTAGAACGGACTTATTGACCTCTCTGCGCCAGAACACTACCACTCATATTTCAGATCATATTCATGAATGGTGGCGGAGACAATGTCTCATTAAGGTTCATATTCCCGACCAACTCTTAGCTGACTGGTTTACAAAGTCACTTTTACCCATTATAGCTCGAGATGTAGCATGGGAGGAGCTGTCACTGAGGAATAGGCTATTGCCCGTGCCCATTACTTAGACCTGGTCTATGCTCAATCTAGCACATTATATGAAATTGTTCCTGACACACCTTGCCCTATGTACGATCCCGTGAAACCACCCAAGGGACCACAAACTGATGGCATCATTGGTTCCCTTACTTCCCAGCATTCTATTCAAACCGGTGGCTTGTTGAGCTCCCAAGGTTCTTCCCCATCACCACCACAGGTTGGAAACAACACTACCAAGTCCACCACTCCTGCCTCCACTGAAGAGGTGAATTCTGTGCAATCAACTTCATCTTAAAAGTCTGGTGGTAAGAAGAAGAATAAAGGGAAACCTAAAAAATCTTGTAACCAACAGGAGCCCAAGCCCACTCAGGAAGAAACCAAATAGAAGAGGAAGTTAAAGTATCCTTTTTTGCTATGCGGTGAAGACCATTTCTCCAAGGAATGTCCTCACTGAGCCGAAGTTCAGAAGTTTCTAAAGGGAAACTCTACTACTGCAGTTCTCAATGATCCCTTCCCCACTCAAAACCAGCAACTTATTACACACACCTCTCCTTCCCAAGGAGAAGCATCCTCCACCGTGCATGTTCTCATGATGCGTAGTGAGATTGTCAACTTGAACACCCATTCTCATTCGTATGACTCCGTCCCACCAAAGGAACCCATTGGAAGTAATAATGAAAAAACTTCCATATCGATTCCTGACGTCACCGTACTGTCTGCTTCCCTCACCATAGAGAATCCCTCTTTCGAGCTAGTGTTGCATCCTCCCAAGAGCACGATTAGAAAATTTGTTTTCAATCCCAACTCTCAGGCCGCTCAGAACTACAATATTGTAGAGGACATGGCACAAGCTCCTTGTGCTATGTCGATGCTCGAGGTCTTGCAAAACTGTCCTAACTAGCGCAAGACTCTCCTCGCTGCCATCGGTGCAGTTGACCCGAATTCGTTGAACGCCATCATGTTTCGGCTGGAATACTTTAAATCGAGGCTTTCCCATCAGTTGGCATTTCAAGTTGCCACAAACATAGCTGGGAAGACAATCCATCATACCATTTTGGACGAATGTGCCTCCACTTCAGTCATGTCGATTTCATGCTGGAGAGCCATTGGCTCTCCTGATTTGAACTGTTCTCCTACCACTTTGAAAGCATTCGACGGACGTGGATTTCAACCTCATGGGGTGTTACAATATTTAGCAGTCGAGTTGGGGGGAAATACTACAACCATTAACATGGAAGTGGTCATTGCCCCATTAGATTATAACATTCTGCTTGGTTGTAATTGGTTTTAAGCCATGACTGTGGTCGCATCATCTGTCTTCTGCATAGTACAATTCCTTCATCAAGGTCGAATTTTTACTGTCGACCAACTGGATTTCTATACACTTGACACCGCTACTCATTCAGGCGATAATGTTCCATTACTTGGACAATCTTTGCATCAGTATGAGAGCGTGGGGGTTTTCCTCATTAAGGAATCATCCCTTATGGGTGTTTTTCCAACTACGGATCCCCCAAATCATGTTGCCATGGTGAACATGATCTCCTCGCGGATTTCATCCATTCCCAACCCTACTGATTCATGGCTTGTACTTGATGAAGCCACAACATACCTTATTGGAGACACTATGCCTCTTTCTCCCGCCGAACTTATGTACGAGGCTATCTAGTCAGCTCCGAAGGACCATTTAGCCGTGGCCTCCACATCCTAATCTCTATAGTGGACATCTTCCCTACCCGATCCTTTGATGTGGACTTTTCATTCTAACGAGTCCATTATGGAAATCATGAGTGCAGATGATCCTCCGTGGGAAGACCTCCACCATCGTTCATATTTCCTTCTTTCATTGGATACTATGGAGAATAGCATTAGAACCATCTTTACACCGGATGTCTACCCTGGATCTCAGTCCTCGATACTTACATGTCAAACGGACTTTGAAGGCAACTTGGCCAACATTGAGCCTACCATTTCGGTCGACATATCGGTTACACCTGGTGTAGTGGAACACATTCATTTAGGCTAGAAGTGTTCCCCTGAAGAAATCACATCATTTAGGACCTTGTTCAAGCAATTTCAAGATGTGTTTGCTTGGAATTATGAGGAGATGCCCAGGATAGACCCCGCTATTGTTCCACACACGATTCAAACCTATCCCAGTGCTAAGCTAGTCCGACAAAAGTTGCGATTGCTGCACCCCCGAAAGACTATGAAAATCAAGGCAGAGATTGACAAGCTCTTGAAGATGGTTTTATTTACCCTTTCCTATTGACAGAATGGGTCTCGAACGTCGTTCCTGTAGATAAAAAATAGGGCACCATTCGTGTCTGCATCGATTATCGAGATCTTAACGAGGCTTGTCGTAAGGACAACTACCCGACTCCCTTTATCGACCAGATAATTGACAGTTGTGCTCGAAGTGTCATCTTTTCATTCATGGATGGTTTTTTTGGCTACAACCAGATTGAGATCCACCTAGCTGATCAGCACAAGACAACTTTCACCTATCCGTGAGGTACATTTGCTTATCGCAAGCTCACTTTTGGCCTTAAAAATGATGGTGCCACATTCCAGTGGGCCATGTCGAATGCCTTTCATGACATGAAGGACTTTGTGGAACCTTACTTGGATGATCTACCTGCCCATTTGTGGCAGCGCGAGTACCACATCGACCATCTGATGGCATTTTTCCTTCGATGTAGATGGTATAATATCCGCTTGAACCCTCACAAGTGCATCTTCTGTGTTGAGTCTAGACAAATCCTCGGCTCCATAGTCTCGAAAGACAGGATTGCATTGATCCCTTGAAGGTGGCAGCCATCGTAGCTCTCCCACCTCCCACCGACATAATGAAACTCCAAATTTTACAAGGGAAGGAACCTTATTTATGGCGTTTTGTCTGTAATTTCATGCAAAAGACATAGGGCTACATGATATTGATGAAGAAGAATGTCCCGTTCATATGGGACGACCAAGCTCAACAATCTTTTGAAAGCTTAAAACATGCCATCACGCATGCCCCTGTGCTCCAGCCGCCCAATTACTACAAGGATTATATCCTTTATCTTGCTGCTTCTGCCACCACGATCGCCATGGTCTTGGTTCAAGAAGACAACAACACCCAGGAGCATGTGATATACTACGCAAGTAAGTTTCTCATTGAAACCAAAACTTGTAATTTACATGTCGAGAAACTTGCTCTCGCGGCAGTCATTGCCGTCCAAAAGTTCTGACATTACATCCTACTTCGCACCACCACCATCATTTCCGATTTGAACCCCATGTACCACATTTTGACACATCAGGTGCTTGGGGGCAAGTATTCTGCTATGAATATAAAATATTGTATTTAATTAATCAAGTAAATTAGTAATTAGTTTAATTGAAGGGACGTAACCCTTCTAAAGGATGCTCAAACCTTATAAAAGGCGAGCTATTGTAAATCATTAAGAATCTTATCAATTGAAAATATATATATCTTATTCAATATGGATCTCGCGTCCTAGTTTTCTGCCGCATTTGGTATCAGAGCGGAACGCTCCTTCGTCCTAAGCTCGGATTCGGCTCACATTCAGAGCGGACTCGCTCCTCCTCAAGTGAGCTCGGACTCGGCTCATCAACTCCTCCAGCGAGCTCGGATTCGGCTCCTCATTCCACCCTCCACACCACCTCCAAACCCTCGTCCTCCCCTCCGCCTCGACCTTCCCGCAGATCCCTGCACACCATATCCCTATCCCGCGCAGCTCTCCCCTCCTCATTCCACCCTCCCTCTACCACGCCCACGCCCAACTCCTCCTTCCTCCCCATCTCCCTGCATACTTTCCCCGCCAGCTTCATGCCCATGCTCACATCCACCAGCTCCCCTGCTACGACTCCCGCGCGCTCCTTCGCCTGCTTTCCCGTCCACCTTTCCACCCCCGCTCTCCCTCACATCCGTCCTCCACTCCTTCCACGCTAGCTTTTCCCTGCACTCCCTGCCACCTCCCCTTCACTCTGCGTTACCTGGTCCGCGTGCCTCCATTCGCCCTGCCAGCCGCTTCCTGCTCATCCTTGCCTTCGCTTCACCACTCGACTCCCATGACGCCAACTCCACGCTCACATTTGATCTTCATCCATTCCCCTCCGCACTCATCCACCGCGGCCTCCCCACTATCACTTCCCGCCATTCCCAAGACCTGCATACATTCAAAACACAAAAATATTAATAATAAATTTATTATTATTATATTTTCTTCATACATAATAAAATTATTATAATTTAAATAATAATTATTGTATTATTATTTTAATATACAATAAATTATTATTATAATTTAATAATATTTATTGTATTATTATTTTATTCATTCCCTAACTCTTATCCTAAACACCAAAATCGATTCCAAATATTCACCTCCCCACACCCGGTCAAGAAAAATGGCCGAGTTATGAGACCGACTAGAAAAATTAGAAAAAGACCAAATTAGAGATTTAAAAATCGTCGAAGGTCTAAACTCCAGAATGGACAAACTTGAGAAAGTGTTTCAAGAAGATTTTAAGGAAGAGATGAAAAATAACAATGTCGTGCTTAAAAAAGAAATCAAAGATGAAGTTGTTCTGGTACTAGAAAGAAGGCTGAGTGAAAAATTTGACACTCTAAACGAAAAACAAAAAGACTTGGATGACAAAATGAGTGTTATGACTCAAAACATAAACACCATAACCCAGAACTTGAGCACCTTGACGCAGAACCATAATATATTAATGGAGATGTTACAAAGACTAACGCCTAAGATAGACCAAGTCAGTAGTCCAGATGTGCTAGATGCCTCATCTCATATTGTCACACAGGAAGCACTTGCCAAGAATCAAGAAGAACTGCAAAAAGAAATAAAGATTAACAATGCGACGCTTAAGCAAGAGATAGAAACAAAAGTACTGCCAGAGATGGAGGCACGATTAAACAACCAAATAGAAGCTATCAGTAAGATAGTAGAGAATAAAAAAGATAAAAATCACCGCCAACAACGAAGCAGTTCAAATATGTCACTTACGTCATCCAGTAGTTCCAATCCACCATCAAAACATAAAGCAAGAGGGAATCAATATCACCCTTACATAGTGTACCCACCTAAGGCAAAAATAGAGTTGTCGAATTACAATGGAAGTGAAGACCAATGCGTTGCTTGGCTAAACAAAGCAGAAGAATACTTCGACATTTACAATATTCAATCTGACGAGGAGAAGGTGAAATATGCATCAATGCATATGGAAGGGTATGCCTATAATTGGTACCTTTGGTGGAAAAAAGACAATTTTGCCTACACCTGGAACTTGTTCAAAAATGATTTTTTTAATAGGTTTCAAGGAATCAAGGAAGATGAGTTTTTCATTAAACTTACAATATTACAACAAGTTGGAAGTGTTGAGGAATTCACACATCAGTGGGAATCCTTGTCGACACGAGTATTTGGGTTGTCTGACAAGCAAAGACTCGAAACCTATTTAGGAGGTCTTAAACCGTACCTCCAAAAAGAGTTAAAGTTACACGACATACCTAACGTAGAGGTAGCAAGACATAAAGCAAAAGCCGCAGAACGCAAACTGGAAGGAATAAAAACAAGAGGCGACAACCATTATCGACAGGAAAAAGAGACACAATGTAGGTACTGTGAAGATACGTGGTCACCCGGCCATCAATGCCACAAAGCTCAATCATATTCCTATGAAATGGAAAATGGATCAAAGCCATCTAACAGTTACTTGGATAATAGAAAGAAGAAGAAAAACATATGTCGTCGATGAGGTGATGATTGGATCCCAGGCCATAAATGTAGGAACAATCAGACAATACAGTGCAAAATCATCAATGGAAAGGAAGTGCAAGTCTCTACACAAGAAATTGCGTCTGATTCTAATACCGAAACTGCATCTGAATGAATGACGACATTAGGAGAATACTCAAGCTTTGAGGACAAAGCTTTCCAAAAGGGGAAGGCAATGCTATGAATATAAAATATTGTATTTAATTAATCAAGTAAATTAGTAATTAGTTTAATTGAAGGGACGTAACCCTTCTAAAGGATGCTCAAACCTTATAAAAGGAGAGCTATTGTAAATCATTAAGCATCTTATCAATTCAAAATATATATATCTTATTCAATATGGATCTCGCGTCCTAGTTTTCTGCCGCATATTCTCACTGGGTCGTGATACTGTAGGAGTTTGATCTCCTATTCAAAAATGCTAAGTCTAAAACGTCTTTGGTGTTCGCTGAGCTGACCTGTGATCTTCCCCATCCTGATGTCGAATTTGAGCCCAATGATTCTCTTCCGAATGAATCATTGTTCCTCATTAGCACGTCTAATGCATGGTATGGAGATACCACTTTATATCTTCACACCCAACATTTCAGCCCTCAACTCTCGCGGGACGATGGTCGTCAAATCTGCCATCATGCAAAGTATTATCTAATCATCAGCGATACTTTGTACCATCGTGGCATCGATTCTATCCTTTGATGTTGTCTCACTCATGAAGAGGTTGAACATGTTCTAAATGACTATCACGTTGGGGCATGTGGCGGTCATCTTTCTGGGATGGATACAGCCCAGAAGATACTTTGCACACGATATTTTTGGCCCTCTTTCTTTAAATATTGTATTGAGGCCATCATAAAATGTCCTCCCTGCCAGCACTTCCAAACTAAGAAGCGCACCCACCCAGCCCCGCTACACCCGGTTATTGCCATTGGCCGCTTCGCTAAATGGGGCGTCGACTTCATGCATTGTAAGCCTACCTCGACCGGGGGGCATGGATACATCATAGTAGCCATGGATTACTTCACAAAGTGGGCCGAGGCTATTCCTACATACACAGACGATGGCAGAACCGCCACACTCTTCATGTTCAATCATGTTATAGCGTGGTTTGGAGTTCCTCAAGCTATAGTTACTGACCATGGTTCTCTCTTTATGAACCACATGGTTGACAAGTTGAGCACTAGATTGGGTTTTTTGCAATGAAAACTCAACACCATACTACCCACAGTCCAATGGACAAGTAGAGGCCATTAACAAGGTCTTGAAAACCATGATCCAACGCATGGTGGGTACGCACAAGTCCAACTGGAATAATATACTCTTCTCCACACTTTGGGCTTATCGAACTTCTTTTAATACCACCACTGGATTTACTCCCTTCCAACTAGTGTATGGATTGGAGGCCATCCTTCCGATAGAGTGCGAGATTCTATCCCTCAAACTCACAGTTGAACTTCTCCCCAACACTATTACTGAGGAAGAACGCTTCCTCTACCTAGCTAAACTCGACGAGACTCGCCGCGATGCTGCTCTTTCCAACGAGGCTCATAAGAAACACATCAAAGCAAAGTATGACAAGTCGGTAGAACCTCATGTCTACAGCGAAGGAGATTTGGTCCTTACATATGACCAAAGACATGATAAGCTGGGGGCAGGAAATTTTGAGTCCATGTGGCATGGAACCTACATAGTGAAATGCATCTTAGAGAAGGGAGCTTATGAGCTTGAAGACTATGATGGGATATCTTTAGGTGAACCCCGTAATGGGATTTACCTGAAGAGGTACTATGCCTGAGTCTTTCATGCATAAGTACTTTGTATATATTGTACATGGTGTGTGTGTTTTTGTGTGGAGTGACTTTTTGTTTTTGCATGCTTAGGTCTTTTTTCATTTCTTATACCTTGTTCTGTTTTCGTGTGTAGATGGCAACTTGCTATGGATTCACAGATGGTGCCAGTCGGCATATCCATCACCTTGCTTCGGCAACCTGGGTTCTCTATTCTCCCACTGGCGACCTTATCATCTCAGGAGGAATGTGTCTAGGTTTCGCAACCAATAATGCTGCAGAATATCAGGAAGTCATTGGAACCCTAAGTGACGCTATTCTTTGGGTATGGACCACGTTGTCATCCATTTGGATTCTCAATTGGTGGTATCTCATCTTAACCAGGTTTACACCATCCGTGATCCTACCCTACTCCGTCTCTACAGATGAGTTTTTCTTCTAGAAAGGTCCTTCGAATCCATTCAGTACCTACACATTCCACGAGACGTGAACATAGTTGCTGACTCCATGGCCAACTTCATCTTAGATTGGTACATTGCACACACATAAGCATATTCATGTAAAAGTAGACATAACATGTAAATAACTCATTGTATAATCAAACACATAAACAAGATCACATCACTCATCTATTAAAACACATAATGTATAAAGCCGCCAAAATGTCTATATCTATATAATCAAGATAACACAATGTTGATAAAAAAGTCTGAAGCACGACGAATTTCAGTGAGTCTGTACAAAATCTGAAACCTGATAGCTTTCAGTAGTACAAAATTTGAGGCTTGCATAGCTCTCAACACGTAATAACATCACTAGGCCTAACATATGGCCCGTGCACCTCTAGGTCTAGCAACCCTCGCTTGCTGGACATGGAAGCAGTCAACTGCCCTCGCCACCTTGTGGAGCAGTGTACCAAAACACATAGTCACACCAACTGTGTACCTCTGCATGGGCCTCTAAAAATCATGTACTGTTGCATCTAGAATGTCTAATGTCAACCTCTTAAGGTTCTCATAGACATCATCCATCTCCATGATGGCATTGTGCATGGTCGGATCTACTGGTGGTGCCTCTCCTCTCCTTGCGAGAAGAGAGAGTCCTACTGGCTGTGAAGGGCCCACATCTTCACACACATGTTATTAACTCATCAGCACTATCCAAAAAAATTATAAATACACAAAATTAAAAAGTATAAGGGTCATTGTTATTACCGATGTCTCCCCACTCTTCTCCCTCGGGTACCACTAGGTCTGGGTCCTCCCTGTAATCCATACCACTGTACAGATAGTCCTATGTTAAATTCTAGCATAAACGCACAAGCAAGATCACTGAAAGAAACATAATCACAAGATAGACACAGATATACCATGGGAAACCCTAATGGGGTAGAAAACCCAGCAAAGCTTTCCTCAATATAGATAATCAACCCAATACAAGATAGTAGTCCACAACAAGAGCTCCTTCTCCACCAAATGCAGAACTCTCTCTCTCCTATGTGCACAAGTGAAGTGTGAGGACAAGTGAGTTAAGTGAGGAACAACCTCCTCTACTTATACTTGTTTTCCAACTGACTTTTTACCCTATGAGGCCGACTTGTCAATTTGATTCTAATAACCTCCGATAAAATAACTTTGGGCCAATCTCTACATAGGAGATTTAATAACCTAGTTCCCATAATCCAATGGAGGAATAAACATCTCCGGATATACAATAGAGTCCCATCGGAGGAATAAAACATCTTCGGAATAATACAAATATAATATTCTTTGAAGTTACAATATTTCAACACTCCCCC
The DNA here is from genome assembly GCA_027924585.1 of Larix kaempferi. NCBI lineage: Eukaryota > Viridiplantae > Streptophyta > Pinopsida > Pinales > Pinaceae > Larix > Larix kaempferi. The sequence goes on along the minus strand of BSBM01000451.1, from coordinate 8,625,668 downwards.
TTAACGAGAAGGATATTATAACAACAACTGCAGGAGCAAGGAGTCATCGACGACATGATACATGATACATCTATAAATCATTGGAAGCTTTCTTTATACATCATCAGTGACTCAAGCAGTTACTGGAACATCTTCAAGATCTTCAATACTGGAACATCAACATCTTCAATACTGAGTCTTCATCTTTTGCAGCACTCGAACAGCTACATCATCATCACACGATCATCAGCATTGTCATCACACGATTATCAGCATTGTCATCACACTATCATCAGCATCATCATCACACGATCATCAGCATCATCATCACACGATCATCAGCATCGTCATCACACGATTATCAGCATCGTCATCACACGATTATCAGCATCATCATCACACGATCATCAACATCGTCATCAACTGGATCCACTCGATCATCCGTACAACAGCAGCATATCCTGCAATACACATGATCCAATTATGGGATGATCAATCCCTCTCACTTTAGGACATAGGTCCAAGGATGATACAATCCTAATCTATTTACAGGATGATTAGTCCTTATCACTTTAAGACGCCTCACCATGTCTAGGGACGATGCAATCCCAATCGATTAACAGGATGATTAGTCCTTATCACTTTAAGACACCTCACCATGTCTAGGGACGATGCAATCCCAATCGATTAACATGATGATTAGTCCTTATCACTTTAGGACATAAGTCCAAGGATGATGCAATCCTATCATGTACATTTTGAACCAAATGCTCAAGGACGATGCAGTCCTATATACGTCTGCTAAGGACCATATTCTTGAAGACATCTGTCTATGGACCATTTTAGGATTGAAGTCCAGGGATGATACAATCCTCATCGTTCGCTAGGAACCACATTCTCGAAGACATCTGTCTACGAATCACTTTAGGACTGAAGTCCAAGGATGATACAATCCTCATCATTCGTTAGGAACCGCATTCTCGAAGACATCTATCTACGGATCACTTTAGGACTGAAGTCCAAGGATGATACAATCCTCCACCAACCTCATCATTGGAACAGACAACCTCATCTTCAACCTTATCGTTGAAATAGGTAGGCACATCATCAATATAAGTATCCTCATCAATACAAGTATACACATCATCAATACAAGTATCCTCATCAATACAAGTATACACATCATCAATACAAGTATCCTCATCAATACAAGTATACACATCATCAATACAAGTATCCTCATCAATACAAGTATACACATCATCAATACAAGTATCCTCATCAATACAAGTATACACATCATCAATACAAAACATAGATGCAAGTATCCTCATCAATACAAGCAACCATATGATCTAGATAAGCAATCTCATCATCAATATAGTTATCCACATTGATACTGGTACCCAAAGATATCTTCATCTATCATATCACTCCCCCTTTCGAAGAGAGTCCTTTTGAACTACACCAAGCTTGTCTCGGAAATGCTCAAACTTTACATGAGACAGAGGTTTGGTTAGTATATCAGCAACTTGCTCGTCCGTGCTCACATATTCGAGCTTGATAGATCCTTTTTGCACCATATCCCGTATATAGAAATAACGGATCTCTATGTGTTTTGACTTATCATGAAATACTGGATTCTCATTCATCTTGATACAACTCTGGTTATCACACAAAATCATAGTGGGTTCCATCTCTAAGTCAAACAGTCCTGATAATAACTTACGAAACCATACTGCTTCACAACTGGCAGAGCAAGCAGCTATGTATTCTGCTTCATCTGTGCTGAGAGCCACACTAGACTGCTTCTTGCTATACCATGAGATCATAGTAGATCCCAGACAATAACATCCTCCCGATGTACTCTTCCTGTCTGATACACTTCCTGCCCAATCAACATCAGTGTAGCCATGCAAATTTAAATCATGATCTCCACTATAGTAAAGACCAAAATCTATCGTACCTTTTAAGTACCTCATCACATGTTTTGCAGCTATCATGTGAACTCTTCTAGGTTCCACTAGATACTGACTCAAGGTATTCACAGCAAAACATATGTCTGGTCTAGTGTTAGTAAAATACATTAATGATCCAATAATCTGTCTATACAGAGTTATGCCCACTAACTCTGATGAGTTATCTACTAATAACTTCAAGTTGGAGTCCATGGGAGTGGCCATGGCTTTACAGTCCAACATACCGAATATTTTCAAAATCTCCACAGCATACTTACCTTGATTTAGAAAGATTCCTTTTGGGTCTTGCCATACTTCCAGGCCTAAGAAGTAGTGCATCAATCCTAGATCTTTCATCTCAAATTCTGAAGAGAGCTTCTTCTTGCACTCGATAATCTGTCTCTCATTTCCAGTCAGAAATAGATCATCTACATACAATAATAATATAATAGGTTCATCATTCATAACTTTGAGATAAAGGTTAGGATCAGCTTTACTCTTGGTAAAGCCCAAGCTTGTCAAGAAACTGTCAATCCTTCTGTACCAAGCTCTAGGAGCTTGCTTCAACCCATACAAAGCCTTCTTCAGTTTGCATACATGAGTTCTTCCATCTTCTACCTCAAATCCAAGTGGTTGTTCTATGTACACTTCTTCTTCAATTACACCATTCAGGAAGGCTATCTTAACATCCATCTGGTGTAGTTTCCATTTCATCATCAATGTAAGTGCCATGATAGCTCTAATGGAAGTGTACCTAGAAACTGGTGCAAAAGTTTCTTCATAGTCAATTCCCTCCTTTTGAGAGAATCCTCTGGCTACAAATCTTGCCTTATATTTTTCAATGCTACCATCTACAGCATGTTTTATCTTGAATATCCATTTGGAGGACACTACACTTTTATCTTTTGGTTTGGGAACTATATCCCAAACATCATTTTTCATTATTGACTGGTATTCTTCTATCATTGCTTCTACCCATTCTTTATTCTGAACTGCTTCTACATAGCTAGTAGGTTCCTGATCCACTAGTTTACACATCAAAGCCATATAGTTGGATACTAGCTTTGGTTTCTTCCTTTCTCTAGTGGAGCCTTCAGGAGCTCCATACTTTTCAGCTCCTTGAATAATGTCTCTGGCCCATACTGGCCTTCTTTTCCTTGATAAGTTTGTAATGGGGGGTTCTTGTGGTTCTAGTAAGTCATGGTCTTCAGGTGTAGTATCTTCAGGAATGGGTGCAGCCTTTGTGATCCTGGAAGGTGTGTTTTCTTCATAGATTTCTTCATGTTGGCACTTCGTAGATCTCTTGAGAGCTACTTCTTCATCAAATGTCACATTCCTACTAATTTCCATATGATGAAAACTTGGGATGTAAATTTTGAATGCTTTGGATGATTCACAATATCCAACAAATATTCCCTTCTTTCCAGAAGGATCCAACTTGCTTATCTTTTCTTTTGGAATGTGAATGTATACAAGGCATCCAAATATTTTAGGATGACTTACCTCAGGCTTCTTTCCTGTGAACACTTCTTCTGGAGTTTTGAAATCAAGAGCACTATGGGATAGTCTATTTTGTACATAGACTGCTGTTCTAGCTGCTTCAGCCCATAAATACATAGGTAGGTCTTGATCATGTATCATTGTCTTTACAGCTTCCATGATGGTTCTATTCTTTCTTTCCGCAACACCATTTTGTTGGGGATTGTAGGGAATAGTTAGCTCTCTCTTGATTCCAGCTTCTTTACAGAAATATTCAAAATCTTTTGAAGTATATTCTCCGCCATTATCTGTTCTAAATATTTTAATTTTCTTTTCTGAAAGATTTTCTATTAATTCTTTGAACTCTTTGAACTTTCCAAAAACTTCATTCTTCCCTTTTAAGAAGTATATCCAAGTTTTCCTTGAATAGTCATCAATAAATGTGAGATAGTATTCATATCCACTTAAATATGTGGAGGGAATTGGTCCACATACATCTAAATGGATCAATTCCAAAGTGCTTTTGGTCTTTGTTTCACTCTTTGGAAATGGGTTCTTGATGTTCTTCCCCTTTGCACATCCTTTGCATGTGCCATCATGGTCAACCTTTAAGTCTGGTAGACCTACAACTACCTTGCTTACATGAGGTAGTGCCTTGTAGTTAATGTGAGCAAGTATCCTATGCCATAGCTCATTTGGGCTAGTGACTTCATGTATAAGGGCAACTTCTGGATGACCCTTGAGCTTGTATAAACCTCCTTCCTCTTCACCAATAACAATTGCATCCTTAATAGTTTTACCTTTGGACCACATTAATACTTGTCCATCAATGAATGAAACTCTATAGCCTTTCTTGTCCAATGCTGAGATGGAAAGCAAGTTCTTCTTCAATCCTGGAACATACAAAACTTCCTTCATCTTCATGGGGGTTCCAGAATCAAGTTTGTAGTTTGCTTCACCAATTCCCTTGATGGGATATTGATATTTATCTCCTAGAGATACCTTTTGTGGGGAGGTATTTTCTTCAAGTTTTGATAGAGTCTTCTTTTGTCCTGTCATGTGCTTTGAAGCACCACTATCGATAACCCATGTACCTTCTCCAGGTGTTATAGATCCAGAGAGTGCAGAGAATAGAACATACTCTTCTGCATCTTCTTCTTCACTTCTTCTAGATCTTTTCTTGAAGAAGGTCCTTTCTTCATCTTCTTCTTCTCTTCTAGGTCTTTTCTTGTAAGGCCTTTCTTCCCCTTCAACTTCTTCTTCACTATAATCTTCTGCAAGATGTGCTTGATGTCTTTTGTGGTGAGTACCCTTTTTCTTCTTCAGAGGACAATCCTTAGCAATGTGTCCTATTTTGTGCCAAATAAAACATTGGAATGAGGAGTAATCTCTTCTTTGATTAGATCCTCTTTTCTTTTGAAATATTTGTGGAGGATGAGACTCCTTGTGACTATCCTTATTAAAGTAGGATTGATTCCTTCTTCTCTTGGTGTAGGTGGCCAAGGCTTGGTCATCTTCTTTGAGCAATGCTTCTCTGTTGGAAACCCTGGCTTCCTCTTGAATGCAATCTTCCCAAACCACATCAAACTTCATACTTTCTTTTCTGGCACACATGGTTTGGATGAAATACTCCCAAGGTCTAGTGAGATCATTTAGAGTAGTCATGACTAGTTCATCTTCATCAAGGGTATCTCCAATAGCATCTAGTTGTTCTTTGAACTGAGAAACCCTTAAGAAATAGTCTTGAATAGATTCTCCTTTATTCATCTTGGTGTTCTTCAGTTGAGCTCTCAGGTTCATCTTCCTGTTGATGTTCTTTCCCTCATACATTCTGGAGAGAGCATCATACATTTCCTTTGGGGTTTTCTTAGAAGCCACTTGGGGAATCAAGTAGTCTTTAATATAATCAGCTATGATTCTCTTTGCCCTAATCAAATCCTTTCTTTGCTTCTCTTTGCTTCTTTACTGAGCAAGATCATTCTCTTCAAGAATGAGACCAATTCTGTATTTCCATGCCCGAAAATTTTCTATACCTTCTAACTTGTCTTCAAGCTTAGTGCTTGGGGCCATCTTCTCTCTGAAGAGTACAAGAGGCAAGAGATAGAATAGTACTTACCTGGAAACTTTAACCCTTTTAATTTTCTGGATCCTGGGACAGAATTTCTGGTTTATCGCACTTTTGGTAAAACTAGGGTTTGTCTTTCCCAGAGTTCTAACCAACAAAAAAGTTCGATCTACAGCTCAAAAGATTGGTTTTGAGAAGGGCTATCCATCCATTTAATCAGATTTCAACAATACCACTTTTTGCAGAAACCAATTTCTGGTTTATCGCACTTTTGGTAAAACTAGGGTTTGACTTTCCCGGAGTTTTACCCAACCAAAAAGTTCGATCTAGGGCTCAAAAGATTGGTTTTGAGAAGGGCTATCCAGCCATGTAATCATACTTCAACAATACCAACTTTTTGCAGAAACCCTAATTCTTACCGGAGAGAGAGAGAGAGATATTCTTACCTTGTGAAAGATGTCCTATTCAGGCTAGCTCTGATACCATGTTAAATTCTAGCATAAATGCACAAGCAAGATCACTGAAAGAAACATAATCACAAGATAGACACAGATATACCCTGGGAAACCCTCATGGGGTAGAAAACCCAGCAAAGCTTTCCTCAATATAGATAATCAACCCAATACAAGATAGTAGTCCACAACAAGAGCTCCTTCTCCACCAATTGTAGAACTCTCTCTCTCCTATGCGCACAAGTGAAGTGTGAGGACAAGTGAGTTAAGTGAGGAACAACCTCCTCTACTTATACTTGTTTTCCAACTGACTTTTTACCCTATGAGGCCGAATTGTCAATTTGAGTCTAATAACCTCCGATAAAATAACTTTGGGCCAATCTCTACATAGGAGATTTAATAACCCTAGTTCCCATAATCCAATGGAGGAATAAACATCTCCGGATATACAATAGAGTCCCGTTGGAGGAATAAAACATCTCCTGAATAATACAAATATAATATTCTTTGAAGTTACAATATTTCAACATCCTCTATCATGAGTAGCTGGCCTTCCATCTAGGTAAAGAATCCAGGACTGTACCCGATGATAGGACCCCCAACACCATGGTGGGCCATCACCTCTGTCCATTAGACCATGTGAGGATCCCTAGGATCCCTGTCATCCAAGGTCACCCGTGGGTGTAGAAGGGGAACCCGCTCCAACAACAATGATATCACTATCAATCCATACCCTAACTTCTTGAGCTCTCCATGCCGACACTTGGTTAGCTGAGCTCGTATGTTGGTGAGGAGTCCCTCACACCAGTTAAATACCTTCAGAGACATGCAGTCCTCCGCATACAACATCCGGGACCTTCTAGCTAGATGAGCAGCTTGGATCCCTGATATCCTCACTATGGTGAAAAGTATAGCACGCAGTGGACGATGTCGCACCTCTTTGATGGGAATCTTCCCATTAGAGGAATGGGCATGTGGAGTACAGTGTTGAACAATCAAGTCGTCCACCGTCCGGTCACTTCCCCATGATCCGGTAAGAGCCACCTTGTCCCCCCTCCGGGACAATCCAGTCAAGAAGTAGATGTCCTCGACATCTATAGTTAGTATGTGCTCTCTGATCATGAAGTACTGATGTGCTGCGTCCCAACTCCGAGACCATATGTTCCAGAAGTAAAACTTGGGCCCTCATGCCTTGGACCTGGAAGAACTTCAGCAGCCCACAGTTCCTCAATGCCTCTACACATAATGATTCGATTGCTGCTTGCACATCATCCACCTCATTTTCTCGCTCGCGCCACTCTAGAACCATGTTGGTGGCCACAAACCTGTCAATAGGAGCATTTAAACATCATTAGAACTCACTCAAGCCTTTAAAACTTTTTCTTTTGGGATAGGTTTTGATTTGTACATGGACATTTCCATCGTCGCACCCTATCGTTGCAGACAGGGAAACATCATCGCAGGACACCCTTGTGGGATTTACAACGACCCGGGTTCGTTCCAGTTCCCGTAAGGGAGACCTGCGATGACCCAAGGGCACACAAACTCCCCACAAACCAACTCAAAAACCCTAAAAAATGAATAAAAATTGAAATTCTAAATGACTAGAAATCTGTTGGCTGATATTTAGGGTTACCTGCTCCAAACGGCTCGTGAAATGGTTGCTCATAGCTCTGGAAATCGGCAAGTGAAATTATGCTCCAAATGGCACTTTCTTCTCCCCAATTTGGAAAATGAACAATGGTAACTATATTTGGTCATTTTTTCTATTTATAAACAAAAGGGAATATTCTTTTTCAAATTTAAATGCTCTTTGGGTTATTTGCTATAGTTTGGATCATTTTTACTGCATTTGAATGCCTGGTTGATTGTTTGACCTAGTTTTCAAGCATGTAGGAGACGTTAAGTGTTCCATTTGTGTTGTTTTTATATTGTAGCGATCCTCTCAGGTATGAATGACCCCTTGAATTTTTTTTCGTTATTTTTCATCCATTATATTTCAATTATTTAATGATGACGAGATTAGTCTTTGTTCTGTCTTGTTCTCTTAAAACCATGCGAATAAGTCACTAAGTTACAATTTATCACTTTTCCGGGCTCGTTAAACTCCTACGGAAAAGGAACCCCCCCAGAGTCTATCTTTAAGCTCTTTTCAGGCTCTCAAAATACAAAAAGATTGCCAAGGGAACTTGTTGCGTTCACACTTGTTAAAGAATTTGAATGATCATCTCCCTGGTGATAATTTACCCCTTTCTCAGACCAGGGGCACTATTTATGAAAAATGTATACTCCAGCCAATCATGGCTAGAAGAGTCCTCTCCCGCGTTGTTTTACCCTTTTTCGGGCGATGAGACTAACTTTACGAAAAAGGACCGTTGGAGTCTTCTTTAGTTCTTTTCAGAATCTCTAAACATGAAATGACAACTGAGTTTACCTTCTATGGACTCATTAAACTTTCACATTGAAGGGCCTGTCATGGGATGAACCCCTCCTCTCCCAGGTTCGGAAAATATTTGGGATTGGACTCATCTATGAGATGAGCTATACCGAGCATCTGGTTACCCTCATCAAGCTCTTAAAAAACACATGAGGCACTCATCATTCATGATGGGGAAAAAGGAAATATTTTATGTTACAGTCTTTATCGGTGGCAGTACCTAGTCGTTCTTGAACATGGAACTCATTTCATTTGCATACTGTACTTGGATCATCCGTTTGTCCTTGAGTTTTGCTTGCTTCCTGAGTCTTGTTACTACTTTGAGTCATTCAAAGAACACTTCAATCATTAGTTGCATTTGGATTCGGTATCGTACTAGTCATGTCAATACTGCCAAGTCATGCCATGCCCATGTTCAAGAATACTCTCACCATTCATTATCTATAGTCAGTACACCTTCTACCATGTCGGTCTAATATGAGTTATTTTTTCATGTCACTATACCATCCTATCTACTTCAAAACATCTGTTGTCGTGTTTCATGTCTATGATGGGGGATTCATCATGGCCCTCCTTCGACAGATTCATCCTTGTCGACTTCAACACATCATTCGAGGATTGGATCTAGAAACCAACCAAGTACCTTGGCCTTGCATGCCTCAATGGAAGTTTACCTCGCTTTCAACATGAGTTTACATCATTGACTCTTGATTGAAATATTTCATCTGACATTCGACTTCAACTCATTTATTCACGCTTGATGATATGTACTATGATACCTTGGGGATCATTGACATTAATGGTGATTTCCCTCATGCTTGTTAACGGTATACATCAATAACCAGTAATCAATTGGTTTCTACCATGTTTGATGTCAAGACATTTGTAATCACATGGATATATTCATATCATTGCGGGTTCGACTTGAAGACCTTAGGGAGTCACGTTTTACCCAGGTTGCGATGGAGATTGTTTTGAGTCATGTCACATGGATCCACATTTGTATTGGTCGTGGTTGTGTTATCATCTCATCATGGATCTATGCTTGTGTCTAGTAGCCATGATTGTGCTCAGTCGGTCATTACTATGATAGATATGCATTATATTGGTCGGTAGCCATGTTGTATGTCATATGAGACTATGTACTCAGAGTCATTTGTACTATATTAGCATCCTTCGTCTGACGAGCCATTGCCATTCCTTTTGTCAAAGCATTTCACCTGTCCAATTTTCAAACAGCTTCATGCTTTGGGGGGCATTCTGTTACACCTAAATATTACCATCATGAGACTCAATCTAAACATCCCTAAAGTTTTAGTGACTAAGCCATTAACTTGGAAGAGATGCAAACCCTTTTATACTAGGTTTTGAGAGGTCGTTGGAGGTTTTCCTTATGCAACTTGCGACATCACAGGTTGTCCTCTTACAAACTGCGACGATGTCAGTTAATTGACTAAAATAGCTTCTTCAAGCCAATTCTCGAAGCTAGCTGATGTGTATCCCTATCCCTAGCCTTTAGGGAAGCTGGCATTCGGTTCCTAGCCTCTTGGAAGGATCCCCTATCTCTATCCTACCATATCTCAACCTACCCTATCCACTTAGTCCTATATAAGTGAATCTCTCTCCCATTCCAAAGGGAGGAAGTCTATAGTATCTAATTGCTGGTGAAATTAGCTTAGGAGAGATCTCTACTCATCCCTTGAGAGATCCATCATCCCTTTGGAGGCTTTGGAATTGGCTTGATTGGAGAAGGACTGCTACAGTAAGTCATTGGTTGTAATCTCTTCATCCTATGTATTTCCCTTTTAATACAGTAATATAAGTGCTTTCCACCAAATCTCATTGTGTTAATGACATTTTGTGTAGTTTGCCTACTTAACTACTTACTTAGATCTATTATTGTGTAGATGCATTTTACTTGCTTTGTTGTTGTGTTGTCTTGATAGGTTTTGCAGTTGAGACCTGAAGACCATCAATCTTGGAGCAACATTCAAGGAGAAAGGATCAACAATCTAAAGGGTAAGAGCATCTAGTCCTTGATCTCTAATTAGATCTAGGAGAGTTATTTATGTTCTGTATCTATTTGTTCTAGACTCACATTGAGCTAGGGAGATTAGGCCTCAAGTACACTCTTGGTAGATTGTCCATCAAATAGCCTGAGACAAAGAAAAAAACGATGAGGTTCACGATACACATTTTCCACTAAATCCCACATATCCTGAGAACGAAAAAGGGTTTTCATTTTTTTGCCAAAAATTCATAATTTTTATGTGAGAACGTGGAAACCTGTGGCTGCACAGAGTTGCTAGTGGTTTCCATGGTTAAAATTTTGACCTCTGTCTCCTTGTTCACATACCCAATTCCCCCTTTCTCTTTGAATGGAACCGTACTGGATTTCTGGTGCCTGCAATTTTTATTATAGACCAACTGATACAAATTTCTTCTGCTGCAAATCTATATAAAGGAGAGCTTCATGAGTTCTAGCTTCTTCTTGGGGTTTGAATGGTGGAGATAATCTCAACACTGAGAGGACATCCGGCTCCTTTGTTTAGGATGACGACTTCTAATATTGCATAGAATAAGCTCTACGCGTTGGTATTAGATCTGATACCAAAATGATAGGAGGCAGGGGAACCAAACATTGAAGAACATAAAAATGAATGTTGCATAATTAATAATCTATTCAATGAAGATTTGTAAGCATTCACATTCAGAAAGAATACATCGTAAGCCAATCCTACAAACTGATATATCATAATATATGTTAAAAAAATGAGGACTCGGCTTCACCAAAAAATTACAGCCAGAATGCAAGATAGACTTCCCAAAAAACTACATATATGTCGCTCCTATAATTCAAATGAATCTAGAGACTTATGAGCTTTCCAAAACAGTAAATGGTTTATCTAAAACATTAATCACGGTTATGGAGGTGGATTCCAGCATTAATAACAGGAATAGAGGTGGAGTAGGTTACGTCAATCACATTTATGTGGTGGTTGGAATTATATGACGTGTTTCAACATGGATCTTGCTGTTTATATGCATACATAGTTTGCATCTTGTGTATTTAAAGAAAAGAGGGTAACTTTATTACCATTTACTTTCTCTTGCCTTGAATAAATATTGCATTCATATTCACATCCCTATTGTTGATATTGATAGGTGCAGTACCACCTCACACATCACTACATATTGAGTGACTTTGTTCCTTCTGAATTTTGATGACTTGCATGGCACGCTTGTGTATAGCATGATATTTTGGATAATTGCGTTTGAATTTCAAACTTACAACCAATTTGATCCATGACATTGTTTTTGTTTTTAAAAGAGGATAAAATGCCTCCTTGATATGTTCAATTAGCATGCACTTTGAGTTTACTTTTCTTATTTAAGCATGTGCATGAGTTTTAAGAAATTCATATTTTAACTCCTACTGGGATTTCAAGCATGTTTGTCTTATTTTTACCTTTTACAGGCATAAATGAGATGTCAATATTTTAGACATCTATATTTATGTGAGCATGGATATTTCCATGGTGATCAATCATTGTGTCATATTTATAGGATTTAGAAATAACCCAAAATTTTGAGTGGATACTCTAACCATCATGAGGGGATCAATATGAAGTTGTAAACAATAGAAAAGAGCATGTGGTTGAATGGTAGAATATATAGCATAATATATTTTAAAAAAATAGTCATTAGGCTTACATACAAGTAATGAATCATTGGAGTGAGAAGTCAAAATTAGAAGTTACGAAATATGAACTATAAATGAAACAATTGAAAATAGAATAATTAAAAATGAAATAAAGATAATAATGAGTAGATACGAGGAATCACAAAAAGAGTAAAAGGCTCAATACAAATAAGAATAGGTGAAGGATCAAATTATAATTGGGAAAGAGCTAAATTGGAAACTAGGTTATGAATGGTATTTATTAATTAAATAAAGATGGAATATATACACAAGACGTTTCTCTGGGTGTTGAGGTCACATATGGGTAGATCATGTTGGTAGAAACCCTAGAAGGTGAAGAAGAGGGAAGTAAGCGGGGGAACTACAATGATGGTCCCATAGATAAATTTAGGATTTTTTAGTATGTAAACTGAGATACCAAGGTGGAGGAGGGCCCTAGGTCAACAAGGTAAGGGATACTTTTATTCACCTAGGTATATTCCAATACTAGAATCTACCTCGAACAACAATTTATATGGGTTTCCAAGGGTCACATTGAATGACCTCATAAATGGGCATTTATCCCCTAACAAATCGGTTCCTAGTGATTGAATGGTGTCAATTCATGATTTATTAGATTCCTCTTATCTCCATGGAAGAATTCAATGATAGCATTATTTCAACTTATTACATTTTTATTAAAACTCTCGCTGCTTCATTTCCATTAGTTCAAGTGGATAGACCTATGTATAAGAATGTATGCAAAGGTGACATGGTCAGGTAGTGTGGTTGCATTAGTTCATCTCTTGAATTCTCAGATTGTGTGGCTTCCCTACTAGTGTTAGGGACTCTATCAAGTTTGTTTTTGTAGAGGCCCGAATTGCAATTCATTCAAAGGATCGAGTTAAAAAAGGACATGCTTTTCACCATAAGAATTTGAATAAGTGAATAAAATGGAAGGAGGGAAATGTGAATCTTGTCTTAGATGCCGAGGTAAATCTACTCAAAGAAAATAATATGGGGAAATGAACTTAGTGGGCATATTTTTTGGTCCTTCATGTGGGTGTTCAAGGTTCAACTACGTGAATTTTTCTTGGTTAGAGTCTTAGAGAGGGTATAGGTATTTTGATATTATTGCAAGGATGGCTTGGTTTTTATTTTAGATTGGTGATAGATGTGACCATAATCCTTGGGGATCATGGAGGTGGGACTCCAATAAACTACTTCTAAAGCAATGTACCCCTTTTTTCAACGCTCAAAGGAAATGTTTTCAATGCATCTTGGTTTGGGATAACTTACCAAATCTACCTCTAGATATATGAACTGTTGAAGTGTTCATAATGATTGGAAAATCCATGGGATGATTTCTATGGGAAAACATGTCACTCATGGAGTTGAGTATGATGAGATTGGTGAGAATTCTAGTCAATATTGACCTAAGAGAGCATTTTGTAGAGTCCATTGAAATCCAAATGGTTACTTGGAAGCATGTTTACATGATAGAAAACTTAGGGGTTTTGTTTAGGTGTAATCATTGTCACGCTTGTGGACATGTTGTGGAATATTATTCCCTCCTTTTTCATCATTTGGCCCAGATTAGGAAAGGTGTTTCTCAATACTTTAAGGTGGTAAATACATAGGCCCTAAAGAGGGGCCATGTGGTTCCAAAAGGATATTTATTGAGGAGGCTCATACATCCAATTAGGATGGCAGGAAATAAGAAGGAAGAGGTGTTTTGAACTCATATCCCAATTTTGAGAATTTCAAATATAAGGGGGACCCTATCTTGGTGAAATCTTGTCCCATTGATGATAATGATTCTCAAGACCTGCTTGTTGGCATTGTTGGGTTTCCTTTGAATCCTTCGACTCGAGCTAACCAAAAAGGTATGTTGATATCATACTTGTTCCCTTTACACTTGAATTCTTCCCCTCCTAGATTCTTGCCATGGGATTTGAAGTTCGGATTTCTCTGGAGGTGATACTAAAACCTTAAAGTGGATTGGGGTAGGGTCGCCAATCCTATGGGGTCTCGGGACTCCCAAATTCTTTAGTTCCCATCATAGAACCCTTAGAATATTGCATCCCTGCTTTGGTTCTTATGGACATCACTATCAAGTATAACCTAATTCTTCATAAAGGAGGTGGTGAGGGGGACACTCCTGTGGGTTTTGGGGGACTTGGGAAAAAATGTGGGGGTTTTAGGTCAAGGGGAAGAGGCCATGAATCACATATATTTTTGGCATAAGAAAAAGTAGATTGCAATATGGCTACAAGTACCAACTATCATTTATTTGGGTTCTTAAAGAATGAATATCAATAACGAGGTTACATCATGATTTTTCTTTCTCTAAATTGAAGGGATCTCGATAGCACCTTTAAGAAGACAGGTATCAATCAATTAGTGGAGTCTCGTTACCTAGACATAATTTCACTTCAAGAAGTTATGTTTCAAGTGTGTAGAGTGGTAGAGGATTTGGGGAAGATGTTGGGGGGTGGGATTTCTTTTTTGTGGATGTAAAGGGTGGATTGGGAGGTTTGGTCTCAGGTTGGTGAAAATTGGTTTTAAGTCGTACTAACACTTGTTTTGAATAAGGTTTGAGTATAAAACCCTTCTCTCAAGAACTATGAAATTAAAGAATTCATTGTATTGAATGTCTATGGTCTATATCCAGATAGGTTTTTCTATTGGGTAATCCTATTCTCAAATATTTTTTGTCAAAGAAGAATTTTTTATTAGGAGGGTAACCAAAATTTTATTTGGGTTAGTCATAGGTTTTTTGGTCCCTTGGCTCAAGTCGACAATATTATAGATTTCTTCCAACCAAATTTGGAGGAATTGGGACTTATTAATGTTGAACCTACCAAATTGAATCCCACTTGTAGAAATAAGAGGATGAGCCCTAAGATGGTGGCTAAAAGATTGGAACGGTTCTTAATCTGAGAGGATATTGTGGAGGATTCCATTATAATGCATCAGTGGGTTAGTGTTGGAGGAAAATTTGATCATCTTCTAGTTTTACTTGATATGGATAGATCGAGGGACAAGCCATTGAGGCCCTTTAAATTTAATCATGCTTGGCCTAGATTAGAAGATGATGTCTATATGGTAAAGGATGCATGGGTTCGTTATGATGGATGGGTTAGCTTCTCTTCAGTTTGTAGAAAATTTTAATTGAATCACACAAGCATCTATCAAATGAGAAAATGCAAAGAAACTTAGGGATGAAAGTGAATTGAGAAACATTAAGTATGGTTTGAATAACTTGTATGATTCATAAGTGTTTGGTGATAACTTAGAAGATTTTAAGGTATCCATTTATTCCTTGGATAATAAGTGGAAGAAGATCATGTGCAATAAATATGCAAAGTGGAGACTAACTTGAATAATCCTTTTTGGTTGTCCAAGGTGACAATAACACAAGATTCTTCCAAAAATTTAACCACTTCATCTCATAATCCTTGGCTTTCCTAGAACTGATTAGAACAACACATAACCATATTGGGGCCTCCAACTACAAAACCCATGTGGCTAAATCTTGTCTAGATGTGCGCAACCATGCCAAACATGGAGATCAGGTACCGAAACTAAACTAAAGTATCAGAAGTAGGCTTTTAAGCATGTATTGACACTTGGCATTGAAAGATTTGAAGAAATGTGATGAAAGGGATGGTATACAAGTGTAAGGATAGGGTAAAAAGGTTAAAAAGGGATCCATATGATAGTGTAAAATATGTCAAAACATCAACCCAAAATATCCCCCACACTTGTTATTTTGCATGTCCTTGTGCAAATGAAGCCAACTGGTGATATCTACAAATACTTTGACAAAATTGGATGACCTTTGAATGTCTCAATAGAATTTAGAAACATCTATGAGTATTTTGAGGTTATCACGTGCTCTGTCTCTTTGTGCCCTTGATATCCTCTTTAGTGTTTTGTTGTCGCGATATCTAGCTCTTTGGATTTGTGATACCATTTCCTTACCATACTGTGCAATTTCTTGTTCTTAGAAGCAAATTTATCATTATCTATTTGAAGCTTCTTTCCTTGGTCTTTCAACATTTCATTCTTTTTTTTAAATATGTCTAAGATAGAAAACTCCCATAGTTTCTCTTCCAATTTCTCAATCTTTTTGTTCTTATTTCTTATCTATGTATAAATTAAATGAGTGGTCAAATTCATAGATATCGATTGTTTGAAAAATATCTCATTCCATGTATCAATGTACATGCCATCAAATACTGGGATGTCATACTTAGTATGCTTAGTATATTCACCATGCTCTACTCTGGAGGGAACAAAAATTTGTGGTTCAGAGACTTGCATTTTCATCTTTTTGGATGTTTCAAAAACATCCAAGGAATATCTTAACTCCTTCGAGTGTTGTTCTAATCTATGTGTGTTTGTATTGATTCAAATTGTTGAGGAATTGGCACTAAATATTGAACAGTTTGTACCTTACTTTGCTAGGGCATAATTTGTGTGAGTTGTCAAGTAGTGGGCGTTGGTGATTGCGGAATTTCCTCCTGAATTATCATCTTCCTTTTCACTTTTCAGGTAGGAGTAATGAAACCTTTATCCTCGAAGAGACCAATATTTTCATTAAAATTGGTGACCTATTCTCCAAACTTCATACCCTAACTTCTTGTAGCTTCTTCAAGATTGTTTTCACCAAATTCATTGTGGCTCACGAAGTTTTCCCAAGTATCATTTTTTATTTTTAACTTTTCAGTAATCATGATCTTAATTAACCCATGATGATAGAGGCTCCTGAGTAATTTATTAGGGTTTCATTTGATTTGCTGGGACATCTTTCCAAGAATTTTCCAGAGGTAATACTGGAAGTTGAACTTGTCATTGGGATTAAAATGATGCAATAAATGAATATGATAGATGTAAAATCTATATCACAGTAGGATATAGCTACTATAGATACCTATCAATTGAAATATTTAACTTACTATGCAATAAATGAGTGCATAGAGAATTCTGGAAAAAAATGATAAAAAACCAGTCACAAATGATAAAAAAAAAACAGTAAATACAAATGATCAAATATCATATTCTATTAAATTTCTAATCCAACAATGAGTTTGTATCATCCTTATATAACAATAGGAATAAATTGAATGCCTTAGGAGGCTTGACAAGTGGCTAACTTAGATTTGACTCCAATCTCCCCTAGGTTGACCAATAGGCTCCCAAATCGCCCTAAAATGGTACGAATTTCCCATGTGAACATTGGGTGAGAATGGGAAGACCAAAATGAGGCTCACACATATGAAGGAGGTGATTGGGTAGTGGTTAGGTATCCAAGGAGAGGCCAAAACGATCAAATATGGGCCAAAATGACTAGATTCAGTGCATGGGTGCCTAAGTCAAAGACAGTTTCCTTAAAACAAGGAAATAGGGCACCTTTGCTGAGGAGGTGGTAATCAATGCTGGAGGTGGCCATAAATAGGGTGCCTTACAACTCAGATAACCAATTTTGGCCCATAGAATCGTGGATAAGTCATCATTTGGCCTAACTAATTTCTAACAACCTTATACCAACCTTGGATTGCAATTATTAACCTATTTTGGACCAATTAATCAATAATATGAATTATGCATAAGGTACTAAGGTGTAATAATGCTATAACATCCCCCTATAAGCTAGACTTGTAGTCAAAATCAAAATAAGGCCTTGGCAACTAAGGCTCAAGTCACATTTTACAACAACAATTTTTATTTGTTCATGTAACCAAGGTAAGGAGGAAAACCTCATGGGAAATAAAACATCCCCTAAAAAATGGACATGTGGCATATATGAAAAATACACCAATATTCACCATGCATCACTCACCCCAAGGAGTGATCTAAGGTAAGTGAAGGTCTCAGTGAAACTCTTGATGAAGATATCAACAGTTTTCTCAACAGAAGGGTAATACTGCAATGCCATGATCTAGTCATGCACCAAGCCTTGAATGCAGTGCATGTGAATCTCTATGTGCTTGGTCCTCTATCTCTGTATTGGATCAATGGAGATGTGATGTACCTGCAATAATTAATTAATGCAAATACACGAGATATCAGAAATAATAGAACAGAATCGCTTTTATATTGATCACGGGCCACTTCAAGGGGGAAACCTCCTTTGAGCAAGCTTAATACAATTAACTTCACGGTGCCTTCAATGACCTCAACACACACTTATATACTAAGTCTATGCCCAATACTATGAGTCAAAACCATGGGACATATAATACTACGGGACGACTTACAAAGCATATGCGTCCAATACTATGGGTCAATACTATGCGCTAATATAAACTACGGATCAACAAATACTACGGGACAACTTACAAAGCATATGCGTCCAACAACAATATACTAACATAGTAAAGAGAAGGGTTGACATAGGTTCCTAACATCCCCTCTCCTTTAGAAAAAGCTTTGTCCTCAAAGCTTTGCTTGGAGAAATTACTGCAGAATCTGAAGGAGTGGTTCCTCGGTAGCATCCTCGGTTTGCATTTCGGGCCAATGATGCCTTTGGAGTGTCAAGGAGGATTGCTTGGAAGGCTGTAGATGAAGAAGAACCCTGTCAGCTGCGTGGAAAATGCGCTCATAACGGTGCTGATCGGCTTGTTGTTTCAGGCGAATTCTGGCCATGTGAAGATTGTCCTGCAGAATTAGAAGAATCTGATCGCGGTGTCGAAGAACCGAGTCAATTTCCTGAACTGGAGAGCTGCTAAGGGTGTATGGAAGAAGAACAGGCGGTGTTTTTCCATAGCCTGCTTCATATGGTTTCCTTTGAGATGTGGTATTGTACCACCAGAGTGTTGCTAGGAAATCCATAGAAATAGTTGTCCAAAGCTGTGTAGGGATGGCCACGGGTTTGAGAAATCCCGAAAGGAGTGTCGTTTCCCCCTTGTTGACTTGGAAAGTATTATCGTCAGCCACCATCTGTTGAATTGTCATTTTTAGTCCCGACCAAAAGAAGTTACATTGTTCCCGGTCATACATTTTACAGAACCCAGAGTGCCATGTTGATGAAGAAGCATGGAGTTCATAGAAGAGATAGCCCTATTGAACATATTGCAACCAATTTGGAACAAGCAGAGAAAGAGCTATAAGAGAAACTGGGTCATCAATTGTGCGAGAAGGAGCATCTTCCACCATATTGTCCTTACCCTTCTTGTAAGTGATCACATAGGGACAACCCATGAGTTGGATAACCCATTGCAGGTGTGTTGGGGAGGAGACCCATTGTTCCAAAAAAATTTCCAGACTCAGGAGATCAGTCTTGATGCAGAAATAATTCCCTAATAGGTATGGCTGCCACTTCTGTACTGCATGCAAAATAGCCATCATTTCCTGCTGAGAGGTAGATGTGGCTACATTCTTACCGGAAAGGTCTCTTGAAGGCAGCAAGCGCATTGGTTCAGCAAAGATACCTGCATATCTATCCAAGGAAGTAGTGGAGACTGTTGATGGGTGCATCTGAATGGAATTGAGATGAGCGATGACACCATGTGAATTCTTCTTAAGGATTTTTTCCAGGCGATGTGAACTGATGATGCAGAGAGACCGTGGTTGTAAGCCCATAAATTTGTGTTGTGCCCCATTGACTTTGAACTGCATCCAAAGTTCCGCAAAATCCCATAAGATGGGGCCAAGTGTGCGTAACCAATGAACGCCCAAAACCACATCACATCCGCCTAAGGACAAGGCAAACATGTCAGAGCGTAGGTTATAATCTTCCATAAAGATACGCACACTGTGACACTTCCCCTTGCAAGGTAAGGTACCCCCATTGGAAACCATGACTTCAAAGTTGGAGCAAGGATGGACAAAACAATCAGCCTGTTTGGCAATCCGAGGGTCAATGAAGTTATGAGTGCTACCGGAATCAATGAGGATGGTAAGAGGGAGCTTCTTGAAGTATCCCCTGACTCGCATTGTTTGTGGGGTGGTGACTCCGGTTACAGCATGGAGAGAGATCTCGGGTGGGTCGTCCTGAGATGGGTTGTCAACAAGCAGTTGTTGAATGTCGACCTGATCATCTACTGTATCAGTAGCTTCTTCACCAAGTTCTAAGGTAGGCAGAGAATCCACATCCAAGAGATAGATCTTTTGTTGAACACATCTATGTCCCCGATTGAATTTCTCATCACAATTATAGCAAAGCCCTTTTTCTCGGCGTGCCTGCATTTCTATTTCAGACAAATGCTTGATAGGAGTTGGTTGAGGAGCAGGCGTGATGGGAGGTCGTTGGGAACCCATATTTCTGAAGGGAACAAAGGTGGGTTTGGAGCGTTGTTGAGCTGCGATCTTGTCCTCAGCCAACTTAGCCAACCCTAGGACTTCCATCATTGTGTTGGGACAAAACATTTTGACCTCTGAGCGGATTTCATCCTTGAGACCACTGATAAAACAACTCCTGTAGAATTCATCAGACAATCCTTCTGTGTGATTGGCTAGTTTCTCAAATTCCATCTGATACTCTCTCACTGTGCCAGTTTGGTGAAGTTTAGTGAGTGCTCCTGTGAAGTCGTCAAAACCACTAGGACCAAATCGTGGCAAAATGAGTTGGAAAAAATCTGTCCAGTTTGGCTCGGGATGAGCTTGGATGTACCAACGGTACCATTGAAGGGCTTCCTATTCCAAATGAAAGGATGCAAGTGGAACTTTCTGAACATCAAAAGTATTATGCATACTGAAATATTGTTCTGCTCGGTATATCCATCCAGTCGGATCAGTACCATTGAAGCGAGGAAAATCAAGCTTCGGCCCACGAAAATTGCTAGAAGTAGAGAACCCGGTGGCTGCAAAAGATTCTGGCTGTCTGGTATTGTTCATTACTGAATGCTGAAGATGGAGGCTAAGAAATTTTTCATCCAGATCTTGGAGTTTGGTTTGGATGGCTGCAAGTGCTTCCTCCATGGTGTGTGCTCCTGCACGGGTGACAACCATAAGCAGGTTTTTTTTTTTTTTTAGACGGGAGTGGCTACGGCTCGAAAGGGATCTGGAACAACACCGAATGGATTGAAAATGGCTGAATCTGGAACGGCTTGCAAATGGATCTGAAATGGTGCAGCAGTGATCAACAATAGTTCAGCTGGAAGTAGATATGGACCCCAGGTATGTGTGGCTTCCTAACAGTTCAGGGGTTTCACTCGGCCACCAATGCTGTCTGACGGCTTGCGTATTGGGGCAGTACCCCTCACTCCACGGCTCAGGTAAAACTGATAACCGCTTTGCCACAAACGACAGCTCTTGGTTTACCTCGCAGTTGGGAACTAGTCAATCAGGTAGGGGTCGTTGCCCTTTTCGCTGGTAGGTCCTCTCAATGGGCCAGCTACTTCGGGGTTCCTGTGGTACTCCTCACAATGAGTTTTAGGGCTTATGCCCAAGTACTTCCCACAGTTAAGCGGATAGGGATGATTCCCAAATCCGAACCTGCAACAGAAAAAATTTGGGCAGAAATTCCACCCAATGTTCAAAAACCGGATCTATATTGCTCAGAATGGCTATTATAGCATGTTTCCAGAACTAGAACAACCACTCTGCTTCTACCCATAAAAGCGGAATAGAAATCTAGGCACTCGGTCAAAAGATTTTCTCGCCGCAATTTCCGTGGTCGTCACCGAAATTCTGAAAAATTGCTGATTTTAAATCCGCGATATCTCCACTTTTAGAACTCCAAATGAGATGATTTTTTTTTTAAACTGCGTATTTTTGAAAGAGGAATTCAGATATGCAATCGGTTTCTTCTGATTTTGTGCAAAAAGTTTCAGAAATTGATCTGAAAGTTGCCTCCCAAAAAAAGAAAAAAAAATTTCCCACTTGTGCCAAGGAAAGTGCTCTGATACCAGATGTGATGTACTTGCAATAATTAATTAATGCAAATACATGAGATATCAGAAATAATAGAACAGAATCGCTTTTATATTGATCATGGACCACTTCGAGGGGGCAACCTCCTTTGAGCAAGCTTAATACAATTAACTTCACGGTGCCTTCAATGACCTCAACACACACTTATATACTAAGTCTATGCCCAATACTATGAGTCAAAACCATGGGACATATAATACTACGGGACGACTTACAAAGCATATGCGTCCAATACTATGGGTCAATACTATGGGCTAATATAAACTACGGATCAACAAATACTACGGGACGACTTACAAAGCATATGCGTCCAACAACAATATACTAACATAGTAAAGAGAAGGGTTGACATAGGTTCCTAACAGGAGATCTTTATTGTTCTTTGATTGTCATACCAAATGATTGTGGGTGAATCAAACACAAATCCAAACACTCCAAGAATGCCTTGCAACCACACACATTCCTTAGCTACATTCACTGCTCCCCTGTATTCGGCCTCAACTGAATATAAGGAGATGTGGTGCTAATTCTTGCTTGACCAGAAAATGGGACCATGTGCAAGCATAAACACATAACCAGAAGTAGACTTCCGATCAGAACTATCACCATCCCAATCAGAATCAGTAAAACCAACTAGTTCAAGAGATGAACCAGCTGCATAGTGGATTCCAAAATGTTTGGTACCCTATACATAGTGTAGGATACTATTGTGTGCCTTCCAATGGACCTCATGAGGCTCTTTCATGTGAATTTCAATATCCCCAACAACATAAGACAAATCTGGTCGAGAGTGAGTGAGATACAACAAGCTCCCAACTAGTTGTCTATAAAGTGAGCTGTCAACTAGTGGTGAACAACCCCAATCAGTATGCTTAACTCCAGAAAGGAATGGGAATTTTGAAGACTTACATTCAGCCATATTAAAATTTTGGATAAGATTTGAATCATATCTATATTTATAAATAGAGATCCCATCCACAGCTCGATCAACCTCCAAACCCAGAAATGGTTTCAACAATCCTAGATCGGTCATGGCAAATGCACTATGCAATGCAGCCTTAACTGAGCCCAATTATTTGGTGTAGATACAAGTGATCAAAATATCATCAACATACAGTAAAATAATCAATATCAGGTCAGAGACATGCTACATATAGATATTAGGATCATACTTACATCTCTCAAAGCTTTGTGACAACAAATAATTGTCCATCTTGGCATACCAAGCTCTAGGAGCTTGCTTGAGACCATAGAGGGACTTCTTCAACCTGAAAACAAGTGTATGATATGAAATGAAGCCTTTAGGATGATGCATATATATCTCCTCATCAATATCCACATGAATAAATGCAGTCTTCACATCCATGTGATGAACCTCCCATCGCTTGGAAGTAGCAATGGCCAAAACTAGCCTGATTGAGTCCATCTTTGCCACCAGTGCAAATGTATCTGTATAGTCCATGCCATGGAATTGAGAGAATCCATTATCTACCAAACTGGCATTATGCTTCACATCAGAACCATCATATTCCATTTTGGTCCTATAAACCCATTTACATTGCACTAGTTTCCTCTTGCGAGGAAGAGGGACCAACTCCCATGTTTCAATGTCATGGAGGGAGTTCATCTCTTCTTGCATGGTTGGTTTACATATTGGATCTTTTGAATCTTATGAATATGATTGAGTATCAGATCCAACCATAATAAAACATCTACCATGCAGATCTGCATCACAAGATGCAAAAGCATTGTGAAACTGAGATCTAGTTTTCCTAGGATCTTGAGGATCTCCTGCAAGCTCACCAGCAACTTGTATGGTTTTCTCATCCCACTTGGGCCTTGAGGGAGGGTCTTGGTTTGCATAAATATCATCATCTTCATAATCCATATCAGAATCATAAAAATCAGAGAAAGAACCATCATATACATCATCTCTAAGCAGGGGGTTTGAGCAATCCCCATCACCTTGTTCTATAGCATGCATGGGCTCTTCTTCTTCGAAATGGACACTTCTTTCAATGAATGTTTTATGAGATGAGGGATAAGAGAGCTTGTATCCCTTTGCATATTCTGAATATCCAACCATGATAGAATCCTTGCTTTGGGGCTGCAAGGCCTTTCTCTTCTCTGGAGGAATTCTAGCCCAAGCTTTTGAGCCAAACACCCTGAAATGAGAAACATTGGGCTTCTGGCCCATCCAAGCTTCATATGGAGTCACGAATTAAAAATATTTATGTGGTTCTATGTTCTGAACATATTCAGCATAATTCATGGCCTCAACCCATAGTTTAGGAGACAAAGACTTAGCCTCCATCATGCATGTGGCCATCTCCTTCAGTGCTCTATTCTTGCGCTCTGCAACACCATTTTGCTGAGGTGTGTAAGGCACATAATGTTTCATTTGGATTCCATACTCTTCATAGAGCTATTGCATGTACTTATTGACATATTCCATTCCATTATCATTCCTCAAGACCTTCATATTCCTCCCTCTAAATTTATCCACAGAGTTCTTGAAAACTTTGAAACATTGGAAAACTTTAGATTTTTGCTTGAGAACGAATAACCAACAGTACCTTGAGAAATAATCAATGGAGGTAAGCACATACTTTGATTTTCCATAGGATGGAGTGGGATTAGGACCAATCATATATGATTGCACTAAACCAAGAGTTTCAATAGCTCTCATTTCCTTACCTTTCTCATACTTCTTCTCAGCATGATTCCCAACAATGCACCCTTTGCAAGTGCCATTGGAAAATCTGGTTGTTGGAAGCCCTTCGACCATCTCTTCTTTTCTCAAGGATTGAAGATATCTGTAGTTGAGGTGTCCAAACCACTCATTCCATATCTTGATGACTTCATTACCATGTGACAAAAGTGCATTTGGAGAAGAGTACTCAATAAAATGAGAGAACTTGTACATTCTCGAATCATGGTCTGCAACACCCACTGCTACAAATTTTCCAGTCGAAACTTCTGAGATCTTCACATCATCTTGGGTGAAGACCACTCTCTTGGATGAACCAGTGTGAGTCATTTGGTATACAAAGAGTAATTTTGTTGCAAGATTAGGAACATACAGTACATTACTGAAGTACCCATTTTCTAGTGAGATTTTCCCAATGCCTCTAGAAAGTATTTCTGATTCATCTCCCATGAGAATGGAAGAACCATTGTATGGAGCAACAGTAGAGGATGAATCTATTAAAGAATCCATGTTCCTTGAGGCACCTAAATCAATGATGAAAGAAGAGGACTCTGAGGTACTATCCATCAATGCATGAAACCTCTCCTTGTCTTCAAAAACACCCTCTTTCTTCTTCAAACTCTATGGAAGAGGAATGTTGTTTTTCTATAGGAGATGGGTCATCATGTCTATGGTTTTATTCATGCATGAAATCTTAGGGTGCCAACCCTTTTGACAGTAGGTGCATTTTTTCTTCTCTTTCTTATTTCTCTTGTATTTGATAGGATTCGAACCCCCATTAGAATATTTGGGATTTTCCTTGTCTTTCTTCTTCTCTTGTGGTTTCAAATCCTTGTGATTTTGCTTTCCTCTTGCTTGTCTTGAATCTCCAGTATCAAGAACTTGATATTTTTTTCTTAATGGAACCCATCAAGACCAACTTATCTTACTCTTGGTTAGCATCTCCATGAAATAAGACAAAGATGGCATCTTCCAATTTCTAACTGTAAGTTTTGTGGAGTGAAATGTAGAGACAAAGAATGATTACTTAGGACCAAAATTCAAAATGATGGAAATAACCAACTATTCTTCCTTCTTTTCAATGCCACACTATTTGATTTGAAAGACCAAGCTCTTGAACTTGGTGAAGAAGTATTGGATGGAATCAAAGTTGCTTGGGATCAATGAGATCAACTCATTCTCAAGTTGGTGACCCCTCATCTCATTAGTCTTCCCAAACAAAGGCTCAATCTTGAGCCATACTTCATTTGGTGTAGTTAGACTATCAACATGAAACAAGAGATCTCTTGAGATACTAAGAAAAATTAGGTTGAATGCTTCATCCATTTTGTTGAAGTACTGCAACTTCTCCACTGCAGAGTTGGGATCAAGCTCAGTTCCCATGGTGATTCTGTAGAGACCCTTGGATCTCTACTGGATGAACATTTCGGCCTTCCACTCAAAGAATTTGAATGGAGTGAGAAAATGAGCTTGAGTTTTCTCCATCTTCTGCTGCTTGCACACTTGGTGACAATGGTGCACTTGTGTACCGACAATAAATCTCTCAACACTTAGGAGGGGATCTACACTAACATATTCAAACCCTATTTGATAGTGGGTACTTTTGGGAGAGAATCACACCCTGGATAGAATCCAATGGCTTCAATGCAATGGTTCCAAGGACTTATGTGGTTTCTCCACTGCGTCTGGCACACCACTAAAACATTGTTTTTGTTTGAATAGTAGCTCCAAGAGCTCTGATACCATGTAAAATATCTATCACAGTAGGATCTAGCTACTATAGATACCTCACAATTGAAATATTTAACTTTCTATGCAAGAAATAAGTGCATAAAGAATTTTGGAAAAACAAATGATAAAAAACCAGTCACAAATGATAAAAAACCAGTAAATAAAAATGATCAAATACCAGATTCTATTAACTGTCCAACCCAACAATGAGTTTTTATCATCCTTATATAACAATAGGAATAAATCGAATGCCTTAGGTGGCTTGATAAGTGGGTAGCTTAGATTTGACCCCAATCCCCACTAGGTTGACCAATGAGCTCCCAAATCACCCTAAAATGGTACAAATTTCCCATGTGAACGTTGGGTGAGCATGGTAAGTCAAAACTAAGGCTCACACATGTGAAGGAGGTGATTGGGTGGTGTTTAGGTATCCAAGGAGAGGCCAAAACAATCAAATATGAGCCAAAATGACTAGATTCAGTTTATGGGCGCCTAAGTCAAAGACAGTTTCCTTAAAACAGGGAAACAGGGTTCCTTTTATCAAGAGGTGGTAATAAATGCTGGAGTTGGTCATAAATACGGCTCCTTACAGCTCAGATAACCAATTTTGGCCCATAGAATGCTGGATAAGCCATCATTTGACCTAAATAACTTCTAACAACCCTCTAACAACCTTGGATTACAATTATTAACCTATTTTGGACCAATTAATCAATAATATGACTTATGAATAAGGTCCTAAGGTGTAATAATGATCTAAAAATAGAGGAACATGAGTACATATCTTCCCTCACAATTCATATGTTTTTGTAGGAAGAACAAGGTGTTCTCCCATTTTTCTTTTATCCACTTCCATGGCACTCCTTTTGCTGAATCAACCTTCTGATATTCAGGTTTCAAGAATTAGGCACATACCTCCTTCTCCACTTTCTCATTCTTGAACCATATTTCCCCTCTGGGGGTAACCCCATGGATAAAGCCATTGATTTTTTTTATAAAACCATCACTAGATCTCCAATGCAAGTGATCTTCATATTAAAGTTCTCTACAAACGCCCGAGCTACCTTCTCATTGTGCCCTTGGAACTTAGAAAAGAAGGGGATAACATCCAGTTATTTTCAAGAGGGATTTGCAAGCATTGAATTCTGGGAAATTCTCTAGGGCTTCCATGGATCCAAGCTCAAATGTTAGTACACCTATATTCATTGTGCACTATAGAAACCTATGGATGGCAAGATATAGTTTTGTAAATATTAACACCGATAAGAGGAAGGGTTTTTTTAGGGCGATATGAGACCGATAGAGATGTTGGTTCATAGAATCATTTTGAATCTTGTTAGTGATTTGAAATGAGTCACATATTGTAGGATAGGTTTTCAAGGTGTTTGAATCATGATGATGCTAATCTTCCCATGGTTACCAATGATGATCAATGGGTACAAGGATATGAGCGGTGAGGAAATGGAAGTGGTGGATTCGAAATGATAAGGATTAGATAAAAACATTGAGGGATGGTTTGTAAACATGGTTTGAGGAAACCATAGGTTTATCAAGCTTAAAAATAATTAATTTGCATCAATTTACCATACCTTTAAATTAATTAGAAAGATGAAAAAGTGTTCTCACCTCATGTTACCTTGTGATGAATTACAAGAGTTGCAATGGGAATTAGCTTGTTGAAACTTGAAACCATGTGAAGAGTAAACATACCAAAGATGTTGACCAGTAATTTGTTCTTGTAATGAGAGCAAGGTTTATCTGCATGACTGGAGTTGAAGAACCTTCTGATACTTGTTGTTATTAGACCTGTTTAGGACTATGAGAATATGAAAGTGAAAGTTCAAGGTCTTCTAGTACCTACAATATAGATCATGTACCTTCTATACAAATACTATACTTAGGAATAGGAGTCACTAGATACCAAATGATCTAGAAATTGGACGAATTCTAATGTAATCATATAACTCTAGAGTTTGGGAACTTGAACCTTAAAAATTCTAAAACTTTTGAAGAAGAAAGATGCAAACTAAAATCAAAGGCTTATATACTGGAATTTCAATAGGAGGACCTTAGGGAATCCCCGTCATTTAACTTGAGCATAAACCAAGATGATTTGAAGAACCAAAAAATGAACCAAAACTATGATATATAAATTTTATAGTGGAATATGTCTGCCATAGTTTGGTTTTCAGGAAGAGCTCATGTCTAGTTGCACCAGAGGCCTAGTTTTCACAACTAAACTTATTTTTTTCTTTACTTTTTTTCTTTTCAGATTTTATTTTATTTTGTTTAACTCTTTGTTTTTCTTTATTTACACATATTTTGGAAAATACAAGTTTCATGTAGAGGTAGAGGTATGGGGAGGATTCCACGTACCTAAAATATCCTTTTATGGCTTCTCCAAAATATCATGAACAAATTCTTCTTTGTACATAAGATTATGGTATACTCTCAACAAGTGACCATCAACCACAAAAGGAACTTGCTCTTCATCAATAGTTTCAATCTCTATTGAACCATTATCAAAGACAATTTCTACCTCATATGGGCCTAACCACCATGTAGTAATATTTCCCTTGAAATTATTGAACTGGGAATCGAAAAGAAGAGCCCAATCACCTGATTTGAATTGCTTCCTCCTAATGAATTTATCATGCCATTTTTCTCTTTGTTCTTGAATGAGCACGATATTTTGAATGGCATCCTTTCGGATTTCATCCAAATCATTAATTTATGTCGTTCTCTATTTATGATATTATGAAAGGTCCATCCCTAGTTGAGTTATAGTTCTTAGGGTATTCACTTGGAATTCAATGGGGATCAAAACATGTTTCCCATATACCAACTCAGAGGGTGTATATCTAGTGGTATTCCTCCATGTGGTGGTGTATTCTCATAGTGCCTCCAAAAGCAGATCTTCCCATCCATAATATGGACGTACTTTAAACTAGCAAATTGCTTTCAATGCATTCCTAGAATCCAATAAGAGAAAAACTTCCTGGTTTGGGTGAGACCTGTATTTGGCCTCATGCAAAACATAACCCACCCTTAACACTTATCCTGATCAAACTTCATGAGAGTGATGAGACAAATTTTGAAAATATAAATGCTTGGTCTAGAAGGAAGAGGTAATCATAGAGGAAAGTGAATCGTTGATGAATAGGATACACCTGACAAGGAACACTTTGAGCATGACTAGGAAGAGAATATCAATGTTTGTTGGTAGGTGGTTTGGTAAGTTAGCATCGCAGCATCTTGGATGCTGCGACAAGTCAGAAGATATCGCTGAAGGCGGAAAGCTGGGTGCAAAGGAGAATATTTTATTTATTTTTGAGTCAGTTGGACTGTATGTTATGTAATTTTGGGTCAATTTTAACGTAGTATGCGGGTTTTTGGGTCATTTGCTCAAAGTTGGTTAGGAATTTGTTAATAAGTGGACAGGAAATGCAAGGGCAGACGCTTATATAAAGTCATAGAGTTGTATGTGTTAAGGAATCAAGTCATGGATTATGCATCTTTTTGGTTGTGTATATGATATCAGGAGTTATCGGTGAGATCTATGTTTTACGTAGATATTGTATCTGGATTGTGCAGAGTTAATATGACATGATAGAGCCGTTTTGTGAAATCCCTGTGTATCTTCTGTTCTCTTATGGTAATGCATGTGGCAATATATGAATGATGCTATGTTTTCTTGCTGCAATTAATGATTTACTGTTGTATTTTCCGCGATAAGTATTTTTGTTGAATGATGTTAGGGATATAAATGATGTCGAAGTTAAGTGCATAAGATCTACTTCTGAAATGTCGCAATAAGTTTAAGTAATCGATCTGCAACCATCCTCCTTCATTCGATTAAAAAAATGGTTTCGTCGACTCTCCCTTGAACATCTTAGGAGATACCTCATCTACTCCGCAGGTGTTGCTGGACAGGGTAAAACCTGTCTGGGCTGGTGCTTAGGGACATCGTGGTGGGCTGGATGTCGACAGTGAGTGGAACCCCTGTCGACTAGGTTTGAGTCAACAAATGGTTCCATTGCCAGGACTGTGTGCGAAGTGAAAGGAGAATATGTTGTGGCATTCGATGCAACTAGAGATACAAAGCTGGTTTGATCAGAAGTTGCAGGAGTTTGTTGAAGAAGAAAGTCGGAATAATCGACTGACGGTAGATATGTGGGTGGGAAGATATATTCACAACGGTATGCACGAATGGTTTTTCTATGAATTCCAAGTCATTTTGTATGAGTGGTTAGCGAAGTTGACCTTTCAGAAGAGAAACTTCCATGGTGGTAAGCTGACGACTTGGACTCCAGAGCTTATCCAGGAGCTATAGGAAGTTGACAACAAGGCATCGCAGGCTGTCGAAGTTTGGATCGATAGCGTATTGGAAGGTTATATCACTGAATTTATGGTTGATACCCAAAAGTCTTATTGTGAAGCTGAAATATATTTCTTCTGCGGACCCCAGGGGAGGTTTCTACTATCGCTTCAACTATCCATTAAGATGCTTATTTACGAGAAGGGTATATTGAAGATGCATCTGGATCAGTAAAAATCCTGGTGGGTAGAGGCCGTGGGTATCGTGATAGTAGGGAGGCGATACATGGAATGATAAGGGGTAGATGGGTGCAGGTCATGACGAGACTCTGAGTGAAGCCGAGGAAGAGATTGGTTTTACAAGGGGAGGAGCAAGGTTTCAACAAGAGAAGAGGCAGAGGATAGGAGAAGGTCCTGCTGCTATCGAACTGCAAGGCCATGAAGGAAGACCACACGGGATGAAGCAACCTCACAGCCCGGACAAAGACAACCAAGCTACGCCCAGGATAGAAGCAGGTCCAAACTCCAGTGGTAGCATACCCACACCTCCGCTCACTATCTGTCAACCAATGAGAAACACAACCTCGACACCACCGTGTCAACAAAACTTGATTGCTAATAGTTCAACAACTGCGGGAAGGAAGCCTAGAATGGCGGGCGAGGATGAAAAGTTGCCGCTATTCCATGGAAATGGGACAGATAACTCCGAACAGTGCTGGTTTTTATGTGAAGTGGTATGGACCATGAAGCAGATTACTGATGATAATGCTAAGAAAGAATAGTTAGCGACAACCCTGCAAGGTCGCGCATTAGATTGGTTTATGAAGTTTGTTCTAGTCCCTATAGGAGCTCCAGAGAAGACGCTAGATGATATCAGGAACGGATTGATCATAGAATTCAAGAAACCCAAGTCTGAAGCACAGTACATTACAGAGCTGAAAGAAATTAAGCAGTACCCCAATGAAACAGTGTGGGACTTTGACCAGCAATTTAAAACGCTGATGGAAAGGGTTAGTTTTGATATGAGCACTGTCCCACATAAATAATGGTTCATTGCGGCACTGCTTCCACATATTTGACTACCTCTGATGCAACATAACATTACAACGGCCAATGAAGCTCTGGATATTTCAATGCGGTTGGATGCATCGCCAATTGGTGAAAACGTAGCTGGGATGTCATAGATTCGTACATAGCTAGCTAACCTGACCATATAGCTGGAAGATCTTAAGAAGGGAAAGGAGTAGCGTGAAGAAGTATGGTGTACGCGATGTCGAGGAGAAGGGAATACTAAAGATAATTTCCCAGACTTCTGCAACTCTCTGGTTTCAGGAGTACCGAATCCATTGAATGGCAATGGCATGCCGTGGTGTCGTGTTTGTCAGGTATATGGGAAACGCCATGAGGAATTCCCATACATGCAGAAGATGGTTACAAAACCAATGAATCTGTATTGCACGTTCTGTAAATATGTGGGACATGACGACAAATATTGCCGAGCATATGGGTTGCTACATGAGAGAAAGTATGACACATTCTACGTGAAGGACGACCAGCGTGTCCTACAACAATTGCAGCTACAACCGCAGGTAGCTCAGCCGCTACCTCAATCACAAGTACAGTTTGTACAACAACAACAACCACAGTAGTTTATACTGCAATATGCTCCGATGCAAATGGCTCCACAATAGCCACAGTACATTCAGCAACCACAGTATGCGCAGCAAGGGAAAGGCATGCAACCAAATCTGATGCAGAAATAGTACAATCAACCGCGGTACCAACAATAGGGAGGATTACGGTGCGGACATGGTGAAGTATTTGGTCATGGAGGAGGAAGAGGAGGTTGTGGACTTGTTCAGTGTTATCACTGTGCGGTATGGCGGCACTATCAGCGAGATTTCCCACTATTGTAGACATAGTGTAAATTTTGCTTTGTTATAGATCATACAATGGAGAACTGCCCATAGTTGATTGCGCAATGGAAAGCAAGAAACATTTCACAGTTGCAGAATCATAATCAGGCACAGCAGCCGGTACAGAATCAGGTGTAGCAACCGGCGCAGAACCAGAACCAACACCCAAACAAGAATGCTAATCCGAATGTGAACCAACCAGGGAATCCACTGCTGAACCAGAATCAGGGTGTGATTGTTGCAACAATTTCGGTGGAGCCAAGGCCACAAGATGCGGCCGTCGCACTTATCACTCATGGAGGTGCAACGACCAGAGGAGATAGCTCACAACCGCTCATTTGGTTGGCAGGGAAAAAGAAGGTGTCATTTGATATTGAGTCCGAGCATGATACATTCTTTTAGGCATGTCGTGCGATGGACTAGGATCACGGTAAAGCTATTATCTACGACATGCCCCATGTTTTTTATGCTAGTTCAGAGGCAGGCCTGCCGGTGCCGTCTAGAACTTTGCATAAATTTTTTGAGAGCTGCTTATTGTTGGCCAAGGATCCTGTTGCTCTAGCTAAGATCGAGGGGTTGTTGCAATGAACGACTATAGGACGGCAAGAATCCACAGTAAAATCCTTACAACGACGAAAGTCTGGTAAGGAGATGGGCATGAACATACAAATTGGGGACTATGACATTGATTCAGTTATTCTGGATCTTGGTTCATATGTCAACATCTTAACCAAGAAGGCATGGTAGAAAATGGGGATTCCCCCATTGAGCTGGTCTCATGTACAGCTCCGGTTAGCTAATCATGCTAAGGTGACATCGACTGGGAGGGTTCCACGTCTAGTGGTGGACATTGAGGGATTGAAGACTTATGCCAACTTTGATGTCATCGAAGTAGTTGAAGGAGGAAGATCTTATCCCACATTTATGGGGATCGGATGGGCTAACGACAGTGAAGCGGTAATTAACTTTAAGCGACGGATGATGACTTTCAAAAACCGTGATCTCAGATTCATAGCCCCATTGGATCCAGTTGAAGGACATAGATATATTGAACTAGCAAAGGATGAAGATCCTAGTGGATGGGACCATGCATTCAATATTTTCGAAGATTATATTCATCTGACTGCCAACTGTGAGCTGCGATGGTGCAATGACAGTTCTCCGTCTTCTGACTTTGATGACGTGTTAGAACATTGGCATAACTGCTTGTATGAAGTGTCGCTCCGCAAGTGCGGGTTAGTCACACAGTCGTTATGCCACGTTGCAACCAAAACCGTTACATAAGACGGAGAGAAACACCAAAGGACTGACACTTTAGGTCAGTCCTTTGGTGTTTCTCTCCTTTGTTTTCTCCCACTTGGTGTCCAAGTTTATAGACTTTTTCTTAGTAAAACACCTGTAGATCAAGTCTTTCTCGAGCTAGGGTTTCGACAGCTATAGGCCTAAGAACTTTTAGCCATACTTACACACTTTGCATAAAAAGTTTTATTTAGCTTTCCATTTTTGCATAGTTCTTTTTCGTTTATTGAAAAAGCAAAAAATTTGGTACTTTAAGTTAAAATAGAACTTGTCTTTGTCATTGCAAAATAACTTAGCATATTTTGTATAATTTAAAAAAGAAAACAAAATTTTTTTAAGTAAGTTTGCTTAGATTTTCAGTTTTGAAAAAGAAGTAGATGAAAAAATAAAATAAAAAACTTTGTTGTAGGAAGATTTGAGTATATTTGCACTTTTGTTTTCTTGTTATAACCACGCTCACACACCCACTATCCTTTTTGCGTAATAAAAGCCCTAAAATTTGTTAATAAAATGAACTAGAAACTTTTTCTTTTTAGGGTACACTACACCAACTAGTTTTGGTTAGGGTCTTGGGTTTAAATCACCTTAAACCACCCAAGATCACACATTGTGCAACAATCGTAGTGAGACTATCATAGGTAAACCCAACTCACTCAAAATTTTCCTGGGAGCATATGCAGTAGGTCATTGCGAGACCAGTTTGTGGGAATACTCCTCCTACTTACTGTTCGAGCCGCCAGGATCGGATTGCGTATTGGGGACTCTTTCGAGTTTCGGGCTTAGCTACCCTGCCCACGCTTTCTGATTCGACCGGTGACTGTTCCCCTAGGAATTTTCGGTGTTGTGCTACCCATAGTATCATACTTCTAGGTTCATACACAGGTGACAGCAGAGGGTATATCTGCTGTACCTAAGACAGACATGGGAGGAAACCCCGTACAGGTCTTTGGGAGGGCGGTTGGGTGATTCCAGTGCTTGCACCCTTAGTCATTGTATTGTGGACCCCGGGTAACTGTCTTTCTTCCTTCGTTGATCTGTTCTGGGCCCTCATCATCCCAGACTCTTCTCTGGAAGGCACCTTTGTTTGACTGGTTTGTATACTTAGGAATTTTTTTAGTTGGCGTGCTGTTTGCCCCCCTAGTTATAGTGGCCACTAGGTTCTAGTCTGTTATTTATATTTTTTAATCACGGAGAATCAACAACTTCATAGATCAAGAAGGATTCAAAACCTTCCACCAGTTAGGACAGAACCTATACAACCAGCTAGACGACAGCGGGTAAACCCCAGTATTTCCTCAGAAATTACCTCTGAAATAGAATTGCTTGAAGAAATACTTGTAACAGAAAACCTTGAAATTGAGGTCCCTGAGGAACCACTACCAGGTGCCACAGATCAGCAACATTTTAGTACTGTTGAGGTGGAAGATCTTACTTCCGCGGAGTATAGCACTCCTTTCAATCCTCCCTTAACTAATACTAGAATACCGCTTTTGTCACCTGTTGGTTTCCAACAGCCCCTTTTCAGTACAGACCTTTCCTTTCCTGGACATCTGATGTCTAACTCAGGAGGTGAACAGGGGGTTCCCCAAACTCCCACTTTAGGTATGAATACCAGCACAGTTAACCTTTCTTTTACTGCTACACCTAGTCAGGCACAAACCACATCTGTGCCTATTCCATCCTTTAGTTTCAACACTAGTACATTAGGTATGCCTAGTTCCACAACGATGGCATCTATTCCTACACCTACTGTTGGACTTAGCAGTATGGCCAACTGTGCAACACCTTCTGCTACTCAACCGCTATATCAGATTCCTAGTACTTGGGTTTCCACACCTGTGGTAGGACCAAGTGCTTCTGCAAACATGCCAGTCATGGGTACCATGACTGCACTGTCCACATCAGCTTCTACTGGGTTCAACACTTTTGTATGCCCTAACATGAACCAGGGTAGCATGCCTGCAAGTAACGTCCCTTTTTCCCTATTTTCAGGGGGAGGGGGCAACATCTTTAACCAGCAATATGGCGGGGCTAACACCCAGCCACGATGGACGAACCAGCAAGGCACTAATCCACTCTCCTATGGGTGGGGAAATTTTAATCACTCTTTCGTACAACAACAACAGCTGGAAGGGGGCAACTCCTACCAACAAATACCTGGGGTAACCCCTACCAATAGTTAACTGGGGGCAACCCCTATCAACAGTTGGTAGGTGGCAACTCCTATCAGCACATGGCCGGGGGCAACCC
The DNA here is from genome assembly GCA_027924585.1 of Larix kaempferi. NCBI lineage: Eukaryota > Viridiplantae > Streptophyta > Pinopsida > Pinales > Pinaceae > Larix > Larix kaempferi. The sequence continues at coordinate 8,589,511 of BSBM01000451.1, read as the reverse complement.
TTATCACTAGATGGCTGGGGGCAACCCCTACCAACAATTCATGGGACAAACGATGGGTGTTTCCCCTTATCAAGCATCATCTTACCGGCCTCGTCTACCTTTCCTGGAAACTTTGAATTTGCCAGACCTTTCGAAACTGACAAATGATCTTGTGTGTCATAATGCCATGTGGCCATTAGTTCCCACCAAATTACCTTTGGATATTCCAAAATTTGAAGGCAAAACAGGTGAAGATCCTGGTGACCATGTCACCACCTTTCACTTATGGTGTTCTTCAAATTCTTGAAACGAGGATTCCATCAGATTGAGATTGTTTCAAAGGACCTTAACTGGTCCCGCAGCCAAATGGTACATTGAGTTACCTGCGGCTACTTTCTCTAGTTTTGGGGACCTTGCAACAATCTTTTTGAACCATTTCCAAATTCCTGTTCGGTATGATGCCGGAACAGAACTTTTGTCTACTTTTAGACAAAACAAAGCCACTCACTTATCTGACCACATTCAGGAGTGGCAAAGACGGAAAAGGCTCATAAAGGCCAACATCCCTCCAGAGTTCCTACTGGAGTGGTACTTGAAATCACTCCTTCCTTATATTTCTAAGGAAGTAGCGACATCTGGAGTATCCAATGAAGAAGAAGCCATCTTAAGGACTCAACAGTTAGACCTTGTATATGCACAATCTGGTTTACTGTACGAGATTATACCTGATGCACCGAGATCAAACACTGATCTAAGTAGACCCAAACCTGGACCACATGCGGACGGCATAGTGGGTTCAGTTAACTCTGCAGCCTTCGAAGCACTGACCAAACAGGTCCAAGCCTTAACTGTCAAACATTTGACTGCAGACATTGCTTCCGTCACAACCTCTCCTTCTATTTCTGAGCCTATCAATCAGGTTCAAAACAATCAAAAGGGCCCTCGGCAGCCCAACAACAAAAAGAAGGGCAAGAAAGGAGAGGGGAACCAACAAAAGCCCAAAAAAGACAATGTCGAAGAGGGTAACAAGGAAGAAAAGAAGGTTAAGTTCCCTTGTAAACTTTGCAAGCAGAACCACCTTACCCACCAATGCCCTCTACTAGAAGAAGCCCAGAAGCTCTTAAGAGAGAAGAAGCCTGCCGTCTTGAAAGATCCATTTCCGAAAGGGCAGGGATCAACTTTTGGCACCTCCAAAACTGGGGGTACTTCGCACGCTTCGGTTGATCAAACATTTATAAATATGGTTAACTCAGATGCACTTTTGCAAACTAGAGCTAAGAACTATACCCCGGAAACGCAGAGAAAGGATAAGGAGATTGCTGAATCCTCCACTCCACTCCACATACCTGTGGACCCAATTCCCAAGATTTTGAAAGGTGTCTTGAAGAGGGCATCGCACAATCCCAACACGCGGGCCGCTTCCAACTACAATGTGGTTGAAGACCTAGCCCAAACCCCTTGTGCCATGTCTACTCTGGAAGTCTTGCAGAGTTGTCCATTACAACGAAATGCACTTCTGGCAGCTATTGGGAGTATGGAGTCCTCCAACATGTCTGCGCGATTTGACATGACTGATGTCAAATACTGGTTGCCATATCCCATTGCCCTCCAGATTGAGGTTGTTCATGGTCCAATGACCATTAGACGAGCTGTAGTAGATGAGGGAGCGTCGACTTGCGTAATGTCGATTTCCTATTGGAAAGCTCTAGGTTCTTCTGAGTTAGTCCCTTCCAACACAATGCTTACTGCATTTGATGGCAGAACTTTCCGTCCACATGGAGTTTTGCCATCATTTAATGTCACGTTGGCCGGTAAGACAGTTGCTGTTGAGATAGAAGTTCTGGATGCTCCGCTCGATTACAATATGTTATTGGGCAGGAGTTGGACTTATGCGATGCAAGCTATAGCATCGGCAGTTTTTCGAGTGGTCATGTTCCCATTTGAAGGTAAGATCATTACAGTCGATCAACTTTCTTTCACTCAAGGAAAACACCAGACTTCTTCGGAAACCACAGTTCCTTTGATTGATCAAACCACCCCAGTGGGAGAGAGTTTAGGAGCAGGACTTTTTGGATCACTAATTGGCACTTTTGACCTACCCGCTCCTACTTTATTTGTTGGTACTGAGGGATGTTCATCGTCTGAAACTCCTATGGTTAGTTCAAAAACTGATTCTGAGTTTCTCCCAGCTAATACAAACCTTTCCGTGCCTACCCCTGTTGTAGAAGTTACCCACTTGGAGTCTCATCAAACTACAACAGAACATATGTCGACTCAATCGGTGTCTGTCGAGTCAAACATAGATTGTGCCACTACTCAGACACCTGACCCGATTCATTCTCTCAATAGTTCAGGAATTACTTTACCTTTTGATGAGGAAATGTTAGAAGCCTTGAACGACCCGGACCATCCTCGTGAACATATAAATCGCGCGTCTTTCTTGTTTCCTTTTCTTCACTTGTTAGAGAGAGGTGAATTTTGTTCACCACTCGATGAGAATACTGGTCTCACTCCTTCACAAGCTGCCATTGTTGAAGCAAATAGATTACATACCTCGTTGGTGAACATTTTCACTGGATTCAACGGAAATATTTTGTTTGAGACGGGATGTTATCTCGACGAGATCATCCCATATACCAATCTTTTCCGTGAGTTCCATAACACCTTTGCCCGGCCTCCTGACGAGGATCCAGGCATTGACCCTACCTGAAGAAGTATTATGCTTAGGCTGAAGTACTTTTTCTTGTAACATAACTGTATATTTTTGTAAAGCTAGTTTTGTTATGCTCGTTAGGTGATCTTATGTGTGTTTCTCATGTCGTGTACCAGATGTCAACTGCACATTTCTTAGGATTCGCTGATGGTGCCAGTCGCCACACTTGTCAGTTGGCTGCAGCAGCTTGGGTCATTTACTCACCCGCTGACCAACTTGTCTCTTCAGGGGGGCTTTGTTTGGGACCTACCACGAACAATGTAGCTAAATACAGTGCAGTTATAGAACTCCTCCGAGATGCTCTCAGTCATGGTATTTCATACCTGGAGGTAAGGCTTGACTCACAATTAATTGTATTTCAGTTAACAGGTGTCTATCGGATCAGAGATCCAGGATTGCTACGTCAGTTTCTATGAGTTAGACTATTGGAAAGACATTTTCATTCTATCAGATACGAACACATTCCGAGAAGTTCAAACACTTTAGCTGATTCATTAGCAAACTATGTGTTAGACTGGCATTTGCATCATACATTATAAACAACATTACACACATAAAATTTAGACACATACACTTGTAAATAACCAATACTGTATATAACTGGTACCATATCAAAAAAAAAAATATGAGTTTTGAGTCATGAATCTCTCAAGTCAAGTCATAAAAGTACAAAATCTGGGCATGGTAGCCTCAAAAATATATACATATAATGTTTTTCTTCTCCTAAGGAGAAGGAGGAACCTCCTCATCATCTACCGCATTGTGAAAGCATATCACTAGTCTAGCAACCCTCCGCAGTAATCTAAGCCATGCTGGGGGCACCCCAACAACATATTCCTGCATGTCAACAGGTATCTGGTCCATGCGGCATTCAGGAATCTCATGAGTCAACCGACTCATTTTCCTCTCCAGGGTTCCCAACATAGCTTCGGCTCAGCTAGCCTCACATAGATGGTAGGATGGCCCTCGGGACGAACAGGTCCAACATCTGCATATGACACTTGATTAGAACTTCAAAACTCATTCATAAAAATCAAATACTTGAAAAGTTTGAAAAAATTAAATAAATTCTCAAAATTTAAACATACCAATATCTCCCCAGGCTCCACCTGGCGGAAGCACCAGCTCTGGATCATGACGGAAATCCAATCCAGCATAGGGAAACTGCTCAAAAGCGGGAACCTGCCTCTCCCACCACCCCCAGAAGTCATCAGTGTGGTAACAATAGTGACTTTCCCCACCGCCCTGGCGGAGAAAAATGTCACCCCAACGGCCTAGTCTGGGCTCACGGGGGTTAACCTGTGGTAGAGGCATCCCCAAACTAATAGCAGGCATCCTCTCGAAGAAGAAAGTACACAAGATACTCCCGTACCTGAAATTCTTCATTGAGCCGGATTTGCAACCTGTCAATTGATACTTCATATTTGCCAACAAACTAGTACTCCAATCATAAACATGGCCGTGCAAGCACTATACACCAATATGCATCGAATGCCTGGAAGCTAAGTGTTGTGATGCACTACCGGCTACCCGGTTGATCATGCTCACTATCACTTTCAGCGGGAGACCATCAATAGTTGAAATCAGGACTTGGCTTCCTGATTTTTCTGCTCCGGCAACACAGTATGTATTTACATATTCTTGCACTGATCATGCACCCAAACGAGAGGTCCCTTTCAGATTGATTACGTCTCCTCTCCTTGAGAGACCGGTAATAAAGTATATGTCCTCAACGGTAAGCTCAAGAGTTTGCCCCCGGAAGATGAAGGTATTAGTATCGACATCCCAATACTGAATCAATCTCCGAAACAGCTTGTTTAGTGCCCGCATGTTTACGGTTCGATAAAATTTCAACAAACCGCATCTACGGAGCGCATGGAGGGTAGCCAGGTCTTGCATGGCTAACCTATCCATGTCTTCATGCTCCCTTTCCCTCCATTGTAAGACCATCCTGCATAAAAACCCCAAAAATTTTTGAGTCTCGACGTTTGAAAGTGGCTTTGCAAGTATGTACGCTACTGTGTATACTACACAGTAGCGTGTAGGCGCTACTCTGTGTGAACACAGTAGCGCCCATTGCGTTTGTACGCTACTCTTGTGTATACACAGTAGCGCTCGCGCATAAAACCTTATGAGCATCGCGTTTCGGGCCATTTTTGCTCAAAAATTTAAAAATAAACCATTGAAATGCAAGATAGGAAGATTTCTACTTACTTGGTGGAGGAAGTTTGGTGGTTGGATGCTCGGTTTGATCGCAATGGAGGTTGGAAATTTGCAAAAGTTGCCCCATTTTTTTCCCTACAACACAAATTGAAAATTGATTTTTAACAATGAAATTATATATAAAATTGGATTTTGATTTTTACCCATAATTTTTAATTTTCCATAGTTTCAAAAACTTTCAAAAACCCTAATTAATCAATTGAAACACAAAATAAGGTATAACACTGATCCAAGTTCAATTTTCACTCAATTGTTGTCGGATTCGTCTCCTAAGCTCAAATTTCTTGATGATAGACATTATAAGTTAGCTAAATATTCCAAATTTATATATCATTCGATATTTTTGTTGCATCGACTAATATTTTGTTGAAGACCTAGTTTTGGCAGGACATGAAGCTACGATCCCAGAAGCTGACCTTTAAGTCATTTTAAGCTCTTGTTTGGACTATTTAAACCTAAACGAGATAGCCGAGCAAACTTGTCCTCTTCGAGCTCGTTAAAGTATCCGAAGGCTCATCCACTCAGGTATAGAATTATCCCCTTTCCGGGCCTCAGTGGATTAACTACGGAAAAGGTATACTCTAGGTATACTCCTGTATGCGCTAGAAGAGTTCTCCTTTCATTGTTTTATACTTTTTCGGGGGAGGAGACTAACTGTATGAAAAAGGACCTTTTTGGAGTCTCTCTTTAGGGTTTTCAGACTCTCTAAACATGAAAATACCAAGCGAGCATTCACCTACTCGGGCTCGATGTGAAATCCACGAGAGGGTAAGTAGAGGACTGTTTAAGTTTTTCAACTCTATAAACAATAAAACACCGTCGAGCACAGACCAATCCGGGCTCGATATAAAATCCACGGATAGGTGAAAAGAGGATTGTTTAAGTTTTTCAGACTCTATAAACAAGAAAACACCGACGAGCATTAATCTGCTTGGGCTCGATATTAAAATCCAGAGATCAGTACATATAGAGTAATCTTCTATCTCTTCTTCGAACTCTATAAATTATGAAGAAGGTACTGAGTCTTCCTCCCATGGACTCGTTAAACTATTTACATGGTTGGACCTATTGAGTTTTCATTCTTTCTTGGACTCATTAAATCCACAAGAAGGGTATTCTTTTATCTAAAAAGAATAAGGAACGGGAAAACATATCATATCTTCATTGTCAAAGGAAGTTGTAGTCAAGTCCTATCCTTGAACACAGCACATACTTGAGTCTATCTTGTCGGTTGGGTTTAGTTTTTGGCCTCAGGGTGAACCTTTCCTCCGAGTTATTTACTCCCCCGGTTGGTTATTCTTCCAACCATATGGAGGGTCTGATAATGTCTCTTACATCTCAGACTTATTTACCCCATTATGTCAGAAATTGCCTAAATCACTTTTTGTCGTGCTCAATGTTCAAGGATATACCCTGTGTCGGCCATTCTGTAGTTTACCTTGACCTCATGTGTCGGCCTTCCTAGTGTCAGTCTTGTTACGTATTATTCCATATCAGCTCTTACCAGTTGAGTGTTCCTCGAGTTGGATGATGGAGGATGCCTTAAGGCCTCCCTTCCAACAGACTTCTTCCCATCGACACCAAATCATTATTCTGGGATTGAAGTTTAGAGTTTCGGTTAGTACCTTGGAGATTGCAGTCACCAGTGGCAATTTTCCTCGCTGTTGAATGATGAGAATACATCAATGTCTCTTCTTTGATAGGATTCCCAAGTGTTCGACTCCAAGTCCATCTATTCACATTTGGCGAATCGTACTTGGTACCTTGGACCCCATCATCATTATTAGTGGAAGTCCTCGCGTTTGTTAACGGTATACATCAATGACCGGTAATCAAACGATGCCCTCCATGTTCGACTATCAACTCATCTATTCACATGGTTCGGGTTTGTACCTAGGGTTGTTTTGGGATGAAGACCTTGGGATTTTGATGACATTACCTTATTTGGTTATCACCCAAGTTGCGCAAGACTGAGCCTCACTTATATTTGGCTCTCCATGAGACATAGATCCAGTGTGTTGTTATGGCTATGATCTCTCAGTTTGACATGGATCCACGCTTGTATTTCAAGTGGCCATGCTTTATATACGTCTCCT